>CM060934.1:323765402-325015402 GCA_030765085.1 Allium cepa
TTTTCATGTGGGCATTCAACCGCGCTCTAAGTTTCGATGAGTTGTGGTATTTTCTGGCATACAAGTGGAGATACGATTGCACCTCTTTGATTATAATCGAGGCCCAGAGGAATTGAAAGATTATACGCTTGCAAAGCAACTTATCACGGTTTAAGATGCAATACTTTTTGTTAGATGCCCTAGGGGTTCAATCATTGATGGACGACAGGGGGTAAGCTTCTCTTTTCCATTTATCGAGCTCTAAGGCATTGTATGGAGTTTCTAACTAACTATACTTCTCTTGCAGTTATCCCAAGGCCGAATAGAGATGTGACGCTTGATGAAGTTTGCTAAACTTTAAAGGCTATTGACGCCAAATAGAGGTGTGTTAAAATTCTACTGACCGATGAGCACTTGTGTCGACACGGACTGTTGGCTCTGGTAGATCTGCCATTCAAATTGAAACTCCCTCTCTTGGACAATCCAGAGTTCACAAAAAATTGGTTCTTCATCCCATGGTTCCGAGGAAGGTTAAGAGAGAGGTAGCCTGTCCAGAGGATCACTCGGTGAGGCCCGTGAGGAGGAAGACGTTATTGTGACTGGACTGAGTGGTTTGGTTAGAATGCCTCCAATCCCAAAGGAAGTAGAAGATGAGTTCACTTACAAAGAAGGCAAAGCTGCGTTGGACTTAGAGAAAGAAGAAGGAGAATTCAAGAGTAGTAGCGACGAGTCTACCATTAGTGACTACTTCTCGTCAGAATCTGAAGGTGAAGATTCAGAGTCTTACGTTGAGATTCTCGGAATGAGTCTCGATCTCCCGAGTCCACCTCCTTCTAATGCAAGTGGCAAAGATAAATCCCACGAAACTAGAAGACATCACCATTCTCTGAGTAAGGATGTTAAGGTGGGGTTTGGAGATTTCGGTGTTGTTTTTTTCGACTTCAACACGCTTATGAAAGGGGACTTTAAATTTGACATGACACTTTCCTTTTTGGGCGATATCGTGCCAGTAGTTAGCTCGGTTCCACCTATAACAACTGAAGTCGGTCTGATCCCACTTACGACAACCATTTTTTTTGGTTCATGATGACATCTTAGGCCCCTATTAGGGACACACCACACATTGCACTAGGATTACACTTATTTCCATCTCTTTATATATTTGCTTAGTTTAAATCATGCTCCTCTAGCCACTTATGTGTGCCTCCTTCCAGGTATGACGAAGGGACGAGGCTTTTACGATGACTTCGAAGACTATACTATTCACAGTGGTACCCCAAGCACTCCTCTAGCCGCCGTCAAGTCCGAGAGATGGAAGAAGAGTACAGGCGAAGGAAAGAACTCAAAGCCAAAACCCACCACCATCGGGCTCGTTCACATAAAGGCAGGTATGAGAAAAGAAGATCCCTTGAGGAAAGAGATAAACCGTCAAAGAAGTCAGTTTGATTATCGCTCCCATACTTTAGAGCTTGCTTCAAAACACTCTTCCATGGGCCATGAAACTACTATCACTTCCGCCCTTATTCTGGCACCTGCTTAAATTTCATCATCTTCCCTCGTTACTACCGCTCCTGGTGCCTCTCACCCCCATCGGAGACCTGCCTACTTTCTTCCTTTGGGCCCCCTTAAGCTTGAGACAACGCTTCCAGGTTGGTTTTTAAAGGGGGTCAATTTTGATCTGGATCTCCACCCTATCCATAGGGATTCTTTCATACCGCATCACCAACCAGAATGACCTAGAACATGCTAAGAGATGGGAGAAGCTTTGCAAGCAGCTAGCGGATACAAACAAAAATAATTATTAGGAGATCCTTTCCTTCGAATCCGAGAAAGAAGACTTCGAGAAGGCGTTGGTCGATCGCGACACTAAAATCAAACAGTTGGATGAAGATAAGGAGGCGGCGCTTAGTGAAAGTAGGAGAACCTCCAGTCTGATGAAGGAGTTGAAAGAGGCACATGAAAAAGTTAAGAACGTCTAGAGAGACGAGATCAAAACGACTCATGCTGAGGAGGCAAAGCTAAAAGAAGAAGTGGTCACTTGTAATGCCATCATTGATGCTCAAAGAAAAATCATCGTGACTACGATTTAATTATTACAAGGCATAACAAACCATCTTCAACCAAGTCGGGACCATTGCCAAGTTACATGCTCAAGTCACGCAGCTTAGTGCCAATAAGACTATCGTTGAAGTTGAGAAGGCCGCGGTGTAGGCGATTACTTTGATCTCCAATATGCCTTCGATAGGAAGATGGAGAACCTAGATGCAACAATTCTGAACTTTTATGTTAACTCTTTGTTGCACCAAAGGAGCCTCAATTATCTCGGCCCGAAGTATCCGCGCACTCTTGCCCTTGTTTGGGAGGAAATTCTATCCCGCTTTGCTACGAGCGACAACGTTTATGCATATCAAGAGTTGTGAGGCGCTTATCTTAGCGATGAATCCAAGAAATCACTACTCAAAGGCCAGAAGATTCTCTGAGTTGAACTAGAGAAGGAGGTCACTGATGCTACCTTGATGGCCGCCACTGACGTGCTTACCGAGCCTTCTATCTCCGACGTGAGCGAGCCATCAGAGTAGCTCCATGACTAGCCAACGAGATCAGGACTTGATATTATACCTCATATGGTGGAGCCCTCAAAAGAAGGCGAAGGTGGTGAGTTCGAGGTCGCCATTCATGATCGTTCCTCTGGTCAGGTAACGTCTATGCCTCTCCTAAATTTGAGGGCTTCAAACTTACGCCACAAGAGCAAGTGGAGTTTAATGCTTTCATTTTTGTTCTTATAGTTCCGTCCACTTTTCCTATTGATGTGCCAGATACTTCGGCGCCCGTGCTTGCTACCATTTTCACATCCTTTGTGGTTGTATCTGTTCCTGATCCGGTTCCCACACCCGCGTCAAGCTTGCAATGGGGCTAGATGCTGAGAAGATAGCTGCGCTCCACGGCCTGGATGACCCTTCAGCATCTTTGGAAGGTGATATAAGTGCACCAGAGGCCAAGGAGCAGGAAATGCAGACGAAACAGCCACAGAAGACTCAACACGATTTGGTTGCCATCAAGAAGGAAAAGGTGGAGGCAATCAAGGCTTCGAAGAGTTTCCGAAAATTGAGAAAACGCAAAGGGAGGGAGGCTCTTCTGAGAATGTCTCAAAGGAAGAAGAGAACATTGTCATCGAAGTGTTCATGAATGTTACCGGTAGCGATACTTCTCCTGATATGAAGCAGAAATTACTAACCAAAGATAGAAGGGGTAGCGGTGGCAAGAAGAGTTGAACAACCGGTGTGAGGATGGACTTGATTTTGGCTTATAGCTTGCAGAAAGACTGACTTGTTTTTGTTTCTTTTTGAATCATTCTGTCTAAGTGTAGAGTCTGCACTTTTCATCCCAACTATAGAGTCTGTATTTTCCTTTTTGTTGGCCGTTATTGTGAGGGTACGACCCCCACATTTTGACCGTACATACAAAAACGATCAGCAATACAATGATAATTTGACTGTACTTTTATCTATCTATTCACATATGTTCTTATGTACTTGTGCTTGTTTCATTTCATACTTCTCTAGTTTTATGGTTATAGTCAAAGCCCTTCATTCGAAGTAACAGAACTTAGAGATTATCAGCACTTTGGAAGTTAATAGAACTTTAGAAATTGATAGGATTTAGAGTATTTATTTTTATAAATTCGTAAAACTTTAAAAAATTCTAAAACTTAGAAATTTTTGTATAGAATTTGAAAATAGATATAGACTTTTTGTTTGGAAGTTCATAAAACTATGAGATAGAACTTGTGAACTTATTATTGTTTGGAGTGATAGAACTTGTGAACTTATTATATTCGTGTGTTTCTGTCTTAGTATAGATGTATGCCCCTAGTTCACAGGGCTGTTTACTTCAAAGAATTTTCAAATATCTAGTAGCTTAGGGTTTAGATAATCCCTACTGAAAATCTAGCTATGTCATGACTTGATTTTCCTTTCATCGGAAGTTTGCGACCATAGCATGTAGTCTCATTTTCCGGCAGTATTCAGGTAAGTATGCAATTTACACGTGGGTATGTATTATCAATCATTGAGTGCCTTCCTTCTAGCACCAATTATTCTTGACTATATGCATGAGGCTCGCGCTCCTCGGTGTTGTATATCTTCGAGCAACAAGGGGAGTTCGTTTTTGATGTTCATCGGCATTGCCTATCTCCAGGCAACGCAACAAGTTTATTTGAGCTTCCTCGACATTTCCTATCGCCGAGAAACGCAAAGAGTTCATTTTCGATGCTTCTCGGTGTTGTCTATCTTCGGGTAATGCGAGAAGTTTCAGCTTGAATGCGCGGCTTATGAGATGAATGGCTTTTGATGTTCCTCGGCGTTGCCTATCTTCGGCTAATGCGAGGAGTTTCATCTTCAATGCATGGCTTACGAGATACGCGTCTTTTGATGTTCCTCGGTGTTGCCTATCTCCGGGCAATGCGAGGAGTTTCAGTTCGAATGCGCGGCTTACGAGATGTGCGGCTTTTGATGTTCCTCGGCATTTCCTATCCTTGGACAATGCGAGGAGTTTCAATTTGAGTGCGCGGCTTATGAGATGCATGACTTTGGATGATCCTTGGCGTTACCCATCTTCGGGCAACGCAAGGAGTTTAAGTTTGGGTGCGCGGCTTGTGAGATGCATGGCTTTTGGTGCTTTTCGGCGTTGCCTATCTCCGGGCAACTTCAGGAGTCAGTTTTTGGTGTTCCTTAGCATGGCCTATCTCTGGGCAACATGGAGGAGTTAGTTTTTTAAGTGCTCCCTGGCGCTGCCTATCTCCGGGCAATGCAAAGGAGTTAGTTTTTGACCTCCCGGGGTTGCCTAGGCAACGCCTGTTTTTAGGAAGCAAGGATCGAGTTTCGTTGATGCAACTATTTGAGTCAATTTGCTTCCGTCGACTCGGTAGGTAATTATTATGAACACAATTTGGTTGATTCAAGAAGCAAACTTTATTAAGGAAAGCATGGCAGATTCTTTGCCTATTTACAATGCCACCGGCATTTCTAGGATGGCTTATTTGCTAAAAAATAGAAAATACATAGAATAATTTTATTTAAATGAAATAATAGCTGGGCGATTCGCTATTCTAGGCTCTGGGAACTTCGACCCTGTCGATGGTTGTCAGTTTGAAAGTCCCATCACTAAGCTTTTGATTAATGATATATGGTCCTTCCCAGTTTGGTCCGAAGGCTCTCAGAATAGGGTAGACTCGCTTGTGCATAAGATCTCCAACTTCGAAGGTCTGACTATAAACTTTGGGAAGTATCGTGCAATGCTTTTTTGGTGGCCAGCCATTCTCAACTCTGCTTCTTCTCTTATTTCATCGACTATGTCTAAAGATTCGAGTAGGAGTTGCTCATTTAGTGCTTGATTAAAACTCTTCCTTTGGTGTAAAGGGACTGCTAATTAAACTAGAATCATTGCTTTCGAACCATATGCTAATGCGGGCCAGTTGCCGCTTTGTGTGTAGTTCTGTAAGCCCATAGCGCAAGTGAAAGTTCGTCAACCCAATTTCCTTTTGCTTTTGTTAATTTCTTTTTGATGGTGGATTTGATGATTTTGTTTATTGCTTCCACTAACCTGTTTTCTTGTGGATGAGCCACCACATAAAAGCTTTTTTCGATTTGGAAGCGCCTATAGAAGTCTTTGAACTTGGCACTTTCGAATTGTGTCCCATTATTAGCGATGATTTTTATGGCATGAAAAACCTAGAAATGATGTTTTTAGTAACAAAGTTAATAACTTTCATTGTGGTTATGGTGGCCAATGGTTCTGCTTCGGCCTATTTTGTGAAATAATCTATGGCAACTATAGCATATTTTGCTCCTCCTTTAGCTATTGGAAGGACACCAATCAGATCAATCTCCCATATCACAACCGGCCATGGGCTAACCATTTGTGTCAGTTCTTTTGAAGTTCTCTTAATTTTTTTGAATTTTTGACAGCGATCGCATCTTCTGGCTTGATCTGTGACATTGCGATTTATTGTTGGCCAGAAGTATCCATATCGAAGGACTTTCTTTGCCAGCGTCTGCCCCTAATGTGGTCTCTACACTCGCCTTCATGTGCTTCCTTTAGGATTCGTCATGCTTCATCATCGGTCACACACCTAAGAAGAGGAGTCGAGAATCCCCTTCGATAGAGTATCCTATCCTGTATCATGAACCATGGCACCTTGCGGAGGAGCTTCTTTTCTTGATTTCGGTCAGTTTGTAGGGTTCCTACAAGTAGACTATCCTTTATCGGTGTCATCCATATATCTAGCGTGATGGTGGTCTCTAGAATCCAGTCTACATCTGTTTTGTCTCTACATGGGTTGGTTAGCGTTTCAGCCAAAACCAATCCCAATGACTGGGATTCTCCGGAGCTTACCAGCTTGGCCAAATAGTCTGCCTTGGTGTTTTGCTCTCGTGGGATGTGAGTTATGGTGTAGTGCTCAATATCACTTAGCAGCTCTTGTAATTTGGACAGGTATGAGGCGAGATTTTCTCCACGTGCTTGGTACTCTACTTTCACTTGACAGATGACCGGCTAGGAGTCGCTGTATATATGAATAGATTTTATCCCGAGTTCCTTCACAACCTTTAGTCCAGCGATCAAGGCTTCATACACTGCTTTGTTATTTGTTGTTGGGAATTCCAAGCACAAAGCATATATATTGGTTCGTACCTTGGGGTTTCAAGCACTACCCATGCTCCCGAACAGAAGTTGTTTGTTGCACCGTCGACAAAGAGCTTCCATTGCGTGCCTGTTTTCGACTGAACTTACTCCTCCTCGTCCCTTATGGTAAATTTGACAATGAAATCGGCCAACGCTTGCCCATTGATTGCTTTTCTTGGATGGTATGTGATATCATAGTGGATCAACTCTATATTCCACTTGAGTAGTCGTCTAGAAGTTTCTGGCCAGTATAAAATTTGCTTCAGGGGCTGGTCAGTTAGTACTTTAATTAGATGAGCCTGGAAGTATGGTCGTAATTTTCGAGATGCAATCAAAAGGCAATATGCTAGCTTCTCCAGCTCTGGGTAATTTTTCTTAACAATCATTTGCTAATGTAGTACACGGGTCGCTGGATTCTTGCTTCTTCCCATACAAGATCAGCGCTCAGTGCGTGTGGAGAAACTGCTAAATAAACGAAAAAGTCTTCTCCATCGATTGGTTTCGATAAGATCGGGGGAGTTTCCTTGTGTCGTAGCAATTCCTCGAAAGCTGTTTGATAAGCTTCACTCCATTCAAAATTTTTCTTTCCCTTCTTTAGCGCATCGAAGAACGGTATACATTTGTATGTAGCTTTTGAGATGAATCGACTCAGTGCTTCGACTTTTCCATTTAAGCTTTGAAGTTCCTTCCAATTTTTAGGAGCTCGTACTTCCTGCAACACTGTTATTTGCTCCGGATTCACTTCGATGCCCTGGGCACTTACTATGAATCCCAAGAATTTTCCAGAGGCTACTTCGAAGTGACATTTAAGCGGATTGAGCTTTATTCCTTATTTACAAAGTATTTCGAACATTTCAGTGAGATTATCTAGGGGGTTAGTAGCTACTCAGCATTTGACTAACATATCATCCACGTAAACATTCATAGTCTTCCCAATCTGGCGTTTGAACATAGTATTCACTAGCATTTGGTACACTACTCCTGCATTTTACAAACCGAATGACATTACTCTATAGAAGTGCAGTCCCAAATCGGTGATGAAGCTAGTGTTCTCTTGGCCTAGTTCATGCATTAGGATCTAGTTATAGACTGAGTATGCATCCACAATGACAGCATTTCATGTCTCGTTGTTCAATCAACTAGTTTATCAATTTTGGGGAGCAGGAAACCATCCTTCGGATAGGCTTTTTTGAGGTCCAAGAAATCAATGCACTGTACGCTGACATTTCATCCACGATCACAAAAGTTTGAATGATGGTGACTCGTCGCTCGCCCCCTCCAAGCTCCACGGGTAGGTCAATTGTTCCCACCAGTTGTTTGGGTTCTTCGGTAAACCCCTGAATCTTAGTTTGGCACATGAATACGCTTTTCATGTCAATCTTCATTTGATCGAGTTCGAAAAGTATGTTTACTAAACTGCCATTATCAACCAGCACTCATCGGACTACGGCTGGACCGATTCCTACTGTCATCGCCATTGGATCAAGAGTTGGAGCTTCAATCCCTTTGGTGTCCCGATTGCAGAACACTATGTCATCGCTCAGAACTTTCTATTGCTTGACTGGGGTTTCATCATCTATTGTTAAACACGCTTTCTTTAAGGCATGCTTTAATGAACTCGCATATCGCTCCATCTCTCCCCAACTTCTTCGCGTGGGATGTGGTCCTCCAGATATTATTCTGATAATAAGCCTCTGGTCAGTTCATTTCGACTCTTCTTCGCTAGTTCCAGCTTGATTTCTTTGCTCTCTAGGAGCTTGAGGGACTATAGGTTGATTGTGTTTTTGCGGCTTTTTCACATATTGTTGAAGTTTGTTGTCTCGAATTAATCCTTCGATGAGGTCCTTAAGGTGGCGGCATTCCTTCGTATTGTGCCTCTACGTCTCATGGAAATGACAGAATTTCCCTGAGCGCTTTAGTTGTTCCGTTGCCTCCTTTCTGAGATGTTTCTTATACTCTTCAATTTCTTGTGTTGCGAGATAAATATTCTCCAAAGTTTCATTTAGGGGGGTGTAGTCTTCCTATCTAAACCCTCTGAATCTTTTGTTTCTGCCACCATTATTTCTTTTATCGGAGTTCTGGTTTCTTCTCTTCTGATTCCCACTCTTTTCCTCAACTCCTTGAGTACTTCCAGGATCACGCATGTTTTGATTTGCCGCTCTGTCATTTTATCCAGCGTTCATCTATTGTGCATCAGCAGACTTTCTTTCCAGCTCCTGTGCTTTCTCCAATCTCAAGTACTGGCTTACTTTACGAATGAAGTCTTTCTAGTTGGTAGGTTACTTCATCTTAATCCATTTCCTGAACTTCGTTTCAAGGTGAATAGTGTGGACTAATGCCATAAAAACCAAATCCCTATGGTTTTGCTTATTTCCGTTATCGTGGTCTTAAACCTGCTCATGAACGATCTCTATGACTCATTGCGCCCTTGGACCAATCCGGATAGGGATATGACGTCCTTCGGTTGTGCGGTATGAAGCCTGAACTGGTCAAGGAATTTCATTGCAAGTTGGTCAAAAGTAGAAATAGATCTTGGAAGGAGTATGGTGAACCACATAGATGCAACTCCTTCTAGAAAAATAGGGAAACATTGGCAGCGGACGGCCTCTGGAGCATTGGATCCATCCATGTACCAGCTATACTTGTACAAATGGGGTTTTGGGTCCTTCGTTCCATCGTAGGAGGGGATAGTTGGTGTAATGAATTTGTTTGGGTATCTTACATTCAAGACCTCATCGGTAAAAGGGGTCTGAGTCAAGGCAGATCCCCATTCATCATCCTTTCGGTTCTTATTCTCATCCATCATCCGTCTAACCATATATGCTATGTATGGCTCTAATGTCCGGTAGTCTGGGGGGCGGTAATCAGTCACTGTGCCGAGTTATTGGTTCTGCAAACAATCTTGGCACGTGGGTTTGAAACCTAGGCTCTCCTATCTCCATGAGAGCCATTCCCGAGGGACCCCGTTGGCTTGCAGTTGGCCTAACTGGCAGTATGGATTTTTCTAGCATCATCGAATACATTGACGTTCTCTTCCATCTGATTACCTTACTCTCCATCTTCTGAGTCGAAGAGATTCACAGCTCTCCTGTGGGGTTTAGGCCCCTTGATTCAAATTTGAGATCGGCTGCCTAGCGTCAGGTGGAGTATTCTGTTCTCCTCCACATTACATCCCACTGTTACCCTTCTTTATGGTTGTTTTCCATTTCTTCTATGCAAGCCAGAAAAGGAGGAATTCTCTTGTCCTACAGCAGTCACTGGTTCATGCATAGTCCTTGGAGCAGGGTTTGGTTGTAGGGTTAGCAGAGCATTCAGCTATCCATTAGAGCCTTTTGACTATTTTCCATCCGTTGGTTAATCTCCTAACCCATCTTATTTAGTTCGTCCTTGGTGACAACTTCATGCTGATTGGAGGGCGTTGGTGCCTAGTTTCCTAAGTCAGCACCATTTACTTCAACTTGTTGGAGACTAACATCTTCTCCAACTATTACTGCCCCTATGGATCTCCTAGAGGCAGTTCTTCTTCTTCCAGAAGCCATTGACTTTAAACAGCAACGTCTTTAAGCAAAGACTGGGGATCTAACTTCTGGACCTATGAAATTCATATTAGATAGCTAGATCTAGATCCTGAGTTGGGCTCTCAATGAAAGCACCAAAATGTTGACCCAAAAAATGGATTGGAGACCTTCTGGGCCATACCATGTCTTCATCAGCTCATAAATAAGTAGTAGATGACATAGGGAGAGTTTGGCTTGCAAAACGAGCAAAATCCATGGGTTGTAGGCGACTCATGGTCTATGGTTCGCTGGCGACCCATGGACTTGGCTCGTTTTTCGAGCCAACATCTTGGCCTCTTTGTAGTGTTCCTTAGTTATCTTGTTTGAAGGCTAGAGGAGAAGTATGGGTCATTGATGATCCAACCAATTAGGATTTCTCTAGAGTCTGAAATTGGAGATGTTTCCATAACCTTTTTATCGTTGTTGTTACGTTTTAATGTCAAGTCACTAGTTGTTTATGTTCAACTTTTGATTGGACTAAAGGAATGCTGATCTCCCGGCTTCGTTGATCCCATTTCTTGTCTTTGTCGTATAGCTTTGCCCTTGTCGATCCCTTGTCTTAGCTTTTCTAGTTAAGTCCTGAACCATCATGTCTAATAAGGTTGTTCTGTTTTCTATTGGCTTCTGCTGGGTTAAAAACCGATGTATAAGAATCACCCTTAGGACTAGTAGCAAGCAGTCCTTGCCTTTCAATGGCTCCATCTTCGTTCCATACTCTTCAAGATGCCTTCAATTCGAAACACTTGAGTTGGATCGAAGTGGTTTTGGATAACATATCTGATCTCGGTCTCTAAAAAAACAATTTTCAATAATTCCCAGTAAACTCAACCCTCGTTCTTTAGGAAATAAACAGACAAAGATAAGAGTGGAGTTCATCTCCTAACCGTTTATTGATGGATTCCTTATCATTTATCCTAAAAAAAAACGAGGTTCATACACATAGTACAACATCATTGGGGATGACTATTAGCTCACATGTTTTCCCTAGATCTTCCCAAAGTTACGTTTAGGTCCAGATTTGATAGTCAGTTATTTAACTATCAAATAAACAATCATTCAACATTAATTTTATTCCATGTGGAATTCACTTAGCCTTTATTAATTAATCTTTAATTAATTAAAATACTTTGCAAAACTTGATCAAAAGATTTTTTAAAATACCGTTCCCCAAACCCTCTACATCCCTTTTACACTTGGAAACATTTTTATTTATCTCAAAAACATAAGTATTTAGAAATTCCCTTTTCTATACATCACTTACTATAAAACCCATTCGGTTATTCCTTATAAAAATTCATTTTATAAGCTCATTTCATATTTCAAACCTCCTTATAAATCTTCAAACTAGATTTAAACTTCTTTCTAAATTCTCTAAAATGATTTATAAAATCTCTTTCCACGGATAAAACTCTTTAAAAAATTTCCTTCATAAAATATCTTTAACATTACAAAATCTCATTTTAAATATCAATTAAAAAACAAACACTGTAAAAAATGGTGACCGCTGTTTGTAATATTTCGTCTTCTTCTTTCTCGTTCGTGCATCCTCGTTTCTCAAATCTTTCAAATTCTCCTTCCTTTATCGAATTTGATTCTTCCCCCTTTCATATGTATGCCCAATTGGTCAAGGATTCGAAGTTTCTTCCTCCACGGTTTCTTAATCGAAATACAAAATTAAAGAGATGGGTTGATTTAGGAAGGGGAAAAGAATTTGCTTTTGATGCGGAGATTATCAGCATTTAGTGAAAGATTCCAGAGAATCCGTTAGATGCTTTGGATGTGATTTGTTTGGGGGCACAAGATGGCCGACTGTCCGACGAAATTAGAATCAATCTCTGGTGATCGCAGAAACCTCTCTATCTCTGACCATGGTTTTCAATTTGTTTTAAAATGTATGAAATTAAAGAGAATCCTGCTAGATCATCTATGGACTCAAAGAAATTAAGGCATCGACTTCTTGGAAGATCTGTTCAAGCATTTCAACATTATAAATTCTGTTAATATTGGTAGAAATTACACTAAAAAGTTATGTGATCTTAAGACTACTTTGGTTGCTCTGCTTCTTCTTCAAACAGTAATGAGTGGGTTGGTGATGAGATGCCTATCTCGAATAGTGGTAATAGGGTTTCTGATGTTGGCTTCTATGATATCTCGGATATTCATGTTGCTATTAATAGGGAGGAATTGATTTTTTTTTATTCTTTGCTTCTAGATCCTAATGTTTCACAATGCAGAGTAATTCCACAACCATTAGAAACTAGGGATAATTTGCTTAATAATGGATGCGTAGATGGTGATGTGGGCTCTCCTGCAAAGTAAAATTTTTACTCATGATCTTAACAAAAAATTTAAAGCCAGATTATATTACTTGGAAAATTTCAAGCTATTCACTGCAAACAGTTTTGAATGTCTTGGATCTCTTGAAGAAGAAGAATCCGATCTTACTCAAGTTGGTGTTTTTGATAGTGGTTTTTCAGGCAGTTGCTTGGTGGATAACAGGTCTGAGGTTGATAGCTTTGCTGAAGGTCATCCTTTAAGTGATGCAGATATGTATTTATAGGGTAGTGATGGTGCTACTGTTGTTTCTTCTTCTCCTGAGCCATTGGTTTTTGATTCTTGTTCATAAAATCTTGTCCATGATGATTCTTCTTCTTCTAGCCATTGTTGTGAGTTGTTTGATTGGTGTGATATTGGTAAGGAGATTGTCAGTATTGAGTCATATGGTTGCCTGGAGGTGAAAGATGACAAATTAAGAAATTTGAATGTCCTGATGGTTAGTGATTTATATATAGATTTCTCATTATAGAATTCTTGTGTGCACGTGGGCAAGTTGTGGAAGGATGCAATGATTAAACCGAGGGCATATGAATTCAGTGAAAGGGTCAGGTTGAAATTGGATGTTCATGGAGATTTCTTCAACTCTGTTGGCTTAAAGATGAAGATTATTGTCTGGTAATAATGTCTCCGTGATTCCAGTGGTGCACCATTTCAGTGTGTGTATGGTTATTACTGACACCGTGAAAGTTGATGTTATTTTAGCTGAGGGTTATATGAATGATGGTATTAATTTGAATAATACGAGCTATTCAATGAATGATTCGAAAACACTTGCTGATGGTGTCAATTTGAAAGTGGATCCTCCTATTTTGATTATCAGTAATATCAGTTCTAGTAATGTGGTTGGGGAAAATGAGGAAGAGACTAATTCTGATGCTTTATTAATTGAAGGAATAGAGGGTACAATTGAAAATACTACTGGTAATAGGAATGATGTTTCTGTAGATAAATCTCTTATTGGCAGTTCACATAGTTTGATAAATGGTGGTGATAGTGTTAACGATATGGTTGGGCCAGTTGTTGGAGAGTCGTTGATAATAATATTATCAAGGGTGTATCTAGGTCGATCATAGTATTGGATAGAGAGGATAGTTTTGATAGTAGAGCTTCAGTTTTATCTTCATCGGTTAAGAGAGGTAAGCATAGGAAATCTACTATTGTCGATGGTATTGTTCTTCGTAGTGTCAGGGTCCGCAACAACTAGTTTTCATTTATGGGTGAGTCACCTAATTCAAGTGTCAGGAGTGACACTTCGAACTCAGGCTCGGTTATGGTTTCTTTTTTGGTAGTTCATATTCTTCTTACGCTCTTGGTAGTTGATCCACTAGTGAGTTATGTCAGTTAACTAGGGATACTGCGTTTTTATCGATGATGAAATTGATACTGCATACATTAGAAGTAAGGAAATAGAGATTGTTAGATCACCTTGATCATGGGGATTATTAATTGGAATATTAGGGGTTCAAAAGATTTAAATAAACGTGATAAAATTATAGCATTTTTTAAGGATTATTTTATTGATATTGCTCTCTTATAGGAAATTAAAATAGGCTGTCCCAATATTCGCTTTTATAGAAGATTAGGTGATTTTCATTTTAGACACTGGGCCTGTTCACCTACTATCGAAACTTTGGGGGTGTACTTATTGGGTGGCAGGATAACTCTTTTAAACTTCTTCAAACTATTACTAAGCAACACTCTTTACATATTATTCTCATTAACCTTAGTGATAATCATTTATTAAATATTTCTAATGTTTATGGTCCAAACTCCAAAATTGGTCGTAAAGTTCTACGGAATGAATGTCTGGAAGTTATATCATTCGCTCCTGGATATGGATTATGGGCGGGGACTTCAACGTTACGCGTTTTTTAGGAGAACATTCACCTCAGGATGGGGACTTCTCTTCTATGGAAGAGTTTGACCAATTTATTATTAATACTAATTTAATAGAATTACCACTTTCTAATAGGGAATTCACTTGGAGTAATACTAGAGAATCCCCATCTATGGCCCTTCTAGATAGATTTTTCATCAGCGATGAAATTGAGGATAAATTTCCCATTTGTAGAGTCCCTAGTTTGCCTTATACTTATTCTGATCATTGCCCTATAATTCTTACATGTGATCTCATAAAATTGTTAATAAAACTTTTAAATTTAAAAAATATATGGTTATTAGAATCTAACTTCTCTAATCTAATTAAAAATAAATGGATTTCTATGAATTTTAATATTATCAAAAAGGTGGATAACTTAGTAAAAAATTTTTTTTTTTAACTTACGGTTCTTGGAAATTTTCTTAAAATTTGGAGTAAGAATGTTTTTGGCGGTATCAAAATCAAAAAAGCAAAATTACTTTCTAAAATGCTTAAAATTAACAAAATAGAAGAAACTAGACAACTAAATCCTGGAGAGCGTAATGTTCTCACAAATTTAAAAGAAGAGCTTAATTCAATTTTAGAAAAAGAAGAGGTTACGTGGAAACATAGATCTAGAATTCAATGGATTAATGAAGGTGATAATAATACAATTTTTTCCCATAATATTGCTAATGGTAGAAAACGTAGTAACATGATAAATTCTATTGTTGTAAATAATGTAGAATTGGTTAATCAAGGGGATCTTAATAAGGCTTTTACTGATTATTATAGGAATATTTTTGGTAATAAGAATAAGCATAAAATTAATGTTAGATGGAATGATCTTTATCCAATTGAATCTAGAATCGATCTTTCTGATTTTGATAATCATTTTTCTAAAGAGGAAATTTCGAAGGCTAGTAATGACATTCCTAGTGATAAAGCCCCAAGTCGTGATGGTTTTCCTATTTTATTTTATAAATTATTTTAGGATGTTTTAAAGTTTGATTTAACTAGTATGTTTAATGAATTTTATAATGCGAAGCTGCAATTGGGTAGATTTAATTTTTCTAATGTCATTCTATTACATAAATAAATTGATCCTAATAATTTAAAAGATTTTAAACCTATCTCTAATTAATTGTTCTATTAAAATTATTTCGAAAGTACTAGCTAATAGACTTAGCACAAAAATGAATGATCTATTTGATTGTTCACAAACTGCTTTCATTGAGGGTAGACATATCACAGATGGAGTGGCTGATGTTCAAGAATACATTAATCATTGCTGTAAAAGTAACATTACATGTGCTCTACCAAGAATGGACTTTGCGAAAGCTTTTGATTCTGTTGATTAGGATTTTCTAATTGCTATGTTATTGGCTAGAGTTTTTAGTCGCAAATGGATACGTTGGATTATGACTTTGCTTAAAACTGGTAATTTTAGTATAATGGTTAATTGTATTTTAGGGAATAAAATTCGATATAAATTAAGATTAAGGCAGAGTGATCCTTTATCGCCTCTTTTGTTTAACTTAGTCGCAGATGTTTTTTCTATGATTATTAAAAAAGCGGTTGGTAATGGATCTTTAGTGCTGGTAGTGAAATCTCACGCAATGGTTTCTCTATTCTTTAATTTACGGATGATACCATATTATTTACCTCTCATTTTCCTAATTATGTCATCACCTTTAAATATATTTTATATAGCTTTGAACTTCTTTTAGGTCTAAAAATTAATTCGATAAAAGTTCAGTTTTAGTATTCAATGATAATGATAAGGTTGAAGGTTTAGTTGTAATACGCTTAATTGTAAAACTATGAATTTTCCTTTTGATTATCTTGGTTTTTGATTAGACCAACTAAACTTAAACATGATGAATGACTAATTAGTATAAATAAAATCAAAAATAGAATTTTTAATTGGAATGGGATGTTTTTATCTAGAGCGGGTAGATTAGTTTTCATCAATTCTGTTTTATCTGCTCTTCCAATTTGTTGGATGTCTATGCATCTTTTTCCAGATTGGATGATTAATAGAATTGATGAAATAAGAAGGGACTTGTAACGACCTGAATTTTTGACACCTGTTATTAGAATAATCAACTGATTTTAAATATTGAAATATTTATTTCTATCGGTCAAATAATAAGTTTCTGATATAGGGAATATATATGTATGTATGCATATATATATATATATATATATATATATATATATATATATATATATATATATTCTAGAGGCTTGATTTAAAGCTTAAAAAATATAATTCCAAGAAAATAATTAAATAAACATCACATTTCAAATATGGGATAATATATGTATATACATATATGTATGTATGTATATACAAAACTTATGATATAAAATAAAAATAAAATGTTAGTAATAAGAAGATAGATACATGTAAGTGGCTATACATATCTGTGTATGTTAAATGTAGTATATATGCAATAATTTATACAAAGAAGTACAAACCTTAGGATGACAAAGATATGTAAGTAGGAAAACTTGTACATATGGTCAAAAGAGTTGTAGGAAAAATATATGAAATTATGTGATGTGTGTGTGTGTGTATATATACACACAAGGGATCATTATAATGAAAAATATCTAGTCAAGCACAAAACTTATCAAATTATTCACTCAAAATTCAAATCAACTAGGAAGATCAAGTCAAGCAAGTTTTCAAGTCTAGTCATTTATTTTTAAAATCAAAGAAAAGAAAAGAAAAGGGGAAAAGGTGAAAACCTGTACACGTGAATGGGCTTCAGCCTTATTCAAACTTGTTCCCTCTCCTCTCTCTATATATACCACTGTGTTATTCACATATAATCATTCTTGCAAAAAAATTAAAAGAGAAGAAGGCTGCTGTTTGCGCCAAAATTGGCCACAAACACCCAATACCGTGAAAGCACCAGTGTATGAATATAAATTAATGATATTCAAACACAAACAACAGATCTCAACATATAATAGACAGCAACCACAAAAGTAAAGAACAGAGACACAAGTTTTATAGTGGTTCGGCTATCTCCGGCCTACGTCCACTCCAATTCTTTCTTTTTTTATTGATTATCCTTGAAGATTACAAGTGATTACAACAGTTGTAGTGACCAAATCTGAAGAAAATAGCAGAAATAATGCTATGGAATGATTTTAGCAGCGTCTGGGCTTGCTTTTCCTCTCCAAATCTTCCGACCCCTTTTCTGAATGACCAGGGGCTCTATTTATAGGCGTGGAAGGTTGAAATCCCGCCTAAAACCTGGGGAGGTTGCTTGGCACGTGTGGGGGGGCCCACAGGCCCGTGTTCTCGGAATCCGTGCCCAGTTTGGGATCGATTCGAAGTGATTTTCGAATCGATCAAGAATCCATCCAATTGAGCTGAAATTTGGTGTGAACATTCTTTAACATGTATGTAAGCTCCTGCAAAAATTTCATTGCATTTGGATCAACGGTTTGGAAGATATGATCGATCCAAGTTCTAGAATTCGTGCGTCCTGATTGGTTCGAACCCATGGTCTGTCTACTTCGAAACCATGTATTTCGAACCCACGAGGCCAACTCTCTCGAATCCATACCCTTCGAATCCATCTTCAGTCCTTCGACTCCATAACTCTCGAATCCATACAAACTTCGAATCCATTCACCTCCTACGAATCCATCGAAACTTCGTGTCTATTCACTTTCTACGAATCCATCAAAACTTCGAATCCATCATTTTCCACGAATCCATCAGAACTTCGAATCCATCATTTTCCACGAATCCATCAGAACTTCGAATCCATCATTTCCTACGAATCCATTAAAACTTCGTATCCATTTCCTTCTTCGAGCTTCATCATTCGAATCCACTATCTTCGAGTCCGCGTCCATCATTCGAACCCACTATCTTCTAGTCCATGTCCATCGTTCGAATCCACTATCTTTGAGTCCATATCCATCATTCGAATCCATGTCCATTGCACTGAAGTCATTCCTTTCGAACCCAATCTAGTTCCCGTTGATTCGAACCTGATGGGTTCGAACCTGATGGGTTCGAACCTGATGGGTTCGAACCTGATGGGTTCGAACCTGATGGGTTCGATCCTGATGGGTTCGAAACTGATGGGTTCGAACCTGATGGGTTCGAACCTGATGGTTTCGAACCTGATGGGATCGAACCTGATGGGTTCGAACAACATTCCTCTCCCACCTTGAATCCATCATATTTCCTCCATACGAACTCCGATTAACTTGATATTTGAAACATAGCCTTTCATAGTCCTTATCGTCATTTTCAATCAATTTCGTCTCGATCGGAGTTCAACAGAATTTTGACGATATCCATCGTAGCCTTTATTCCCAGTCCTGCTATCCATAATTCCTTGCCAATTTGTTGTTATTCCCGTTTTGACCATAAAATGGGGTAACAGTCTGCCCCCCAAAACATGCCTTGTGATAACAAGACGTGTTTTGAATAGTTCCGAATCCAATATTCGAAGTCCAAAGCCATATTGCCAGAGTATATCATTCTTGACTGCTTCGAGTCGATGTCCAGTTCCATATCCAATAACCAAAGCCTTAGCCAATTCCGTATCCATTCGAAGTCGACAACCGAGTTCCAATCCATCCTTATCCAATAGCCAATAACTGAAGCCAGGACCTCTCTGGGTCAATAGCCAAATCCATAACCTCTCCGGGTTCCTGCCAAGCGCGATCCATACTTGATGTCCTTGGCCCAGTGTCCCTGGGCGTTGTAAAATGCCATGGCTTAAGTCCTAAGCCGAATCTTGATCTCTCCGGACCCTTGCCGAGCATAGTCCATACTCAACGACCTTGGCCCAGTGTCCCTGGGCGCTGTAAAATGCCATGGCTTAAGTCCTAAGCCGAATCCTGATCTCTCCGGACCCTTGCCGAGCATAGTCCATACTCAACGACCTTGGCCCAGTGTCCCTGGGCGCTGTAAAATGCCATGGCTTAAGTCCTAAGCCGAATCCTGATCTCTCCGGACCCTTGCCGAGCATAGTCCATACTCAACGACCTTGGCCCAGTGTCCCTGGGCGCTGTAAAATGCCATGGCTTAAGTCCTAAGCCGAATCCTGATCTCTCCGGACCCTTGCCAAGCATAGTCCATACTCGACGACCTGAAAATAATATATGATAATAGAGGGCCTAAGTCCTAGGCCGAATCCTGGTCACTCCGGACCCTTGCCGAGCATAGTACATACTCGACGACCTGAATGAGTCAACTCACCTTGTTTGGGTAAAGTGACTCACCCCTTGCCAGGCATAATCCATACCCGACGACCATTTATCAAAAACCAGATAAAAGTCCAACCAAAAATCTATTCCAAAGCCCAAAAATCCAAATCCAAAAATTCAAATCCGAAATCCAAATCCAAAATCCAAATCCAAACCCAAAAATTCAAATCCAAAACCAGAAAACCAGAAATCCAAACCAGAATCCAAAACCAAAAACAATTGTCCAAAGGAAAATCCAAATAAAAAAGCAAGAAAAACCAGGAGCTCAATCCAAGCTCCAAAACCAAATCCAAAAAGAAAAGCAATGTCCAATCTGAAAGCAAGAAATAAATTTCACAAACCATAGCGTCCCGGGTTATCATCATTCAGAGCGTGCCTAGGGGCTATCTCCGTCCCCGTACATGTGTAAATGACTTTACCGTTTGCTAACAGCTTGCTACTTATTCCATATTACCTTGGTCAATGGATGATCAATCGACGATCATCCCTGGGCCTCCCATCATCACGGCGTGAGGTGGTCGGCGGTTGCTCCTGCTCCACCGTTGCATCCCGAGTTCCAACATATTGCTGCAACTGTCCATTCCTTACATGCTCCTCGATTATATCCTTTAGGTGCCTGCAGCTGTTGGTATCGTGTCCATCCAGATCATGGAAGAGACAGTGCCTTCCTGATGTCCTTTCCCGCTCTGTTGGTTCCCTCCTAGCCGGCCTTCGGTAGGGAAGGCGATTCCGAGTTTCCAAGTATATCCGTTCCAGCGTCTCGTTCAATCCAGTGTATGTGGAAAACTTTGGGTCCTTCCATCGTTTTCTAGCGTTTCCAGAGTCGTCATCTAACTTCCTTTTTCCTTTATCCCTATCCGAACCGTTTTTGGATACCGCTCCAACCTCGATTGTGCTAACCTTTTTTGACTTTAAATCCGTACTTGCATCTTCTTGTCGAAGGAACCTTTCTGCCTCATGAAAGAATTCGTCGAGATTTCGCGGGGGATCTCGTATCAGAGATACCTTGAAATCCGAATTCTCCTTGACTCCTGATACTGCTGCCATTAAAACCATTGATGGATCAGGCCGATCCACCGAAGCGACTGCCGCGCTGAATCGAGTTAGAAAAGTTCTAAGTGATTCGTCCATTCTTTGCTTTACCGATGTTAAAGTCATCACGTTCTTTGGCCTCTTAACGTGAACCCGAAACTGTCCTAGAAACTTTTCCACTAATTCCTTCCAAGTCCTGATAGATCCTTCTCCCAGTTGCCTAAACCACATTGCAGCCAAGTCCTTCAAATACAAAGGGAAACATCGGGCCATCACTTCCTCCGATGCCCCCAGCACCTCCATGTGTCTGGTGTACCTCATTAAGTGATCTGTTGGATCCGTCTTACCATCATATACCTCCACGCTAGGTAGCTTGAACTTAGGTGGATTCCGAGCCATCCTTATCTCCCGAACGAATGGACTTCTATTCACTCCTTCCAAATCTCCGTTTGTCAACCCACCTCGCACAGTCTTCCTAATCATCTCTACTAACCCTGTATTGTCTGGTAGGGGTTGCCCCCCATGCCCCCGAGGGAACTCTGGTACATATTCCTCGTGTGGCTCACTAGCAGCAACGTTAGTTCTAGCTTGCTGAATTCCTTCCAAAGGTACTTCTGCATTGAATCCTGTGGGACTGCCCCCAAGCCCTTGTTGATTGCCTTCTGGCTCCGTATCCTGTCCTTCATTGGGTTCCACAATCCTAGCTCCTTGTCCTGCATCCGCAGCTGCTGTAGCTGTTCCTAAGCTCTGCATTCCTGTAGCTCTCATTTGTTCCAAGAAAGTTTGCATCATTTCCTGTTGACTTTTCAACAATCTCTCCTGCAAAGAATTGGCCATAGCTTCCATTTCATCCCGAGTTATGTAGACTGAAGCCCGTCCTTCCTCACCTCCGGAGGATGCTTGCTGACTTCCTCCTTGTTGGCTTCTCTCAGCCCTTAGCCTTCTGCTATCCTGTCTAGCCATTGTCTTCCAAATCCAAATTCCTCAAACTCTTCAAATCCGATGTAGCGGGTGCTAGTTGTTCTCAGTGAAAGCACCAAAATGTTTGCGCCAAAATTGGCCACAAACACCCAATACCGTGAAAGCACCAGTGTATGAATATAAATTAATGATATTCAAACACAAACAACAGATCTCAACATATAATAGACAGCAACCACAAAAGTAAAGAACAGAGACACAAGTTTTATAGTGGTTCGGCTATCTCCGGCCTACGTCCACTCCAATTCTTTCTTTTTTTATTGATTATCCTTGAAGATTACAAGTGATTACAACAGTTGTAGTGACCAAATCTGAAGAAAATAGCAGAAATAATGCTATGGAATGATTTTAGCAGCGTCTGGGCTTGCTTTTCCTCTCCAAATCTTCCGACCCCTTTTCTGAATGACCAGGGGCTCTATTTATAGGCGTGGAAGGTTGAAATCCCGCCTAAAACCTGGGGAGGTTGCTTGGCACGTGTGGGGGGGCCCACAGGCCCGTGTTCTCGGAATCCGTGCCCAGTTTGGGATCGATTCGAAGTGATTTTCGAATCGATCAAGAATCCATCCAATTGAGCTGAAATTTGGTGTGAACATTCTTTAACATGTATGTAAGCTCCTGCAAAAATTTCATTGCATTTGGATCAACGGTTTGGAAGATATGATCGATCCAAGTTCTAGAATTCGTGCGTCCTGATTGGTTCGAACCCATGGTCTGTCTACTTCGAAACCATGTATTTCGAACCCACGAGGCCAACTCTCTCGAATCCATACCCTTCGAATCCATCTTCAGTCCTTCGACTCCATAACTCTCGAATCCATACAAACTTCGAATCCATTCACCTCCTACGAATCCATCGAAACTTCGTGTCTATTCACTTTCTACGAATCCATCAAAACTTCGAATCCATCATTTTCCACGAATCCATCAGAACTTCGAATCCATCATTTTCCACGAATCCATCAGAACTTCGAATCCATCATTTCCTACGAATCCATTAAAACTTCGTATCCATTTCCTTCTTCGAGCTTCATCATTCGAATCCACTATCTTCGAGTCCGCGTCCATCATTCGAACCCACTATCTTCTAGTCCATGTCCATCGTTCGAATCCACTATCTTTGAGTCCATATCCATCATTCGAATCCATGTCCATTGCACTGAAGTCATTCCTTTCGAACCCAATCTAGTTCCCGTTGATTCGAACCTGATGGGTTCGAACCTGATGGGTTCGAACCTGATGGGTTCGAACCTGATGGGTTCGAACCTGATGGGTTCGATCCTGATGGGTTCGAAACTGATGGGTTCGAACCTGATGGGTTCGAACCTGATGGTTTCGAACCTGATGGGATCGAACCTGATGGGTTCGAACAACATTCCTCTCCCACCTTGAATCCATCATATTTCCTCCATACGAACTCCGATTAACTTGATATTTGAAACATAGCCTTTCATAGTCCTTATCGTCATTTTCAATCAATTTCGTCTCGATCGGAGTTCAACAGAATTTTGACGATATCCATCGTAGCCTTTATTCCCAGTCCTGCTATCCATAATTCCTTGCCAATTTGTTGTTATTCCCGTTTTGACCATAAAATGGGGTAACAACTGCCATTAACTTAAGGAACTAAGTATTCAAAAGCTCAGGAAGGAAAACAAGCAAAGCAGTGTGTCTCTTTTTCAAAGCCGGTGAGTAAAACTTGAAAACTTTTGCTTATTGTAAACTATTTATGCTTCTATATGCCTGGAAATTTGAATGAAACTTTTGATTTTTTCAAGTATTCATGTGCTAATAGTATCTATGCTTTATATATGTATGTGTAGTAATGTTTTAAAACTTGTAAACTTCAAAAACCTGTACATCATCTCTTATTTGCTCTGTTATTTGAAAAAAAGTCAGGATTTCTCAACTTCAAAAATCCTTACCTCATTATCTAGCTAGTTTTAGGTTATGATTCCAAAAGGAAACTTGGTTTTTTTAATGTATTTTATTGTAAAACTTGTTCCATTTGACGTTATTAAGTATAGAAGGAGAAAAATGTATTTTACAGTAAGCAACCCAAAGATGAACGAAATTTGAAAATCATAATTTAACCACTTGCTTATATGAATGTGATTGTCATTTGAAATGTTGATTTTTGAAAAAGTTTTGGAGATTTTTAGTCAAGTATTGAGTGAGAAATTTAGAGATGAATGGTTTTGGAACATTGATCAACTTCCGGCGAACCACTCTATTTCTGGCCCATCTGGGGGGGCTTGGAGGATAGGGGACTTGCGAAAAATAGCGTGGCATTTTATATTTGGGTGTACTGGCGTGTGGAAGTTGAAGTAGGGTTTAGGGTGTTGGTTCGTACGGTCTCGAGTTTGAGGCAAATGCGACGTCGAGGAGGCGAAAGAGATGTGCGGTATCTAGGTGAAAAGCAAGAGGACGTTGTGGCGATCGTTTTGGCAAGTTTTGGTGG
Organism: Allium cepa; assembly: GCA_030765085.1. Lineage (NCBI taxonomy): Eukaryota > Viridiplantae > Streptophyta > Magnoliopsida > Asparagales > Amaryllidaceae > Allium > Allium cepa. The sequence goes on from CM060934.1 coordinate 323,789,536, forward strand.
CGAATGGTGGCATACAATGGTAAGGCAAGGTGGTTGAGGAGTGATGGCTTTGTTCCTGTTTTGGTCAGGGGTTCGATTTTTTGAACTGAGGGTTTTCGTGTTTTCCTATGCATGTAATCAAGATGAGGGGGTCGTCGATGATGTAGGGAGATGGTCGGTGGAGAAGGTTGGTTGGTTGGCGACATGTGTACGTGCACGGTGATGTGCATGCATTTGGTCAGTAAAAAGAAAGGGGAGGGAAGAAGAAGAAGCAGGTGAAAGAAGAAGGAAAAAAAAGAGGTGAAGAAGTTGGAGCCTGGTTGTCTTCGTGGGCCGAACGTGGGCCGAGAGTTTGTTTTGAAAAGAAAAAGGTAAATTTAACAAATTTTTATATGAATAATTTTTTAAAATCATAAAAATATTATTTCTCTTTCATTTAAATTCCAATCAACATGAAATTTTTTTGCATTATGATCCTATCATCAAGTATTTGAAGCTTAATAAATTTAGTTAATTTTCAGTAATATAAAATTAATTAATTATAATAATTAATGTAAATAAATAACTAAATTCTAAGTTGATAAATCTTATGTTAATTAATAAAATTAATTATTAAATGGATTGTTTAATTTTATTAAACTAATAATAAATAATTTTTATAATTAATTTAATTTTTAAGTAGTTTGGATTAAAAATACAAATGGATTCGGTTAATTTAAATTAATTAAATTCTGGTTTGCGAATTTTTTTAATATTAATTATTAATCTTAATGATCTGTGCTTTGGCTTATTTTCTCTTGGATATTGATTTCAAGTGTTCTATGTCTGTGCCATTAAGTAGCCATACGACGACCCGAAATTTTGGGATGTTTGAAATCGGAATATTTAACTGATTTTTAAATATTTAAAAGTTAATTTTTAATTTGAATTCAAATGCCACTAATTATTTTATAATTAAATTATTGAATTAAATAATTTGAAGTTGGGTAAAATATTGAATCTGGAGTTTTAAGTCTGTAAAAAATAATTTGAAGGCTTGTATAATTTATATTGATAGTGCTGAGGATAATAGAAGTGTTAAAATTGAATTTGGAAGTGCTTTGTTAAGTTTTGAAATTTTATCGTTTAAATTGAATTTAAAAATAGCCTTCTGAGGCACAGTCTTGGAATTCGACGAAACCAGTTCCATTGGATCCGTAATATTGTATTATTACTGGTTTTCAAATATCGTAGTGAAGTAGTTGTGTGAGCATACGATATATAAACGCGCTGAAATTTTATATCGAGGATTCAATATAATAACTGATCCAAAAAGCTATCTTCTCCATACGATCGAATTAGAACTCGAAACCTTTTCCATTACGTTCAGAATAGGGGTTTAATATTATAAACGTCTAGCGGACGCCTCAATACAATGTCAAGATTTTAAGACTTGAATTCAAGACAATTTAAATTTAAATTCGAATTTAAATTAATATATTGTTTGACTGGTCAAATATTCCCATCAGTTGCCTTTCTTTCAAATCAAGAACCTTTTCCCTTCACTTCAGAACACCACAGTCGACCTCCTCTGTAACAAGCCACACCCTTCCAGTTTTTAATGCAAGCTTCTTTCCTCTTTTGCCTTCATACTCGAATTCACGTGCTAGAGGAAAAAAGATAAAACAAAATCAAACTCATTAAAAAAACGAATAAATTGAATAGACGCGAGAATCGAACTAAAATCAAGGCATCGTCTCTGGTGATGCGACGACCAAAGGAGTAGAGGTGCGGCGTGTTATGCGTGCATGACGCCATTTCAGGTTACGAGCTAAAATAAAAGGGAAGTCACGATGATCGATAGGGGAGGTTGCGTGCGATTTCTTTGAGGATCGACGGCTTTGACCACAACCATTCAAGGCGACGAGAAGGGTGCGATGAAGTCAGCGTTCGATTTCATATAGGGCCGTTCAAGAGGGCACGACTACATTCGTGTGTTGAGCTAGGGTTTGGGGAAGCTCGAAGTCGATCGAGGTGGAAGTGACGTCGACAACGGAGCTTCGGAAAGGGGCGAGCGGAGACTGGCGATCTCTGGTGAAGTTCAATGGCTGTACAGACGATGGGAGAAGGTCAGGCCAGGCACGAGTGAACTGGTGGAAGGCGGCGGTGATGTGCCAGCGCATATCAGGTTGGAGGGTTGTGATATTTGATTTGGGAAGGTGGATTTATGTTGTTATTGAAGGTAATTTTATTTGTTTAAAATAGTTTAAAATTTTAGTTAATCTTAATTTAAATAATTAAATTATCTTGATGTTAAATTCATAATTCATTCATACGAGGTCCAAAATGAATAAAAACGGTCATGTGGAATTCGTAGCTGCAGAATCTACGCGATGGAACTAAAATTGGAATTGATTGCAATTTAAATAACGATGAATTAATCTCACCCATCTGGTTGCTATTTAAATTTTAAATGGTTAAATTTAAATAATTGGTTGAATGATTGAATTGATTTGATGTGCTATATTATACAGTAGTATATATATAGTATATATTGGAGCAATTGATTTCCTGCATTATACAGCGGGTGAGACCTTATGCGCCGCAAAATAGCGGATGATATTATATTAATCCCATATATCGCGATATTCCACCTCGAAGTGGAATTGGTATTGTGCTAACATCTGTGGATGTAGGGAAACAGGTTGGAGGGATCCAACAGGAATCCTCAAAATTATTTAGATCGTTCAATATTCTGTGTTATGAATATTTGATATTCTGTGATGAATTATATTGATAATTGGAATTTTGAATGCTATGGTTAGCTTGAATATATTACGACACACTGAGTTATCAAAATATATAGAGTTGGATTTTTGAAAAGGAAATAAAAGAGGAAATTTTCAAGTTAAATAATTATATAGAATTGAATAAATTGAAGAATGAACTGGAAAAGAATAAAAGGTGATTTCAAAATTCTAACAAATAAATTCCAAGTATGGGAAAGGGGTTTGAATAAAAAGGGAAAATTGAATTTTACAACTTAAGTGGTGTTATTCAAAGGAATGAAGGATTTACTTTAAAATTCAAGGTTTAAAATTTATTTAAAAGAATAAAGAAGAAATTTGGAAAATCTGAAATTGGTAATTTCAGTTAAAAAGATTTTTAAATCATAATTAAGAAAAAAAATTAAAGTTTTGAAATAAATGATTAAGCAAAGGAATTTATTTCAAAATGTGGTAAATTGGAAACCAATTTGGAAATTGATTTATGTGTTAGAAATTGGAAATTTAAAGGAGAATGTGACTATGAAATTTATAAACTGGGTTCATAAAAGTAAAGCAATATATCAGTGGATATTTGGAAGAATAAATTCACGGTGGGAATTTATTAAAGGAATGGAAAAATTTGTTTAAAAATAAATAGTGATTTATTTTTTAAAGATTTGAAAGAAAAGCATATATCCCAAATAGTGATTTATTTTTAAAAGATGTGAAAGAGAAGCTTATGTCCCTGAATAGCCAAGTACGTTTTCAAAGTAAAGTTTTAAATATAAGTTATGTTGTTTTAAAAAGTATGTTTTAGAAAATTAATTATTTCTAAATGTTTAAATCCTAAAGTAAATATTTTTCAAAACCTAGTATCATAGTAATTATTTAAAGGTGACTTGGCATTCTGTTTTTAAAAGAGAGAATCTAGTTTTATATTTTATAAAGTAACCTCATTTTCAAATATTCCTATAGTATATTTTTAATAGAGTATTGAAGTAGTTTTTAACTTAAATGTTTTAAAGAATATTTTACAATAAAGTGTTTTAAATTATTTTAGAAATCTAAAGTTTCATGCTTGGTGTTTTCAGTGGAAATAAATATTTAGGAATTTATTCCATAAGAAAATGTAATTTGAAAACCGTTTTCAAAAAGGGTTGAAATGGAAATATATCTTGCGAAGGTATTTTGAGGTTAATAAATAATTGGGAGATTATTTATTGTTTTATGGTTGTTTGTGAATATTTTTTTGATAGTTAAATAACCGACTATCAATATTAGCCAATGCGCTGATCGTTTGAAGAGACCGGGATCGGGATTAATTTCTCGAAAACCACTTCGATCCGGTTTGAATGTTTTCGTATGGAAAACAAGAGTTTGGATTCGAAGATGGAGAAATGAAGTGCAAGGGCTAGTCGCCACTAATCCCGAGGATAATTCCAAAATGGATGTAGTAGGAGTAGTGCCTTCGGTTCCGTTCGAAACCGGGACGGACTTATGTGGATGAATGCTTTCAGAACATCGTCAGGTGGGCGATGAGCATTCTAAGGGATATGTTCTAAAAAGGTAACGCTTAGCCTCGAGCCTCATCAACCAGGAATGACTGAAAATTAGAGGTTGTGCAGCAAGGCTACGTGGGTAGCGCCCATTAGGGTGAGGTCATCCTTGTCTAGATGTCCCTTTTATTTTGGCTTAATGGTGCGGTTGCTGATCCCAACCGTGGGGTGATCTTACTCGGGATTATCCATTAAGGGGTAGTCCCGGTCTTGTGTTGCAGAGGGTCGGGAGTGATCCTCGGTATGGTGATCTAGGCCACGTACTGTGACAGGTGGTACCCCAATGCCTAGTCATTAGTTGGAAATCCATTCTCCCTACGTGCCTTTTATGGTTTTGTTTCTATTACCCACGACTGTGGCTACTAGCTGGAATTTAATGTAACAACTTCAGCTATTTTAATAAGTATTTGTATATGCACCCTATTATAATATCAAAGGATTTTATAATAAATGTTTTGGCTATCGTAAGGTAAAAACCCGACATGTTTATTTGTGGCGTGGTCTTACGAGATGCGATGGGAATATTTGACGACTCAAGGGGTACGGGTTTGTGGGCTGTTACAGTTGGTATCAGAGCTTAGGTTGGTGATAACCTTGGCTCTTGTGGGGATTGCTCATTAAATAGAGTTCGTAGTACTCTATAATGAGTTTGAGTGTATTAATAAATATGAGCGCGTATTTCTTAGTGAATATAAAATTGTTTTTATATTGTGTTGACTTTTCGGTTAAGTGTTTATGGATTCTGGTCGATGTGTGGGACGCCATATTATCGATGGGAGTTTCTAAACTCTTAAACAAGGTAAACCGACACAGTATTGTTTTAAGCAGGGAAATGAAATAATTTTACCCAAATTATTTTGTATATGAAAGAAATAATTTTCCGTAAATTATTATAGTTATATATGGTTGCTTGGATGTTAGGGATGATAAATATTATCATTGTTATGTGGAAATTTAACTAGAAATTAAAAATAACCAAAGGCTAAGGAAAGAAATTCATTTATAGAATGAAATTTGAAATGTGAATTGTAAATGTGATTTATGATTTGAAATAGAATTCCAGAGGAATATTTGGAAATAAATTGTGATCAAAGTTCCAGAGTAATGTTTTGGATGGATTTCGAATTTGGAAAGTTGGGAAAAATAATATATATTTTAGAAATAATTTTGAATCGGATTTGAAATCTAGAGAGATTTGGAATTTAAAAATATTGGAAGGGATTTTAAAGTTATAAAAGCATTGAAATCTTTTTGGTCGTTGGAAAATAATTCCGATGATGATCGCGACATCATCGGTGTTCAATTTCGAGTTTCCAAGAGGGAGATTGCTACCTAGATGTTTTGGATTAATGTTTGTTTGTGAAATTTGATTTGATTTTGAAAATGCAAAGGAATAGTTTGATTAAGATATATATGATTTCAAAATTGAATTTTGAACATTTTAGTAATGAGTTTAAACGTGTAAGCAAAAGGGAGTTGAAACTGAATGTTGAACTTAAGTTTGAATGAAAAAATTAGTCAAGTTGGACTAAATAAAATGAAGTTTTGAGATAAAAATTAGTAAGTAACTGATTGATTTGTATGGTATGCAAATGAAAAGAAACTGAATATTGGATGATGTTTGATTTAAAATTGTGTAAAATAAAGTGCAGAATTAGTTCAAATGGACTAAAAATAATTAATGTTTGGAAATTAAATTCATTGGTTGAAAATGAATTTGCGAATGAATATTAATAAGTGAGTAGCTTATAAAAATTTAAAAAGGGAATAAATTAGCCGAAATAAAAGTATTGGTATTATGGAAATGAGAAAAAAAAAGAAAAAAAAATCCAAACTTGGGATATACAGTAAGATTAAACTCAAGAAAATTAAATAAAATGGTTTCGAAAAAAAAATCAAGTATGGGATTATAAACTGAAAGTGTGGTCGAATGAAATTGAATTGGATTAAAATAGATTTGGTGTGAGTTGTAAACAAATCCAATTCAAGCATAAATTGAATCGCCTTATTATTAATAAATTCAATAATGAATTGTTAATGTGAATTAAAATTTAAAAATGGATAAAAGACTAAACTAATCGAATAAATTAGTAAAATGGTTGGGATTTGATCAAAGGAAAATCAAATCAAAGATTTAAATGGAAGTTGGTTGAATAAAATAAACTTAAGTTATTGGGTGGAATAGTTTGAAGAAAATAAATAACTTAAGTAAATTGTGAGATGGTTATTTAATATATTGGTTGTCGAGTTTAATAAAATGGTTTGGAATCAAACTTTTTGGATATGAAAGAAAATGCAACGAAAAGATTGTGAATAAATTAAAATGGGATGGAATCAAGTGCAAATTAAGTTGGAATCAATTTAAATGGTTATAAAGCTTAAGTAATTATTTATTCACATTAATATTGTCGAACTACATAAGAAAATGGGTCGTTCGATGTAAACAGGATTAGATAAAATTCTATGAGTTATTAGAAGTGAAATAGGATGATTTTGAAATCAATTGGAATGAATATGAGTTTTTTTGCTTAGAATGAATTAAGTATAAGCAAGTAAGTTGTAAATCACTTAAACTGAATGGAATGGTTTGAGAATTGGTTGTAAGCAATTGTAATAAGTGTCGGAACCTTATATGTGCTTATGGAAATTATATAACGTGCATTATATGTGAAATTTATGTGTTAGCTATTGAAAGTAAGTGAAATGTTAATAAATTGCATATATTTAGTACTTATATGTTTGAATTGAGTAAGTACAGGTACTGGGATGCCGTTTGGCTGGATTTGATCGTGCAAAATGCTAAAATAATAAGTCGCTTGCTTAAAAATGCTCAATAGAGGTATGCCTACGCAATATAAAATAGGAAATATGAACTTTTTTTGTTTTTTTGACCATGTGGGTCGTTGTATATATATTTATATCTCTTGTCAAATTGCAAAAGCTCCTCCGTATAAAGGAGACTCTGCCAAAATTTTATGGAAATTTTGGAAGTTAGAAATTTTTTTGAATTTTTTTGGAAAAATCTTTGTTAGTGACAAAATGATTTCAAGTTGGAAATTGAAATAAATTAGTGGATGAAACTAATTTAAAATAATGATATGAATCAGTTATAAATGGAAGATAAAATTCAAAGCGTCAAAGATAAATTGAATTCATATGGAAATGGAAGAACCAATTTGAATAGAAATAGATATAAACTAAAGTGGTGAAGTGAAAACAAATAAAGAAGCATATAAAATGCTTATATTAAACTTAGGAAAATAAGGGTGAATTCTTAAGTAAAATTGGGTATTAGAAATATATTCTAAGTTAATATTTGAATGAAGATTTAATAAAAGTGATAATTGGGGATAAGTGAATAGAAATCAAAATGACCGTGAATAAAGGAGAATGACGGTTTCTGATCAAGAAACCAGATCCGAGTCCGCACTAAGAAGTCAAGTGGACGATACTAGTTCGGAAATGAAATTGTGTGATCGAGTAAGCGATCGAATTTGGTATTGCGAACGAATGATATAGGTACATCGTACGGGCATGGATGAATAAATATTGAAATTTTGTGAGGGAGTCAATAAATATATTTTGAATGTTGTGATCAGATATTATTGCTATGTAGGATATACATGTATTATGAAGGAAAAGGAAAATTGGTTTTGATTTCAGAAGATAAATTTGAATTGCTCGACAAAAAGGTATGTGTTTAAATTTCTAGACGAAATTTGATTGGTTTTTCATCTAGCCACTTGGCTTTTTGTTTTTTTTGGAATTTGGGAGCCCGTACAGGAATTTTGGAGTTGTACCGAGCTAGCCGCGCAAAAGAGACGCTGGCGAAATTTTTCGGAAATTTGAGAAAAATTTTGAGAAAATTTTGTTAATTTAAAATTTGAGTTTAAATTATAATTCGAATTGTTAAGTAAGTAATATTGTTTGGGACTTATGGATAAGTTTGGAAAGCTAGAAAAAGGGTTATGTGTCTTTAATAAAAAGGATTGTTTTGGGAATTGTTTGGAATTGTTTGGTTTTGGGAAAAGTAAATGGGTATTGGACCGTTCTTCTTAACTAGTAATTTCGGGGACGAAATTCTTTTAAGGGGGAAGGAATGTGACGACTCGGGATTTTGGGATGTTTGAAATCGGAATATATGATTGATTTTTAAATATTTAAAAGTTAATTTTTAACTTGAATTCAAATATCACTATTTATTTTATAATTAAATTATTGAATTAAATAATTTAAAGTTGGGTAAAATATTGTATCTGGAGTTTTAAGTCTGTTAAAAGTAATTTGAAGGCTTGTAAAATTTATATTGATAGTGTTGAAGATAATAGAAGTGTTAAAATTGAATTTGGAAGTGCTTTGTTAAGTTTTGAAATTTTTGTTTAAATTGAATTTAAAAATAGCCTTCCGAGGCACAGTCTCGGAATTCGACGAAACCAGTTCTATTGGATCCGTAATATTGTATTATTATCGAATTTCAAATTTCGTAGTGATTGGAGTAGTTGTGTGAGCATATGCTATATAAACGCGCTGAAATTTTATATCGAGGATTCAATATAATAAATAATCCAAAAAGCTATCTTCTCCATACGATTGAATTAGAACTTGAAACCTTTTTCATTGCGTTCAGAATAGGGGTTTAATATTATAAACGCCTAGCGGCACGCCTCAATACGATGTCAAGATTTTAAGAATTGAATTCAAGACAATTTAAATTTAAATTCGAATTTAAATTAATATATTGTTTGACTGGTCAAATATTCCCATCAGCTGCCTTTCTTTCAAATCAGAACCTTATCCCTTCACTTCAGAACACCACAGCCGACCTCCTCTACAACAAGCCACACCCTTCCAGTTTTTAACGCAAGCTTCTTTCCTCTTTCGCCTTCAAACTTGAATTCACGTGCTAGAGGAAAAAAAAGATAAAACGAAATCAAACTCGTTAAAAAAATGAATAAATTGAATAGACGCGAGAATCGAACTAAAATCAAGGCAACGTCTCTGGTGATGCGACGACTAAAGGAGTAGTGGTGCGGCGTGGTATGCATGCACGACGCCATTTCAGGTTATGAGCTAAAATAAAGGGAAGTCGCGACGATCGACAGGGGAGGTTGCGTGCGATTTCTTTGAGGATCGACGGCTTCGACCACAACCATTCAAGGCGACGAGAAGGGTGCGATGAAGTCATGGTTCGATTTCAGATAGGGTCATTCAAGGGGGCGCGATCGCATTCGTGTGTTGACCTAGGGTTGGGGAAGCTCGAAGTCGATCGAGGTGGAAGCGACGTCTACAGCGGAGCTTTGGAAAGGGGCGAGCGGAGACTGGCGATCTCTGGTGAAGTTCAATGGCTGTGCAGATGATGGGAGAAGGTTAGGCCAGGCACGAGCGAACTGGTGGAAGGCGACAGTGATGTGCCAGTGCATATCAGGTTGGAGGGTTGTGATATTTGATTTGGGAAGGTGGATTTATGTTGTTATTGAAGGTAATTTTATTTGTTTAAAACAGTTTAAAATTTTAGTTAATGTTAATTTAAATAATTAAATTATCTTGATGTTAACAAATTCATAATTCATTCAAATGAGGTCCAAAATGAATAAAAACAGTCGTGTGGAATTCGTAGCTGCAGAATCTACGCGATGGAACTAAAATTGGAATTGATTGCAATTTAAATAAAGGTGAGTTAATCTCACTCATCTGGTTGCTATTTAAATTTTAAATGGTTAAATTTAAATAATTGGTTGATTGATTGAATTGATTTGATGTGCTATATTATATATAGTAGTATATATATAGTATATATTGGAGTGATTGATTTCCCGCATTATATAGCGGATGAGACCCTATGCGCCGCATAATAGCAGATGATATCATATCAATCCCATACACCGCAATATTCTACCTCGAAGTGGAATTGGTATTGTGCTAACATCTGTGGATGCAGGGAAACAGGTTGGAGGGATCTAACTGGATTCCTCAAAATTATTTAGATTGTTTAATATTCCGTGTTATGAATATTTGATATTCTGTGATGAATTATATTGATAATTGGAATTTTGAATGCTATGGTTTGCTTGAATATATTTCGACATACCGAGTTATCAAAATATATAGAATTGGATTTTTAAAAAGGAAATAAAAGAGGGAATTTTTAAGTTAAATAATTATAGAGAATTGAATAAATTGAAGAATGAACTGGAAAAGAATAAAAGGTGATTTTAAAATTCTAATAAATAAATTCCAAGTATGGGAAAGGGGTTTGAATAAAAAGGGAAAATAATGAATTTTACAACTTAAGTGATGTTATTCAAAGGAACAAAGGATTTACTTTAAAATTCAAGGTTTAAAATTTATTTAAAAGAATAAAGAAGAAATTTGGAAAATCTGAAATTGGTAATTTCCGTTAAAAATATATTTAAATCATAATTAATAAAAAAATCTGAAGTTTTGCAATAAATGAGTAAGCAAAGGAATTTATTTCAAAATGGGGTAAATTGGAAATCAATTTGGAAATTGATTTAAGTGTTAGAAATTGAAATTTAAAGGAGAAGTGACTATGAAATTTATAAACTGGGTTTATAAAAGTAAAGCAATATATCAGTGCATATTTGGAAAAATAAATTCACGGTGGGAATTTATTAAAGTAATGGGAAAAATTTGTTTAAAAATAAATAGTGATTTATTTTTAAAAGATGTGAAAGAGAAGCATATGTCCCAAATAGTGATTTATTTTTAAAAGATGTGAAAGAGAAGCGTATGTCCCTGAATAGCCAAGTACGTTTTCAAAGTAAAGTTTTAAATATAAGTTATGTTGTTTTAAAAAGTATGTTTTAGAAAATTAATTATTTATAAATGTTTAAATTCTAAAGTAATTATTTTTCAAAACCTATTATCGTAGTAATTATTTAAAGGTGACTTGGCATTCTGTTTTTAAAAGAGAGAATCTAGTTTTATATTTTATAAAGTAACCTCATTTTCAAATATTCCTATAGTATATTTTTAATAAAGTATTGAAGTAGTTTTTAACTTAAATGTTTTAAAGGATATTTTACAATAAAGTGTTTTAAATTATTTTAGAAATCTAAAGTTTTGTGCCTGGTGTTTTCAGTAGAAATAAATATTTGGGAATTTATTCCATAAGAAAATGTAATTTGAAAACTGTTTTCAAAAAGGGTTGAAATGGAAATATATCTTGCGAAGGTATTTTGAGGTTAATAAATAATTGGAAGATTATTTATTGTTTGATGGTTGTTTGTGAATATTTTTTGATAGTTAAATAACCGACTATCAATTTTAGCCAATGCGTTGATCGTTTCGAAGAGACCGGGATCGGGATTAATTTCTCGAAAACCACTTCGATCCGGTTTGAATGTTTTCGTATGGAAAACAAGAGTTTGGATTCGAAGATGGAGAAATGAAGTGCAAGGGCTAGTCGCCACTAATCCCGAGGATAATTCCAAAATGGATGTAGTAGGAGTAGTGCCTTCGGTTCCGTTCGAAACCGGGACGGACTTATGTGGATGAATGCTTTCAGAACATCGTCAGGTGGGCGATGAGCATTCTAAGGGATATGTTCTAAAAAGGTAACGCTTAGCCTCGAGCCTCATCTACCGGGAATGACTGAAAATTAGAGGTTGTGCAGCAAGGCTATGTGGGTAGCGCCCATTAGGGTGAGGTCATCCCTGTCTAGATGTCCCTTTTATTTCGGCTTAATGGTGCGGTTGCTGATCCCAACCGTGGGGTGATCTTACTTTGGATTATCCATTAAGGCGTAGTCCCGGTCTTGTGTTGCAGGGGGTCGGGAGTGATCCTCGGTACGGTGATCTAGGCCACGTACTGTGACAGGTGGTACCCCAATGCCTAGTCATTAGTTGAAAATCCATTCTCCCTACGTGCCTTTTATGGTTTTGTTTCTATTACCCACGACTGTGGCTAGTAGCTGGAATTTAATGTAACAACTTCAGCTATTTTAATAAGTATTTGTATATGCACCCTATTATAATATCAAAGGATTTTATAATAAATGTTTTGGCTATCGTAAGGTAAAAACCCGACATGTTTATTTGTGGCGTGGTCTTACGAGATGCTTTATTTTCAAAGGATTTTGAAACTTTAATAATCAATTTGAGTGTGATTTCTCATGCTGGTATTCCTGACTGACTCAAGTGTTATTTAACTATAATGCTCGGATCAGACCGAGTATTATAGAATGCATGATATGATGCTTAGGAGCTCAAGAGACGAGCTGGATGGCGATACGTACTTCCGTACTTGATTATTATTCCGCTATATATTCAGTTTTAAGGACGGGTTTATATGACTGTCCAGTTGTATGCTATTGATGTTGTTGAACTCTGATGATGTATTCTGATAATGTGCGTATAAAACAGGTATAGTTTTCTTCGTGTAAAGATCTATTATTATCTATTATATTTTATTCCACTGCGATGGTTAGATTCTGTTATTGTTTTCTATTTTCTTCTTCTACCTCTTCTTCTTTAACCCAAATGGTTCGTATTTCCGTTCGTCTTGAGTTGATTGATGGAGAATAATGTTGACTCAAGGGGTAAGGGTTTGCGGGCTGTTACAAGCCAAATGAATTGGAATGGTTAGAATAAAACATTGACACGTTTTATTGGAAGTAAACATGTGTAATAAAATTTCCAAACATGAATGTTGACACCCTGAATATGAATTGGTTATTTAAACAACTTGGCCTTTAAAAATCAAATGTTTGGATTTGATAAGACCGGATTGGATATCAATAATATTCGAAAACAATTCGTTCCAAAATAAGCGAATGAGTTGGGAAGATTACAAGGAAAGATCCATGATGAAGATTTCAGAGTACAAGAGCTATTTGTCACCAACTCTAAGGGTGATTCCAATAATGGGTGCAGTGGGAATGGTGCCATCGATTCCGGTTAAACCTAGAACGGACTTATATGGACGAATGCTACCAGAACATTGTCATTGGAGGACAATAGGCATTCTAAGTGAACTTGTTTTTAAAGGGTAATCGTAGCCTCAAGCCTCGTCAATTGGGAATGACTAAAATAGGGAAGATGTAGCATGGCTAAGTGGGTTGCACCCAATTAGGGTAAGATATCCCTATCTAAAGTCCCTAGTTATTCGTGTATGCTTCGGTACAGTTGTTGATCCCAACCGAGGGGTAATCTTATTCGGACTATCCGGGTTAGGGTTAGGCTGGTCTTGTGTAGCAGGGGATCCCAACGAGGTCCTTGGTGTTATTTTATCTAAAGATGCACCGTGACGGGCGGTACCCCAGTAGCCCAGTCATTGTATGGAATCCACTTTCCAATAAATGTCTTCGGTCTTAGTTATACACCTACTTTGCTAGAATTTAATTAATGTAACAATTTCGGCTATGTGAATAATTTACTTGAAAACCCTAGACATTATCAAAATATCACTGGATTTCCTATAAAAGTGTTTTGGTTATCATAAGGGAAAAATCCATCCGTGTTTATGTATGGCATGGTCATACGAGATACCCTTGGTTTTCGAAAGGTTTACAATTTAATGTAATTTAACCATTTTACTCACACCGGACCCATGTCTGACCCAGAGTTTATTTTTTGTTTTACCTAAACTCTTGGGTACTTAAATTTTTATGAGTAGCTAAGTGATCCAGGTTTCTCACGATGCATTTTGGAGAAGCTGGAGCAGGTGGCTTCAAAACTAACTAGTTATTATCTATATTCCGATGTTTCTGTATCCGTATTTGTATTTTAGACTTGTAATGAATGGACAGCTCGTTATGTAGGATGTCTGTATAATTATGACTCTGATGTACTGTATAATTAGTGATTATGTGATATATGTTATGTAATATATATTATTCTGTTTCGATGTGAGATTCTGTGTTTTGTTTTAGTTCTTTCTTTTCTATGTTTTTCTACCTATTCTTTCTATATTACAACTCGTCTTTCGAAGTAAGAAAGGCAGGATATCACATTTAGAACCAAAGCACTAGGTTGAGTGAACACCTAAGCTTTTGCGTTAGTATCAATCTTGAGAGAGCATATTTGTAAATTTAGACACGCACACACATCCCTGATAGTTAGATCAGATTTGACAAAATTTTATTAGTGCCATCTTTGGAATGTATTTCGTCCAAGTTCTAAGTATCATTTTACTATGTACAAGTAGTAAACAATTAGCATTAGAGGAAGACTGGGAAGGGGAGCCAGTATCACAACAACCACAAATGGGAGAACCCCTAATGTTAGAGGTGGTGGAATAGCCGTTGAGACCGAGTACAACCTTGAGTAAACTTCACAACTCTACGCAAGGACTTTGCGAACCTAAGAGGAAAGCCTTTCAAGGGTACTAAAACTATCATTGAGTTACAAACTTGGCTATGCTCATGTGAGATAATTTTAAAAGGTCTGGGCATTTCTGATGATCAAAAGCAAGTCTTGGCATCATGGCATTTGCAAGAGGGTGCAGCTGCATGGTGGGATTCTGTCATGGTAAATGTCCCCAAAGATGAATTTTCATGGGATAAATTCAAAGAGGTATTCTAATAATAGTTCATGCCAACGGCGAGTAAAACCCGATTATGTAGAAGTTTATTGGATCTCAAGCAAGCGGACATGTCAGTGACTGAATATGAAACGAAGTTTAATGAGTTATCTTGTTTTGGTCCTGGACTTACTGATACCCCACTTAAGAAAAATGAGATGTTCGTATTGGGTATGAGGGAAGAATTCCATGAAAAGATGGCCACTCATATTAAGGGATCGTTTGTGGATCTTATAGACATGGCCTTGAGATATGAAGTACTTTTGAAGAAGAAGCCCTCAGTAGCAGCAGCACCAAGTGGCGGTGCTATTAACCTGAATAAAAGAAAGTTTAATCCAAATTGGAAGAAGCAAGGAAAAGGGAAATAGGGAGGCAAACATAAAAATAGTGAAAGGACATATTGCCAGATATTGTTCGAATCGTGAAGTTCCGAAGCAGCAAAGCGGTCCTATTTCTCAAATGGTTTAGAAGACTCTTTATTTTAATTGCCATCAGCCCGGGCACATGGTAAAGGACTTCCCACTCATGAAGAAGGTGCAGCACCCCAAGGTGTTTGCTATCAAGAATGAACCATCAACTTCAACGGATGTGAAGGGGAAAGGCATCCTTGAAAGTACCTTGCTTATAAATGGTGTTTATGTTAGAGTATTATTTACTTCTGGTGCCTCCCTTAGCTTTATTTCTTTGAAGTCGGTAGTGAAATTTCACCTCATTCCTAGTACTGTAGAAAACTCTATTTGCGGATCCAATCCCATAGGGGGAGTGACCTATCTGAATATGATTTGTGAAGGTGTGTAAATTTCTTATCTTTCTCATAGCTTTTCTTACGACCTCTATGTATTAGATTTTAAAGGATTTGACCTCATACTTGGAATGGATTAGTTAGCAAAGTTTAAAGCTATCCTTGACTGTAAGGGGAGGACCATATCTTTAGAAACTGAGTTGGGAATGACTGTAAAGATAGAATGTGATAACCTAGAAATTCATGTGTAGTTTCTTGCACATGCTCGAAGCATCTCAAGAAGGATTAGGATCTATAGAAGCTGTTAAAAACTTCACTGATTTTTTTGAATAAGTTAAAGGTTTACCCCCGCATCGAGAGATAGAATTTCATATTGATTTTAGTCCCAGGTGCAAGACCTGTAGGTCAACCAAAAAGGAAAATTGCTCCGAAGGAGAGAGAAGTGTTGATGAGTCAAACCTAGGACTTGTTTAGGAGAGGATTGATTAGACCTGGTCGTTTGAACTGAGGGTTTGTTGTTGTGTTTGCGGCTAAGTCGGGTGGATCGTTAAGATTATGCGTGGACTATAGGGAGTTGAATAAGCTAAATATTAGAAACAAGTACCCCTTACCCCACATCGATGATCATTTTAATCAATTTCATAGAGCTATTGTATTTTCACCAATGGATCTAGCTTCTGGATTTCATCGGTTGAGGGTTGCTGAAGATTGTATATCCTTAACTGCATATAGAGTCCCGACTATTTCTTTGAGTGGCTGGTTATGCCTTTTGGGCTAATAAATGTACCAGCTTATTTTGTTGATCAAATGAACCGTGTCTTCCGAGATGTTCTTAACAAGTTCGTGTTAGTGTTCAACGACGAAAATTCTTATCTACTATAAATCAGAGAAGGAGCATAAACATTATCTGGAAGTGGTGTTGGAAACACTGAGAAGGTATGTCCTAAAGGTGAAGTTTTCCAAGTGCCATTTTTCGCAATCGGAGGTAAAGTTTCTAGGGAACATTATATCGAGAAATGGCATTTCCATGGATCGAAAAATGGTGGAGGTTATTTAGGAGTAGAGGCAACTATGGACTCCTATGGAGATTCGCAGTTTCCTAGGTTTGGCAGGATACTTTAGAAGATTTATTCAAGATTATTTTAAGATTTCCTTCCATTTGACCAAGCTAACTAAGAAGGGAGAGAAATTTGAATGGACTCTAAAGTGTGAGGAAGCATTCTAAGAATTGAAAAAGAGATTGACCAGTGCACCAATTTTGGCTGTGCTAGATTGAAACGGTGAATTCACAGTGTATGTAGATGCTTATGGAGTGGGATTAGGCACAGTTTTGATGCAGCATTGTAGGGTGATTGCGCATGCAAGCAGGCAGTTGAAGCCTCATGAGAAAACTATGCTACGCATAACTTGGAGTTGCTGATTGTTGTCTTTGCACTAAAAATGTGGAGGCACTACCTGTTGGGTAAGGATCCATCCATTCCTTGTTTAGTTTCTTTTTAACTTTTAGAAATTTAGGAGTAAACTTCTTTCTTAAAATTAGGTGAGAAGTTCGAGCTCTTCATAGATTATAAACCCCTGAAGTATCTTTTCACCCAGAAGGATCTTAACCTGAGACAACAAAGGTGGTTGGAGTTTCTAACATCCTACGATTTGGATATTCTCTATTCATCGGGAAAGGCTAATGTGGTAGCGGATGCTTTGAGTAGGAATGTAGTTTTATCGCTTTTGGAGGTTATCCCGACTCTCCTAGAAAGAATAGCAAGCGAGAAAATAGCGGATAGAAGCTTAATGGCGATCATCAGAAAGGTTTAGGAGGGACAGTACACCAGTTTTAAGATTGATGACCAGGGAGTTTTGAGGATAAATGGAAGAATCTATCTACCGAGTGTCAATGATCTTAGGCAGGAAGTTTTGTCAGAATGCCATCGTTCTAGGTTGACTATCCATCCAGGTGTCTCGGAGATGTATAGGGATATGAAGCGGATGTTTTGGTGGAAGGGAATAAGAAAGATATCTTTACCTTTGTTAGTAGGTGTGCGGGCTGTCAGCAGATAAAAGGCGATCAGTAGAAGATAGCTAGACTATTACAACCTCTGGAGATTCCAAAATGGAAGTGGGAGATGATATCGATAGATGTCATCGATGGGTTACCCAGAACTAGAAAGGGGAATGAGGGAAAGTGGGTTATTGTTGACTTGTTAACCAAGAGCGGTCACTTTATTCCGATAAAATCAACTAGAACTGCAGGTTCCTTAGCAGAGATTTTTATGAGGGAAATCGTTAGATTGCACGGAGTTCCCATAAGCATAATAATCGATCATGACCCGATTTTTACCACTAAAATTTTGGGAAGCCTTACAAATAGCCCTGGGGACAAGGTTAAGTTTGAGCATTGCCTATCAGCCCCAAATGGAAGGGCAAACTGAGAGACTAAATGCATTTTGGAAGATATGTTGAGGGCCTTCATTTTGGACTTTGGTGGGTCTTAGGAAGATCATCTGCATCTGGTGGAATTTTCTTGCAATAATAGTTTCCAGGCAAGCATAAAGATGGCACCCTACGAAGCTCTCTATGGAAGGCCGTGCAGATCACCAGCCTATTGGGTGGAGTTAGGAAATTGTTTAATCCTTGGTCCAGATATGATTCGAGAAGCATTTGAGAAAACCGAATTGATTAAGAAGAGAATGAAGGCATCCCAGGATCATCAAAGAAGCTATGCCGATAAAAGGCGGAGGGATCTGGAATTTGCAGTTAGAGACCTGGTGTTTGTTAACATTTCTTCGGTTAGAGGAGCAACTAGATTTGGCAAGACTGGAATGTTAGCTTTAAGGTACGTCGGACCTTTTCGTATTCTCGAAAGGATTGGTTTTCTTGCGTATAAGATTGAATTACTAGAAAGGATAGCAGGGATTCATAATGTATTCCACGTATCCCATCTAAGCAAATACGTGCATGATCCATCATTGATTATGGAGCCAAATTTGACCGTAGCCAAGCATCCAGTTCATATTGTTGATCAGGGTTAAAAGAAGCTCCGGAATAAGGTGGTGAAGTTGGTTAAGGTCCAATGTGATGAGGATCCCAGAGATTGTACTTGGGAAACTCTGGATAGTGTGAAGGAAGCCTATCCGGAATTGTTGTCAGGATAGCTA
The DNA here is from genome assembly GCA_030765085.1 of Allium cepa. Classification (NCBI taxonomy): domain Eukaryota; kingdom Viridiplantae; phylum Streptophyta; class Magnoliopsida; order Asparagales; family Amaryllidaceae; genus Allium; species Allium cepa. The sequence continues at coordinate 323,808,254 of CM060934.1, forward strand.
GTGTTGTTTTATACTGTGTATAACTGTTGTTATGGTTATTAGGAAATGATCGATGTATGTGCTTTGCGATATGAACATAAATTTTTTTGTTACAAGTTGAATTATTTCTTTGCGTTTAATTTCAGCGACGAAATTCTTTTAAGCGGGGAGGAATGTAACGACCCAGATTTTTAACACCTTTTATTAGAATAATCAACTGATTTTAAATATTGAAATATTAATTTTTATCAGTCAAATAATAAGTTTTTGATATATGGAATATATATATATATATATATATATATATATATATATATATATATTCTAGAGGCTTGATCAAAAGGTTAAAAAATAAATTTTTTGGAAAATAATTAAATAAACTTCACATTTCAAATATGGGATAAAATATATATATATATATATATATATATATATATATATATAGTATGTATGTATATACAAAACTTATGATATAAAATAAAAATAAAATATTAGTAATAAGAAGATAGATACATGTAAGTGGCTATACATATAAGACGTCTGGTATGGAGGGAAAAGCGATAGGAGGTTGTGGAAATCGTTTTGGTAAGTTTTGGTGGCGAATGGTGGCTTATGGTGGCAAGGCGAGGTGGTTGTGGAGTGACGGCTTCGTTCTAGTTTTGGTCAGGGTTCGAATTTTCAAATGGAGGATTTTCATGTTTTCCTTTGCGCATAATCAAGAGGAGGGGGTCACGGGTAATGTGGGGAGATGGTCGGCAGAGAAGGTTGGTTGGTCAGTGACGTGTGTACGTGCACACTAGTATGCACGCGTTTGGTCAGTAAAAAGAAAAGAGAGGGAAGAAGAAGCAGGTGAAAGAAGAAGAAAAAAAATGAGGGTGAAGGAGTTGGAGCTTGGTTGTCTTCGTGGGCCGAACGTGAGCCGAGGGTTTGTTTTGAAAAGAAAACAGTAAATTTAACAAATTTTTATATTAATAATCTCTAAAATCTTAAAAATATCATTTCTCTTTCATTTAAATTCCAATCAACATGAAACTTTTTTGCATTATGATCCTATCACCAAGTATTTGAAGCTTAATTAATTTTATTAATTTTGGGTAATATAAAATTAGTTAATTATAATAATTATAGTAAATATATAATTAAATTCTAAATTGATAAACCTTATGTTAATTAATAAAATTAGTTATTAAATGGATTGTTTAATTTTATTAAACTAACAATAAATAGTTTTTATAATTAAATTAATTTATAAGTAATTTGGGTTAAAAATACAAATGGATTCAGTTAATTTAAATTAATTAAATTCTGATTAGTGAATTGTTTTAATATTAGTTATTAATAGCTAAAATAGTTAATGATTTGTGATTTGGCTTATTTGCACTTGGATATTGATTTCAAGTGTTCTGTGTCTATGCCATTAAGTTGCCAAATGAATTGAAATGGTTAGAATAAAACATTGACATGTTTTATTGGAAGTAAACATATGTAATAAAATTTCCATATATGAATGTTGACACCCTAAATATGAATTGGTTATTTAAAAACAACTTGACCTTAAAAAATCGAACGTTTGGATTCGATGAGACCGGGATCTGATATCAGTAATATCCGAAAACCACTTCGATCCAAAATAAGCGAACGAGTTGGGAAGATTCCAAGGAAAGATCCAAGATGAAGATTTCAGAGTACAAGGGCTATTTGTCACTAACTCTGAGGGTGATTCCAATAATGGGTGTAGAGGGAATGGTGCCTTCGGTTTCGTTGAAACCCATAATGGACTTGTATGGAAGAATGCTATCAGAACATCGTCATTGGAGACGATAAGCATTCCAAGTGAATTTTTTCTTGAAAGGTAATCGTAGCTTCAAGTCTCATCATCCAGGAATGACTAAAACATGGGAGATGCAGCAAGGCTAAGTGGATTGCATCTATTTAGGGTAAGGTTATCTCTATCTAGAGTCCCTATTAACTCGTGTATGCTTCGGTACGGTTGCTGAACCCCACCGAGGGGTAATCTTATTCGGACTATCCAGGTTAGGGGTATGCCGGCCTTGTGTAGCAGGGGATCCCGACGAGGTCCTCGGTGTTATTTTATCTAGAGATGCACCGTGATGGGCGGTACCCTAGTAGCCCAATCATTGTATGGAATCCACTTTCCATTAAGTGCCTTCGGTCTTAGTTGTACACCTACTATGCAGGAATTTGATTAATGTAACAATTTGGCTACGTGAATAATTTACTTGAAAACCCTAGACATTATCATAATATCACTCGATTTCCTATAAAAGTGTTTTGGTTATCGTAAGGGAAAAACCTGTCGATATTTATGTGCGACGCGGTCTTACAAGATACCCTTGGTTTTCAAATGGTTCGCAATGTAAAGTAATTTAACAGTTTTACTCACACCAGATCGATGTCTGACCCAGAGTTTATTTTCTGCATTTCCTAAACTCTTGGGTACTCAAATTTTTACGAGTAGCCATGTGATCCAGGTTTCTCATGATGTATTTTGGAGGAGCTAGAGCAGGTGGCTTCAACGCTAACTTGTTATTATCTATATTCCGTTGTATTTGTATCTGTATTTTGGACTTGTAATGAATGGACATCTTGTTATGACTCTGATGTACTGTATAATTAGTGACTATGTGATATATGTTATGTAATATATATTATTCCATTCCGCTGTGATATTCTGTATTCTGTTTTAGTTCTTTCTTTTCTATCTTTTTCTGCTTATTCTTTATATATTATGACTCGTCTTTCGGAGTATGAAAGGCGGGCCGTCGTAGGACTTCTTATAGGGTGGAGATAATTCCAATAGTAGTCTTAAATGTTTAGTTAATTAGGAAACAGTTTGTAAATCGGAAAAGAAAGTTGGTTAATGAGTCATTAATTTAAGTAACATGAATTTACCTTTATTAGGGAAGTGGTTATGGAAATTTAAGGATATTAATGATAACTCTATTTGGGAAGAAATTATTTCTAAGCATTATTATAATGGTAGTAATAATTTATACCAAATTACACCTTCTGTTACTAATAAATTGTCTAATTTTTGAAAATCTATTTTAAAATGTCATGAGATTTTTAACCTTGGTACTAATACGATTGTTCGTTCAAGAAATAGTACTTCTTTTTGGCATGATCATTGGATATCTGTCATTCCTCTTAGGGTAGAATTTAAAAAGATTTATAAAATTTGTAGCTTTAAGAATGCTTTAATTTTAGATGTTTTTTCTTCGAAAAATGATCCCCCTTGGAACTTTAGTTTTAATAGATTATTAGAAGGTACAACTCTTAGACAAATTTCTTTATTGCGTACTAGATTAAATTTATATGATACTGATAACAAAAATGATATTATTAACTGGGAATGGGATAAAAGTAAGAAATTCACTTCAAATACTTTTTATAAACTACTTAATGTCTCGGGTGTAACTAAGAACTCTTTTAAACTTATTTGGGAAACAAATGCTCCTCCTAAAGTCAAGATTCGTATGTGGTTAATCATGCATGGGAAACTAAATACTTACGAATTTTTAAAAAGAAAGAATATGCAAATAGATAATAAATGTACTTTCTGTAAGTTGTATTTTGAAGATATTAAGCATGTGTATTGTGATTGTATGGATACTTGCTACATTCTTAATAATAATCTCAAATTTTTTAACTTTATTCTTACAGCTAAAATTACTGATTGTGATTATTGTTGGAATAATTTAAGATTCAGGTTTAAAAAGGAAAATAGATTTTTACTAGATACTTTATTTATTATAATATGTCGGTATATTTGGTTTGAGAGAAACCGTAGACTTTTTAATAATAATAATAGTCATACTAATAGATTGATATTTATAATATCTTCATTTTATTTAATTGGATCTCAAATCCTAAATATAGATTAGCTAAAAATAATCATTTCAAAAAATATCTTAATAAGGTTAGAAATTGCATTAAGCTATTTAAAAATAAATAATAGTTTTAACTTTAAGAATAATAGCATTAACATTTTTTCAAATTGAATGATGATTTTACTGGTTATTATAACGTTGTTTTGATTAAAAGAGCATAAGGATAATTTTTTAGATTTTATAGTTTATAGGTTTTTAAATTTATTTTTGGTTAGTGTTTACCTTTTTGACTTCGAAATCTCTATTTCACATATTTAGAGTTGGTTATAATGTTGTATAATGAGCTGGATTCTTTTTTAGTCTATCTCTTATTTTAGTCTTATTACTTTTACTTTATTAATACACACATATCTATGCATATAAATTTAATTTATATATATATATGTGTATTATTCTTATTTTTTTAATACCATCTTCAGATACAGGTTTAGGTCAGATATGGTGCTAGATTGCTATTTGAAGGTTTTCAGGATCGTTTGGATTACAGCGAGGCGTTAATTTTGGATCTCCAGGGTTGATAGGGTGGCATTCTTTCTGGATCATCCGCGTTTACAATGAGGCGTTCCTTCTCTGGTGGAGCTGCTTGTAGGTGCACTTGGTCACACCATGGATCAGCCGAGTTTGTAGAGAGACGTTCATACTGGATCATCCGCATATTCAGTGAGGCCTTTATTTTAATTCATTCGCATTTGCAGTGAGGCATCCTTTCTTTGGGAGCTGTCTATAGATCCCTTGTGCTGATCTCGTTTGGGTTCTTTTAACACGTCATTATCGGGCAGTGGCCTTGCCGAAGTTCGATATTGAGGTGTAATGGGACGTGGCTTTGCCGGAGCTCATTCAAGAAGTTTCCTTAATTTGTTTTTATTTGTTCCTGTATTACGATTTGTCACCTGCTTGGCATGTTGGCAGCTCTTTTGTTATTGATGTTATATATATATATGTGTGTGTGTATGTATGTATGTATGTATGTACATGTGTGCTCTCCGCTATATTAGAGGATCACACATTTCTCTCAAAAAATCTCATTTTAAATTACTTTAAATAAACTCTTTTTATTTAGTAAACCCTTTTTATTAAAAAGAGTTATTATTTATGAATACCTTTATAAATAATTAACTTGAAAAACCATTTATAAACTTTTAAACCCTAAACTGATTAAAGAATTAGAGCTAATTTAAAACCATACTTTATAATTTCAAAAAGAGTCCTAAATCCCATTGGTACTTATTTAAGTTACCATTTAGTTTCAATTTCCCTTTCGAGTCATTCAATAATTTATTTACATAAGTCAACATATATGTAAATATACTTCATATCCAAATCAGGAAATAACATGTCAATATAAACTATCAAGTATAAACATGTTCAAATAACATGTTAAAGAAAGATGATGATTTGTCCTCCTAAATAGATGTCCAAACAATTCAATAATTTATAGCAGAATGGGGATTTATTCTGCTAACATATATGTCCATATAATCAAACAATCAATCTATAGCAGAACATGGATTTATTCTGCTAATATATGTCCTTTACAATCAAACCAATCATATTATAGCAGAATGAGGATTTATTTTGCTAATAGATGTCCACACAAACACAACCACTCAAATTGTAGTCCATTCAAAGTTGTTTTTCTACTTAATGTTATCGACATTTGAATTTCTTGTGTTCAAACCATCTTTGAAAAGAAGTACCTTAAAAACAATTTGATTTTTGGAAAAAAAGGATTAAACTTAAAACATTATTTTAAAATGATTCAATGCAAGATAAAATCTTATTAAAACATAATTAATATTTATTAAATTTAAACTTAATTTAATTCTAAATTAATAAATAACTAAACCTTTAATAAATAATTTATTTATAAATTGAACCCTTAATTAATCCTTTATTGATTATTAAATATTAATTAAAAACCTTTAATAATTAGCTATTAATTAATATTAATTAATTAATATTTTTATTAAAACTTAAATAATAAGTTAAACCTTTAATAAATAATTTACTTGTAAATTAAACTTTAATTAATTTATCACTAAAATTAATTAACAATTGATTATTAAATAAATAAATAATTGACCTTATATTTGATCAATAATTAATTAAAAATAAATCATGTACTTAACTCATAGTTAATTATTAATCTTGGTTAATCAAAAGTCAATTAAAATTAATCTTACTCTTAAAATATAATTAATTAGTTGTTAATCTTCATTTAATTATAATTAATAAACCCAGTTTAACACTTAATTTATTATTAATCATCAAAACTTAATTGACTAAAAATAAATTATTAAATAAATTTCTAAAGCACCATTATTAAGTTTATAAAACATTTTCAAGACACTTTGAAGTATGAAAACTAACCTTTCAAATATCTGATTTTCTAATCAAAACTGCACCCGTAGCGATTATCGCTACCGATGCAGTAACTTATATTTTTTTTCCAACTTACTGACTTTCCAATTGTCCACTTCTAACTTTGTTTAATTTTAAATCATAAGGAAAAGTTTAGAAACTAAAACAAGGTTTAACTATAAAGTTTTAAAAACTTAAATACTTAAAAAACATTTCCATCCAAAGAATCTGAATCTTCTTTTAACATCTCAATGTTAACTTATAAAAATACCACATCACAATCAAGTTCATAATAATATCATATCCAAACTTACAACTAACATCAATCCTAATTTTGCAAACTATATCATAACCGAAGTTTACAAATTTACAACAATACTAAGGTAGACTTCGTTTCAAGTCCACTTTTTCCATTTCGAATAATCCATATCCACAAATAACCAAACATATAACAACTCAAAGATACTTCACACACATCATAAAGAAATTTATGCAACATATGTCAAGTTAAAAACTTTGAAATTTAAATTACTCACCGAAAGCTTGGAAATAACAAAAATCCACTGGAAAATATGTCATATTCTCACTGATTTTTGTTCATGTTACTCTCGAAATTTGGGAAATTCATCAAAAGAAAAGCTTTAGAAAATTCTTTTCTCTAGAGTTTGAAAAAAGAATCACTAAATTTGGATTATTTTGAGAAAGGCATGTTCAAAAGGAGTAGTATTTTCGGCCATGATGGGTCCAAAAATGAGTCAGAAAGAGATACAATTTTGACCCAAAAATATACGAAATTTGGAAAAGTCATTCAAATTAAAATTGTAGCCACTAGAATTATATATGTTTTGAGAAAATTATAATCTTGATTTGATGTAGTATAGAGGAAGTTATGGCCAAATCAAATGGAAGGAAAACTGGAGAAAGTGGAGATGAAAACAAGTTATTTAAAATTAAGTTTTTAAAAGTTTTAAAGTAAGAATTTAATTTTTTTTCAAAACTTTAAAACCTAAAAACTAAAGAGAAGCCATGGAAGTTTCGCTTCCAAGCTAAGGAAAGTTTTGCAAGTGGAAAAGAGAATGAGAAAGTGAATTAAAAATTAGGAAAATTAGTTATATATTATGTTAACGTATTGAATTACCAAACTAACCCTCATACTTTTCCCTCCTCTCTCCTTATGCCACCTCACCACCTCCTTCGACCTCATGAACCAATGCCCCCTCTTTGCCCGCCCATCACAAAATATGCATTAGTACCTCATTTGTATTCTAATGAAAAGACATTTTCTTTTCCATTTATTATTTTTTTAAAGGAAAATGTCACATCACTACTTATATAAACCTATATAAATGCATATATATATTTACGTATATACGCAATTCTAAATAATAAATGTGTAATTGTGTGTGAATATATTTTTATTAGAGTTCACAACATTTGTGACAACTTTTAGCCGACGAAAAATCGAAAAATCGAAAAATGAATGTTGGTCACATTTTCAATCTTTCTTCTCGCTAAATTTTTTTGTGAACTAAATTTAAGAACTATTTCACCATCATTATTTATCATTTAAAAGAGTTTTATTTTCATTATAAAACCAATATATTGAATATTTAAATTAATTAAATATTTACAAATGAACGTAATGAAATTCTAGGTTGTTACAAATAGTGTTTCACTTCTAATGCTTAAACTTAGATACGACTGTAGTCGCTCGACGGATCGCCAAGCCATGATTGAACTATAATCAAACTAGAGTATTCACATTGAAGTTCCAAGCATATCAAGTCGAGAGAACCATGTAACATTTTTGCACTAAGATTTCATGTTTGACCTAGTTGTTATCAACCAAAGGAAACTCTTGGATGAGTCATTCGATAATTATCCAATAACTATCAATATGTAATCTCTTGTGCCCCCAGTAGTCATGGGTAATACACTGCCCATCTAGATAGTGTTACACACTCTTATCTCAATGGATGAATCGATATTCTTTTTCTCGAAACATCTTGACCAAGAGTGTTTAAAACAAGTGTCATTTTATTTTATGATTAATTACTCCTGATTTCAACTATTAGCAACTACAATCACAAAATATTTTTTTTAAGTATTTTATTATTATATACTTTAAACTAATTACTAAATTAATTATATCATAATACAAAAAGCATATAATGGAAAACAAACATAATTGCTATGAAAAAAATTACTACAGAGTTAGATACATATAACAAATTACATATTTTCCACTTAGCATACCACTAACTCTTTCGATCTCCTGCTTGCACTTGGTGTTATGGAATCTTAATCCCATTCCTCCCACCAGTTTAGAACTAATTGACTTATTTCCCTGGAAAATGAATTTTTATGTTGTATTACTATTTGCTTTGTCCGCGAACATTTCTCTGTCGTGATAAATTGTCTTTATCATGTGGGACTTTTGGAGTACGTGCCTAAACATCTTGTGAGCCCTATTTTCTTTTAAGATCTATATCATGACATTGTTTTAACAAACAAAGTCAAAGGATTCTCAAAGTTTGGAATCACCCCAATCTCAGTTATAATTTTCTGCATTTATATTTGTACTGCTTTTATTGTGATACTATTCAAGACTATATACTTAGCCTTTAGGTTGAATCGGTAACCACATCATATTTGAAACATTTCTAAAATAAAGCCCCTTAACTTAGGTTGTAGATGAATTTAGGATTGACATAACATATTAGATATCACTTATGAAGTTTAAATCACAATGTTCAATCATAAGGAGTTCGTTTTTTCATATAAATAATTCTCTAGTATTTGGTAAGTACTCGTGAATACTGATAGCTAGCATTTAGCAATATTAATTTGGATTTGGTACTCACTCAATGCATCAGTTACATTAATGAATAATGATATAGTAGACAACATGGAATATATGATGATTCCATCTGCCAATGCATAAGGGATCCGTCTCATATGCTCCACATTAATCATTTTAATATATTGCCTATGTATATCATTTGGGACAATCCTAACTCCTTTACATATAGTTTTAGCAATATTTTAGTACCCTTGATATTCTACCCTATAGGCATATGCTTCTTTTGCATTTTTACTAAAAATCAAACTATTTGATTTATTTTTCAAACTGTTTGCTCAACTCTAAATAATACTATCGTATTAGTTCTGGAATCTTATCCAACACTTACAAACTCAAAATCGCTCCCACAGATGTCATGACATTTTGGTCATCATATGTAACAGTCTATTTTATATCATTATTCTGAATTTCTATTCCAATCAAGATGTACCAAAATTCAAGATCATATTGGGCTATAATTTTGCAAATAGAGTCTAAATTAACTAAAGTACATTAACCAACGAATCTGCTATGCTATTTTGAACAATTAACATTTATAATGTTATTCCCATCAATGTTGCTTACCATATTTCAACTGCATCAGCCTTCCGTTCAAAGACACACCCATGAAACAACCTATAATTTTCGACATTGAATTTTAAATATTTAGGTAATTTTAGATATTTAAATAAATGGACTTTGTTATTTAATAACTTATATTCAGATATAGAGATTATATAAATATTTGAATTGTGAATTAAATATAAATTAAATGGATTTAATAGTCTTATTTAACTCTTTTTAATTAATATCGATAAATTAAATTTGTAAAATTATCTACCATAATAAATAGTTCGAATAAACATCTATAATGTGATTGAACAATATAAAAGATAGCTAAATGTGTGAAATGAGTATTCCGGGCACTGTCTTTGATTTTAATGAAACAAATGCCATTGGATCTGGAATAATAAATTGTAACGCCGACGAGTTTCATGACAATCTTACGTATTGTGTGCTTATGCGACCTTGAAGCGCATAGCGATTAATTTCAGGAGTCAAACATAATATAATTTGATTTTAAAATCCAACTTTTGTATACTTTGAAATTAGGTCCCGAAAATAGTTCCATTGAGTTCAAAATAGGGGTAATCGGCTAGGAACGCTAGTGAGCACGCCTCGATTGAAGTTTGTGAATTTTTGGGCGCGAATAATGTCGGTTCGTAACGACCCACTATTTTGGACCACTCAAATCGACTATAATCCACACATGTTAGACTTGAATAATTCAAAATAAAATATTGTAATAAATTTGGCAAAACTTAGCATATACATTAAATAAATCAATTGCAGAATCACAGACACAGAGTAATATAATGCAGCGAAATAAATAAATAGTGGTTCTTGAAGCTACTATACAGACATCAGAATTAGAAATAAAATACAGCAGAATATCTCAAATACAGTGAAGTCCCCAATACAACCGATGACCTCTCTGACCAAGTCAACTGGAAAAGCTGAAAGCTGAATCGATAGTCGGATCTCTAAGCGAAGATCCAAAATCCAAAGGTGCGTCTCAAACGCTGTATCACCCAGTCTGACTCGAGCGTAAAGCAAACACAAAATGCTCGAGTCAGGATTAACATTCTTATATCAATAAGTCCAACTCAAGTGAAATATCAACTGAAATACAAGTAACTCAAAGGATGTTTTGGATAACCATCCTCTAAGGATCTGCAAAACTATCTACAAGGTAGAAATATACACGATAACACCGTGGTCATTTCAAATTAATTTATACTTCAAACCCAAAATATCATTTTCATTTCAAATATATCTATTTTCCAAAATAGTATATATATTAAATAATTTATAAAGTAAGGTATTTATAATTTCCTCCAAATCAACTTGACTTTCCCACTCAAATTAAATTTAATCTCAATTTATCAATTTCCATTTAATTCAGTTTTCTAAATAACAAATTCAAATTATATTGATTTCGAATACTGATCTGAATCACAAATTAATCATTTAAATTCCAGTATATTTCAAACTTCAATTTAACAGCTTCCTATAGATCTCGATTTAAACCACATTATTATTTAGTCTTGAAATATTCACTTAATAAATTCAGTATTATTATTAACCTTAATTTACCCTTAGTCTAAATATTCCTCCCGATTTATTTAAACTTGAAATATCCATTTAATCACTTTAAATCAAAAATCAAGTTATAAAATCAAATCTTAACTTCAAGTTCAATAGTTCAAATCGATTTGATTAAGTAGAATTGTTAATTAGATACAGTTTTACTTAATTCAACCTTATCTTCCTTAACTTATACAAATCCTTGAAAAATCTGTTCAAAGATATAATACTTAGACATATTATATTAATTAAATTAAACTTTATTAGATTAAAGTGTATTATTAAATCTACTTTATATTAAACTTAAAAATATTTCCCATATTAAATAAAACCATATATATATATTCCCTTTCAAAACCATAGAAATCATTTTTAAAATATTTATATATATACCAACGGTGTCTGTATATATAATTTCTTATCCTATGGTCAAGTGATACGGATATTTATCATTTCAATCCGTAATTTAAATATATATGGGTAGATATCATTTTGACCCGCAATCCCAAAACAATTCAAGTAAAATCGCTTGGGTCTATCATTTCAACCCATAACAATTTTCTCCTATTCTAAAGTCCGTTTGGGTATGTATTTCAACCCATAGTGAATTCTATACTAACAGGGAACTTGCAGAGTGATAATAGATATGATAATAATATAACAGATAATAATATCATAGACATATATCATCAGAAAGTAATTAAAATATAAATAATAGAATATGGTGTCATATCACACAGGTGAACAGATACAGATAATAGCATATCTATCAATAACTAAATAATTAACAGTTCAAATTAACGGCATATTTCAATTGTTTTTTCAATTGAAATCAAATTTAATAAATATAAGAACATTAATCGTGAGTGATTGCTCACCTTTCGAGGCTAGAGAATGAACAATGAAGCGAGAAGAGTTACGAATCCAAGCATGAATTCTGGAACATAGCTAGATTGGCATGAATTTGATGACAAAAATGATAAATAAAGATGTTGTGCGAACAAATCAGAATCAACACGATAGAAGCAACAATGATATATATATATATATATATATATCTATTATTATTTTTTTCCATGGAATAAATATTAAATTTCAAAAAATATATTAAAATAACATATTAAAATCATTGTTTTAAATTAAACATATATATCTAAAACCAAACATATATATATTCTTAGAGTTTTAACCAACCATAATAATATGTATACAGTAACCTTTATATATAAGTTAAAACAACTCATACAACTAACCTAACATACATAAACCACATATATAAACCAGATTTAAAAATTTCAATAGTATATAAAATAGAACATATCTTTCTGTTTATATAAATCAGCGTTTATGAAAATATAATATCAAACAAACCCTTTGCTTTACGTTCACTAATCAAACATATGTCAACCGCATAACTTCCATATACAATACAGATCTTTAGTTTAACAGGGCTCACACATCACAACACACTATATTGACTATATGCTAATATACCCACCTGTTAAGACTTCAGATCCAACTATATTGTGAGCCCAAGTAGCATTACTTTATTAGAATATCCATACAACTCAACCGACCCAAATATAAACTAATATACTAATATAACTGGTATTGATATATATATATATATATATATATATATATACTAGCACAAACATATCTTTTTATGTAAAGTAAAATACGACACCTAATATATACAATTAGCACAAAATCTGTATCGAAGTACTGACATTAGTTTAGGTAGATGCTTAACACTGTATAGCTATATATATACTTGCATGACCTATATGTACAATAGCTTTATATATATCAACAAAATTTTATAATATATCAGCAAAACAAATTACAGAGTTCAATAAAATAAAATAAAGTGTGAAGTAATAAGATACAGTATACATGAAATTGCAAAATAAAGAGGCTGTGCTCTTAATATGTAATTGCGAATTTTTTTTTCTCAGTAAATATATGTATAGAGTAAAATATATATAATAATATATAAACCAATGTATATTACCTTTATATTCTATAACTTCATCTATATATACGAAATCACAACAGAGAGTATAGTTCACAAAACCATTATATTATACAAACTGCAACATGAGTATATATATAAACTTAATATACCATTTACGTAGTACCTATTCATAGAAGGGAGGAGAAAGTGCGCCCGCTGTTCGCCAATGGTGTGCTCGCGCGAGAAGGTGAGAGTGGAGGGCTACTGGTTGGGTTTCGGGTTCAGGGCTCCTCGCGAGAGAAGGTGAGAAAAGTGGGTCGGCCGGCATGGAGGGGAGATCGGTTGCGATGACGAGGCCGGCAAAAGAGGAGGCGGTGGGTCGCATGTGTTAGTGGTTCGAGGGGGATGGGGACATGGCTGTTGCGTGGAGTTCAACGCGCGAAGGGTGGTATGGTGGCGGTCTGGGCTTGCTAGCCGACATTGAAGGAGGGGAGGAAGGTGCAGGCAACTTCAAAGTGGAAGAACGAATGCATGAATTTCAAAGTGAAGCAGAAGAATGAAATTGACCAGAAAAAAATAAGGATGAAATGGGAGTGGTAATGGTTGAGTTTTCGTAGATATGGAAGATGAACAGATAAAATAATTTAAGAAGAATGCAAATAGTCTCAAGTTATATAAAATGCATGCAGTCCATTATTATTTTAAACAATAGCACGGAACAGACACCAGAGATACGATAAAGTTAAAAAGTTAATAAAATATGAGCCGTCTAAAACAATGAACAGCCAGAAATAGAAAATGAAAATATTGAGACAACAACGGTCAAAATCCTTGATTTGGTGGATAACAAAAGCAAATAAATTGATTGGACAGCACGTTTCAAATTTGAAATGCAAAGAAATCAAATGGTCATGGATCCGGTACCGATACCGAAACCGTGTTTCATGGATTCCGCTGTGTACTGGACTTCAAAGCACAAAAATAAATATACTGTAAAGATCAGCACGACGAGATGATCAAAACGCTATACAGATATCAATGGTACGGTTGAATTATAAAAATTCGAATTTCTGCTAGCGGAAGAATGCAGCAAAAACACATAAAAATAAGATCGATGGAGCTAAAGAAATCCGAATTTGATGAAATGAAATTTAACGTCTCACTCAGAAGATGATTTAGAATTTTCTATAGAAAAATATTTCTGGTTTGGAAATTAATTTGTTATCATCATTTATTAACTGATTTAAAATGAAATAGAATTGTACAATAAAATAAACTTTAATATTATTAGATGAAAAATTACCAGTTGCTATGTTTAAACAGACGTATTCCAAATAATGAATTTTTATTTTCAAATTTTATTGTTTAAAATTTCACAAAATTCCAATTAATTTAATAAATAAATCACAAAAATTTGGGGTCGTTACACTCTCCTCCACTCAAAATTTTTCGTCCCCGAAAAGGAAGGAGGTAGGAGAATAGAACAATCAGAAAGAAAAATAGATTGAAAGACAAGGATAGACAATAATTTTTTTACAACAATATAAATTTCACTTTAAGTTAATTAATATTCAATAATTTTGTTAAACCCGTTTATTATGTCCATAAATAGTCATTTATAAACTTTGCAAATCAAAATATTTCCATTTATATGTTCTTAAGACATTAAATCCATAGTTCATAAGTCTATTAATTTTATCTAAAAATACCTTTCAGATATTGTTAATAAATCAATAATCATTTTCTTTAAACATGTTGTATTTAATTAATAACTTCTAATATATTTATAACACTAAAATTTTTCTATTAAACCACGCTGTATATAAATAAACAATATTTAAAAGGACATATATAAAAAAAGAAGAAGATGGTAGATTCGGAAAAAAAATACAGGCGGATAAATAAAACTGAGCAGATAAGGCAGATGCAAAAGAATAGTATCAGGCGCGAATAATAAATTTGGAACCATAAGAATTTAAATTTGAAATATTAATATAGAATTTCTTTTTTGGAAATACTTTTATAATAAAGTACTTTTATAATAAAACACTTTTATAACTCGATATTTCAACAAGTTTATCCTCGTTATAGCAGACTCTGGCTATGCGTTGATCAGACGCAAAGCTAGAATTCTCCAGGTGCTTAGTAGACTTGTTTTAACACCTAGTGAAAATACTGAAAAACTTTTAAAAATAGATATGGAAAATACAATCCAAACAAATCAACCAAATCATTGTCTAACCATGGATCGCAGATACACAATGGTTATGCTTGGATCCTCCAGGAAACATCCGTATCCGTAAGCTATCTCAGCCTTGCGAATTACGCCATGATGACTAGTAGACTGCGGATACATAATGGTTACGCCTGGATCCCCCAGGAAACATCCGTACCTGTAAGCTATCTCTTGCAGATTTCGCTACTAAAAACGACCATCATAGATTGCAGATACACAATGGTTACGCCTGCATTCCACAGGAAACATCCATACCCGTAGGCCATCTTAGCCAGGCGAATTACGCTATGCAATCGCACTCGTAAGACCATGGAGATCGCCATGGAATTCGATGGACACTCGAGTATCACATCGGAAAAACCAAAATCAGAGAGAATAATATCGATAGAATGAATCCACAATATGGCCACAAAGCGGATATCAAGCAGAAGGCACTTTCCATATCTTTACTTCGAAAATAGATATCATATAGTACCCTTTTCAAATCACTTTCAAATATCATACTTATATAAAGCCCATTTTATATAAGATTCCATTTTCAAATTGAATACTTTCCAAAATCAATAGTATATCAAATCATACTTATATAGACTTCGATCATACAAGATTTCTCTTTTCAAATTGAGTACTTTTCTAAATCAATCGTTTCAAATCAGCTTCATACTTATACAAATCAATTTTATATAAGTTCGATAACTCCCAAATCAAGTACTTAATAATACAAGGTTCTCAATTTCAAATCATTTCAATATCAGTTCAGTTTCAAAATCATATACGATCTCACCAAATTATTTCTTCCAAATTAAATATCTTCGGTTTCAAAGTTTCCAAAATAATAGATTTAGAAAATTCTCCTAGTTTCCAAATCAACTCAATTCAAATTCATTTCCAAAATCATTATATAAATACCAGGTTTTAAATTCCAAATCTTATTTTTCGTAACCAAATATTTTCTTTTCAAAATTACTTCTCTTTGGAAATTTAAACCTCGATTTGGAAGTGTCAAACATTCAAAATAATCGGAGAAATCAAATTTTCCAATCCAAGAGTAGGAAATCAGCAACAAATCAGTAAATCAATTTCAATAGATAAGGTTATATCAAATCTGACACTCGAGGACTGAACATCGGCTCACTTCAAATCATTTCAAATATATATACATATATCTTTCGAAAATATCAAATTATACTTTGGAATTTGAAATCAAAATTGGTTTCACAAAATCACTTGCATAGCGAAGGTATTAAAGTGGCCGCTTCCCCACTCTGAAACTCGAAAATCAATGTTGATGATGCATGCACTCATCACCGAAATTATTTTTTCCAGCGACATAAGTGAGTTCTGGACTTCTATTTTCTTGAAAACTTCTTTAAAATTTCTTCGAAATCATTAGAACTTATTTGAAGTCATTTGAAACATTTCTTATTCAGAGAATACTTTTAAATCGTATTATTTTATATTTTCCAAAATCTTAAAATCAATTTCAAAACATTGGAGTCCAATCTCTTGAATTTCAAATTCAAAACCCTTTCAGTTATAAATTATTTTTATATCAATCAAATTTCTTATAAAATTTTCAAAATTTCAATTCCTTTCGCAATTTCAAATTCTCGTTTTAAAAGGTATATAATCCTTATCAAAAACATTTTCACCTTATATATAGAATATAATCATACTTATCAAAGTAATAATTTCGGTATATAAAACAATTTCTAAAATACAAATAAACTAGATTTTTCAAAGGATGATTCAAGAATGGATTCCAAAACAAAGATAGAGATTTAAATTAGAGGATCTTTAATCAAATAGAATTATGATTCGAACATAGGCTCGACCGACGAAGAGATAGTTAAACTGCAAAAATAGAAGATAGATATACTTATATAAATCGCGAACGACCTTAACCGATCTACCGTGATTTCAAAATAAGATCGGTGTAGAATTCTGAGACAAATCGACATTCGATTGCCAGAGATGGAATTCTACATAACCATAGATAACGACATCCAAACCGAGGGATATATAAATCTTCGGTGAATCGATGCTAATTGTAAAGGAGTTTCACCCCTTTACAAATCATTCAAAGATTGGTGGGATCGCCTATTCTTATAGAGATCATTGGAAGTGGAGTCATGGGATACTCCAGAATCAAGAAACACGAATAGGGAGAGAAGATAATGGATTTTGGAACCGCAGGGAACGTTCCAAAGTCCAAAGGAAAATCAAATGGAAGAGGAAGAAATTTAAGCTCGAACGAAAGTGATTCTGTAGATAATTACTCTATGTGCTAAGATTACCTAGAGCCAAAGCTCTGGTACCAACTGTAACGGACCACCTGCTAGTGGGGTAACGCCCATTGTAGCATACATTCGTACCTGTGTTCTGCCTTTACGGCCAGTCTCTCGACTGCACCAACCCCCATAGGGACATGCAGGAGTAAGAGTCATCCGCTCGCTACCAAACCAAATGCGAGAAGCCCCTATCATGCTGCACCATCCATGTGCATAGGCAAAACTCAACATATACAGTAAACAAATCAATCACAGAATCATAAACACAGAGTAATATAATGCAGCGGAATAAATAAATGGTAGTTTATGGAGCTACTATACAGACATCAGAGTTAGAAATAAAATACAGCAGAATATCTAAAATACAGTGAAGTCCCCAATACAGCTGATGACCTCTCTGAACAAATCAACTGGAAAAGCTGAAAGCTGAATCGATAGTCGGATCTCTAAGCGAAGATCCAAACTCCAAAGGTGTGTCTCAAATGCTGTATCACTCAGTCTGACCCGAGCTCAAAGCAAACACAAAATACTCGAGTCAGGATTAACATTCTTATATCAATAAATCCAACTCAAGTGAAATATCAACTGAAATACAAGTAACTCAAAGGATGTTTGGGATAACCATCCTCTAAGGATCTGCAGAACTATCTACAAGGTAGAAATATATACTACAACACCGTGGTCATTTCAAATCAATTTACACTTCAAATCCAAAATATCATTTTCATTTCAAATATATCAATTTTCCAAAATAGTATATACATATTAAATAATTTATAAAGTAAGGTATTTACAGTTTCCTCCAAATCAACTCGATTTTCCCACTCAAATTAAATTTAATCTCAATTTATCAATTTCCATTTAATTCAGTTTTCTAAATAAAAAATTCAAATTATATTGATTTCGAATAATGATCTGAATCATAAATTAACCATTTAAATTCCAGTATATTTCAAAGCTTTAATATTCAATATTTCAAAGTTCAATTTAACAGCTTCCTATAGATCTTGATTTAAACCTCATTATTATTTAGTCTTGAAATATTCACTTAATAAATTCAGTATTATTAATAACCTTAATTTACCCTTAGACTAAATATTCCTTCCAATTTATTTAAACTTGAAATATCCATTTAATCATTTTAAATCAAAAATCTAGTTATAAAATAAAATCTTAACTTCAAGTTCAATAGTTCAAATCGATTTAATTAAGTAGAATTCTTAATTAGATACAATTTTACTTAATTCAACCTTATCTTCCTTAACTTATACAAATCCTTGAAAAATCTGTTCCAAGATATAATACTTAGACATATTATATTAATTAAATCAAACTTTATTAGATTAAAGTTTATTATTAAATCTACTTTATATAAAACTTAAAAATATTTCCAATATTAAATCAAACCATATATATTCCCTTTCAAAACCATAGAAATCATTTTTAAAATATTTATATATAGACCAACGGTGTCTGTATATAATTTCTTATCCTATGGTCAAGTGATACAAATATTTATCATTTTAATCCGTAATTTAAATATATAAGGGTAGATATCATTTCGACCCGCAATCCCAAAACAATTCAGTGAAAATCGCTTGGGTCTATCATTTCAACCCATAACGCTTTTCTCCTATTCTAAAGTCCGTTCGGGTATGTATTTCAACCCATAGTGAATACTATACTAACAAGGAACTTGCAGAATGATAATAGATATGATAATAATATAATAGACATATATCATTAGAAAGTAATTAAAATATAAATAATATAATATGGTGTCATATCCCACAGATGAACATATACAGATAATAGCATATCTAACAATAATTAAATAATTAACAGTTCAAATTAACAGCATATTTCAATTGTCGTTTCAATTGAAATCAAATTTAATAAATATAAGAACGTTAATCGTGAGTGATTGGTCACCCTCCAAGCTAGAGAATGAATAATGAAGCGAGATGAGTTACAAATCCAAGCACGAATTCCGGAACAAAGCTAGATTGGCACGAATTTGATGACAATGATGATAAATAAAGACGTTGATGGGAACAAATCAGAATCAGCGCGATAGAAGCAACAATGATATATATATATATTATTATTATTCTTTTCCATGGAATAAATATTAAATTTCAAAACCAATATTAAAATAACTTATTAAAAGCATTGTTTTAAGTTTAACATATATATCTAAAATCAAACATATGTATATTCTTAGAGTTTTAACCAACCATAATAATATGTATATAGTAACATTTATATATAAGTCAAAACAACTTATACAACTAACATGTCATACATAAACCACATATATAAACCAGATTTTAAAATTTCAATATTATATAAAATAAAACATATCTCTCCGTTTATATAAATCGGTGTTTATGAAAATATAATATCAAACAAACCCCTTGCTTTATGTTCGCTAATCAAACTTATGTCAACCGCATAACTTCCATATACAATACAGATCTTTAGTTTAACAGGGCTGACACATCACAACACACTATACTGACAATATGCTAATATACCCACCTGTTAAGACTTCAGATCCAACTATATTGTGAGCCCAAGTAGCATTACTTTATTAGAATATCCATACAACTCAACCGACCCAAATATAAACTAATATAATAATATAACTGGTGTGTATATGTATACACTAGCACAAACATATCTTTTTATATAAAGTAAAATACGACACCTAATACATACAATTAGTACAAAATCTGTATCGAAGTACTAACATAAGTTTAGGTAGATGCTTAACGCTATATAGCTTTATATATACTTGCGTGACCTGTATGTACAATAGCTTTATATATATCAACAAAATTTTATAATATATCAGCAAAACAAATTACAGAGTTCAATAAAATAAAATAAAGTGTGAAGTAATAAGATACGGTATACATAAAATTGCAAAATAAAGAGGCTGTGCTCTCAATATATAAGTGCGAAAATAAATTTTTTTCCTCAGTAAATATATGTATAGAGTAAAATATATATAATAATATATAAACCAATATATATTACCTTTATATTCTATAACTTCATCTATATATACGAAGTCACAACAGAGAGTATAGTTCACAAAACCATTATATTATACAAACTGCAATATGAGTATATATATAAACTTAATATACCATTTATGTAGTATCTATTCACAGAAGGGAGGAGAAAGTGCGCCCGTTGTTCGTCGATGGTGTGCTCGCGCGAGAAGTTGAGAGTGGAGGGCTACGGGTTGGGTTTCGGGTACAGAGCTCCTCGCGAGAGAAGGTGAGAAAAGTGGGTCGTCCAACATGGAGGGGAGATCGGTTGCAATGACGAGGCCGACGAAAGAGGAGGCGGTGGGTCGCATGAGTCGGTGGTTCGAGGGGGATGGGTACTTGACTGTTGCCCGGAGTTCAACATGGTGGAGGGTGGTTCAGTGGCAGTCTGGGCTTGCTAGCCGATGTTAAAGGAGGGGAGGAAGGTGCAGGCAACTTCAAAGTGGAAGAACGAATGCATGTATTTCAAAGTGAAGCAGAAGAATGAAATTGACCAGAAAAAAATAAGGATGAAATGGGAGTGGTAATGGTTGAGTTTTTGTAGATATAGGAGATGAACGGATAATATAATTTAAGAAGAATGCAGATTGTCTCAAGTTATATAAAATGTATATAGTCCTTTATTATTTTAAATAATAGCATGGAACAGACATTAGAGATACGATAAAGTTAAAAAGTTAATAAAATATGAGCCGTCTAAAACAATGAACAGCTAGAAATAGTAAATGAAAATATTGAGACAACAACAGTCAAAATCCTTGATTTGGTGGATAATTAAAGCAAATAAATTGATTGGACAGCACGTTTCAAATTTGAGATGCAAAGAAATCAAATGGTCATGGATCCAGTACCGATACGGTTACCGGTTTCATAGATTCCGCTGTGTACCGGACTTGAAAACATAGAAATAAATATACCGTAGAGATCACCACGACAAGACAATTAAAACGGTATACAGATATCGGTGGTACAGTTGATTATAAAAATTCAAATTTCTGCTAGAGGAAGAATGTAGCAAAAACGCAGAAAAATAAGATCGACGGAGCTAAAAAAGTCTGAATTTAATGAAACAAAATTTGACGTCTACTCAGCAGATGATTTAGAATTTTTCTATAGAAAAATATTTCAGGTTTGAAAATTAATTTATTATCATCAATTATTAATTGATTTAAAATGAAATAGAATTATACAATAAAATAAACTTCAATATTATTAAATGAAAATTTACTAGTTGCTATGTTTAAACAGACGTATTCCAAATAGTAAATTTTTATTTTCAAATTTTGTTGTTTAAAATTTCACAAAATTCCAAATAATTTAATAAATAAATCACAAAAATTTGGGGTCGTTCGGTTAGTTAGTTATATAAGGACCCTTGCTTTCTATCTTTTAGCCAAACCAGAAAATAGAAACCTAGCCTTCCTTAGATCCAACAACTCACATCAACAACGGAGATCAAGGACGATTCATACGAAGTGACCAACATGAGAAAGTTTTGTTGTGGCCTTGAGAGTTTATCAGTGGAAGTGGATGGATTAAGGAGGAATGTGGAGGTCGCAATCTGGAGTTGAAATGCAAATCTTATTTTGGGTCATTCTCATGAGCGGAGGCAACAAGGGCGGTGCAACTTGTGGCACTGAGTCGGCGAAGGTGGGGGCATCCTTCATTGAAGTCACGACGGTGAATGGGGGCGTGTGCCGGCGGCGGCAAGCTAATGAATGTCAGCAATGAGATAAAAGCACGACCTGGGTTTTGTTGAAGAGCGGGATTAGGGTTTGGGCTAATCATGATTTGAGAATAATGATGTAATTAAGGATTTAATTGTATTATTTAATTTGAAAATCTTATTAAACCAATAACTATTTCATACGAGGTTGATTTCGACGCGGTCAGTCGCATTTGACTTGTAGGAATGACATCTTTGTTTTGGAATCAGATTGGTGGAGTTTGGAGCTTGTAGGTTTTTATACTAAAATTGAACGCCTATACGGTATTAGTTCAAACCAGAATGCTTCG
Source organism: Allium cepa (assembly GCA_030765085.1). NCBI lineage: Eukaryota > Viridiplantae > Streptophyta > Magnoliopsida > Asparagales > Amaryllidaceae > Allium > Allium cepa. The sequence continues at coordinate 323,831,054 of CM060934.1, forward strand.
GCAATAATTGGAGTTTCGATGAGTAAACTCACCTTTAAATAAACTATATAATATCTGTGATGTAATATATTATTGTTTGATTGATTTTTTGGTTTGATTCACATTTCATAAAATGGATATGTTATCTAATTTGCAGTGAACCAATAGAAATAAATTTCGATTATTTGTAACCATTGTTTTTGTAGGGGACATTTGTAGAGAGACCCTAAGGTTTTTTTACTAATATTATATTATTTGCATCCTTGCGTTGCTTATATTGTTGTTTGGTTGAAAATAATTGTGACATTCTATTTGGATTGTTTAAGTGTCGTTATAGCGATTTTTGTATACCATCACTTATTGAATATCATCCCCAAAACTTTTATGTAAGTTGTCTTGAGCTTGTATTTTCACAAAATAGATATTTAAAATTCATTAATCATTTTGATTAATGATGTTTAAATTTAATTAATCATTTTGATTAATGATATTTAACTTAATTAATCATTTTAACTTTTAACTAATGATGTTTACATTTAATTAATCATTTTGACTAATGATATTTAAATTTAATCATTTTGATTAATGAGATTTGGATTTAATTAATCATTTTAAGTAGTGATATTTGAATTTAATTATTTATTTTTAATTAATGATATTTGAATGTAATTAATCATTTTAATTAATGATATTTGACTTAATTAATCATTTTAATTAATGATATTTGAGCATAATTAATCATCCTAATTAATGATGATTGAGTTCAATTAATCATTTTAAAATTATTGGTGTTTAAAAGTTACTTAATCATTTTAATTAGTGATGTTTGAATCTAGTTAATTATTTTAAGTAACGAATTTGAATTTAGTTAATCCATTTTAATTTATGATCTTTGGAATTAGTTAATAATTTTAATTAATGGTATTTTAAAAATTAACTAACTGATTTAATAAAAGAGTCTAAAGTAAATTAACTGATTTAATAAAAATGTTTAAAAGTTTTTTATTGATTTAGTGTTTCGAAGTTAATGAACTAATTTAACAATGGTTTGCTAAAGATAATTGATTGGTTTATTAAAAGAGATTATAAATGCGATTTTCGGGATATTTAATGTTGTTTTAAAATTTATAATAATATTTTAAAATTTGATTTATTATTTTAGGGAAATTTCACATGGTTTAAAAATTATAAAACAGTTGCATATGAATATCCTTTTGGGTAAATTAACATTGTTTTAAATTTATAAAGGTATTTAAAGTGATTTAATATCTTTTGGGATAATAAGTGTTGTTTTGAATTTATAAATGATAGTTTATAAATGAGAAAATCCTTTAAAAAGTATTATTTAAAAATAAAACTAAGTGTAAATTGTTTTGGGTTTGTAGTAAGTATTCTTTTAATGACATTTGTTTTGAGCCTTATTAGAATACACTTAGTATTATAATTTGTCCTTTTAAAAGAATATTTCAAAGAGCATTTTTAAATTGTTATACAATATTTGAAATGTGAAAATCTAGCTCAAACGTGAATCAAATGTTTTAAAAGTTTGATTCATTTATTGATGGTAAGAATATGCAATTTAATTCTCATACACAAATCACTTTGTTATTCCCAATAGTTGATTTATCGACTATCGATTTTGATTCTTCCATCTTCTTTGTATTTCGTCACTCTAAGACAATGTGTCGCTCATTTGAGCTTCGTTATCCTTAGTTGGAAATAACTAAACCCAAAAAGCAAGTGGAAGCCATGCCATGTGGGGTTGCTTCCATTAGGGTATTGTCACAACTACACTAGATTTGGTTTGGATATTTGTGCACCAAGATATGAGATACCCAAATATTCGATAACCATTAGCGGGGTCCGGCTTGGACGTGTCCGAGAGCCATCGGAGTTCTTAATTTCATCGAGAAGTGACTGGAGCTCTTCTTGATGTTTAATTATTTATGTCCATTCTTAAAGTTTGGATTTTGATCCTTTTTACGATCATTCTTCTTGATTGGATTGTTGTTTTGAGTTGTTTCCCATTTTTTCATCTATGGATGTTGTTCTTGTGAGATAAAAACTTGTTTCGATTTAATGGCGTGGTCTCATAGAATTTTATATTTTCATAATATTACTTGAGTTATCTCACGTTGGTTTTCCAAGCTGATCGGGGTGTTATTTTATTATAATGCTCATGTTAGACCGAGAATATTTCCAGGTTATAGTGGGTGGTACATGGGGCTCATGGAGTATATCTGGATGTTTGCCTGTCGTAGTATTTTTATTTTTCACTGCATTATTATATATACCCATCAGTAATTATAAGTCCAGGAAGTTATAATTGTCCAGGTTGATGAGGTTTGTTTTTACTCTTATGTACCCTATATTATGGAGTGATAGTTTATACTTCCTTTTTTATTATATATTGTCATTTCCATTTTCTATTTCCCTTGTTCTTTAATTCTTTTCGTTTTATTTTACCATCACAATCTTCCTTTCCAGTGATTGGACGTTCGACATTTGAATACTGTGGATGTATTCGGTGTCAACTTCCGATGATTGAAAAGGCAGGTCGTTACACCCACGACCGATGGATCATATCCCTTTGGGTGCAACTATAATTATCATATTTCAATAATGCACTTGGAATCTCTTTCAAATTTAAACATCCTACCATATAGTAGAGTCTACACTCTTTTGGCTTATTGACAATTGAGGAAATTTTTATTGCTAACAACTTATTTTCTCAACATTGATAAGAAACTCATGGTTTCTCTTTAGAGTGTGAGAATTATTATCTCATATTTTAATGAATTGTGTCCGGTTAGGCTTAGTTAATTGCATTTCATCTTATATAATATGTTCCTATGGAGTATTTGGGTCGTATATGATACTTACATAAAAATTGTTCAATTTCGAGTTCACGAAACTTATGTTCATAACATAAATTAGTCAAGCATTTTTGGTCGGACCCAAACTCCTTTGGTGTAGTCCATACAAGGTCCCTCATGAACGCATTTTACGTGCAATCGCTCGCCTAAAGCAACAGGTCAACTCCTTGACTTAGGACTTGTAGTAGCTTCTTATTAACTTATATCTTATATGATTTTGTAAACTTTGGTTCAGACGAAATTAAATTTAACATATGTACTTACTCTTAAGTACATGTCCTTACAAGAGAAATTAATTGAATATCACTCATCATCGAGTGCAAAGTTCGATCACTCCTTATTGATACATCATTATGTATCATAGGAAGTGGTAACTTTGAGATAAAATTTTATTCTTTTTATATACTTTTGGAACCCTTTCAATATACTCACTTATTCGATTTAATCGGATTGTTTTATTTTCATTGCATGTTATGTTTTCTGCTTCCATCCTATATTTAATGAACTTATATATAGTATATTACTTGTGTATAAATACAAATGTTCATATCTATGACAATTTATCGGATAATTAATGAAGCAAGTGGATTCATTTTGGTATCATTAGACTTAGACTGCATACATCTATATGTATCAATCCAATGAGTTCATTAACTCTTTTGTCAATCCCATGAATATGTCATTTGCACTTAAATATTTTGGGATACAGTTCGTGAGCGCCATATAATTCATAATCATATGATTAAAGAATTATTTCACAAAAACATGGCTCGGGCCATAATTTCAAAATAATTGAAGAAAATTTGAATATTTTCATGGCTAACACATCATTATTATTGTAAAAACAAACACCATAATTGTAATAGATTTATTTTATAACGAATATTCATGTTAAAATAAAACTGCATCGATTATCTATCAATACTGAAAACTATTATTACTTAATGAATAATATTTGGTATATATGCGAAAGCAATATTTCATAACTTGATGCATCCATTAATAAGTGTCATATGGTACCATAATTTCCGCAATTATGGTAACTGTGCATGAAACATGAAGTTCTATTCAGCTACTTATTATGAGCCATTTATTTCTTCCAGTGTACTAGTTTACAGTCAAGAGTTCCTGATCGGATAACTTCTCAAAGAACTAACTCTTATGCAAAACAATTTTCAATAATAAAACTGCATTTGGAATATTAATCACTTTTATCATTCCATATTAAGTTTCTTGTAATGACTTAGAATTTCAGTTATTCAAATTTGGAATATTTAATTGCTTTTTAATATTGAAAAGTTAATTTTATAAGTTAAATAACTTGAATTTAAAATATAATGGTTATTTGAATATTTAAAATTGTTTAAATAAATAATTCTTCAATTTTATGTGAATGAAAATGGTTTCGGAAGTTAGTTTAGATACTATTTGGATAAAATGAAGATGTGTAGATTCCATTTGGATAAAATGAAGATAGTAAACTTTTGAATTCAAATTTAAAAGCGATTAATCTTGTTTTATGATGATCATTTTAAAATAACAGGTGATAATAGCCTTCTGAGGCACTGTCTCGAATTTTGATGAAACTAGTTTCATTGGATCCGTAATAGTAAGTTATTATACACTATCGAATTTCGTGGCGATTGGATGTATCGTATTGTCATGCGAGCTCGAAATGCTTAGAAACTAATTAAAGAAATTAGTATAATATAGCTGGGTTTGAATAACTATCTACTATATATAATTGAATTAGGTCTCGAGACTAGTTACATCATGTTCATGTTGAATCACATATTTTTGATTCATGACAAAGCAATGAATTATACTATATGGATAAGCGACAAAAAGAAAAGGAATTATGCTGTTCAAACTACAAAGGAGACAAGGCTACAAAATTGTGTATAGTATGTCGATTTATTGAATTTTTTTAGTCTTAGAAATGTTAATCTATCCTCAAGCAGTTAAGTTGTTTTAAAACTTTAAACTTTTTAAGATATGTGAAAATTGTGCTTTGACTGTTAGGTCAGTCGACTGACCGTATATGGCCAGTCGACTGAACCTGTATAGGTGCACAGAAACGCTCTGTTTTTAAACAACTTTGAATATTCAGTTATCTGATTGTTTTGGGTCAGTCGGCTGATTTCTTTCAACAGATATTTTTTATGAATGGACACTTCCTTTTGCCAAGAGTCACGTTCTAATATAAAGAGGTATGGCTACTTCTGTTGATCAGAACTCTTCATGAACGGTTGCACCTCTTTAACTATTATATAAACACACAAAATCCACTTCACAAATCACCAATTTTCTGATTACTTTTTGATCTTACTTTCTACTATCTCTGTATTCTAAAAAGCAATCACAATTTTTATATATTTCTTGAATCTCTGAATCAATTAACTTATTCTTTGATTCGAAGCAATATTTTCCTTTCTAAATCTTTATACACATATATATACTTGAGGAAAGATTATAGAAAGGTTGTACTATTAAAGACAAATCAGTGTTATTAAGAACACAAAGTATCAAAGAAATTCTATTGAAACTGTTGAAGTCCTGTTCGATTGTTCAGGCGGGTAAAGTCCTCTTTCGGTTGTTAGAGGCGGAAAAATCATGTTCGGTTGTTCTGGTGTTGTATACCTATTCCTTCGGGTTAAGAGAGGGTTATTGTGAGAAATTCCAAAGGGAAATCTGGGACTGGATGTAGAACGGGAAGTTCGAACCAGTATAAAAATTCCTAATGTGCTCATTTTTATTTACTTTGCTATTATCATCTATTTCCACATTTAGATTTAATTATATTCCATATTACATGATCCCAAGTGATAGCTAGCCACACAGTAGTCACTTTCATTTGGTATCAGAGCAAGGTCATCCTATAACCATAACACAGTTATTTGATAATTTATTATCAGTTAATATGGAAAATAACAATATAACAAGCACTGTCACTAACACTAGTTTTATTGAAGGTCAATCTACTGCACGACCTCCACTATTCAATGACATGAATTATAATTACTGGTCAACTAGAATGAGAATATATATGCAATCTAATGGTTTTGAAATTTGGAACATTACTCAAAATGAATATACTACTCCGACAGAAGATTTTTCAATTTGGACTGCTGCATAGAAAATTGATGCTACTACAAATGCAAAAGCAATGAATATGCTATTTTATGCATTAGATAGAAATGAGTTTAATAGAATTAGTATGTGCACAAATGCTTATGAGATATGGAGAACCCTAAAAGTAACTCATGAAGGAACTAACAAAGTCAAACAAAGCAAAATTTCAATGTTGAAAAATTAGTTTCAAATTTTCAAAATGAAATCAAATGAAATTATAAATGACATGTATTCTAGATTTCAAGATATATATCATTCACTATTGGCACTAGGAGAAAAATTCTCTGATTTTGATATAGTATCAAAAATCCTAATAACGAATGAATGAGAAAGAAAGGTCCTAGCTATTGAAGAAGCAAACGATCTTTCAACTATGAAACCAGAAGAGTTAATAGAAAATCTAATGTCATGTGAAGTAAATTTGCAAGCAAAGAAAGTTCAAGCACAAGATAAGAAGAATCTAGCATTTCAAGCAGAATAAGATGATTCTGACTCAGATGAAAAGGATATGGCATTTATTGCTAGGAATATCAATTTTTTTTTGAAATTCAAAAAGAATAATAAGGGCAAGAGTTACAAAAATAATAGCAATAAACCATCATCATCTGTCATGGAATGTTATGAATGTCATAAGAAGGGTCATATGAAGAAAGATTGTCCAAAAAAACAGGAAAACAAATTCAAGAAGAACAAATTCAAGAAGAAAGCATTTTCTGTAACATGGGATGATTCAGATTCTTCATCATCAGAAAGCGATAGTGATAGTGACACAGAGCAAGCAAATGTATGCTTCATGGCTACAAATGATGATGTAAGTGAACTAAGTTTTGAAGATTTAGTTGAACTTAATTCTGAACTAGTAGATTTTGTAAAATAGACTAAGAAACATAATAAGGAGTTACAAGGAAAACTAAATAGATCTGAATTAGAAATTAGTATGCTTAGAGATGAAAAGAAAATTCTCGAAGAAGAACTTGAAAAATCTCAAGAATCTAATTCTAATTTAGCCCCTCAACTTTCTATGATAACTCAGGAATTAGAAATTCAGAAGAATAAAAATGATACTTTACCAGTTGAAGTAAATGATTTAAAATCTAGCACTAAAAGTTTTAGAATTAGAAAAATCTAGTCTTAAAACTAAGCTAGAAGATGTTAATAAAAATATTTTCAATTTTAATAAAGGACGAGAAAATCTTTCTAAAATAATAGAAAATTCTCAGTCAACTTCAAATAAAATGGGTTTTGGATATAAGAAAATTGAAAAACCAAAGAAATTTGAAAAGTTTAAAAATAAGTTTAAAAACAAAATTAAGTAAGATTTAAAGAAAACAGTTTCTAAAAATGTTAAAACTATTAAAATATGGATTCCTAAAAAAAATAATAACTTGATCAGGAATAAACATATCAAAACATTTGTGGAAACTATTCATAAAAATAAGAATTATATTTTTAAAGGGAATTCTGAATCTTCTTGGGTTTGGTTTCCTAAGACCTAACACTTAGGACCCTAAAAAGAAAAATGGGTACCATCTTAATCTTTATTTTTAGCAGGTGCCACTTAAAAAGAGAGAAAAATGGATTCTAGACAGTGGTTGCTCGAAACACATGACTGGTGATAAAGACATGTTAACAAACATAGTCTACTCAAATGGAGGATCAGTCACTTTTGGAGATAATTCAAAAGGTTATGTCATCGGCAAAGACGATGTGAGCAATAATGGTATCTCTAACTCACCTCTCAGTACTGATGTTCTATTAGTTAGAAACTTAAAACATAATTTATTGAGTATAAGTCAGTTATGTGATAAAGGTTTCAATATATCTTTTTTCAGAAAATAAATGTAATATTTCTGATAAAAATCAAAATTTAATTTTTGAAGGTATAAGAGATAAAAATATCTATATTTTAAATATGAACATAAATTACAACACAAATATGTGTTTAGCAGCTACAGAAAATGATACTTGGCTATGGCACAAAAGATTTTGTCACATAAACATCAATACTATTAATAAATTAGCTAAAAAAAATTGTCAAAGGACTACCTGATATGAAATTCAAAATTGATAATATCTATGATGCATGTCAGTTAGGAAAATTAACAAAATCTTCTTTTAAATCTAAGAAAATCATATCTACAACACAACCACTTGAACTATTACATATGGACCTTTTCGGACCTACTCAAGTCAATCTATTAATCACAATAGATATGTGTTTGTTATTGTAGATGATTTTTCAAGATATACATGGACCATTTTTATGAAACATAAAAGCGATACTTTTGAAAATTTTAAAATTTTTGTAAAAAGAATTCAAAATATAAAGAATTTTAAAGTTAAAAACATTAGAAGTGATCATGGAGGTGAATTTGAAAATGAAGCTTTTGAAAAATTTTGTAACAAGAAAAGAATTAATCATAATTTCTACTTTCCTAGAACACCACAACAAAATAGAGTTGTAGAAAGGAAAAACAGAACATTACAAGAATGTGCACCAACTTTATTAAATGGAAACACTTTACCTAAGCATTTCTGGGCAGAAGCTGTTGCAACTGCTTGCTATGTTTTGAATCGTGTTTCTATTCGACCATTAACAAAACATACTCCTTATGAACTTTTAAATAGTAGAAAACCAAATATTTCATATTTTAAAGTTTTTGGTTCAAAATGTTTCATACTTAACACTAAAGATCAGCTTGGAAAATTTGATCCAAAATTCGATGAAGGTATATTCATAGGATATTCGGAAAGAAGCAAGGCTTATCGAGTTTTTAATACAAGAACTAAAATAATCGAAGAAACACTTTATGCTTCATTCGATGAAAATGTAAAAACTTCTTCTAAATTTACAAATTTGGAAAATAATACAAATATAATTCTGACAAATAATTCAGAAGATGGTGATATTATTCTTTAAAATAATAATTCTGATGTTTCTTTAGAAAATGTAAATACTATTAATAATGATAATATAGTAAGATATTCTCCAAGAATTCTTAGAGATCACCCTGTTCAAAATATAATTGGAGAAGTAAATTCAAATGTAAGAACAAGACATCAATTAAATCAAATGGGCCATATAGTTTTTCTCTCTAATATAGAACCTAAAAATATTAAGGAAGCCTCAACCGATGATGATTGGATTATAGCTATGCAAGAAGAGATAAAATCAATTTGAAAGAAACGAAGTTTGGGATTTAGTTCCTAGACCAAGTGATCAATCAGTCATCGGTACAAAATGGGTTTTCAAAAACAAAGCTGATGAACAAGGTAACATTACTAGAAATAAAGCTAGATTAGTAGCACAAGGTTATAATCAAGAAGAGGGAATAGACTATGAAGAAACGTTTTCTCCAGTTGCAAGACTAAAAGCTATACGTATTCTATAGGCTTTTGCATGTTTTCATAACTTTAAATTATATCAATGGATGTTAAAAGTGCTTTTTTAAATGGTTTTATAAAAGAAAATGTTTATGTTGAACAACCTCCTCTGTTTACTCATGAAAAATTTCCAGACCACATTTATAAACTCAAGAAAGCTTTATATGGTTTAAAACAAGCATCTTGTGCTTGGTATGACCGACTTAAAAGCTATTTATTAGAATCTGGTTTTGAGATTTGGAAAGTTGATCAAATATTATTTATTAAGAAAACTAAACAAGATGTTTTAATTATTCAAATATATGTTGATGATATTATTTTTGGTTCAACAAATGAAAAATTATGTCAGGAATTTTCGACTATCATAACAAATGAATTTGAAATGTCACATATGTGAGAACTATCATATTTTCTCAGATTACAGATCAAACAAATGCAAAATGGCATTTTTCTTAATCAAGAAAAGTATTGTAATAATCTAATTAAACGATTCGGTATGGAAAACAAGTCTGTCAAACCAACTCCTATGAGTACAACTATACATCTTGAAAAAGATGAAAATGGCAAGAATGTTGACCAAAAACTATGTCGTAGTATGATTGGATCACTACTTTACTTAACTGCTAGTCGACCTGACATTATGATGAGTGTTTGTTTATGTGCTCGATTTCAAGCAAATCCTAAAGAATCACATATGCGAGCAGTTAAACGTATAATTCATTATCTTAATAAAACCAAAGATTTAGGATTATTTTATCCAAAAGAATGTCCTTTTGAATTAGTATCATATAGTGATGCTGATTTTGGAGGAAGTCGGACAGATAGAAAAAGTACAAGTGGAACTTGTCATTTCATTGGACGATCCTTAGTATCTTGGTTTAGTAAGAAACAAAATTGCGTTTCACTATCGACATGTGAAGCAAAGTATATATCTGCAGCTTTAGCATGTGCTGAAGTAATCTACATGCAACAAACATGATAAGATTTTGATATAAAATTAAATAAGTCTATAATATATTGTGATAACACTAGTGCAATAAATTTATCTAAAAATCCTGTCAATCACTCACGAACTAAACATATTGACATTCGTCATCAATTTCTTCGTGATAATATTGAAAAGGATATAATAAATTTAGAATTTGTAAATTCTGAAAATCAATTAGCTGACATTTTCACTAAACCTCTTAATGAAAATTGTTTTATAAGATTAAGAAGAGAACTAGGTATAATTTCTTTAACAGAATTATAAAAATTACTAATTAATTTAAAAAAAATTAAAAAAAAATTTGGTACTCGAACTCTGCACCTCGAATTTGATAAGTCTATGCCTTTACCACCTGGCCGTTCAATATTTCACATCTACACCTTATACATTTGTTTCTTTATATTTTCTATTTTTTAAAGATAAAATTTCAGCCACAAACTTTTTGGTTCATTCTCTTCCTCACTTTTTCAATCTGCACGTTGAACCATCATTTTTTAACTACATTTCCTCCTATATAATTCAGTTCTCAGCTCTCCTTTCTACATCAAAAGAAATTTATATCTCAAACACATTTGTTTCTTTCTCCACTACATAAACTTCTAAAAACTTTCTTTCAAAATAAAAATGTCTTCATCACATAATTTATCAAATGGATCATCCTACTCATCTATCAACTTTGAAACTCCATCATCTGCATCGTCAAATCTACCTACACCTACTCCTACCTATGAACCTGCAAGACCATCAAATTATCGAACGGGTTATACACCCGAGAAAAAGAAAGATAGACGGTTCCTGTTCTTTGGTTGTCCTCAAACCAAACAAAATATTGATGATCTTCATCATTACCAGAGGGAATCGATAGCACTTCAGCGCAAAATATATTATGAACAGAAAATGAATTCTAGACGTCTGAGTTTTCTTGAGCAGATTCGATGGAAGTTCTGCGGTTCATCTTCCTCTTCGGCTCATCAACCTACACCATTGTCAACTCGGAATCCATGGGAACGTCACCTCAACCTTCGCCTGTCTCTCCAAACTCATGAGAACGTGGAAACCGTTGGTCACCACTACAACCATATGTAGAGAAGACAAAGGATGAACCGACAAACTCCAAGTCTCCATCAACTTCCTCTTCCAAATAATTTCGTTTTTTGTCTACTTTTTACAATTGTTCTTTGATCTTATATTGTATACATTTGTTTATATATATAAAATATATTACTTGTTTGTGTTTCAAATATGACTGAATATGCTGAAAGACTCATTCAGTCGACTGAAAAAATTCGATCAGTCGACTGAAACTGCATACTGTATGTTCTCATACACTGTTCAATCGATTGATCGAATGCAACCAGTCGACTGAATGACCAAACAGAGAGCATATTTGTTTATTCAGTCGACTAGACCATTCGACTAATTCTGGAACAGAACTCTCGGGATAGTGGTTCAGTTGACTGACCACAATCGTATAGTCGACTGAATTCACATCTGAAACATACCTTTACACTTTTTTTACCTACTTTTTAACTCTAAAACCCTCTACTTCCTCTTTTACTTTTTACTTTTACCTCCATTCTCCAGAATTCCAAAGCCCTAGTTCCCAAAAATTTTCTTCAATTCTTTGATAAATTCAAATGGCCCATTGTCAAACAAAGAGATCTAGGCATGCATCTTCATCCTCCGAGCCAATTGATTCACAAATCGCTCAATGGCTATATGATGCAACTGCAGTTCAACGATGGAATAAGATGAAAGAAGCTCGATTCTTTGAAGGTTCTTTTGTTGTCTTTCCTGACTTTACGTCGTAGAGGATTTAAGAATTAGCAAGAAGAAGCCATCTAGAATCACTTCTAGATCATAATCAAAACAACATCAAGATAAGTCATACCTTGGTTAAACTTTTCTGAATTTAGGCCATCAAAACCCACGCAATCGTGACAATTGTGTTTGGAGTTTGATATGTGGGCAACAAGTGTTTCTTTCTTTATATAGGATCAGTCATATTTTTCATACTCCGACAAGAGGGGTTGAGTCACAAGAATTAAATGCTGTCGTAGGCGAGAGAGATGAAGTAAGTCATCGATTCTTAGAAGATGACATGACCGAGCTTAAGTCTATTGCATTACGACCTACTGCCAGAATAATGCATAGAGGTTTAATGCACATAATTCTACCCCGTACTGGGTCATATGAGCTTGTCTATCCAAACGACTATAAAGCATTATATGCCAATTGGGGAGAAGTTGAAGTAAATTGGCCAAAACTCATTCTAGACGAATTTCTGTCATTCAACCAAGTTCGTATGAATATTATTTATTTGGTGAATATATTATGCGGCTGATTATGAATCTCTAGGTTCCCATTCCGGAATCCGATACTTCTATTCCAAAAACTTTGAATAGCCGCACCATTAGCCTCATGAAACTACCACCAAGTCCTCTTACTATCATGAGCTTTCAAGAATGGAAATCTCGACCTCGCCAAGAAACCTCTATTCAACAACAAAATCAATCAAGAGATGACACCTGTATGCCAACTCCATCCCAAAGCATTCGGGAATCTATTGATTTAATCGTAAGAAATCAAATTATCTTGGATTCCCGTATTAAAAATCTTGATAAGAAAATTGGCAAAAAGTCTGATAAAATCAAGAGTTTCTTCAGGATTTTATGGGATGCGATATCATGCTCCTCTTCCACTGCTACGGAGAGTTCTCAACGTAATCCAGGCAAACGCCCAGCCCCTCACTTTACTTGGTCAACATCGAAAGAACATACTAGTTCCGACACAAGTGGCAATGGAGGTGGTAGACAATTTGCAAGGAGTTTCTCCAAAGGAAAAGGACCAATTCAAGTTGAAGAAGAGGAGGCAGAATCTGATTCTGAATGAGGTTGTTATCTTTTAGTGGTTGTAAGTTAGTTATTTCTTTGTTTCATACATTCTATCTATAATTTTGTATTCGTAACATTTGAATCTATTGTTTCTGTGATTGCAACTAATATTTTATTTTAATTCTATTGTGTTAGTTTAATGCATACATTATCTTTTCCTTTTTTTCGATGACAAAGGGGGAGAAATTTTGGATAACTAACCTTTTTTATGCAAGGATTAAGTGTCACCATATATTCAGGGGGAGATATATAACACCCGTTATATATTTCTCAAAAATAGTAATCATATATAACAGGTTGTCATCAATCAAAAAGGGGGAGAATGTTGAATCACATATTTTTGATTCATGACAAAGCAATGAATTATACTATATGGATAAGCAACAAAAAGAAACGAAATTATGCTGTTCAAACTACAAAGGAGACAAGGCTACAAAACTGCATATAGTATGTTGATTTATTGAAGTTTTTTAGTCTTAGAAACGTTAAAATCTATCCTCAAGTAGTTATGTTGTTTTAAAACTTTGAACTTTTTAACATATGTGAAAATTGTGCTTTGAATGTCAGGTCAATCGACTGACCGTATATGGCTAGTCGACTGAACCTATACAGGTGCACAGAAACGCTATGTTTTTGAACAACTTTGAATATTCAGTTGACTGATCGTTTTGGGTCAGTTGACTGACTTCTTTCAACAGCTATTTTTTCTGAATGGACACTTCCTTTTGCCAAGAGTCACGTTCTAATATGAAGAGGTATGGCTACTTCTGTTGATCAGAACTCTTCATGAACAGTTGCATCTCTTTAGCTATTATATAAACACACAAAATCCACTTCACAAATCACCAATTTTTTGATTACTTTCTGATCTTACTTTCTACTATCTCTGTATTCTAAAAAGCAATCACAACTTTCATATATTGCTTGAATCTCTGAATCAATTAACTTATTCTTTGATTCAAAGCAATATTTTCCTTTCTAAATCTTTATACACTTGAGGAAAGATTATAGGAAGGTTGTACTATCAAAGACAAATCAGTGTTGTTTAGAACACAAAGTGTCAAAGCAATTCTATTGAAACTGTTGAAGTCCTGTTCGGTTGTTCAGGCGGGTAAAGTCCTCTTTCGGTTGTTAGAGGCAGAAAAATCATGTTTGGTTGTTCAGATGTTGTATACCTATGACTCCAGGTTAAGAGAGGGTTATTGTGAGAAATTCCAGAGGGAAGTCTAGGACTGGACGTAGAACGGGAAGTTCGAACCAATATAAAAATTCCTGGTGTGCTCATTTTTATTTACTTTTCTATTATCATCTATTTCCACATTTAGATTTAATTATATTCCATATTACACGATCCTAAGTGATAGCTAGCCATACAGTAGTCCCTTTCAGTTCAGAATAGGGGTATTACATATAAAACGCTAAGCGTCACGCCACAATAGGAGTTCAAGATTTTTTGAACATATCATATCGGATTTTATTGAATTAAATAATTTGACTTACCCTTTTCACATCATGACCATAACCTCATGTCTTCACCGTACATACCCATACTCCCTCCACGTCTTTCCCATACTCTCCTCATTAGAAATATAATGCCTATAACTAAATTGGAGTGCGTTTCTCCATTTCAAAATTTAAAATCGCATTCAATACTCCATGGAAAATTCTATAAAAATTTGCTTGGCCTTATCTTGCTTAGATCTTCGTTTTGGTAGGGGATTTGGTGGAGTTCGGTGATGTGAGTGAGCCCTACAACGTAGAACAATTTGTACGTGGGTACTAAGATATAGGGTTGGCGATTTTTCAAAGTATTGGCGATGATTTGTGACTTTGAGTGTAGATTCAGGGTAGGAGGGTTGTTTAGCACCGATGGTGGGATTCATGGGTGGTGTGGTCACCATTGGAGGGGTACAGTGTCGTGCAGCAGCTCTAGGAAGGGGGTCGGTAGCGGTTTGTATGGTGAGGCCGGGGTTGATGTTTTGGTGATGGAGTGGTGGAGATTTCAATAATGTGGGCTACCTAAACGTCCATGGTGAGAGAGAAGGGAGGAGGAAGTGATGACAGTAGTGAGAGCAACAGTTTTTGTTCAGTGGGAATTTTAAATTAGGAAGTAGTTGTTTAAACATTAATCTGGGTAATTATTAACTAATGAATGTATTAGTGAATTTATATTATGGTTAAATTAATGAATCTTATTATATCGAAAACTCATTCATATTAGGTCGGAATTGAACAAGGATTTTTGCGTTACATTTGTAGCGATGGATATTGCATAGTGGAATTAGTTCGATGGAGATTAGAGCTAGTGGAACTTTTTGCTAAATCCAAACATCGTTCGAATTCAGACGAAACCAAAATGCGCAAGTGACAACTGGAATAATTATGAGTTAAACTCACCTTTTTGGTTTACCAATATATTACATAGTTGATGAAAAATTTGTTGATTGGAAGTTTGGATGATTTACTGTTTTTATCAGTTGGTTTGGGTATATTCCTGCCCTCGGACTGGATGACATTTTATATATACCTGCCTAGCAGCGGATAACCAATATATTATATAATTATATATGGTTTGTGATACAGAGGAACATGTTGGACGGATCTAATAGGATTCCTCACCATTGTTGATTTTATTTACACGAGTATATATGCATGCCCATGTGGGCCTGCATCTTACCATAAGGGAATTTGGACTTTACATAACATAATATTTACATTATCATTTTTGAAGAGCACGATTATTCCTTCATCACAAACTAATGATTACAATATTTACTATTGTTGACTTAGATTTTAACTACAATTTCTTTCCTTTATTAAAATTTCATAACTGAAATTAACCTTTTTCACTCACTTTCATACTTCTTTCATTTCAGGATGGATCAAAGTTCTTACCCAGTCTATGTCACTCACATCTTCCACCAAGAACGGAGAACTATAATTAAGAAATCAATATATTTATGAGTTAGATGCTTAAATATTGATTAGAGTCATCAGTAGCCAACGCAAAAAATGCTACCATTAGAGAATCAATGTGTGCCTGCAATGAGATAGAAGATGCAACAAATAATAAATTCATCAATTATTTTAATGAGACAAAAGAATGAAAAGCTGTTCATCAATTATTTTAATAATCCAACCAAGGAATCGATTTTGTTTCAAGTAATTGTCATTTTAAAATTTTTCAATGTGTAATATCATGCACAATTCAAGTATAGATTTTTTGCTTTGCCATCAAATGCTTAAATGGTCCAAATGACTGAAAATGGTAAAGAAAGAAAAAAAATATAATACTATTTTATGAAATAATGATCCTCGAAAAGATGGTGAAAATGGTAAAGAAAGAAAAAAAATACTATTTTATGAAATAATAATCCTCGAAAAGATGGGAGCACTCTTTATTTAATTATATATGTAAGGAGCAAAAATTATTAATGGATGATTCGACATTAGTGATATAAAATGTTTGCAAGAGATACTATAATTAGATCATCACATAGATGATTCGACATAAGTAATAAATAGCATACCACTCATGCAGAGTACAGTTGTACATGATTTATATATGAAGTATGTGAGGTACTATTATGCATAGGTTGATGCAAATATGATTGCTGAGGTAAATTTACTTCGGGAATTAGCCGTAACGCCATGCAACATGCGAGAGCAGGTTGACCCAATGCTAACCGAGGAATGTAGCATGGACTAAAACAACATAGCATGAGTAATAAAGTAGGAGGTGAGAGAAACATGTATGAGATGCTTTTGAGCAGGAAAAGCAGAACGTGGATATAAAACAGAGCAAAGATGTGGACATGCATTGCTTTACCCCACTATATCCAGGAATATATGACAATCATTGCTTTGGCGTACTTGAGTAGCTGTTGAATTTGTGAGCAATATGCGATATGTTGTTTTCGTAGTGCAGTAAGCAACTACACACACAGTGAAAATGAAGACCCTTTGATGCAATGTAGCAGGCAATGCAAACAGAAGTATAACTCAGGGAAGCAACAAAACACTGACACAACTACAACATGATATGAGGCAGCTATATCAGGAGAAAAACTTATTCAAGAAGGAAAATTATATATGACTAATTTCCATCTAACCATAAGTATACATGGTTTGTCCTGCTATTTGTATCCTTGCCATTGAAAGTAGTAAAATGATTTCTAGTTTTAATGGCTTGCTGCGAAGGGTGTGCCATTGTTGGTTCGAATGCAAATAAACTAAATAATTCTGAACTTACTAAATATTTCTCACCATAGCAATTAATGGTGAAATTATTGTATTCTAAGAAATCATTGTATTCCTCATTTTTTCACACTATAACTTCACATGAACCAACGCTTCCTCGTAAACAAATATCTAACGTTCTTATAATTAATTCAAAGAACTATCTTCAAATTATTCAAGTATCATGAAAGGAAGTGGAGAAAGTAAGCTTAATGAGACAAAACTTGATTCATTTTCATGATTAAAAAAAATTAAATGACAAAGCTAACTTGTCTATTTTGCTTAAGCCTGGAACATGTAGCGTTTGCATCATCTTGGGGGAATTTGCCTGTTATAATTATCTACAATACAAAGTGAATGAATGTGAAGCCAACGCACTGATTAATTATAAAAGTTGTTATTGTATAATCTATTCACTTTTCTATTACTTAAAATAAGAAAAATTATTAGAGCATCATTAGTTAAATTTTCAGTTTTCTACTGCAACATTAACCAATCTATAACAAAAACAAATATAAGTACCTATTTTATATATTCACGCCAGAGTAACCATCAAAGGAATTGTAATCTGAATTTTTCCAAAACATTAAAATTGAAACAAATGTGGATGGTGATGCCTTAGGTGAAAAAAAGGGAGATCCTGCAAGGGAAGAAGGGAAGACTCACCGGTGTTATAGGTGGCAGATTCAGCAAGGGCTATAGCTCAGTTTGTATATCAGTACATCATCTAAATACTTGAGTAAACATAAGACGCCAGTCACTAAATCATTCTAATTTCAAACTATGTCCTTTACCTATCTTAGAAATTGAGATGTTAAAACTCCAACACAAAGATAACATAATCATGACATGCAATACAAATTATATCATAACAATTTCTAGCTAGGAGAAACCTTAACTTTTATCAAAATTGATTGGAAATCCTATATTGAAATATAAGTTTCAAACTTTGTTGATACCTATATCAACTTCAAGTCATTAATATTTTCCTACTAATATGTATAGACTATGCTATAAGGCAAATATCAACTTCAACTCTTTTGGAAAAGAAGAACAATTAATTGCATGTATTCAAGCATCATATTCACTAAATCTAGAATCAATTAGTTCAATTTACCATGCATTCATCCTTGTGGAGTAACTAACATGTTTCAAGCTTCGTCTTCAAGTCTTGTGAATTTCTTCGTCACAATAAATAACTCATAAAACATGTTAGTTATTGCTAAGAAAAGCCAATATGCAAAGGGTCTAATAATCAACATTTTAAATTAAAAAAAAATTATACAGCTGCTTACCAAAATTATTTTCAACTAATTATGGACAAACCATATTTCACTTGAACAGTATAATAAATGTCCAATTCGCCTAAGAGAATTTTACATTGCTTTAGTTTTTGTTTTCGTGTAGTCAAATATACACATATTGTTAGATTATGACCTATAGTATTCTCAAACTTACATACGAATGATTGGATTTGCAAGTAAATATACTATTACCTGAGAGCCTGTAGAACATTATAACAATGTAAGAAATGCCAAAGGAATAATGGACAATTAACAACAATAAATAGGAAGAAGTCTTTCTTCCCATTCGAATTAGACTAAATAGGATGCACCTCGATAGTGAAGGAAGTTGGCAGTATGAACATAGAGAAAATAGTACATGCATACGAACCTATACGCATTATTCAATATACTATTACAAAGGTAATATATGTTGTAAAAGATTAAGACTCCTAATTCGTCACTCGTCAGTAGTGGCGTGGATTGCAAGTGCAGTTTGATCCATCTTTTCTTTCTTCGATTTCCACATGTTTAATTGTCTCTACGACCGGTTTATTTTTATTACAAACTATTATAAATAATTAAAAGAAATACTCCTTATTGATAAACTCAAATTCCTTATAAAACATTACCCAATAGCACCAAATATCACAGCCTTAGTGGTAATAGTGTTCACTTCACCAAAGTCTACATTTTGTTTACAGCCATGTTTATACATACATAAATGCACACATGGGTTATTAACAATAAAATTAAATGCTAGTTATTATATAAGTTGTTTAACTGAAAATTTATTCCTATATAAATACCATGAACAATCATTGTAGCTGCATTTAAAGCCGCAGTTGCAAGAAGTTTTGCAAGCTATATAGGAAGATAGTTTTTTTGCTACTAAGTTTATTATTGAAGAAAACATAAACAGTTCATATTTTTAAGAGGGTGATCAGTGAAGTGCAATTTCTCAGTTTATGAGTTAACGGGACAGTTTATAGTATACTTATGTAATAAATAACAGTCTACATTTTTGAATCAAATTTCTTTGCTAATAAACTTTTTTACATACATACTCCATTTTGTGTGTAATCGACCTTTATTGTAACCCTCATTTTCTAATGCATGTTTCATCTTCTAAGATAGTTAAAAAGGAATATAAGAAACAGTTCACTACAAACGATTGTTCCTAAGTGCATTTCCCATGAAACTGAATGATGTGATACTCTTTTGCTCTACTAATCATCTATGATTATTTCTTCATCCTTCCAACACAGAATCACATAAAATACTATATAAACCGAATGAACCGCTTATATGTCCTAAAAGTAGTTGTTTGTCAAACTCAAAATAAGTTAAAAATCAAAAAACAATAATAGAATAAGTCATAAAAATCATTTCTAAAATTGAAATCAAATCTTAAAAATCGAAATCAAAATCAGTATAACATACTTTTATAGTAACATAGCTCAAAGTAAAACCCCCTAAAGTAAAATTTGAACAATTAAAGAAAGTTCATTAAATTTAAATTATAAGGTAAAAATCTAATCAAGGTCAGATCATAGGATTAGGTCAATCCAAATGATATTGCATTCTAAATTAGGGGTTCTCAGTACAGTATGCAAAACTCAAAAGGTAATGGTAGTCAAACATAAGATTAGGATAATCCAAATGAGCTCGAATAACGTCTACAATTTAGAAAAGAGGGAGATAAAACGATATGTAAATAGCTTTAAAAAAATACTTAAATCATGGTTGAAGTTCGTTGTCGAAGCAACAGTTATGTAATTGATTAGTTTTGAGATTCGCAACAATTATAAAACTTCGATTGCGAATTGTAGCTGAATAGAGTTATGTAATGTTCGATAAAGGATAGCTTTGGTGATCAGGTAGCGATGGTGGTTGATTGGCGTCGACGATGGATTCTCGACGATGATGACATTGATGTCTAAGTTAGGGTAGTTGGGGTTTTGTACTGGTGTGAAATGGACAATAAAAGAGAACATGAGGGTACGATAGTAGGCAGGGCATTTTAGAAAATCCAGAAAGACGCGGTTGAAATTAGTTGACCGAGTTATCATTATTAGTAGTCGAGACATATATGTGCTGATATATATGAGCTGTGATGCAAGGGGACATATTAGAGGGATCCAACGGGATTCGTTACCATCGTTGAAATTATCCTAGAATATTCCGTTTATATAAATTACTGCATATTAAACATGATTGTTGGCTCTATTGATTATGACAATATTTTATATTCTAAACCAAAATCCAGTAGTGATAGAAAATCAATATCAATATTGGTTAATCGTTTGGTAGTTATTGGCCTCAAATTGGTATTTCAAAAATGCTATAAATTTCCATTTGAGTTGGCAGTGGTTTTTGAGACAGGAAATTATTTGAAATCTGAATTAGGTTCGAAAATATTTTATTTTAAAAGGATTTAACTACTATGTTACCCCATCGTTTTTATCTGTTCCTTCTAAGATTATTTTTTATATTTATATTCTTCTAATGATTATTTATTTATATTTAATACTGTTTCAAAGATTTTTGTTTTTATTTAATATCGTAAAAGTTATTTATTTATATATAATGTTGTTTAAAGTTATTGGTCAAATATTTAATATTTAATGTTGTTTAAAGTTATTTGTCAAATAGCTAATACTTTGAAAATTAATTATATAAATAATTAATATGGTTTGGAATTAATAATATTGATTTATTAATATTGTTTTGGAAGTAAATTATTATTAATTATAATACTGTTAAAAATTAATTACTAGTATTTTATTAATATTGTCTTTGAAATTTTTAATTATTATTTCAAGATGTTTTAAAGTTAAAAAATTATTATTTATTTATAATGTTTTTTATTAATAATTATTGTTATATAATAGTGTTTAAAGTACATGATCATTATTTATTTATAAATGTTTTCAATTTTTATAAACAGAGTTTTATAAACAGACCTTTTATAAGAGGTGTTTGTTGAATATGCTAGTATATGATTTTTGTTTGATGATAATAAACATATATATATATATATATATATTCATTTAAATGTATTTTCTATTGTACTACTTTATTTTTCAGATAATTAATAGATATTTGCTGAATAAAATAAATAACATAGAATTTAAATTCAAACAGATATTTTATTCAAACAAATATTTATTACAATTTTGAATAGTACTAATTTGAGTTCTCACTATATACACAATTTTCAAACAATAAAATTTTGATTACATCGTAATTTTTCATTTACAAATGTCCTCACTACATATCGCTCGTTTACTCGTATTTATCTTCAACTTTATTCCAGATTGAATCCAGCATCTGAGTTATCTACAAAATATCCACTGACGTAGTAAAATTGAAAAAGAATTATTTTTGCAGTGTAAAATAAAATGTGTATTTTGAAAATGTTATTTGCCTCAGTTAGTTGGGTTGTTCGTCATTATTTATTTTGAATTCATCATATACGAACAACTTGCGACATGCAGTGTATCACTGTACATGCCACAAGGCCGTGCACACCAATATACACTTAATAAAATTGTAGGGACATGTGAGCACAAGGTCAAACCCAACCAACAGCCAGGTTCGAATCAAGTGCACTACAAAGAATGTCACGACATGAGCACAAGCTCGAGCTCGAGGCAAAGCTAGGTTCAACCCAGGTAAAAATTCCAAAAATAAATCCAAATGTACAAGTTCAATAAAAATGGTCAAGCACGAGTCAAGTCAGTAGATAAATACATATGCATGACAGTTAAAATATGAACTCAAGGAAATGTGCAACTTGATACAAGTACACTCAATATAATCAGTTGCAATAGCAAACACCAGTGAAACAGAGGCTTGAAGCATGCATATGGTCAGGCAATGTCCAAGACAAAGAAATGCAAAACAACCATCAATGACCAGAGGCAGTTTTACTGAAGTGGGGACCAAACTTCAAGAAAATTACATAGGCAACAGGACAACTCAACTAACAGGATTAGATAGACCAGCAAAGCAACAACCCAAGTGAAACAAAGATCAAGTGAAACCAATATATAATTTGACATGCTCAGTTCACATCAAATGCGAGCATATGAATACAAACTCAGACTATAAATACAATGTTCAGTAGCATGGGACAAAGTCACACTCAAACAAATGAAACCAGATATATACATACATAAACATATGTATGTATACATGTGGAAATGTACTACAGCTACAGATTTCAAGTGCAAAGCTATAACCAGACCATGTCAGCATGCAATATCAAAATTGCACCAGAAACAAGTAACTCACCACACTATGCAACCAGACTAGAAACAAGAGCATGACATGAACCAAGTTTAAAACATGATACCATATGCAACTCAGACTACATAATGAACACACTTATATATAAGCTATGCACATGAATCAAATGGTCAAGATCAGATTCAAGTATATATAAAGCTTCAAAGATGAATATAGACTTCAAGTCTAACAGGCAGTGGCAACAACAACCATGAAGTACACTAGTGCACCAACAACTCGAAGTGAACAGAGCAAGAGCAATTGCAACCCGAAGAAAAGGCAAAGCTATGCCAGTGAATATAAAAGTACAGACCATATAATCAAACACGTAAACAATGTCAACATGAAGTGCACATCAAATAAATGCAAAGAAAACAATATCACAAAGAAATTTCCAAATGACCGAAGTTCCAGAAAATCATAGTAGTTCAAGATGCAATGCAACAAGGTAGTAGTTTCATACCAAAGTCAAAGCCGAATGAACAGTGATCAAGCATCAGGTCGAAAATGCTACAGAGCATTTAACAAGTATAACAAAGTCAAGGCTGATGTCAACATCATAAAGAACCGAAACAAATTCAAAAGCAAATCAAAGCCGTAGTGACCAAGGCAAGGAATCGAATGAGTAAAAATCAAAGCCGTGATATTTAAGCAACAAAATTATACGAATTGAAGAAGTCAAAAAACATCACAAGAATTGATGCAAAATCAACGGTTGAGCCAAATTTTTAACTGACGAATTCAAAAATATATTCGAACGTAAATTTAGGGAATTAAACCCTATTTAACCATTAACATCATTTTCATGGAAAACATCGAGTTCAAGCATATCAACGAACTAATACAAAAAATCACATGCCAAATTCATACCGAACTCTACAAATTTAAAGGAGTCGTGTGCAAATCAGAGAAACAAACGATCGACAAAGCAAGCGACGTGAAATCATATACTCGATCAATCCACTGTAATCAATGGCCTCAAAATCCCAAAAATCCTAATTTATCGAAGATGAACGAACAATAGATTAAAGAAGAAAAGAGGCAGACATTATTCAAAGGAGAATACGGCTGATAGTATAAAAGAAAAAAGGAGATACCCTTTTTACTTATTGGGCCGGCATCTTTGTTTACTATTAGGCTTATATTTTTAAAATAGGGTTTTCGTTTTTAAAATTGTTTTATTTTTGTATTTTCTTTTCTAAACTTTTGTAAATTCTAGTCGTGTGACTAGGGGACGAACTACGGTGGTGTAGTTCGAGAATTCGCAACTCAATGGCTGAGTTGTGGCAGAGTTTTGAGCGTAGAGTTAGGTTAGTCGATAGCGGGTGTTGCGAGTTTACATGTGTAAGCGTCTGACTACTTAATTTCTAGTAGAAATCATGGAGGCAGCTTATAGGAAGGGTCTTACCAAAGCTGGGTAAATCTGTGTGTTTTATTTTCTACTTTTTATATTCTGCTATTATCTGTGTTGCTATTATTCTTGTATTATCAGTGCTACGATTATTTTATATACTTCCACATTAAATTTTTATAATTATTAGTATCACCCTATTTACCCCTCTAGGGTAAAATCGATTCTACAAGTGGATCAGAGCTGGGAACAAAAGCCATTTTTGTTTTAAAATTTTGATTTGTCAAAAATCAATTTTTTGGTTACAAATTTGAATTTTTAAAATGGCTTCTTTTAATAATGCTTTTACTGAGGGTCGGTCCAATATTATTCCACCTATTTTTGATGGAACGGATTTTTTGAATTAGAAATTAAAAATGGAATTTTATTTAAAATATGTTAATGTTGAATATTGGGATATTATTGAAAATGGGTGTGATATAATAGACGTGAAAATTACTTCGATTAATGCTCTTACTATGCGTATACTATATTCTCATATTATTCAAGATAATTTTAACTTTATCTCTACCTATGAAAATGCACAGGATATTCGGAATACTTTTGATGTAATATATGGTGCAAAAGTCAACAACCGTGAGAGATCCACTATAATCAACTCAGAAATGTGCTTGACAGGATTGGCAAAAGGCAGCAGCGATGAGAACTCAATAGCCGATGAGATAAGTGATTTTCCATTCAATGATTTAGTTCTCTTATGCCAAAAATTAATTGAAAATAATAAAGCTCTTGAGTTGAGAAATAATAAGTTGGAAAGAGGACAAGCTAAACTTCATCAGAAAAATAATGATTTGGAAAATTAGCTTAAAAATATTAAGAAAAATAAAAAATTCTAATTGCAAAAGGTGTTCGAATCATGAAAAAGAATTTGCCCATTTTTGTGAAAACTTTCAAAAGTTAGAAAACGAAATTTTATTCAAGAGAAAAACAAAAGTGAGTTGATTAGTTAAAATAATATTTTGCAAAAAGAGTTGGATAGCTTTAAGAAGTAAGAAATTTCTAAATGTGTGATTATTGAAAAGAAATTAAATGAGATCAACGAAAGGTTCAAAACCCTTGAAAAAGAAAAAATGATTTTGAGCAAATCTGAAATTATACAATTAAATCAGAAGTTTGAAAAGGAGATTGAAAAGATCAAGGATTTTGAAAAGATTGAATCTAAAAAACTCCAACTCTTTGAAACTAAGATGCTTGAAATTGAGAATAAAATTAGAGAGCTTTAAAATGAAAACATGCGATTAAAAATGAATAGTTTTGAAAAGAGAGATAATAGCATTAGTTGTTGTTCGATGCTAATAAATGAAAATAAACTTTTAAAATCCAAAATTAATAAACTTGAGTTGGTTACTCGGAAATTTTTCGCTAAAGATAAATCATTTAATATACTCTTAGAAAATCAACTCTTCGAGAATAAAAGGAATGCATTTGGATTTACAAAAGTGTCAAAATATTAACAAACAACTAATAACATTGTTAAGGGAAAAATGTGATACCCAATCACATGAAAACCATACCAATTTTGGTTCCTAAAGGCACAAATACAAAATCCCTTAAATTCAAACAAATCTAGGTGCCTAAAGGAACAAATATAAACTGTTTTAAGTCTCCACAAACTTATTTTCTAAAATCTTCTTCCACTAACAACCATGGACCTGTAAAAACAAATAGGTCACAAAAATCTTCTCTCATGTAGGTGTAATGGCAGGCTAAGGAACAACAACAGCGTTACCTGGATTCTGGCTGTTCCAGGCACACAATAGGCACAAATCAAAGTTCCTTAGCCTAGTACAAAGGTAGCAGAATCAAAATGGGAAACACTGAAAAATTATCGGCAAAGGTAAAATAGGTAAGGGTACATTTATTTTGAATGAATATTAAATGTGATAATCTGCACCCTAATATGATTTAATTCAGCCAGATAAGTGATTATAAAATAAATGTTGATTTTGATTCTGACTTATTCTTATTAGATATATTCTTATTTGACTTGTTCTTATTTTTAGTTCTGATTTGTGCAAAATGTTGACCAGTCAACTTTTCATCTTTGAATTAATTCATATAAACTTCTTTGGTCTAATGATGGTGTTTTATTGACCAATGACTATGCAAGATATTTGGGATATATTTGCTTATTCTGTTCACTACTTGTTTATTTACACAACTTCAATTCGAATTCAAATTCAATTTCAAGAGAATTTCATTTAAAAGCTGTTAAAAAGGATTTTAATGAATTTGTTGTAACTTCACTGTCTGGTCTATCATATCCAACTAATGATAATCTTCAGCCTAAGAGAAATTCAGATGCAGATTACACTGGTATCCTATACAGAAAAATTGCTAGTGGAACGTGATTTACACATTCATTACTTGCATCATTTTTCAAAGAAAAAATCTGCATATTTTACATTTCAACCGATTAGCAGACATTTTTCTTATAAAACCTATGATATCCCGGAATTTCAAACCAAATTTAAATATGATAATATCTTTTAATAAATTAATTAAAATTGATAAATTGTTATTTTAAACAATAATAACAAATTGTGTTGTGTATATATAGATTTTAAATAAAATTATTATATACAAATGGAAATTGGATTTGTTAAAATTATATGTATATATCGAATTGATTTTTTAAATTGAATTTGAAATTTAATTTGAATTTGGATCTGTGTAGTTAATGCCCCGCTATTACCCCGCTACAACCCCGCTATATCTCATAGCGGATTTCTACCGCTACGATTTTTCCACATAGCCCTAGAATATAGCCTTTCCGCTTTAATCCCCACTATTTCCGCTATATCCCGTTATTTCCGCTATATTCCGCTATTCCCGCTATATAATAAAATGAATTGAAAAATTGCATTTATACATTATAAAATTATGAAACTAATTTATTTGATTTAATTTTTAATATATTTTCAAAAATGAAAATGCTCTAATATTATACCAAATTCAATTATGTTATATAACAGTTTTTCGTTTATTTAACGTATATTCATACATGTTTTTATTTAAAATTATTTATGTATATTTATAATTCAATTGAATGATAATTTTTCATTTAATTACCATTTATATATTTGTAAAAATATTAAGTACGAGTTTTATATGCTATTTTAGAGTCATCCGCTATATCCCGCTATATCCTCGTTGTATTCCCGCTATGACTTTTTGCACCTCCGCCGCTTTGAATCTACCGAGCGCATTAACTGCACAGATTTGGATATTTAAATTGAAATTCAAAACGATAGTTGTTTATATCTTAGATCATACTTTGGTTATAAAATGTATTTTCATGATTTTATTTAGAACATAAAATTGTTTTATATTATTTTCTTTTTAAAGAGATTTATTTATATAAATTAAAATATGTATTTAAAAATTAGAAAATTAATTATAAAAGCTTTAAAAATCTAATTTTGCGTGAAAGTAACATGTGTTAACTTGTAATCATTCTTAATAACATGTGTTAGCTAATTACCTAAGGGAAATGACAAGTGTCAATTTTTATTTTTATTTTCGTTTATTTTTAATAAATCTAATTTAAACTTATATAAACAAATACCTTCCACTTCATTTTCTTTTTTTTCTGTCTTCTTTTCCAAATTCTAAGAACAAAAGCTACATGCATTTTACAAATCAAAGAAACTTAAAAATACCAAAACCTGTAAGACAAATTCAGTAAAACTAAATCAAGATTCAAGTCATCATCTTTGCAAATTCAAAGTTTAAAAGCAAAGTCAAATCTTCTAGCTAAGTTATTCTTAAATATGAAGATATGCAACTTCAGATCAATTCAGCTAACAAGAACTCTTCACATTCAAAGTTAAGGCAAATAAAATTCAAAGCTTAAAGCATCTCAGCATAACATTTCAGTTTTCTAGCATTTCCAGTTTTAGTTTCAAGGATCTGCAGTTCAAAGTTTTCCAATCTGCAAATTTTTTTAAGTCTCTGCTTCAAAACAGTATCAAGTGAGTAAACATTTTAAAAGAAGTTTAAGTAGAATTTAATCTTTATTTTCTTGATTATATGGTGCTTGCATGTGAAAATATATATGTAAATCTCTGTGTATATGTATGTGAGATCTGTGCATGCTAGTCAAATATCTGTTACTCTCTGTTTCTAGATCACAAAGTGAAAAACAATGAAAAATCAAATAACATTTTATCTATGTGTTATTAGGCTTTAATTTCTAAACAAAACGAGTTTGTGAAAATGTAATTTAGAATTTAAAAATGAGTTTAAATATTTCATGTTTGAAATTCTTCTGGAATGCATTAAAGTCAGTTACGGCAACTAGGTGGACTTTGGGTGTCGTGGCTTTCGTCGAAGCTAGATTGTCGTCTGGAGAGATGGGGAAAAATGGTGGATGTGGTGTTCATTCGCCTGGCATCCGCGATAGGCAAATAGGTTTTAAAACCCTAGTCCTATCTGGTTTTGAAGAATTGGTCGCTGTGGTTTCAACGATGCATCAAGCTGCACGTGGTTTGGGGAAGTGATGGCGGGGAGTCTAGTGATGTCTTTGGCGAAGTCAAGGTGATTCAGGTGGTCGGGATTGCTTTGACAAGGTGGTTTCTGGTGAGGTCGTGAGTTTCCAGTTTCGACTGGAAGTCTCGATTTTGCTTTTGGCTTCGCAATGTTTGATTGAGGGCTAGATTCGAACGTGTGGTCGATCGTCGACGTGTGCATGGTGTCGTCGAAGGTAGCGGTGTCGTTGATGAACTATGCACGTGCACAACAACGTCGATCGAGTCTGAGTTTGGTTCGAGAGCAACTCGTGTAGATGCTCGAGTAGGAAGGAGGTTATCTCGGGTTGGAACCCGAGTTCGTGAGTATGTCTTTCCTGTTTTGTTTTTAACTTGAAACTTAAACTTTAAGAAAAAGAAAGGGGAGAGAAGTAGGTGAGTAACTCGAGTCAGTACTCGAGTTAATAGCAGGTCGAACCCGAAGTTATTTGAGTGATTTAAAAGGTTTTTCAAAACTAATTTAAATTTAAAATGGTTTAAACTTCTATATGATAAGTGTTTAAAACTATTTGATTAAAGAAGTTTTATACTTTGTTAACTAAAATTTGAGAAATGCTTAAGTATTCTTTTAAAACTTAATTTTTAAAAGTAATTAAGTATAAATTAAGATGAAATATTTTAAACATGTGTTAATTTTAAGTAATTAATGAAATTGTTTTATTTTGAAAGTTAGTTAAGTTTTATTATTAAAGATCACTTTAATTAATAAGGTAATTAAAGTTAAATTAATTAATAATTTTGGATTAATTTATTTATAAAGGTTTAGTTAATTAATTATGGATTATTAATTGTTAATTAAGAATTAATTAAGTAACTAAGGATTAATTAATTAATTTATAATTAGAGGTTAATTAATTAATGTTTAAAGATTAATTAATCAATGATTAGTAATTAATTAATTAAGTGATTAGTGAATGATTAATTAATAATTAAGAATTAACCAATCAAGTGATTAAGGTTAATTAATTATGAATAATTATTGAGTAATTAAGATAAATTAATTTATAATTTGAATTAATTAATTAAGTAATTAAGAATTATTTAATTGTTAATTAAGAATTAATTAATTGTTAATTAAGGATTAATTAATTAATAATTAAGGAATGATTAATTTATAATTAAGTTTTATTAATTAATAATTAAGGTTATTAATTAATAGTTAAAGGATAATTAATTAATTAATTAAAGATTAATTAATTGATTGATTATGAGGTTAATTAAGAAGTGATTAATTAATTAAATAATTGTAATTAATTCATGATTGATTAAGCAAGGTCAAGTGATAATTCTTATGTACTTAATTTAATTTGAATTAATTATAATATGGATTAAAGATACTTGCTTATGGATGATTTAGAATGTCTGGATTTGGTTGATATCTATTGGATGATAATCTGTGATATTCTGTGATGAGATATTGAATATATCTGTGATAGATGTTTTGTTATTATCTGTGAATAATGCTGTGTGGATTCAATATTTTAAATTGAATTAAATTGTTTAAATCTTTAAACAACTTCACCTTTATGATGGCGTTTGGATTTCGATGAGATCGGGATCGGAAATCAAGTTTGATTATCTGAAAACCACATCGATCCAAGTTAAATGTTAGGCCGTGACATCTCAAAGTGAAGATCGAGATGGAGTTTCATAGTGCAAGGGTTATTGTCGTTAACTCTGAGGGTGATTCCAAAATGAGTGTAACGAGATAATGCCTTCAGTTTCGTTCGAACCCGGAACGAACTTGTATGGATTGAATGCTTTCAGAACATCGTCAGGTGGACGATGAGCATTCTAAGATCGATGTGTTCTATAATGGTAATCGTAGCCTCAAGCCTCATCAACCGGGAATGTCTAAAACATGGGAGGTGCAGCAAGGTTAAGTGGATAGCACCCAATTAGGACACGATTTACCCCTGTCTAGAAGTCCCTTATTATTTCGGCTATGTGGACAGTTGTTGGCCACAACTGCGGGGTTGTCTTGTTCGAGACTATCCAGTAAGGGATGGTTCCATCCTTGTGTTGCAGGGGATTTAGGATGGATCCTCGGTACATTGATTTAGGCCATGTACTGTGATGGGCGGTATCCCAGTGGCCCTGCCATTGTATGGAATCCAATCTCCAATAAGTGCTTGTACGGTTTTGATTGTGCCCAACTATGTTGGAACGTGAGATGTAAGCATTCCAACTACTTCTGTATTTTATATTGAAAACCCTAGACCCTATTATAATATAACTGGATTTCCTATCAAATGATTTGGTCAGCGTAAGGTAAAGACTTACCCATGTTTATCTGTGGGGAGTCTTACGTGATACCTTTTGTTTTCAAATGATTTTTTTTAAAAGTTAAACAACTTTAACTGTTTACTCACACCAAACCCATGTCTGACCCGGAGTTTATTTTGTTTTTCTTAAACTCTTGGGTACTTAAATTTTTATGAGTAGCTAAGTGATCAGGTTAGGATTGTCAAATATTTTGGAAGCTGGAGCTGGAGTCCAGACGTATCTATCTATCTATATCCGCTGTGTTGTGACTTTTGGAAGTTGTATTTTGGATGTAATGGTTAGACAGACCCTTATAACTGTCTAATGTAATGAAGTCTTATTATTTTGTGTACTCTGATATGTAAAACTATGTAATGGATATGTGAAATATATTATATTTTATTCCGTTTCCGCTGTGAGATTCTGATATTATTGTTCTTTATTTCTATCTTTTCTATTTCTATCTATTTCTTTTCTTATTGATGATATGTCTTTCTGGGGAATGAAAGGTTGGTCGTCACAAAACCCCTTCCAGAAAATCATTTTTGTTAAGCTTGTTTCAGATTAGTTATTTTTGAAAATTTGATTTAGAATTATTTTTGAATTCGATTTTAAAAGACTACATTAACTAATACGACTTCCTATTGATTATCGGAAAGATAAATAGTGATTGAGAAAATGATGAGTGTTGATATTAATCATATATTATAACTTGAGACAGTATAATTAGTAAATTTCTTTAAAATTTAAACAAGAGTTATAAAAACTTTTTGTTGGTAAAAATTCCATGACCATTTCTATTTCTATCATATTTCTATCGACCGTCACTCATCAAAATCGAATATAGTATGTAGACATGTGGTATTTTAAATGGGAAATTATTTGTTTTTCATTTTATTATATTTTCAGCAAAAAAACATCCAAAGTATTCACTCTCATTTAAAAGTCCTCACGGTTATGCATGGGTGAATTACTTGGAATTTTTGATTATGTGCTTTCATGCGCATTTAAAATTCCTCATGGTTATGCATGTATGGAACACATATCAAAATCGATTATTAAATAGTTAACTTGATTCTATTCCCATTTAAAAGTCCTCACGGTTATGCATGGTTAGAAGATGCTTGAAATTCATTTTTTTATAATAATTGGGAATACTACTAATCTCATTTAAAAATCCTAACGGTTATGCATGTTTAGTAGATATTCAAATTCCTGATATAAATATACCACAAATTGACACAACTATATGGTTTTTTATGATGACATCATCCATATCATTCTGAAGTGGAATATGAACCTAACAGAGTATTTATGATTTTTGTTTGATTTTTTATTGAAATTTAATATTTGTACTTGATTGGGTATTAATATTGTACTAATGTCTATCACTTTATCTCTATTTTTCTAACAGTACTACTCTTTTGCTGATAACAAAAGGGGAGAGAAAAGTTTAGATTTTGGCAAATAAAGGTCAAATATTTGTTTTGTATTTTCTATTTACGTCTAGATTCATTTGCATATTTTTATTTATTTTCATGCATATATGAAGAGGGAGCTTTGTTGTAGAGAGGGAGCATTCAAAGAGGGGGAGCAAATTCAATGATCAGATACATTTAATAAAGTGAAAATCTTAAATATATGTTTGTTATCATCAAAAGGGGAAGATTGTTGAATATGCTAGTATATGATTTTTATTTGATGATAATAAACATATATATATATATATATATTCATTTAAATGTTTTTGCTATTGTACAACTTTATTTTTCACATAATTAAGAAATATTTACTGAATAAAATCAATAACACAGAATATAAATTCAAACAGATATTTTATTCAAACAAATATTTATTACAATTTCAAATAGTACAAATTTGATCTCTCACTATATACACAATTTTCAAACAATGCAATTTTGATTACATCACAATTTTTCATTTACAAATGTCCTCACTATATATCGCTCATTGACTCATATTTATCTTCAACTCTATTCCAGATTGAATCCAACATCTAAGTTATCTACAAAATATACACCAACGTGGTAAAATTGACAAAGAAATATTTTTGCAGTGTAAAACAAAATGTGTATTTTGAAAATATTATTTGTCTTATTTATTTGGTTTGTTCGTCATTATTTATTTTGAATTCATCATACACGAACAACTTGTGACTTGCACAGTGTATCACTACACATGCCACAAGACCATGCACACCAATATACACTTGATAGAATTGCAGGGACATGTGAGCACAAGGTCAAACCCAACCAAAAGGCAGGTTCAACTCAAGTGCAATACAAATAATGTCACGACACGAGCACAAGGTCAAACCAGAGGCAAAGCTAGGTTCAACTCAAGTGCAAATTTCAAAAATCAATCCAAATGTACAAGTTCAATAAAAATGGTTAAGCATAAGTCAAGTCAGTAGATGATTACATATGCATGATAGTTACAATACAAACTCAAGGAAATGTGCAACTTGATACAAGTACACTCAATATAATTAGTTGCAGTAGCATACACCAGTGAAACGGAGGCTCAAAGCATGCGTATGGTCAGGTAATGTCAAAGACAAAGCAATGCAAAACAACCATCAATGACCAGAGGTAGTTTTAACAAAGTGCAGACCAAACTTCAAGAAAATTACATAGGCAACAGGACAACTCGACTAACAGGATTAGATAGAACAGCAAAGCAACAACTCATGTGAAACAAAGATCAAGTGAAACCAAAATATAATTCGACATGCTCAATTCACATCAAATGCGAGCATATGAATACAAACTCAGACTGTAAATACAAAGTTCAGTAGCATGGGACAAAGCCGCACTTAAAAAAATGAAACCAGATATATACATACATAAATGTATGTACGTATGTATGTATGTATTTATACATGTGGAAATGCACTACAGCTACATATTTCAAGTGCAAAGCTAAAACCGACTATGTCATCATGCAATATCAAAATTGCACCATAAATAAGAAACTCACCACACTATGCAACCAGACCAAAAACAAGAGCATGACATGAACCAAGTTTAAAACATGATACCATATGCAACTCAGACTACATAATGAACACACTTATATATAAGCTATGCGCATGAATCAAATTGTCAAAATCAGATTCAAGTATACATAAAGCTTCAATCATGAATACAAACTTCAAGTCTAACAAGCAGTGGCAACAACAACAACGATGAAGTACACAAGTGCACCAACAACTCGAAGTGAACAGAGCAAAAGCAAGAGCAAGTGCAACCCAAAGCAAAGGCAAAGCTATGCCGGTGAATATAAAAGTATAGACCACATAATCAAACACGTAAATAGTGTCAACATGAAGTGCACATCAACTAAAAGTAAACAAAACAATATCACGAAGAAACTTCCAAATGACCGAAGTTCCAGAAAATCAGAGTAGTTCAAGATGCAATGCAACAAAGTAGCAGTTTCATACCAAAGTCAAATCCGAATGAACGGTGATCAAGCATTAGGTCAAAAATGTTATAGAGCATTTTACAACAAAGTCAAGGCCGATATCAACAACATAAAGAACGGAAACAAATTCAAAAGCAAATCAAAGCCGTAGTGACCGAGGCAAGGAATCGAACGAGTAAAAATCAAAGCCTTGATATTCAAGTAACAAAATTATACGAATTGAAGCAGTTAGAAAACATCACAAATATTGATGCAAAATCAACGGTCGAGCCAAATTTTTAACTGACGAATTCAAAAATATATTGGAACATAAATTAGGGAATTAAACCATATTTAACTATTAACAACATCGGCATGGAAACCATCGAGTTCAAGCATATCAATGAAATAATACAGAAAATAACATACCAAATTCATACTGAACTCGACGAATTTGAAGGAGCCATGTGCAAATCAAAGAAACAAACGATCAACAAAGTAAGCAATGTGAAATCATCTGCTGGATCAATCCACTATAATCGGGGCCTCAAATTCCCAAAAACCCTAATTCATCGAAGAGGAACGAATATAGATCGAAGAAGAAAAGAGGCACACATTATTCAAAGGAGAATACGGTTGATAGTATGAAAGAAAAAAGGAGATATTCTTTTAACTTATTGGGCCGGCATCTTTGTTTACTCTTGGGTTATATTTTTAAAATAGGGTTTTGGTTTTTAAAATTGTTTTTTTAAACTTTTGTAAATTTAGTCGTGTGACTAGGGGACGTACTACGGTGTAGTTCGAGAATTCGCAACTCAGTGGCTTAGTTGTGGCAGAGTTTTGAGCATATAGTTCGGTTAGTAAATAACGGATTTTGCAAGTTTACGTGTGTAAGCGTCTAACTACTTAACTTCTAGTAGAAACCTTGGGAGCAGCATATAGGCAGGGTTTTGCAGAAGCTGGGTAAATCTGTGTGTTCTATTTTCTGCTTTTATATTCTGCTATTATCTGTGTTGCTATTATTCTGTTGTTACCAGTGCTGCGATTATTTTATATACTTCCGCATTAAATTTTTGTAATTATTAGTACCACCCTTGTGATGTCCCAGAAATTTAGGCAATACTTATTTAATAATTTTCATTAATAATTATTTTAAAATGTGGAAGGTTGATTTAATAATCTAATTCAAATAGAAATTATCTTTTGAAAACTAATAATTATTTAGTTTAAAAAATGTTATTCTTTTCTAAATTTATAATAATGATAACTTTATATTTGGGAATTTTATTCTTTTCAAAAGTTAAAATATTAAATGATAAAATTACCTTTCTAAGCTTATTTAAAGGATATTTTATTTATTATGTATATATGTGTATACGTTGTAAATAGAGAATTTGATTTTAATTTAAGTTTAAATTTAATAAGAATATTTTCAAAATTATTATATATATATAGATGTATAGTTTGTGAATTGGAAAATTGATTTAAATTAGTATTGAAAACTTTTCATAAGTTTTTTTAAAAATCTTTCTTATATCTTCAAAGAAATTAAAATAAATATTTATTTTGTTTAAAAATATAAAAAAAAGTTTAAATTGTATTTTATAATAAAAGTTTATTTTGTTTTCTTTTAAAATTGTTTTGAAATATACTTAGTTCATTTACATTAAAGTATAATATTTAGGCTTGAAACTTTGGAATAAAATGTAATTTAACATTCTTTTCTTTTTAAAATTTCTTTCTTGAAAATTTAGTTTTAAAAATATTATTTTAAAAATATTCAAATAAACATTAAAATGTGTAATTTTATAAAATAAATTTATATGTAATTATTTAAAGGATAAATGTATATTAAAATTTAAAATATGATAACATCAATTAGAAATGGATTTAAAAACATTTATAAATTAAGAAATTTACTTTTGTTTTAAAATGAACATGTGTTAAGCTTTTAACTCATAGAGAAGACACTTGTAATTAATCTACAAACTAAAGTAACATGTGGCAATATTAATTTATTTTTGAAATTAATTATTATAGATAAGAAAAGCTTAGCAATTCATTCAAACCATTTATCTTCAAATGGGAAATATGAAATCAGATTTTAGAAAAGAAAATTGAAAACCAAATTCAATATAAAAATCTGCAAAAACCAAATACAATTCTATCAAAGATCTACAAACCAAATCTGCAAACTGTTTTACCAAAAATCAAGTTTCAACATCAATTTGAAGTTGAACTCATACTCAAGCAAATGAAGATGGGGTCAGCTGCAGTTTTGAGAACAACTTCAACTAGCAAATGCAGTTTTAAGATCAACTTCAACAGCAATTGCAAACCCAAATTCAACTTGCAATCAGCAGTTCAACTGCAAATGCAAATCTGTTTTAGGAAATTCAATTTAGCAGCTCCAGGAAAATGATAATGCTTCTCTGCTTCTTCAATAATAAAGTGAGTAAAACTTCTATTTTTAAAGACAGTTCTTTCTTTTTAAAATCAATTCTAAAACAAGTTTACAGTACTCAAGTTTCAAGTTGCAAACTGTTTTTCCAAAAGTCAAAAAAATCAAACAGCTATGAATTAAACTGCAGTGCCTTCATTTTTTAAGGTGAATAACTTCAAAATTTTAAAAGGAACTTTAATTTATCTGTTGCATATGGACTGACAGAAATGAGCATGTTTGTATGATTGTGCTGTGATGATATTCTGTGTGTATATGTATGAATATACATATGTGTGTGATGCCAGGTATCTGCATACCTGATTCTGTTTTTAAATCTATGATTTTTTAATAAAAATCCATTTCCACTTGATTTGATTTCAGTTAGAAATTGATATGTAAACAAAAATTGTCTGTTTAGTATAGATTTAAGTTTATAAAATATAATTAAGTTAAATTGAAAATCTGTTGCCTCTGAAAACAATAATAACAGTCAATATTTTCAATACGCAAGAATATTACACTTCCTAAATTACTAAAACAGGTTTATAATTTGAATGCATATATAAAATCATGAATTTTAAAACAAAAATCACATTTTTAAAGTAACCGTGGAGTGAGCTTGTGTGGGTTGAACAGATATTGGAATTTTGGGTTTATCTGGTGATTCAGTGATTTTGGGTTGTTGTGGTGCTTCCTGGAGGAGGAGGGCTTATAGGTGAGTAGGGGAAAATTGTGAGGTGGATGGTCAGAAGTGGGTGGCGACCGTGGTTGCCCATTACAGGTTCTAACCCTAGCTTTTAGGTGGTCGAAGTTTTGTTGCTTCTCTGTTTCTTTGTTGCATCGAGTGATACAAGACTTTGGGAATTGGTAGAGGAGTCGTAGATGGAGGGTTGGCCGGAGTCGCAGTGATTCAGATGGTCGGAGGTGGGTTTGTTAGCTGTTGACAGGTTTGGGAATGGTGCAGTAGTGATGTTCCAGGTTGATTGGTTAACTCGAATTTGGATTTCGAGCTGATGTGGAAAATCTGATGGTCATCATCATGTCAGAGGTTGGTCGACGACTTGGTGAAGAGTGTTATGGTGGCTGGAGAACGCCAGAGTGCCGGTGCATATGCACCGTGCATATTGTAAGTTCTGATGAACTATTTGGGGGTTGTGCAAGATTTTGATTCGAGTTTTACTCGGGTAGAACGAGTAGTAATTCGAAGCAGTTAGGATTTAAACTCGAAGCAGTATTGGGGGTCTCGGGTATTGTTTGGGTTCAGGTTTATAAACCTGATAGTGTTTTTTTTAAATTTGAATGGAATTTAAAATCTAAGGCAGGGATTTAAACAGGGATTTAAATTCCAAGTTTATGATGGATTTGATTCAAGTGAACTTTGAATCCAAATTTTTAAAAATGAAAATTTTAAATTTTAAACAAGGTTTAAATCAAGATTTAAAAATCAAGTTTACATATGGTTTTAAGTCTACTATGAACCTAGATTTAAACAGTTTTGTAGATTCTAAATGTTGAACATAATGTTTTAAAATAGATTTAAAAATGAATTTGATTTCAAATAAATGTTTAAACTTGACAAAATTCTTTTCTTTAATATTTGAATAAAAGTTATGATGTGTTTAACTTAAATTTGGAAAGTTAAAATAATCAATTTATTTTAAGCTTGATTTCTTTAATAAAGTTAAGTAATTTAGTTTTAAACTTTTCTTATATAAATATCTGTTGGGGGTGTTTCCACCGATCCATTACAAGGAGGGTACCACCGAACCAAACCTCTCCACTTCACTGCCGAACCAAAGCATCTCCAACACCTACCGAACCAAAGTCCTCTCTCCTCCATCACCGAACCAAAGCATCTCCAACACCTACCGAACCAAAGTCCCCTCTCCTCCATCACCGAACCAAACCCCAATTGACCACCACCGGACCAAGCTACATCCCCATCACCGAACCAACACATCTCCAACATACCACCGGACCAGCATACTACCGAACCAGAGTAAAGAAGGTGATACCGGACCAACATGCAATCAAACCAAAACCATCGCCGGACCAAGGGATACCGAACCAACTTTTCCAGGCCAGATTGCATCAGCCCAGGCCCACCGGCAGCTATATACATCCAAGACCCCTACCCCCAGCCTCACTCTATAAATAGAGGGGCATGGGTACAACAATGGCAGACAAGTTTGAGAGCTCAAGCACGGATAGAACTTTCAAACAACTTTCATATTCTTGTAATCAAAGCTTTGTACTTGTAATCTGAACAGAAAAGGAGAATAACATATAAAGTGGACGTAGGCACATTCTGGCGAACCACTATAAATCTGTGTTTCTTTTGTAGTTTAGTCCATCTATTTTATATATATGCATAAATCACCCAAATCATTAAGAACAACATATAATCAACTAAATCATACGACTTGGAGGTGTTTGCCCATTTTTGTGCAAACATGTTTGGTGCTTTCACCGAGAACAGGAGCTCGAAGCATCAGCTTCTCCCACTTAACCCTTTTCCTATCAGCATCGTTCATTGCTTGGAAAACATGCCTCCCGGACGGAAGAAAGATGCTAATAAAGGAAAGAACATCGCAACTAGCAGTATCCCAAATCCGGCGATCAGAGATCAAGACAATCGTCCGGTTCCAACAGCAAATGGAAATCAGGCAAATCCGACAGCCCCTGTTACGGAACAACCAATTACAAGGACGGATCTGGACAGGGTTGTGGCTGAAGTAACTAACCACTTCGCATCTCAACAAGAAGCCTTGGTAGACCAACTCATGTCACGCTTAAGGGATGCTGAAGAATCCAACCGCAACTCTGAATCATGGGGAGAGTCCCGGTCTGGAGGATCTGGGAGACGACAAAGGCCTTTCTTCTTCGAAGAGGCTAACAACAGAAACAACAATGGTAGGAGCCGAGCCCAGACTCAACCCGAATTCCGACCCGAGGAAACACTTGGAACCGAACCCAACAGGGGAGGTACCAGGCAGGGGTCGGATGTAGCTGAGCCTGCCATGCTACCTAACCATGGAAACACCAATAGACGGGGCCGAGCTGGAGTCCAGCCCGAAGTTGGACCCGAGGAAGTGCTGAGAACAGAACCCAACAGGGGAAGATCAAGGCAAGGGCCAACTGTGGCTGACCCCAGCGTGCCCCCGGAAGACCAGAGGAAGCCATTGGAGAATGTTAGGAGTAATAGACGATACCATCCCTACAGGTCATCTGGACGGAATCAATCCCGCAAAGAAGAACCAAACTCATTTCTATCCGCTCCAAGTTCTGATGAAAAAATGGCGCGATTGTTCAGAGAATGCGTCCAACGAGACCAAAGGGATCCAGGGATAGACGCTAGGGTAACCAGCCCCTTCACTCGCAACTTCGAAATTGCCATCACCCCCTCAAGAATGGAAAATGCCAACAATGGAGCCTTACAAGGGAACCTCTGACCCCGTCGTACACTTGCAGAGATACACACAGCATATGCTCATGAGAGGAGCAACAGAGGGAGTGTTGTGTAAATGCTTCCCACTATTCTTGGCAGATCTAGCTACCTCCTTGTTCTGCCATCTGCCCCAAGGATCCATCAGCTCATGGGAAATGTTGAATGAAAAGTTCACCATCCAGTTCCGCATTCATATGGAACAACCCAAGGACGCTTATTCCTTATCTAATATCAAACAGAAGCCCGGAGAGACAGTGCAACAATATCTAACTCGATTCAACGCCGCAGCGGCCGCAGTCCAAGATGTCGATGAGAAACTTATCATAATGGCCCTCTGCAGTGGTGTGCATCCGGATACTAAATTTTCTAGGAGATCAACGAAAGAAAAACCAGCTACCTTACCCGATTTCTTCCATGAAGCCGGGAAGTATATGAGGCTTGAAGATGCTGCCACTGAGAGGCAGTCAGGGCAACAGACTAGGGCAACTCCAGATAGGGTTCCCATTGCAGCAAAGGATGTTCGAAGAAATGACTCTAAAGACAATGCTGGGGGCAGGAAGGGAGAAAAGCGTTTATATCGGCCAGGACCGAGGTTTGACTCTTATACTCCTTTGAATGAAACAATCGAAAACATCTTCCTGGCTACCCAAGACGAAGTTAGATACAAGCGCCCCCCACACAAGAAGAAATCAGATAACGCAGTTAAGTCTGGAAAATTTTGCCACTTCCACGAATCTCATGGGCATGACACAAATGAATGCCATCATCTCCGGGACTTAATTGAAGAACACATCAGAAGGAAGTGGCTAGAGCGCTATGTAAAAGGGCAGAACAAGACTCCAACTCCTACCAATGAGAACCCAAGGCTACCCCTCCTAGAAGTAGGCGGAGGAAATCGCAACATCAGCGGCTCTAGTCAGGAGAAGATAGTGGTCCATACCATATCAGGAAGACCACACATCGCCGACAGAAGCTGGACAGAGATGGAAAGATATGGAAGGTCGCTTAGAAACAATGAAGGCTGCATTAATTCTGTTATAGAAGAATGTCACCCGAAACGGAAAGAGAATGATGACATCACATTCAGTAGGCGTGATCTAGAGGGAAGGCAGTACCCTCACATGGATCCTATGGTCATCTCTGCCTGGTTTAGTCCAGCTAAAGTTTTCCGAATTCTAGTAGACACTGGAAGCTCAGTAAATATCCTATTCAAGCATGCATTCGACAAAATGAAGCTATCAATGAAGGATGTGTCTCCCTGCAACAAACCGCTATATGGTTTCACTGGAGATGCGAAGATGCCCCTCGGGCAACTGGACCTCTTTGTCGAAATAGGAAGTCATTCCCGCTCCGTTGTGCGAAAACAAACATTTGTGCTAATAGAGAACCACTCGACCTACAACGCCTTTTTGGAAAGACCAGCCTTGTCTGACTTCCAAATTGTCCTAGCCCCGTGGTGCCTGAAGATGAAATTTCCAACAGATAACGGAATAGGAGAAGTAGAGGGAGATCAAGACGCCGCTCGAGATTGCTATGTAACTGAACTTTGCAATAGTCGCAGGAAGGATAAAGGGAAGGATGCAGAAACTCCTCTCTGTAAGAAAAACTTGGAAGCATAGCAACTAAAGAAAGCCCCTCCTCTTCGATATACCAGTGATCCTTTCAATGAATTAGACCCCAGGGACAAAGAGGAGGAGGCCACCGCCGAGCCTGCAAAGGCTATGGAATTTGTATTTGTAGACAAACACGACCCAAGTAGACTGCTGAGAGTCGGGCCTCAGTTAAGAGCGGAATTGAATGATCAACTCGTCGATTTTCTTCGCCACTACTTGGATGTATTTGCATGGACGCACGCTGACATGACTAGAATCTCCTCAGACGTAGCATGCCACGTACTGA
Organism: Allium cepa; assembly: GCA_030765085.1. Classification (NCBI taxonomy): domain Eukaryota; kingdom Viridiplantae; phylum Streptophyta; class Magnoliopsida; order Asparagales; family Amaryllidaceae; genus Allium; species Allium cepa. Next base: position 323,873,543 of record CM060934.1, read on the forward strand.
ACATCGATCCCACCAAGGTGGCAGTAAAGCAGAAAAAGAGAAGCATGGGGGCAGAACGATCAGCAGCCCTCGAGGAAGAAGTAAAGAACCTACTTGCCAATAACTTCATACGAGAAGCCATCTACCCAGAATGGATCGTCAACCCGGTACTGGTTAAGAAGGCTAATGGGAAGTGGCGAACATGCATCGACTTCTCCAACTTAAATCACGCTTGCCCGAAGGATTGCTTCCCACTCCCCCGAATCGATCAACTCGTGGACAGCACAGCCAGACACGAACTCTTATCCTTTATGGACGCATACTCAGGGTATAACCAGATCCCTATGCACGCGCCCGATCAAGACCACACTAGTTTCATCACTGACCGGGGATTGTACTGCTACAGAGTAATGCCTTTTGGACTTAAAAACGCCGGAGCTACTTATCAGCGCCTCGTCAACAAGATGTTTGCGGAACTAATAGGACGAACTATGGAAGTTTATGTGGATGACATGCTGGAAAAATCGAGGAAAGCCAATGATCATATAAACCACCTGGACGAGATGTTTCAAGTACTTCGCCAATATGGAATGAAGCTGAATCCTCTAAAGTGCTCCTTCAGAGTATCATCGGGAAAGTTCTTTGGATTCATCGTCCATGCCAGATGGATTGAAGCAAACCCCGAACAAGTCCAGGCTTTGCAAGATATCAAGATGCCATCCACTCGAAGAGAGATGCAAAGCCTAAACGGGAAGGTGGCCGCCCTAAGCAGGTTCATCTCTAAAGCAACCGACAAATGCATCCCTTTCTTCGAAGCTCTAAAGAAGGACAAAGGAAAGTTCGAATGGACTGACGATTGCTCGACAACCTTCCTTAACCTAATCGAACACCTCCAGAGACCACCAGTACTCTCAACTCCAAATGAACGCGAAGAGCTATACCTATACCTTGCTGTGCCATCTCATGCTCTAAGCGCCGCTTTGGTAAGAGAAGACAACCGCGCGCAGCGGCCAGTATACTTTATAAGTAAGAGGTTCACGGGGGCAGAAGCCAGATATCCTAAACTTGAGAAGTTAGCATATTGTTTACTGATCACATCACGGAAACTGCGACACTATTTCCAATCTCATTCCATCAGAGTTTTAACCGATCAACCGCTAAGGCAGTTACTCCATCGCCCCGACACTTCTGGGCGACTACTTAAATGGTGCATTGAACTGAGTCAATATGATATCACCTACCATCCTCACACCGCCATCAAGGGACAAGCCATGGCCGATTTCATTGCCTAATTCACTACCAACGAAGGTAAGGATCAATCTGAAATAAAAAAATATATCAAGTGGAATCTCTTTGTAAATGGAGTATCAAACGAACAAGGCTCGGGGGAAGGTATTGTGATAATCACCCCCAGGGGAAGGAAGCTGCACTATGCCCTTAGGTTGGAATTCGCTGCCACCAACAACGATGCAGAATATGAAGCAGTAATAGCAGGATTAAAACTTGCCTTAGAAATTGGAGTCAGTTCTTTATGTCTTCATAGTGATTCTCAACTTATCGTAAACCAAGTACTAGGAGAGTTTCAGACTCGAGGAGAACGACTCACAGCATATCTAAAGAAGACCAAGCTGCTGCTCGATCAATTGGATCACTATTTAATCAAACACATTCCTCGAGAAGAGAATCGAGAGGCCGACGAACTGGCAAAGCAAGCTAGCATGAAGAACAACACCATTTCCGGAGCAGTAACCATCTCGAAACAACTAGCCCCAAGTTTCGAGCAAGAAGATCTGATAGCTGCAATCGAAGAAGAAACTTGGATGACTCCTATCCGGAAATATTTACAAGATGGCACACTGCCCAACGGGCGTAACGAAGTTAAGAAAATCTTGAGGAAAGCTTCCCGCTACACAATACAAGAAGGCATCCTCTATCGGCGCGGGTTCTCTAACCCCTTATTAAGGTGTGTCGCTGAAAGGGAAGCCAAGGGAATCTTATCCAACATCCATCAAGGAAGTTGAAGAGATCACACTGGTGGACAAACTCTGGCAAAGAAGACGCTCCGATATGGATATTACTGGCCCACTCTAAACAAAGACGCCTTAGACTTCATCAAAAGATGCGACAGATGTCAGAAATTTTCTAAGATTCCTCGATACCAACAAGTAAAATTACTCAAATGGCCAGCCCTTGGCCCTTTGCGGTATGGGGAATTGACTTGATTGGCGAAATACCGATGTGCCGAGGCGGAGCAAAATATGCTATAGTAGCAGTCGACTATTTCACCAAATGGGTGGAAGCGGAACCTCTGAATAAAATATCTTCGGCAAAAGTTATTAATTTCTTGATTAAAAACATTCTATGCAGGTACGGGGTTCCACTCAAAATCATATCGGACAATGGACTTCAATTTGACAGCGAGGAATTCACCGACTGGTGCCAAGAGCACGGAATTCACAAAAGCTTCTCACTGTAGCTTATCCCCAGGCAAACGGACAAGTCGAAGCTGACAACAAAATTCTCAAAACTCTAATCAAGAAGAAACTTTAAAAGTCAAAAGGCGCTTGGGTGGATGAACTTCCTACGGCACTTTGGGCCTACCGCACATCTTACAGAACATCAACAGGACATACTCCTTTCTCTTTGGCATACGGATCGGAGGCCATGCTCCCGGTTGAAACTGTAGTGCCTTCCCACCGTAGTATCCACTACAACCCAGAAGAGAACGAAGAACTCCTCCACATGTCTTTGGATCTAATTGAAGAGAGAAGAAATGATGCAACACTCAAAGCGGCAGCTCACAAGAAAAAGGTGGCAGCGCAATACAACTCCAAAGTCAAGCACCGCAACTTACAAGAAGGAGATCTCGTCCTCAAGCGGATCTTTCCGTGCCCCAGAGTGCTAGATCCAATCTGGGACGGACCCTATGTAATTCATAAAGATCTCCACAACGGAGCTTATATTTTGTCAACAGTGGACGGAGAGGTGTTCCAGAGGGCGTGGAACATCCAACACCTTCGTCGATACTTTTCTTAACTTGTACTACCCATATGAAGTGAATTAACAAAGAGAATCAGTGGATGTAGGCATTTTCGTGCCGAACCACTTTAAAAATCTTGTCTCTTTTTAACTTGTTCCTTTATATCTTGGCTGCTTGTTAAGCTTTATCCTTTTCTGTTAAACAAAATCCTGTGTAATGGAATTTCCATTCTAGACACTTCACGGCGCAACCTCACCTGGACAAGACCTAACAGGTACTATACGAATCTATGCCCTCGTCAATGAGACACTTTTGCTCTAGCATCCCTCTGCTGCGGGTTAACTCATTGCTCGCGACGGCCCTCAAAGCCAACTGTAATGAGCCGATTATAAGCCACCGAGGAGGCCGAAAATAGCCTAGGCAGCTCATTACGGCGTTCGGCTCGCCGGCAACTGTGAACCGATTATAATCCCCAACATAAAATGTGGCCAGCCAGGGGCAGTTGACGATCGGCACCCGCGCTAGCCGGCCACGGTAAATCGAATAATACCCACGATTACGGGCCATAACGGCCCAGGTAGTTACCGTGCGCGATCTCGGCTCCGATGTGTCTTAAGTGCGGCTGTGGTAAAAAAAGAAAACTCCCCGCGGAGGCGTAAAATGGGTGACAAATGTCTCCAAGACCCACAGCTAGGGAAAGTGACTACAAAACCCGTTTGCCATGAACTTAAGCACATCGAAGGCCTTCCGTGATTGGAAGTTTTACTATTTCTTATATTTCCATTTTATTTATTAAAACTCTCCTCCTATCCTCTATAACGATCCCTAAAGTACAGGACACAAAATAGGAGACACTCACTAATGGGAATAAGAACTCACAACTGAATGGCGGGTCACTCAGCTGCGTTCCATATTCGGTTACACAAGGCATTCAAAGCTACCGTCTACAACTAAAACATGAAGGGCGGTACTTTCTTCTCTTGTATACAAATACGTAGCCTTAATTTATTCATCACATTAACATTGCAAGATATGGAATTATGTTCTAAACAAGAGCGTGGCATTAAAACACAATTGACTCACTAGCACATGCACGGCTATATTTCTTATGCAACACATCAAAATAACGACAACATTTAAATATGACAGAATCAGCTTATGTTATAAAATTACATGTTAAAAATAAAGTCGTTCATTACAAATAGTCAACTACATCGGGGCTCCGTCTCTATTCTGCTGGCCCTCCAAGATCTACTTAACCGCAGGATCAGAACTCCCATCATGTTGACCAGAAGTCCCACCTGTCCAATTCAGAAGAAGAATCCATCAGATAAACGATAAGCAATCAAGTCAGGAAAAGACTAAAAGGGAAGACTTACCAGCACCTGCTCCCTGGTCATCATCCTCTAGCTGCAGACCTACTTCCTCAGCGGTAAGCAGCCGCATGCCCTCCTTCACCGCCACTTTCTCCTCCTCAGTAAACTGGGCCGTAACCACATCCATTCTGAAAGCCACACCACCCTCCTTCTCCGCATCAGCCTTAGCCTCCTCCAGATCCCGGAGATAAATCCTGGCCATGACCCAGGGATAATCATCCATCCAGGATAAGTTGCCCTGCTTCCAAGTACGAAAGTACATGTCCTGAAGCATCTCATCCATCATCCCCTCGTTCTCCTCAAATTCCCTCATCCGGACCTCGGAAACCGACAGCCTTGCAACGACAGCATCTCTTTTCGATCGATATCTCGAGCGGTCAGCTTGAAGGGATTTCCTCATCGCCTCCATCTCCTCCTTCAGCTTGGCTTGAGCAAGCTCTGCGGCTTCAAGCTTCCTAGATAACTCCTCTATCCGCTCGAGATCCGCCTTCCGAATCTCATCCACCGTTGCAATGGCCATATTGATCCGTTCCTTGCAGGTAGCCTCCATTTTCCGTAGCTCGGCCCTGCTAGCCTCTTCCATAGTTTTCTTTAGCCATCTGGAGGCAGCCTCGTGCTGAGAGATCTGGATGGCCTGATCGGCGAGTTGCTTGGCCTGGTCGGCAACCACTAGCCGCAATCTTATGTTGGCACTCCCAATTTCCTCCCCGGCCATGACCAGTCGGGCGTGATGCCCCATCAACTTCTTAGTCTCCTCAGCAACCCGGTCGATATTTGCCTTGGCTTCATCCCCCATAGTTATAATCCGCGTAGTAAGCAAATCAAGGTCCAGGGACTTGGCCTCATCAAGCACCCTTACCATAGGATTGCGGGAGAGAAGGTGCTCACCAGTAACCTCGTAAAAAGAAATATCATGAGAACCCGGATCCAAATCTGGATGACCCGCAAATGGATTACGAGCCAAGCCGGGACGATCAATGTGAGTAATGGTAGGATTCTCTGATGGATGCGGAGAGGGTATGAACTCAGTATCCTCCCCCGTGATATCATGAATAGGCTGGGTTGGGGGCTGAGGTCCAGGTGAAGGTTCGAATAAGGAGCGCCTCCTCCTTTTTTTTTGAATATCCTCTTCAATAACTCCGAGAAGAGGACGGTAGCCGACTACGTCCCCGGAACGGTTGGTCGGAGGCTTTGGCTTAGCAGAAGCTTTGAGGAGTTTGAATTGTTCGAGACGGTGTCGAATGTTTGATGTCTAGGCCACCTTACCCGCTCCTGGAGTAAAAACCAAGTGTTACAAGCATGCATGGGACTATAATCCAAGAAACATGTGAAGTTAGAAGAAGAGTCAAAAATTCACCTTGAACCGCCGGAGTTGCCCTAGCTGAAATGCTCTCTGAAGATGGACCGGCACCAGTCCCGGCCTTATTAGTTTTCTTCGGCTTCTCCACCAAAGCCGATCCTTTCTCCAACCCCTCAAAAGCCTGGCGAAAAGCATCATCTGTCCACTCTTGGATCTCCCCCGCTTGCCCAGAAGACAAAGCCCTGGCGCCGTCACCGCTCTGTCCTTCGCCACCATCACCTTCTCCATCACCTCTGCTCTCCTCCTCGCCTCTTTCCTCCTCTACATTTTCCTCCTCCAAAACATCTGGACATGTGCTAGGGGAGGGTCCATCGGATTTCTTGAGCTTTTTCCCCCCGGCGACTGGAGGTATCGAGAAGGGTCTCCTCTTGCTACTCTTCGTCGTGGCCCCACCTTTAGCTTTGGCAGCCCTCTCCTCGGCTGTATCTCTCTGCTTAACCACAGACTGACATGGTAGAATCAAGTTGTGCTGCAGAAGAGTAGCATTCTTGATCAGATAAGAAGCTGACCGATCCCTTCCCGAAATGGCTTCTATTTCTGCAGCCATCTGAACCAGGCGATCGTTCTCCACGACCGCAAAGCCACCTGTCGCTAGCAAGAAATAAAAACACATAAGAAGAAGCATTGCAGTCAAAACAGAAATTATGAGTGAGATTCAACTTACAGCCAGAAGTGAAGCGACAGATAGAAACAGAGTCATCCTTGACAAAAAACCATTCTTTCTTGAACATGCTGAACTTCGAATATAAGTCCAGGACCGGCTTGAAGGACACGGCCAATTCCAAGCTGATGTATGGAGACCCCTTCTTGTAGCCTCTCAAGTTGTACAAATACCGGATTTGCTAGTTGGAAGGGGGACGCCCGTATTTTCTCTGGAAAATGATGAATAGACTCACCAAGATAGCATAGGAATTGGACTGAAGCTGGAAAGGGGCCACCTTCAAGTAGGTAATGAAGCTGACTACCCAAGCATTGATCGGGGGAATGGCCCCGCACATGCAATGGTACCTACTATAAGCAAAATATCCTTCAGGGGGGTTGTACGGCATCACTCCTTCCCCCGGCAACAGCATACACGCTCTATCAATCCCAAAAGAGCGAGAAATAACATCAAGCTGCTCCTCTTTGAGGGGCTAGGAAAGCAGTCAGGAGGAGAGTTCAAGAGCTCCTGAGGGCCATATCCATCCACTAGTGATCTCGGGGTGGGTCCGTGTCGTCCCGGTCCTGGCTGAACTGGGGGCACAACGGGGGACTCCCTTCTGTCCATAGATTTCTTTTTATCTGGTCGAGTTTCCACTTTATGAGACATTTATCTGCAACGCCGAAAAAACATATTGTTAGAACAAGGAGTATGGAAACATAAACAAACAAGTACATGCAGCCTGGAATCTCATTCGCAATTCAAAACATAAAAGACCGATCAGTAGTTTGGGACTAAAAGCCCATTCGGCCTCGTACTTCTCAAACTCATCCGGTAGTTTAAGGCACGAAGGTGCATTCGGCACACAAACCCCCGGGTTCATTCGGCAAGACAAGCATTTCAGTTCATTCGGCACTCGTTTCATTCGGTAGTCCAAAATATAAAAGCCGTTCGGCGAAAGGAGGCTAAATCACCTGATTCGGCAGTCTAACGTGGTACGACAGTGAGTTCGATTCGGCAGAAGAGAATCTGATTCGGCTATCAAACTTGGTAGGGAATAACGAAGGCGTAACACCCCTACTTATAGGCAAACGCAGGATGACCGGACCGGATGGTTCGTCACATAGGACCGGATGAAAACACCCAAGCTAGAACAAAGCGTGACATATGCAGGCATATGCCCCACTTTGGGGGGCAAGTGTTGGGGGTGTTTCCACTGAGCCATGACAAGGAGGGTACCACCGAACCAAACCTCTCCACTTCACTGCCGAACCAAAGCATCTCCAAAACTTACCGAACCAAAGTCCCCTCTCCTCCATCACCGAACAAAAGCATCTCCAACACCTACCGAACCAAAGTCCCCTCTCCTCCATCACCGAACCAAACCCCAATTGACCACCACCGAATCAACCACCACCGGACCAAGCTACGTCCCCATCACCGAACCAACACATCTCCAACATACCACCGGACCAGCATACTACCGAACCAGAGTAAAGAAGGTGATACCGGACCAACATGCAATCAAACTAGAACCATCGTCGGACCAAGGGATGCCGAACCAACTTTCAAACAACTTTCAGATTCTTGTAATCAAACTTTGTACTTGTAATCTGAACAGAAAAGGAGAATAACATATAAAGTGGACGTAGGCACATTCTGGCCAAACCACTATAAATCTGTGTGTCTTTTGCAGTTTTGTCCATCTATTTTATATATTTGCATAAATTACCCAAATCATTAAGAACAACATATAATCAACTAAATCATACGACTTGGAGGTGTTTTTGCCCATTTTTGTGCAAACAATATCTTATATAAGTAATGATTTTTCTTCACTTTTATTTTAAGGTTTAGAATTTATTTAGAACTTGGATAAATGTTTAAATAGTTAAACATTTTAAATCTTAAATTTTAAAATGGAATTTGAATTTAATTTAGAAATGTATTGTTTCAAATACATTTAAATGTTAATGAAGTCATTAATAAGTAAATAAATTATCTTAGAAATAATTAAGATAATAAAAGAATTTAATTAAGGAATGTCTTAACTATTTGATTTTAATTAATGTTTTAGGTTAATTTATATTTAGGGATGATTAATAATGATTAATCTAAGATAAATCTCTTAAGGAAGTAATTAAAGAAAATATTATTAGTTAATAAAGATAATTATCTAAGGATTATTAAGTAATTAATTAATGTGATTAATTTTGATAATTAATTAGATTAATTAATTTAAGATATTCAATTGTAAATTATTAAGTATAATTACTTGATAAAAGTAATTAAGGAATTAATTTCATATTGAAATTAATTATGATCATATGATTAGTTTAGCTAATTAATTTAGTTTAATTAATTTAAGTAAATCATTTGATGATTTAATAAGAGTAATTACTTAATGTAATTAATGGAGCATGATTACTTAGAGAGGTAATAAATGATAATTACTGGAATTGTAACGATCCTGACTCGACCTTCAAAAATCGACACCGAATACGACACTCGTATTCAAATGACGCAGATCCAAACGTCGAATCTGGTTTGCCGGAGCTTATAACACAATTAAGTATAACAACACAGTGGAAGAAAAATGAATATCATATGCAATTCCAATGAATACAATATCCATATATGGAACAACACTGAAACAATATGATACAGAATATCAGAGATACAAGATAACAATGCTACAGTGGAATAACAATATGATATAACAGTGGAAAACAAATAGCCAAGAGATAACTCCAATCCAATGCTCCAAAGCTATAACTCCAACCCACTAGCTTGAAACACCATCACGTTTCACCAAGCTAAGAAAGTCTCATCCACGAATTCAAAGACTCCAATATCCAGGATTTCCAAAGAGAATGCTGAAAGCTACTAAATCGATACCTATTATCAGAAAAACCCAACTCTAGACTACCCGTGTGGAAAATTGTAGGCACCCAGAGTGTAGGAAGGGAACAATAAACTCCGTGTCAGTCATGGGACTGGTATGAGCAAACGAAAAAGTTTATCTTTTAAAACAAACAAAAGAGTTAAAATTTGAAATCCGCAATGCTTTTTGGAAAATGAAACTACCATAAGGCCTCCCTCCGCACACAATATGCAAACGCAGAATTGGAGGAGATTTCTCCTTATTATAGTCAAATATGCTTGATACGCGAAAACCATTTGATATTATTATTATTATAAGTGCACAGTGTAGAAAAATATTTCGAAAGTATAATATTAATCTTAGCCAGCATATACATTTCGTACTATGCCTACTATAGCTACCATCCAAACAGTGGTGACCACCATAAGTGAATGGCAGGTATAACGACCCTGACTCGGCCTTCGAAAACCGGCACCGAATACGACACTCGTATTCAAATGCCGTAGATCCAAACGTTGAATCTGGTTCGCCGGAGCTTATAACACATTAAGTACAACACAACGGAAGAAACAGAATAGCATATATCAATATACAACATTGATACAATATCAGATACAATATGATACAACAGATGATACAATGAATATACATCAGAGATACCAGAAATAACAGCGACAAGAAAAGATAACACTAGCAGCGGAACAAAAATCTCCAATATGGTCTTCAAGAAAGAACTCCATCTTCAAAACAACAATCCAGAGATAGCTCGAACCCCCAATAATGAGGTACAAAGATAAGCAAGTCTGGTCAACAAGCGATTGCCAAATCCTGGGATGAAAGCTATCAAATCAACACCTACTATTCAAATATCTGAAAAACCCAACTCTAGACTGCCCGTGTGGGAAATAGTGGGCACCCAGAGTTTAGGAAAGGAACAATAAACTCCAGGTTAGTCATGGGACTGGTGTGAGCAAACAAAACAATTTTATCTTTTAAAACGAACAACAAAGCTTTTAAATAAATCCGCAATGCTTCTGGGAAAATGAAACTACCATAAGGCCTCCTGCCACACACACAATGCATACGCAGAATTGGAGGAGATTTCTCCTTATGATAGTCAAATATGCTTGATACGAGAAAAATTCTTTGATATTATTACTATAAGTGCACAGTGTGGAAAAACCATTTCGAAAGTATAATATTAATCCTAGCCAGCATAGACATTCCGAACTATGCCTACTATAGCTACCATCCAAACAGTGGGGCGCCACCATAAGTAGATGGCAGGTAATACAACTAAAACCGTACAAGGCACGTATTGGATGAATGGATTTTCAACAAACGGTCAGACTAAGGAACTTCCTACTGTCAATGGGATCGCCTCTGGCGGGATGTCCCGAGAACCTAACCGGATCTCTGCCAACACAAGGTCGGGTTACCTCTGTAACTAGGTAACTACTACTCGAGCATGCCATTCCCTTGTCCTTTGGGACCTTTTTCCGAGCGCTCGACACCAACAACCACAAAGTATCACAAAGTAATAGATCTACAGTATCCACATGAGTAAGTATCTGGGCTCCATACCATGATACCACCCTTTACCAGAAGGGAATGGCACACCCTAAAGGGCGCGACCCTCATAACCTTGCCGCAGCTTTCCTGTTTCGACCATTTCCAGGGTGTGAGGTCCTGATGCAGTCTCGTCCACAAAGCTACGCTTTATACAAAAGCCATGCTTTGATCATAAACGATCAACAAATGATCATCGGCACACAGCAACACTTAGCATGTCACGCTACCAAATTGGGAATATATCACTGATAAATATCAACTACATAACCTGTGAGCTCGTACGTCTCAGAGAAGGGTGTTAAGCTAAGAGAATAAATTCTCCGCCACCAAGCAGAAATGTATTTGATAGAGATCAGTTTAATATCTCAAAGTGTAGTGTCAGACACACAACCATACAAGTCTGTCCCAGGTTCGAAGAGAACCGAAGGCACTTCCGTAGAAGCCCTTGCAAATCCGGGGGTCCACAATCCCGATCGGACTTCCCATCACTTAGGGAATCTCTATATCGTAGCTACTCGGTGCAGAGACAATCGATAGGTTATCCTAACATTCTCGAAGACACCCGGTCTTCAACGCCGGTCTTCAAATGCAATCCATATCGTCGTATCACTATTCGGAATGGGCTATATGACAGAAGGTCCTCTCCCGGCTAAATCGAATAGTGAGCGCAATATTTAAGAACATATGGATATGGGATTTCAGTTAAGTCACAACTTGAAAATCCAAAGCTTTTCTTTCAAATGATTAAAAAAATTACCATTTTAAATCTTTAAATAAAAAGATTCTTTTCACAAAGTTCACCTAGTTTCACAAAGATCATTCATAGATTTCAAACAATTTCCGTTTCAATTGGATTAACTCATTTAAATCTTTAAATCAAAGATTTAACTTATAGCTTTCAAAACACATTCCCAAAGATTTATTTGTAACTTGGAAGACCATTTTTATTTTAGACTTGAAATCCTTCTTACACAAATTAGAAGTTCATTTCTTATGTGAAAGCTTCTATTATTTGAAAACGAATAGTTTTTGTTTACATAAAAATCCAATTTATACAAGTTGAAACCTTGGGTTGAGTTTAAATTCCAAAACATCACCATTAAAATGGTTTAAAAACCCATATAAACCCATTTATAAGTTGAATAACTTTTTAAACCCTGGTTCCCAAATTATAGAATTCAACTTCAAATATTGAATTCAAATTTAAATCCAATTATTTAAATTTCAAAACTCAATCAAGTTATTTAAAATAACTTTTATTTTTGAAATTCATTTTCAAAAGTTTCAATTCTAATTTCAAAACTATTTTGGGTTCAAAAATTCAATCTTTAAGATTATTTCAAAAATCTGTGACTTAACCCATTTCCACGTGCAATCCATATTTGTGTGTGTATAAGTGTGATCCAGGGGTTTTACGCAATAGTGCACAACATTATAATAATATCGACAAGCGGTATAACCCATAACGCTTATCTTTATCCACAGATTCATAGATAAAATAGATTACCAATCACAGATTCATCATTATGATTCGATGTGGGTTTCGGATAACAACTGGAATCCGACTCCCTGCCGCATCGAATTTCAAATGTCGTTTTACGGGTCAAGGGTTTGCATAACAATATATACATCACAGATATAACAGCTTAGGATAAAGCATTACATAGCATCACATTACATATCAGATATATCAATCCATCACATAGCATTCGATAACAATCAAACATCTTTGATTAAGGTGAATAAATTGTGTGGTTATAGATTTATTACTCACATAATTACCTTCATTAGTGATCTTAAATCAATGATTAATTATCATTAATTACATTTAATTAAGTCTTAACCACCTTCATTAATTAATTATCTTAATTAATTAACCCTTAATTGTAATAATTAAACCTCAATTACTTTTATTAATCAACCTCTAATTAATTACTTTAATTAATAAATCCTTAATTATTAATTAAATCTTAATTATAATTAATTATCCTTAATTTATTTATTAATAGATTTATTATTCCTTAATTAATTACAAAAATTAATTACTCCTTAATTAATAATGATTTCCTAATCACTTTGAGTTAATTAGCCTTAATTAGTTATTCTTAATTTAATTATCTTAATTAATTAATCACATTAATTAATTTTCCTTTAAAGTAATTAAACCTTAATATTAGATTAATCAATCTTCAATCATTAATTATCTACCCTTAATTACTTTCACTAAGTAATTACTATTTTTACATAATCATTCAATAATTACTTTATTAATTAAATAATTAGTATTAATTAATTACCCTTAATAAATTAATCTTACTTTATTAAATATCCTTTATTGTAATCACACAAGATAATTAGCTTAAATTAAATTTCACAAAGTAACTATACTTACTTAATCCCTTAATTACATCCTTTTAGATAAAGCAAACTATTATTAACAAATAGTTCAATTTCAAAATAATTATTTTAAAACTTAATGGAAACTAATCAAGAAAAATTTAATCAAGAAAGTACTTTAAAACTTAAATTAAACTGAAATTCGAAAAACTTTACATTTAAGAAATTTAAAAACTGATTTCAGCCCAAACTTCCCAGACTCGAGTAAAATCACCAAAATCCTGAAACACTCTCGAGCAATCACGCAACCTATTACGCTTCGAGTCGAACACGATTGATACGAACAAAAAACCCGAGCCAGTGTCAAGTTTCCCTTGCGTTTGTCCTCGAGCAAATTCTTCTTCTCCTACCTGTAGCCACTGCTGACACTAACGCCTCATCGTGCACGTGCACACGCTGCCTGTTCGACTCCGACCATCACCATGATTGCTCTCAGGTCACCGATGACCATCCTAATCGTTTCAAGCGAACCACGATACGAAACCATCACCGAGTCGAAATCGAGCGAATTCAAGGCCAATTCTTTCTTCCCAAACCCATTCAATCGCCAAAATTCGCCTCGTCCCACCGCGTGACGTCACCGGAGACCACGCGCCTCCATCCAAACCTTCGTCACACCACTATGCCTCGATCCACTGGGGTGCGATCGCTTCCTGTTCGTCGATGGCCACCCCATTGTCTCGTTTCCAACGTTGATCAAAAGCTGCAGTCAAACCCTATATCAACCAGATTTTCCTTCCACACCAACCTATAAATTCTACGAACAATTTTCTGATAATCTTCTACCTCCCAGCAAGCTACGATTTAAATCTCGAGTCCCCAGGTCTAGCCGATCGCCGGAAATTTGTGAAAGAAGCGATTCCGTTCAACCCTGATTTCCACGTTCATTTCTTCATTAAAAATTCCCATTTTAAATTTAAAAATCATGATTTGTGATGGGGATTCGAACTATATCAGAGAACCAGACAATTATGATATTTGAATTTTTCAAGTTACAAGGTTTTTTTCTGTATTTCTTATACCCATATAAACTTTAACCCTTAATTACTTAATTTTATGTGTTTTTAAACTTCATTCATGTTTAATCAAATCTATTTTGAATTCTTAAGTCTATCAGAAATTTGAAAATGAGATAAAGGGATTTTGATCTGATTTTTTTCAAGCTCTATAACCACATAGAGTTGATATCAGAGAGCATGGGCAAATGAAAGTGGGTTTGCTCAGTCATTTGATTCCTAGGTAATTCCAGAGACACTTCAATATTTTTTTTTAACTTAAGTATAATTTTAATCTACATTTTGAGATGAAACAAACAAGTTTGGTTTATAACTTAAGTTTAAATAGAGATTAAGTCAAGAGTTTTTGAATTTAAATTAAACAAGACCCTTTTTTTTGCTGTATATTAATACTTCCAGGTAGTTTAGAAACAAAACGTACTCAAGCTATTTTTAAAACTTAAATCTGGATTGTGTAAACAGTTTCATTTAAATCCTAAAGTCTAAGATAAAATTGAGAAGGAGATTTTTGTTTAAGAACAGGGTTTGAAAGCCTGTAGTCCAGCAAAGGTCAGCATAGCCTATAAGTCAAACATGCACACCCTAAATTTGAATTCAAGCAAACACATTCCTATTCATAACAGAAAATTTTCACAGCACACTTGCAAGATCAAATCAGAATTTAAGCGTTAGCAGAGTAGATTGCTCACAGATTCACAGCATTGGATAAACAAAACTGGTTTTTTTTTAAAAAAAAAATTGAAGTTTCTCACCTGTACTTCAGAAGACAGAGAGGAACATAGAGTTTCAAATGAGAATGGCCTGGAAAGAAAGATCTTGAACTTGCTTCGAGAACTTGAATTTGTTTTTAGTTGATCATCATTTCCCTTAAGTTGAAAATACCAAAGTTAATTATAGCTTTAAATTGCTTCAGGTTTTAAAATTTTAAATTATGGGTTTTTTCTGAATGACCTGAGTTTGATCACTTCAGGTTTTTGAAGCTCCAGATTCAATTTCAAAGAAAGTTTATTTTCCTGCAACTTATTAAATAAAGTTGTTCAAATCTTTGTTTCATTTACTGATTACAACATTAAACTCAAATTTTAAAAGAAAAAATTTTACTTACCTTTTTTTTTCAGCTTGAATTAAACTTTGATTTTCGGGCATTTGATTTTGGTTTGCTTGCTAATTGCTTCCAGGTTGGAAACTTATGAATGTAATTTTTTTTTCTCCAGGTTGGTTTGCTTTTAGATTGATTTTCTTCTACTACCTTTGCATTCACTCTTTTTTTTCTTCTTTCTACTTATCTTATTTTTTCTTGGTGTTTGAAATTTGAGATTCTCAAATCTATTATTACTGTTGCTTCAGATTTTTTTCTGAGATGTTTAATAATGGCATATGGGAAACTCAAAAGTTTCTTTGTAATTTTAAATTTCATTATTTTATTTAATTAGATATGGTGAATGCCATGTGTAAAAATTATCATGATTGTGAAATTCCAATGCAATGTTCACTCCTTTATTCTATCTCCTTTATGTTCGTTTACATTTGTAATTTTCAAAGATAAAAGAAATTTTTATATAAATTTTTATATCATATTTACTTTATAAAACATTTATTAGCATGTATCAAAATCTTTATATTATTTTCATTTTTAAATAAATACAATTTTCTTCCTTGATTTATGTATGTGTTGTGTTCTCTTTCATATCCATATTCACAAAATTTACATTCATGCATTTTTTTATTTTTTTATTTACTTTTGTAAAACTTTTAAAAGAAAAGAAGGATTCAAAAATTTTGATTTCATATTAACAATAGTTACAATCATTTATATATGAGGATTTGACTTAAGAATAATATTAAAAAAATGAGTACACTAATTTTTTTTCTTTTTATTACAACCCCAAATATTAATATATTTAAAATTTAGAAAAAACAACCTTTTATTAACTTTTTATTAATCTCAAGCCTTTAATTTCTATTTTATTTCTAATACATTTTAATTTGGAATCCAATATTTATTTGTAACATATTACCCTTAAATTTCTAATTAAATTTCAATTTATAATCAAAAAATTATTTATCTATTCTAGAAATCTCAAAGTAATTCACAGTTTATTTTCAAAAAAATAATTTAATTACCAAATTAAACTTGGTAAATTTTCAGGAATGTTACAGATTCCCCCCGTTAAAAAAAATTTCGTCCTCGAAATTTGCAAGGAAGACAATAAGGAATAGACGATAGATAAAGAAACGATTGATCAGATCAGATCGAAATATTGATTCTGCATTCGGTTTACCATATCAGAATATCAATAATATAAGGAAAAACTCATACCATTATTTCACAAGATACTCGGGTCCACCGATCTACGAATATGCAAGGGCATTGATTAGTTCGAAGGGATAACCAATCGTTCATAGAATATATCGGTCCCCAGAGAATAGATAGATGGATTTAATCTTCTATAATTTATCAAACACTAGGTATGGATTCAAAATTCGGGTCTGAATACCCCAAAGTATATACCAATTTGTCCCTCTTGGGACTTTGATATACACAAGAAATTACGATAGAATTTGGTTTTAATCGATATCGTTTTATTGATACAATTCAAATTTAACTTTATATTTAAGTTAACCAATTTATTTCAATTTATTTAAAATTTTCAATTTCAAATTTCAAATTCATTAAAGTTTAGATCGAAAAGCTGATAAGAAACCGATGAAGATACGAATTAAGGATTTTCTACAACACACCATCACACCGAAACTTATTCTCGAGCTGTCACGAAGCAATCAAAAGAATTTGAAATCGAATCAAAGGAGATTGAGAAGAAAGTTGTTTCCACTGTTGTAGGGTATTGACCATTTGTAGTGGTACTCCCCTATTCCCTATCTCGTCCCCTTCTCGCACTCATACTTACTGCCAGTGGATGGTAAGAGAATTTATTGAGGCATTCGAACGGATACCTTAGGGATTACTCATTCTAGGGTATACTACACCCTATCTCTAATGAGTTACTTAATGTGTTATACTCCTAAGTTAAAGTTCAACCTCGCTCTGATACCAATTTATAACGACCCTGACTCGGCCTTCGAAAATCGGCACCGAATACGACATTCATATTCAAATGCCGCAGATCCAAACGTCTAATCTGGTTCGCCGGAGCTTATAACACATTAAGTACAACACAGCGGAAGAAACAGAATATCATATATCAATATACAACATTGATACAATATCAGATACAATATGATACAACAGATGATACAATGAATATACATCAAAGATACCAGAAATAACAGCGACAAGAAAAGATAACACTAGCAGCGGAACAAAAATCTCCAATATGGTCTTCAAGAAAGAACTCCATCTTCAAAACAACAATCCAGAGATAGCTCGAACCCCCAATAATGAGGCACAAAGATAAGCAAGTCTCGTCCGCAAGCGATTGCCAAATCCTGGGCTGAAAGCTATCGAATCAACACCTACTATTCGAATATCTGAAAAACCCAACTCTAGACTGCCCGTGTGGGAAATAGTGGGCACCCAGAGTTTAGGAAAGGAACAATAAACTCCAGGTCAGTCATGGGACTGGTGTGAGCAAACAAAACATTTTTATCTTTTAAAACAAACAACAAAGCTTTTAAATAAATCCGCAATGCTTTTGGAAAAATGAAACTAACATAAGGCTTCCCGCCACACACACAATGCAAACGCAGAATTGGAGGAGATTTCTCCTTATGATAGTCAAATATGCTTGATACGAGAAAAATTCTTTGATATTATTACTATAAGTGCACAGTGTGGAAAAACCATTTCGAAAGTATAATATTAATCCTAGCCAGCATAGACATTCCGAACTATGCCTACTATAGCTACCATCCAAACAGTGGGGCGCCACCATAAGTAGATGGCAGGTAATACAACTAAAACCGTACAAGGCACGTATTGGATGAATGGATTTCCAACAAATGGTCAGGCTAAAGAACTTCCTACTGTCAATGGGATCGCCTCTGGCGGGACGTCCCGAGAACCTAACCGGATCTCTGCCAACACAAGGCCGGGTTACCTCTGTAACTAGGTAACTACTACTCGAGCATGCCATTCCCCGGTCCTTTGGGACCTTTATCCGAGCGCTCGACACCAACAACCACAAAGTATCACAAAGTAATAGATCTGCAGTATCCATATGAGTAAGTATCTGGGCTCCATACCATGATACCACCCTTTACCAGAAGGGAATGACACACCCTAAAGGGCGCGACCCTCATAACCTTGCCGCAACTTTCCTGTTTCGACCATTTCCGGGGTGTGAGGTCCTGATGCAGTCTCGTCCACAAAGCTACGCTTTATACAAAAGCCATGCTTTGATCACAAATGATAAACAAATGATCATCGGCACACAGCAGCACTTAGCATGTCACACTACCAAATTGGGAATATATCACTGATAAATATCAACTACATAACCTCTGAGCTCGTATGTCTTAGAGAAGG
Source organism: Allium cepa (assembly GCA_030765085.1). NCBI lineage: Eukaryota > Viridiplantae > Streptophyta > Magnoliopsida > Asparagales > Amaryllidaceae > Allium > Allium cepa. The sequence continues at coordinate 323,892,233 of CM060934.1, forward strand.
GTGTTAAGCTAAGAGAATAAATTCTCCGCCACCAAGCAGAAATGTATTTGATAGAGATCAGTTTAATATCTCAAAGTGTAGTGTCAGACACACAACCATACAAGTCTGTCCCGGGTTCGAAGAGAACCGAAGGCACTTCCGTGGAAGCCCTTGCAAATCCGGGTGTCCACAATCCCGATCGGACTTCCCATCACTTAGGGAATCTCTATACCATAGCTACTCGGTGCAGAGACAATCAATAGGTTATCCTAACGTTCTCGAAGACACCCGGTCTTCAACGCCGGTCTTCAAATGCAATCCATATCGTCGTATCACTATTCGGAATGGGCTATATGACACAAGGTCCTCTCCCGGCTAAATCGAATAGCGAGCGCAATATTTAAGAACATATGGATATGGGATTTCAGTTAAGTCACAACTTGAAAATCCAAAGCTTTTCTTTCAAATGATTAAACAAATTACCATTTTAAATCTTTAAATAAAAAGATTCTTTTCACAAAGTTCACCTAGTTTCACAAAGATCATTCATAGATTTCAAACAATTTCCGTTTCAATTGGATTAAGTCATTTAAATCTTTAAATCAAAGATTTAACTTATAGCTTTCAAAACACATTCCCAAAGATTTATTTGTAACTTGGAAGACCATGTTTATTTTAGACTTGAAATCCTTCTTACACAAATTAGAAGTTCATTTCTTATGTGAAAGCTTCTATTATTTGAAAACAAATAGTTTTCGTTTTCAGAAAAATCCAATTTATACAAGTTGAAACCTTGGGTTGAGTTTAAATTCCAAAACATCACCTTTAAAATGGTTTAAAAACCCATATAAACCCATTTATAAGTTGAATAACTTTTTAAACCCTGGTTCCCAAATTATAGAATTCAATTTCAAATATTGAATTCAAATTTAAATCCAATTATTTAAATTTCAAAACTCAATCAAGTTATTTAAAATAACTTTTATTTTTGAAATTCATTTTCAAAAGTTTCAATTCTAATTCCAAAACTATTTTGGGTTCAAAAATTCAATCTTTAAGATTATTTCAAAAATCTGTGACTTAACCCATTTCCACATGCAATCCATATTTGTGTGTGTATAAGTGTGATCCAGGGTTTTGCGCAATAGTGCACAACATTATAATAATATCGATATGCATTATAACCCATAACGCTTATCTTTATCCACAGATTCATAGATAAAATAGATTACCAATCACAGATTCATCATTATGATTCGATGTGGGTTTCGGATAACCAACTGGAATCCGACTCCCTGCCGCATCGAATTTCAAATGCCGTTTTACGGGTCAAGGGTTTGCATAACAATATATACATCACAGATATAACAGCTTAGCACAAAGCATTACATAGCATCACATTACATATCAGATATATCAATCCATCACATAGCATTCGATAACAATCAAACATCTTTGATTAAGGTGAATAAATCGTGTGGTTATAGATTTATTACTCACATAATTACCTTCATTAGTGATCTTAAATCAATGATTAATTATCATTAATTACATTTGATTAAGTCTTAACCACCTTCATTAATCATTTTTTTAATTAATTATCTTAATTAATTAACCCTTAATTGTAATTAATTAAACCTCAATTACTTTTATTAATCAACCTTTAATTAATTACTTTAATTAATAAATCCTTAATTATTAATTAAATCTTATTTATAATTAATTATGCTTAATTTATTTATTAATAGATTTATTATTCCTTAATTAATTACAAAAATTAGTTACTCCTTAATTAATAATGATTTCCTAATCACTTTGAGTTAATTAGCCTTATTTAGTTATTCTTAATTTAATTATCTTAATTAATTAATCACATTGATTAATTTTCCTTTAAAGTAATTAACCCTTAATATTAGATTAATCGATCTTCAATCATTAATTATCTACCCTTAATTACTTTCACTAAGTAATTACTATTTTTACTTAATCATTCGTTAATACTTTATTAATTAAATAATTAATCTTAATTAATTACCCTTAATAAATTAATCTTACTTTATTAATTATCCTTTATTGTAATCACACAAGATAATTAGCTTAAATTAAATTTCATAAAGTAACTATACTTACTTAATCCCTTAATTACATCCTTTTAGATAAAGCAAATTATTATTAACAAATAGTTCAATTTCAAAATAATTATTTAAAACTTAATGGAAACTAATCAAGAAAAATTTAATCAAGAAAGTATTTTAATACTTAAATTAAACTAAAATTCGAAAAACTTTACATTTAAGAAATTTAAAAACTGATTTCAGCCCAAACTTCCCAGACTCGAGTAAAATCACCAAAATCCTGAAACACGCTCGAGCAATCACGCAACCTATTACGCTTCGAGTCGAACATGATTGATACGAACAAAAAACCCAAGCCAGTGTCAAGTTTCCCTTGCGTTTGTCCTCGAGCAAATTCTTCTTCTCCTACCTGTAGCCACTGCTGACACTAACGCCTCATCGTGCATGTGCACACGCTGCCTGTTCGACTCCGACCATCACCATGATTGCTCTCAGGTCACCGATGACCATCCTAATAGTTTCAAGCGAACCACGATACGAAACCATCACTGAGTCGAAATCGAGCGAATTCAAGGCCAATTCTTTCTTCCCAAACCCATTCAATCGCCAAAATTCGCCTCTTTCCACCGCGTGACGTCTCCGGAGACCACGCGCCTCCGTCCAAACCTCCGTCACACCACTATGCCTCGATCCACTGGGGTGCGATCGCTTCTTGTTCGTCGATGGCCACCCCATTGTCTCGTTTCCAACGTTGATCAAAAGCTGCAGTCAAACCCTATATCAACCAGATTTTCCTTCCACACCAACCTATAAATTCTACGAACAATTTTCTGATAATCTTCTACCTCCCAGCAAGCTACGATTTAAATCTCGAGTCCCCAGGTCTAGCCGATCGTCGAAAATTTATGAAAGAAGCGATTCCGTTCAACCCTGATTTCCACGTTCATTTCTTCATTAAAAATTCCCATTTTAAATTTAAAAATCATGATTTGCGATGGGGATTCGAACTATATCAGAGAACCAGACAATTATGATATTTGAATTTTTCAAGTTACAAGGTTTTTTTCTGTATTTCTTATACCCAGATAAACTTCAACCCTTTGTTACTTAATTTTATGTGTTTTTAAACTTCATTCATGTTTAATCAAATCTCTTTTGAATTCCTAAGTCTATCAGAAATTTGAAAATGAGATATAGGGATTTTGATCTGATTTTTTTCAAGCTCTATAACTACACAGAGTTGATATCAGAGAGCATAGGCAAATGAAAGTGGGTTTGCTCAGTCATTTGATTCCTAGGTAATTCCAGAGACACTTCAATATTTTTTTTAACTTAAGTATAATTTTAATCTACATTTTGAGATGAAACAAACAAGTTTGGTTTATAACTTAAGTTTAAATAGAGATTAACTCAAGAGTTTTTGAATTTAAATTAAACAAGACCCTTTTTTTTGCTGTATATTAATACTTCCAGGTAGTTTAGAAGCAAAACATACTCAAGCTATTTTTAAAACTTAAATCTGGATTGTATAAACAATTTCATTTAAATCCTAAAGTCTAAGATAAAATTGAGAAGGAGATTTTTGTTTAAGAACAGGGTTTGAAAGCCTGTAGTCCAGCAAAGGTCAGCATAGCCTATAAGTCAAACATGCACACCCTAAATTTGAATTCAAGCAAACACATTCCTATTCATAACAGAAAATTTTCACAGCACACTTGCAAGATCAAATCAGAATTTAAGCGTTAGCAGAGTAGATTGCTCACAGATTCACAGCATTGGATAAACAAAACTGGTTTTTTTTTTAAAAAAAAAAAATTGAAGTTGCTCACCTGTACTTCAGAAGACAGAGAGGAACAGAGAGTTTCAAATGAGAATGGCCTGGAAAGAAAGATCTTGAACTTGCTTCGAGAACTTGAATTTGTTTTTAGTTGATCATCATTTCCCTCAAGTTGAAAATACCAAAGTTAATTATAGCTTTAAATTGCTTCAGGTTTTAAAATTTTAAATTATGGGTTTTTTCTGAATGACCTGAGTTTGATCACTTCAGGTTTTTGACGCTCCAGATTCAATTTCAAAGAAAGTTTATTTTCCTGCAACTTATTAAATAAAGTTGTTCAAATCTTTGTTTCATTTACTGATTACAACATTAAACTCAAATTTTAAAAGAAAGAATTTTACTTACCTTTTTTTTCCAGCTTGAATTAAACTTTGATTTTTGGGCATTTGATTTTGGTTTGCTTGCTAATTGCTTCCAGGTTGGAAACTTATTAATGTAAATTTTTTTTTCTCCAGGTTGGTTTGCTTTTAGATTGATTTTCTTCTGCTACCTTTGCATTCACTCTTTTTTTTCTTCTTTCTACTTATCTTATTTTTTCTTGGTGTTTGAAATTTGAGATTCTCAAATCTATTGTTACTGTTGCTTCAGATTTTTTTTCTGAGATGTTTAATAATGGCATATGGGAAACTCAAAAGTTTCTTTATAATTTTAAATTTCATTATTTTATTTAATTAGATATGGTGAATGTCATGTGTAAAAATTATCATGATTGTGAAATTCCAATGCAATGTTCACTCCTTTATTCTATCTCCTTTATGTTTGTTTACATTTGTAATTTTCAAAGATAAAAGAAATTTTTATATAAATTTTTATATCATATTTAATTTATAAAACATTTATTAACATGTATCAAAATCTTTATATTATTTTCACTTTTAAATAAATACAATTTTCTTCCTTCATTTATATATGTGTTGTGTTCTCTTTCATATCCATATTCACAAAATTTACATTCATGCATTTTTTATTTTTTTTATTTACTTTTGTAAAACTTTTAAAAGAAAAGAAGGATTCAAAAATTTTGATTTCGTATTAACAATAGTTACAATCATTTATATATGAGGATTTGACTTAAGAATAATATTAAAAAAAATGAGTACACTAATTTTTTCTTTTTATTACAACCCCAAATATTAATATATTTAAAATTTAGAAAAACAACCTTTTACTAACTTTTTATTAACCTCAAGCCTTTAATTTCTATTTTATTTCTAACACATTTTAATTTGAAATCCAATATTTATTTGTAACATATTACCCTTAAATTTCTAATTAAATTTCAATTTATAATCAAAAAATTATTTATCTATTCTAGAAATCTCAAAGTAATTCACAGTTTATTTTCAAAAAAATAATTTAATTACCAAATTAAACTTGGTAAATTTTCAGGAATGTTACAGCGGGTTATACAACTAAAACCGTACTAGGCACGTATTGGACGATTGGATTTCCAACAAATGGTCAGGCCAAGGAACTTCCCATTTCCACATGGGTACACCTCTGGAGGGACGTCCGAGAACCATCCTTCGTTCTCTGCCAACACAAGGCCGGTGTACCCCCGCCCGAGGGTATCACCTCAGATATGCCACCCCCGGTCCTTTGGGACCTTTTTCCGAGGGCCCTCCAACAACATCGCACGGTAATAAAATATACTACAGTGTCCACACGGGTAAGTATCTGGGCTCCATACCATGATACTACCCTTTTCCAGAAGGAATGGTCATACCCTAAGGGCGCTACCCCTGAAACCTTGCTGCATCTTTCCTGTTTCGACCATTTTCGAGGTGTGAGGTCCTGATGCAGTCTCGTCCACAAAGCTACGCTTTTCACAAAAGCCTTGCTTTGATTAACAAATGATCAACAACACTCCGTATGCCACATTACCAAATTGGGAATGTATCACTAGTACCCATCAACTACATAACCTCTGAGCTTATACGTCTCAGAGAGGGGTGTTAAGCTAAGAGAATAAATCTCCGCCACTAAACAGAAATGTATTTGATAGAAATCGGTTTTACATCTCAAAGTGTAATGTCAGACACACATCCATACAAGTCTGTTCCGGGTTCGAACAGAATCGAAGGCACTTCCTAAGAAGCCCTTGCAATCCGGATAATTTCTAATCACGTCCGCACTTCCCATCACAATGGGTGCTCAAATCTCTATACCGGGGCCATTCGGTGCAGAGACATTCGACACGTCATCCTTTCGCTTTCGAAAGTATCCGGTCTTCACCACAGGTCTTCAAATGCTATCCATATAGTCGTATCATTATTCGGAATGGGTTATATGACACAAGGTCCTCTCCCGGCTAAACCGAATAATGAGCGCAATATTTAAAATCATATGGATTATGGGATTTCAGTTAAATCACAACTTATTATCCAAAAAATTTCATTCAAATGGTTAAACCAAATTACCATTTCAAATCTTTTTAAACAAAAAGATTTACTTCCAGAAACCTTTCAATGGTTTAAACAATTTTCCCACTTTAATCTTTTAAACAAAGATTCCCTTTTAAAACCCCTTTTCAATTTAATACAAGGTTCATCAATCTTTTAACAAAGATTCATTTCCAGCCTTTCAAAACAATTCCATTTTAAATTGGGTTAACTCGTCCGGTCTTTAAATCAAAGACTCACTTTATAGCTTCCAAAACAATTTTCAAATATTCATTCATACCATTCAAAACAATTCTCGTTTCAAAAATAAAAGACACACCATTTCGAATCTTCTTCGATTCGAAAACAAAGTATAACAATCTTTTTCAAAGATTCATTCATAGTTATTCAATCTTTAAATCAAAGGTTTAATAGTTTTCCAAACTCGTTTCCAATTTCATTGAATCCCATTTCACATATTGAATTCAAACTCAAATAAAAATATTTCAAATTTCAAACTAAATCAAATTATTTAAAATAACTTTTATTTTTAAAACACCTTTTCAAAAGTTTTTCACTTTAAACCCAAATCCATTTCCAAACCATTTGGATTAAAAATTCAAATTCAAAATTATTTCAAAAATTTGCGACTTAACTGATTCCCGCGTGCAATCCATATTTGTGTGTGTATAGTGTGGTCTAGGGGTTTTACACATAATAGTGCAACAACATCAACCATTATAGTCCAAATACAGCAATATCAATAAGCGGTATAAACTATAATGCTTATATCAGACAAGCGGTACAAACCAATTGTAACGCTTATCTTTTATTCACAAATCACAAATGTATATATCACCAATAATAATTTACATTATAGATAATTAATGTCGTCACAGAATAAATTACATCACAAATCAAAATATCACAGAATCAGACAGGATAGTCAATTCAAGACATCTCATCCAATACAATCATTCATAAGCAATTCAAGCATCCAATAATCATTTATAAACAGGATTAATTAATTGTTTAATCCAAAATTAATTAAATTAAATTTTTAATTAATTTAATTACTTATGAATTAATGACCAAATCCTGATTAATTAATTACAAATCAATTGATATAAATTAATTAATCAATCACCTTAATTAATTATTCTTAATTAATCACATTAATTTAATTAACCTTTAAGTTAATTACAAAATTAATTAACCTCAATTATTTATTTTTCAATCATAAGTTAATTAACCATTAATCATTAATCCTTAATTAATGTAATTATTCTTTTAATTAATTGACTCTTAATTAAATTTCTTTAATTATCATTTAAATGGAACGAAGGTAATTAACTTATTCAAAACACTTAAGACCCTTTATTAATTAAAGTCTAAATTACCCTCATCTTAATCATTACCAAATTTCATCCCTTGATCTTGAAACAATAGAGACAAATTCTTCAAATCAAAACAAGCTAAATTTCAAACCCTATGACTTCATATTTATATTGAAATCGATAAATACTTTTATCTTGAACTTGATTAATTTTACCTTGGAACATAGTGCATTTATTTTGAAAACGTACTTCATTTGGATAAACCTGGTAATTATACTTAGACGACTCGAGCCCATGCACACGAAAAGTCGAACAGACTCTCTAAAATCCCCAAGATTTTCACTCGAATGCTTCGAGTCTCTCCCGAGAACCCATATCTTCCTCAACAGCCAAACTATTCAACCCTCATGCGTACACGCGTACACGTGTACAGGCAGTCAGGTCACCTCCGGCCAGCCTCACAGTTGCTCTCAGGTCATCGACGACCACCCTAATCGATTCGAGCAATCCAAGTTACGAAATCATCACTGAATCAAAATCGAGCGAATTCAAGGTCATTTATTTTTTTTCCCTGAACTCATTTGATCGCCAAAATTCGCTCCGCTTCGCCGCTATACGCCTCCAGAATCCTCGCGCTTTCGCCACGATCTCCCACTATCGACCACGCACCGCCACCCACCATCCCTATCTGGTCCGATGCGACATAGACAACACCACTGCTTCGAGAAGCGATCGGCAAAAACAAAGGGATAAAACCCTAAATTAAACTCGTCCCCTTAATTTATGCAATAGAAAATTCTTTTAACATTTTTCCCATTTTCGTAGATCATCAAGCTTTCTTCCAAACAAATTTCAACATCTATGATTTGTTTATTCATCAGAAATTGATAAAAAAACATTTTTGGTTCAACTCAAAACTACACCTTATATACGTGACTAAAAATCATCATATTTGTTTCAAAAATCTTATTTTTGAATGTTTGTTCCAGATATAAAATCAAATCAACAAAATCAAACATTCGAATTTAACATAAAAATTTCCTTTTTATTGTGAAATTTATATGCAAAGTCCATGCTACCCTGTTCAGCTTCAAACAAATTTCAGGCTTATGATTTTAAATTTTAATCAAGCATAATTTGTTTAAAATCCTAAGTCTATGAGAAATTAATAGAGGAGAGATGAATTTGTTTTAGATGATCATGCCTGTTATTCAAACAGAGGATCAAAACAATGACATGCACAGTCATTGTCATGTATATACTTGTAAACATAACTTAACAACTAAAAAGCAGTTATCATGAAAAAAAATCTTCAAGTATCAAGCACAGAAAACAGGATATTCGAGTTTGGGATCAAAGAGAAGGGTTTGCTCACCTGAATTTGATGAAGAACAGAGACATGTTTAATTTTTTTGCTGCTTTGGATTTGAAACTTCCAGATTTAAATTCCTCTTTAATTTGTTTTGGGTAGACTTGCATTTGACTTCCAGATTGAAAGCATGAAAACTGTTTGATCTTTATCCCTGTTTTAAATTCTGCAGTTTTTCTGAGATTGATCTTGCATGCATTTGTGATTTCTTTGAATTGCTACTGGGTATGTTTTGGATTTATACCGATTCTCAGATTTGAACTCTCATTTGATTTCAAGCTTTGAACTTTTGAAGATGAAGAAAGAAATGAGAAAAGGAGGAATTATACTGAGATTGATTCTCAGGTTCAAACCTTATTAAATTTTCTTTGATCTTTGCTTCAGATTCTTTTTGTTCCGAAGATGTTAAAGCCTGATTTTAATCTTTACAGGTTTCTTTTCTTTTAATTAATTTCCTTCTTTTTCTACAAATTCTAAACCAAAAGAAAATTACATTTAATTGCCACTTGTAAATAAAACTAACACTTGTCTAATTCTTATATTTGTATTCTAACACTTGTTAAAATATAATTTTTTTATGTTAAATCCTCTTCCATTAATTTATTTACAAATTTATATTTAAGTTCCTAATGTAAATTATTTTGTTAATGTTTATTTTAAACCTTTTTTTATGTTTTTACTTACAAATCATGTTTTCTTATTTATTTACAATACGTTTATTAAATTTCAAAAAGTAAATATTTTATACTCATACTTGTTTTAAAATTTTTAAATCCTATATTATTTATGAAATACTTATATAACCTTTTAAAAGAAAATGAATAAAAAAACAATTTATGCACTTAATAAATAATCATACATATATATACATTATTTGTTAAAGTATAGAGTACTAACACCTACTAGTATTAATTTTATAAAAATTTTAAATCCAAATATTGTTCAATGCATTTTTTTTAAATTTCCAAATTCAAAATTTAATATATAATGAACTTGTACTCATAAATGAATAAATAATCAAATACCTTTTTATTATATATTTTTATATTCTATTTATCATTTATTTCTCTTGAATTCCAAATCAAATTTTATTTATAATCCATTTGATTTCAATCAATTAATTTTATTTATAATCTATAAGTATTTTCCAAATTCAACTTATTTTTTTCAATATTTATTTTGAATCTCAAATTCAAATTCTATTTAAAATCATATTAAAACAAATAAATATTTATTAATTGGGAAAACACCTAATTTATTCATCATTAAATCAAATTTTAAAATTAATTACCAATAAATCCATAATTAAATTCCAAAAATTAAATTTATTTCCAATTTCAATTTGATTTAAAAAACGGGAATGTTACAGGAATGTAATTAGTGAGAGATGACTTTTAATGAAGTAATTTGGGTAATTACTTTTGTAATTAATCAAGGGATTAATTAATGAAGATGACTAATTATGTAATAATTAATTTGTTATGAGTAATTAAGGGTAGTAATTACTGGATTGAATACTAATCAAGGGTGATTAGTAATTGTATTACTAAATGTAATTAATTTTAAATAAAGTAATTAATTTAAATATAAAGTAGAGATCATTAATTAATATAATTAATGATGTAATTAAGAATTATTTGATTAAGTAATAATTAATTAATTAAGTGATTAATTAATATAATTAATTAAGGATAAATGTAATTAATTATAGTTAATTAATAAATGAAGTAATTAAATGTTAATTACTAATGATTAAGGTTAATTAATTTGTGAAAGTAATTAAAGACTAATTACTTATTGTAATTAGAGAATGATTAATCAAAGGTGTTTAATCAAGTTGAATACTTAGAAAATGATTAATTAACTAGGTTAATTAATTAATGGATATGTAAGCAGGATTTATAGATGTGGTAATTAATTTAATTTACTTTAAATTAATTAGAGATAGAAGTAATTAATTTAATTCATTTTAAATTAATCATTGATATTGGTTAATAAATCATTGCTTATGGATGATATTGATATTTCCTTGAATGGTTGTGATCTCAGTAATGAGATGAGTAATATCTATATGATATGGATGCTTAGTTAAAGTATGATAATATGGATTATCTTGTTGTGATGATTATCTGTCTGTGATGATGATACAGGTTATCTTTTTATGATGAGAATGTGATTATCTATTGTGATATGTGAATTATCTATCTGTGTGTATATAGATAATGATGAATTGAATTAATTGTTCAAACTAAATTCACTTGGACATTAAGATGGCGTTTCGATTTCGATGAGACCGGGATCGGGTTTCCAAATTTGGAATTTCGAAAACCACATCGATCCAAATTAAACGTTAGGTCGTGAATCTCAAGTGAAGATGAAGATTCAAAGTGCAAGGGCTATTGTCGTTAACTCTGAGGGTGATTCCAAAACGAGCGTAGCGAGATAGTGCTTTCGGTTTCGTTCGAACCCGGAACGAACTTGTACGGATTGAATGCTTTCAGAACATCGTCAGGTGGATGATGAGCATTCTAAGATTGATGTGTCCTATAAAGGTAATCATAGCCTCAAGCCTCATCAATTGGGAATGGCTAAAACAGGGGAGGTGCAGCAAGGCTAAGTGGGTCATGCCCAAGTAGGACGAGATTTACCCCTATCTAGAGGTCCCTTTTTATTTCGGTTGTGTGGCAGTTGGCGACGGCCAATCTGCGGGGTGGTCTTGTTCAGGGGTGTCCAGTAAGGGATGGTTCTGGTTTTGTGTTGCAGGGGATTGGGAGTGATCCTCGGTACGGTGATCTAGGCCACGTACTGTGACGGGCGGTACCTCGATAGCCCTTCCATTGATGGAATCCAAAATCCAATAAGTACTTGTACGGTTTTGATTGTGCCCAACTATGTTGGAACGTGAGATGTAACCATTCCAGCTATTTCTGTATTTTATTTGAAAACCCTAGACACTATTATAATATCACTGGATTTCCTATCAAATGTTTTGGTTAGCGTAAGGTAAATTTTTTTCCATGTTTATGTGTGGGAAGTCTTACGTGATACCCTTTGTTTTCAAAGGATTTTCAAAGTTAAGCAATTTTAAACCTGTTTACTCACACCAGACCCATGTCTGACCCGAGTGTTTATTTTCTGTTTTATTGAACTCTTGGGTACTCATATTATGTATGAGTAGTCAAGTGATTCTGGATTGCTTTGACGAGTTCTGGAGGAGATATAGAGCAAGAGGCTTCAGCGTGTAGATATATATAGTGGCTCCGCTGTGTTTGAGTTGTATCTGTGTTCTCTGATGTACTTGAATTTTAATTGCTAGATAGATGTTTATAACTGTCTAGTTTGTGTTGTAATAGCTGTAAAACTCTGATGTATATGTACTATGTAATGTTTTTTGTGATATAATATAATTTATTCATTCCGCTGTGAGATTCTAATGTTGTTTGTTTCTTTCTTTCCTATCTTTTCTCTTTTCTATCCCTTTCTTTCTTCTTAATGATGCGTCTTTCTATGGAATGAAGGCAGGTCGTTACGTTGTGGTATCAGAGCGCTAGGTTGAGCGAATACCTAGGCCCTGGAGTGGTGTCCTTCTTGAGAGAGCGTATTTGTAATTTTGAATATATATATATATATATATTTCTACCTATTTGATTGGGTTACCTGTTCGGGTTTTCCAATATAAGTTCCAGAGGTAGATAGGGTAGTGGTGTGTGTAACACAACTACCAATGGTTGGAGTCCGAGTGTTTGAGGTTGGAAGTAAATCTGCTGGGGCAGTATTGGGCATCTTGAGTAGTTTTGCAGTTGGTGTGAAGGATTTCACCGATCTCTGAAGGAAATCTTTTCAAGATTCAGAGTTCATCTTTGGAATGTAAGCTTGGTTGCACTCGTGCAAATGGATTTTTCTTGAGATTGGATCAGTTGGGAGTACTGAAGCCAGCGATGGTATCTTAGCAACCTTAGGAAGGAGTTCTGTCTGTATTTGAGTTTGAGACTAAGTTTGGCAGAGTGTTTTGTGCTTGGTTTGAGATCAAGTTTCCTGGGACATATCTGTCTATTTTGAAGGCTCTATTGTGGAAGTGGTTGATGTAGCTTTGTAATTCGATGAGCTATTGGATAAGAATGTCTTTGACAGAAGTAGCAGCTTAGAGGTGTTGTGTGTGCTATGAGGAGAGTCTCTTGGCTTAGCTGTATCCTAGAGGTGGAGTCCGGACGCGGTAGAGTGGCCCGTTTCTTCGATGGTTCAGAAATCTCTGTGATTCTTTTGTCAGTAGGCCAAGAAGATGGTGAAATTTGTCCATTTCTTTTGGAAGCTCAGCTGGGTGTGATGTTTGTGGTTGGAGGTGGACCACTAGTTTCTTCTTTTGGTTAGAAGGCTTTAGCTATTCTGAGTGTTAAAGAGAGAACGGTTTCTTGGAATCTGAACTGAAGAGAATCGCAAAAGTGACTTGCGATGGTTCGGAAGTTCTCTGAGTAATCTTTGTTTGGATTGAAGCATCTCTAGAGGATGTTTGAGTTATCGACGTGGTTTGGTATTTTCTGGATATCTTCGAACAAGTCAAGAGTTGCATCCGCGTCAAGAGATTGAGTTTTGTGTCGACTTGGTTCTTGGAGCTTTACCGGTGGTTCAGCATAGTAGAAGGGCTCTTTGGGAGAGAGATCTGTTTAAGCTGGCAGGATAGATCGGATCTTATTTCCTAGCAGAATTTTTGCTGTGGTGTTTGTGACCGAATCGGATAGGTCACTGAGATTTTATAGAATTTGATGAACAATGTTTCCGGGAAGGATTGATCAAGTTTGTACTTGTATTCATCAACATCATTCTCGAATCAGAGTTATGCAGCGGAAGCATAGTGGCAGCTATTCCAGAATAGAAGCAACACCCGATTCTTTGGGAATTTGAGTTTTGTCTTGGATTAGAGGATTTCTACAGGAAATTCATTTTGGATATGGAGGCTTGGTTGTCTTGTGCATCTATTTTTTTCCAGAATAGGAGTAGTATGTTTGTAGTCTTCTGATGTTTGTGTAGTAGAGTTTGTGTGGTGGATTTTGATGGATATTGGGAGAACCATTTTGTTGAGTAGGATCTGGAGATCGTTTATTTCTTTGTCCAGATTTGTTCTGTAAAGCATCTGCAAAGATTGGATTGATCTAGAAGGTTGAAGGCAGCCATGATCGATATGAGAGATTTGTGGATAAGAGTATTGGTGTAACGACCCAGAATTTCTGTCATTTGAAATTCAGATATTTAATTGATTTTAGACATCAACAAGTAAAATTTCTAAGTCGAATAATTTATTTTTCGAATATCTGGATTTAATTGGATAATTTAATTGATAATTTAATAATTGAAATTCCAAAAATAATTGAAAATTGGGTTTAATGTGATTAAACATGATTTATAAATTTATATTAAATCATATTGGAGTTAAAACAATGTTTGTGAACTTTTAAAATTGAATTAAAAGTTAAATTGTGAAAATTGAATATTTTAATACTTAATTGACGAGTTAAAATAGCCATTTTTCAAATAGTCTCGGATTTCGACGAAACTAGTTTCATCGGATCCGTAATATTATATTATTGTAAGGTTTCAAATTTCGTGTCAATCGGATTTACCGTTTGTCCGGGGCAAGCCAAAACGCGTAGAAATTGGTTTAATCGATTTAATTTAAATTTGATCGTTTATTTCCGTAACTCGGACAGATGATCGAATTGGCCTCCGAAACCTATTCCATTGTGTCCAGAACGCAGGGTAAACCCTAGAAACACCAGTTACCGCGCGAGATTAGGAGTTCGGAAAATTTCGGATAAATAGTGTTTTTGGAAATTTTCTTTATAAGCACCTCATATTCACAATTTGCAAAAAGAAAACCCTAACCCTAATTTTTGCAAACGTTCAGCCGCCACTTACATCCTTTAATGGCCGAAATTCAATTTTTTTTCCCTCATTTTCTGCAAATCCAACGACATTTATGAAAAACTTTCAACATGAAACTTGTAGAGCATTGAGTGATCTTGAGATCCATACGGTTATGATCTTGATTGGAGAAACGAGGAGGCTGCTATGAGGTCGCGTTCACCATGGGTTTGTGCACGGTTTTCTGTGCAGGAGAGGAGCCGAGCTCGTCGTGGTTCGTGCCGATGGTGGCTTACTTCAAGGCCTTCGACGTGGTATGCTTTGATCGAATTTTAGGTGTTCGATTTGATTGCAAAAATGCAAACCCTAATGACGTTGATCGGTTCGACCGAGCTGGTATTCGCGTAGAGATGGAAGAAGCAGTGTGCGACCTGGATGCTAGGGTTCAGAATCTAACGGCTGTGATTAATCTAGGTTAAAAATAATAAAAGAAATTGTAAATTATTTATATTATAATTCATTCAAACTTTAAAAATGCATATCTTTTTCATACGAGGTCGAAAACGCATGAAACGAATTGAGTTGGCATCGTTTTGTCGAGCGCTACGCAATGGTGCTGGTTTGGAGTCGTTTGGATCTAGTTTGAATTTTGGGTAAAATTAAACGCGTGTTTAATTTTATTCGAAACAAATGCTACAACTGTTATCGGAAACTCAAGGTGAGAACTTCTCACTCAATCGAATTATTTCGATTTAAATTTTAAATAGTTAGATTTAAAATTGCTTGATTATGTGATTGGAAGATAATTATTAACTGTTGTATTGAAATAGACCCTATACGCCGTATATTAAGCGGAGGTTATTTATTAAAAACATATACCGCGATAATTCCAACTTGTATGGAATTGGTATTATATACGTATTTGGAGTTGTCCCGCATTATATAGCGGTTGAGACCCTATTGCGCCGCATAATAGCGGATAATATTTTATAAATTCCATATACTACGATATTCCGTCTCGAAGCGGAATTGGTATTGTGCTAACATCTTTGGATGCAGGGAAACAGGTTGGAGGGATCTAACTGGATTCCTCAAATAATTGAATTGGTTTCAATGTTGTGTGTTGATATATTTATTGATCTATTTATAATCTGTGTGATTATCTTTGTGATTGAAATCGTTAAAGGCTAAAATTTAGCCGAATATATTTTTGGTAGCGTTAGATGCCGAAAATAAATAAAATTGGAGTTTTGGAAATGTAAGTTGAGAATTCATAAAATTTAATTTTGGAATTGATTCATTTTAAATAAATAAACGTTGAAATTTTTATGTTATAAAAATTATGATTTTTGTGAAATATAACCGAAATGTGATTTTTGAAATAAGTAGTTGATTAACTTATAAAATGGTTTAAATTAGGATTTTTGAATTATTATAAATGATTTATATAAAAGATTTAAAAAAATTGATATTTATAAATTAAAATATTGGAATTATAAAACGAGTTTTTATAAGTGTTAAAATGAAGTATAAATGGATTTCAGAAGTGAATGAAATCTATAGACTTGTAAATTGTGAAGTTATAAAATGAATAGATTATCCACGTAGTCAACTTATAAATTGGATTTTGGCATGTAAATGGGATATGGATAGAATTTGTTAATAAAGTGATTTTATAAGTTGAAGTTGTTATAAAGTGTAAATGGACTTTATAAACGTTGTTTTATAAATCCGAAGTCGACTTATTTTGATAAGTTTAATTATTATAGCTTATTAAAGGAAATATATCCATGATTTTGGACAGTGGATAATCCTTTAAATAAAATATATATAAATTGAATTTGGTTAACGAAGTATATTCACGATTTTGGACAGTGGATAATCCTTTAAATAAAATATGTAGAAATTGAATTTGGTTAACGAAGTATATTCTCGATTTTGGACGGTGAATAATATATTAAAGAAATATTTTGGGAAAGTGATATTTTAAATAGAATCAAAACGATTCAAAAATGTTTTAAGATGTGTTAAGTATTGAAACCATAGATTTCAACATTCATTGTTGAAATAGACGTTTCGAGAAATAAAAGGAAATGGTGGACTATAAACCTGTAGTTATAGTAACTGATTTCCGAAAGGAAAAGTTTTGTATAGTATTGGGGTTTACATATCTATCTTAATTTCGAATCCATATACTAGTGATTTTGGGTTGTCGTAACGATGTTTTACGCAACATTCGTTTTGACTCAAGTAAATGTGTTTAAGAGAAGTTTTCCTTAAAGAATAAAATATATACTTAATTTGGATTTAAGTATATTGTATTTTCCAAATGTTGAAAATAAATGGATTTGTGAATTACTTATTATTAAATAAGTATGGAAATGTTTTCCAATATGAAGTGAATGTTTTGAGATTACATTCTTTAAAGATAAATTAAAAGTGAATAATTGTAATCTATTTGAAAAATCGTATAAAAGTTGAATATTTGGAAATGTAAATTCACAATGGAAATTTATAAGGGAAATTTGTTTTAAAAATAAACATTGATTTATTTTTGAAGTGTGGAAATAAATTTACGGATTTGGAACGTAAATTTAATAAATCGGTAAGGATTTATTTGATTGGTTTAAATGAACCATTTTGAAATGCAAGTTGTAAAGGTGAAAAGTGATTTGAAATCTGTTTTCAAATGGTTGAAGTGTGGAAATGTATATCTTATAAAGATATTTTGGAAATAAATAATTTGGGAAATTATTTGAAATCGGGTGATGTTGTGAATATTGATTGATAGTTAAATAACCGACTATCAATATTGATCCTTAAGTGGCTATTTGTTGTGAATTGGTTGAAATTGAATGCTACACTTATTTTTTTAATTATTGCGCTCATTATTCGGATTACCCATTCCGAATAGTGATAAGACGTAATGGATAGCATTGAAGACCGGTGGTGAAGACCGGGTATTTGTGAAAACGATAGGATGACCTATCGATTGTCTCTACACCGTTAGCTATGGTATGGAGATTTCCTTTGTGATGGGAAATTCGATCGGGATTGTGAATACCCGGATTGCAAGGGCTTCTTTTGAAGTGCCTTCGGTTCTGTTCGAACCTGAAACAGACTTGTATGGTTACGTGTCTGACATTACATTTTGAGATATAAAACAGATTTCTTTCAAATACATCTCTGCTGGTGGCGGAGAATTTATTCTCTTAGCTCAACACCCTTCTCTGAGACGTACGAGCTCAGAGGTTTTGTAGTTGAAGGTTATCAGCGATATATTCCCAATTTGGTAATGTGGCATGCTGAGTGTTGTTGTGTGATGATTATTTATTGATCATTTGTTGATCAAAGCGAGGCTTTGTGAAAAAGCGTAGCTTTGTGGATGAGACTTCGTCAGACCTCACACCCCGAAAATGGTCAAAATAGGAATATGCGGCAAGGTTATGAGGGTCGCTCCCTTTAGGGTATGTCATTTCCTTCTGGAAAAGGGTGGTGTCAGGTATGGAGCCCTGATGCTTAACCTATGTGGTTGCTCCAATCTCATTTTTCTGTGTGGTTGTTGCTTGGTGATAGAGGGCCCTCGGATAAAGGTCCCAAAGGACCGGGGAGTGGCATATTTGTGACGCCCCACTCTGAGAGCCTCGTTAACAAAGAGTATTACATAGATAATACTGTCGGCTAACGCAGACAATAGAGTATAATGGAAGTGACCATGTGTAATCTTACCTTAATTATTCACTAAATACGTCGAAAAGTAGAATCACATTAAAATTCGACCTATTCAATAAATATTTAAAGCAAAACTACAATGGCTATAGGATCTATCAGAAGAAAATATAACAACTCAAATGTAATTCACATCACAGAACAGTCGATCATAATATACACATAAACAGATACACAACAGAGTATACAAAATAATACATGTCAAGTGGTACAGGAGACCACAATATACAGACGAGACGAAAGAAAAGTATAAATATCAGAGTTACAACAGATAAGGACCAAAAAAGACGCTATAACAAAATGAAGCTAGCGAATAGTCCATGCGGAAGCAAAATAGGCTAAGTCCCAAAAGCACCTAACCTGAAACATCTCGGTCTGACCCGAGTATAAAATACACGGGTCGGTATAGATAATAAATCAGTTATATAAACTGAATAATAATAAACCTGCAAGGTCATATAGTATAACAAATATCTCTAGAGGAGATAACACAATCATCAACAAGAGATGAATCATATAGAACAAGCCTCATATCATCGGCAACATATAGAAACAAAGGATACAAATATCCCAAAACAAGCCAAAAAGGCAAATAACAAATACCAATAAGGTATACAAGTTCCACAAGGTAATCGTTATACATCATGCGGCTCAAACAGACCAACACGATGGGCGATACCAAGGGAATATAATATCAATGAAACATATGATTGCTCGAGCTCGGTACTGTACAACAAGGATCCATAAGCCCGAAGGCTCCAAACCCAAGTATCAACCATGCGGCACATAAGGCCAACATCAGAGCGAAACTATATAGGGCAACAAACCCGAAGGCACACACCCGAAGGCAACATACCCGAAGGCAACAAACCTAGGGAGAAAGTCCGAAGACACCATCCCAGAGGCAACAAACCGTAGTGGTGAAGGTCGTAGACCCAGTACTGGACACCACTAACTGACGGAATGTGTCACAACTCTCGAAAAGGAATCCGAACAGTGTTAACGTGCGTCCCATAACCACTCGTTCGCACTAAACGGTTTACTATCCGTCAGTCACTTTCACACTCAAAGCAGTACAAATTTACCTCATATCATCGGTAAACTAAACCCGAAGGTCAAAACAATCAATCGAATAGGACGGGGACTAATCGGAAAGATAAACGCACAGATTCATGGTCCGTGTTTTGCCCAACCATTTAATCACCCTTCCACTTCGCTCGAAGTGCGAAAGTGTGTGTTTTAAATAGAATTTATAAATTGGAGACGGAAGCTTTTAATACGATTTAGAGGGATTATTTATAAAACCCGTGAATGAAGTCAAAATAAGTTATCAAAATCAAAGATGCAATAACAAACACTAAAAACCAACTTGAATCGATAAAATCCGGAAAATCAATCAAATATGCAAAATAGGAAAAACAGGCAGAACAGAGCAGGTCGGTCAACCGGACTACAGGGCTCGGTCGGCCGGCCAGATGCAGGAAACAAAATATGGCTCGGGGCAGCAGGTCGGTCGACCGGCCCAGGGGGCTCGGTCGGCCGAACCTGATGATTTTGCACTTCCTGCCCTATTTCAATGAAATGCAAATTCTTTCTAAATCCAAAACAATGGCACATGCATACTTGTTAGGAATTCATACCCGACACCCATGAAATCAAGAGAAGTAGATGTGAGTTCAAAACTCACCTTTTTTTACACAAAACAAAGAAGATGAAGAAGCACAAATGCAAGGAATCAACCAACTACACTCCACTTCAACACTACAAGCTTCAATCTAGAATCAAAGCAAGTATTTCCTAAGTTAGGGTTAGGAAATTACTGAAATTGAAGAAGAAAGAGTTGGAGAAGATGAAGAAGAACTTACCAATAGCTTCTCTATGATTTTGGAGCAAGAATTTGGATTTGCAAGTAAACTAGGGCTAGGAGTCTCTAATTCCCATTCTCTTCCACCATTATCAGTTTTTAGCTTAAGTTTAATGAAATGAATAAGTGAATGGAAGGAGAGAAGGGCTGAGTTGGTTTATAGAACAGTTTGGGTGAAACCCAAACCCAAAAGCCCACTTAACAAATAGCAAAATTCGACT
Source organism: Allium cepa (assembly GCA_030765085.1). Lineage (NCBI taxonomy): Eukaryota > Viridiplantae > Streptophyta > Magnoliopsida > Asparagales > Amaryllidaceae > Allium > Allium cepa. Next base: position 323,912,881 of record CM060934.1, read on the forward strand.
TACTCCAAATATATCAAAGCTTATACTCAAAAAGATCGCAAACGCCATTTTGGAACCAATGGAGGTGGTTTCGAGTTCCAATTCGGCCATTTGCAGAAAGTAACATTTCGGACCCAAAATCCGACTAACGACGCTATATTTAAATAAAACATTTAAATATAAAATCGTTAAATATGCGGGTTGTTACAGATCTCCCCTCCTCACAAAATTGCGTCCCCGCAATTCCTAAAGACGGTATTTGTAACAACTACATACATACAACATTCAAAAGAGAAGGAAACAAGTTAGAAACGAAAAGATAATCTCACCATCGACAAGAAAAGATAGAAAACCCGGATAAGATCGCTCGATATACTCTCTGGTTTCCCAAGTACAGTCATTGGGATTAGCGGACCATTGAACTTTAACGAGCGGCACATCCTTGTTCCGAAGGTGTCGCACCTCCGTGTCAAGCACGCGAATAGGTTGCTGTACAATAGATAAGTCCGGTGAGATCTCAAGCTCTTGCAAATCAGGAGAAGTAATAACAGAATCCGACTACCGAAGACACTTCCGAAGTTGCGAGACGTGAAACACGTCATGAATGCCAGATAAATGAGCTGGAAGTGAAACTCTATAAGCCACAGGGCCAATACGTTCAGTAATAGAAAATGGTCCTATATAACGAGGAGCCAATTTTCCAGTCGTACTGAAGCGCATAACCCCTTTCAAAGGAGAAACACGAATAAAAACAAGATCGCCGATCGAGAACTCGAGAGGCTTCCTACGGTTGTCCGTGTAGGATTTCTGACGACTCTGTGCCTCTTTCATTCTCAACCGGATAAGATCAATCTTCTCGAAAGAATCACGAATAAAGTCCGGGCCAAGAATAAGCTTCTCCCCAGATTTCAACCAACAAGAAGGTGATCGGCATGGCCTTCCGTATAAGGCTTCGAAAGGAGCCATACCAATACTAGACTGAAAACTATTGTTGTAGGAGAATTCTACAAGAGGTAGGTGATCCTCCCAACTTCCACCAAAATCAAAAATACAAATACAGAGAAGATCTTCCAAGATACGATTCACCCGTTCTGTCTGTCCATCAGACTGCGGATGATAAGCTGTGCTAAAATTAAACTTTGTTCCCAAAGCTTGCTGAAGACTCCTCCAAAAATGACTCGTGAATAAAGGATCACGGTCACTCACAATAGAACTAGGAACACCGTGAAGTCTCACGATTTCCTTGACATACAACTTAGCCAAATGTGAAGCAGTCCTATTAGACTTAATAGGGACAAAATGAGCAGACTTAGTGAGGCGATCAACAATAACCCAAATGCTAGAATGGACAGATCTCGAGCGAGGTAGGCCGTCAATGAAATCCATAGATATCTGATCCCATTTCCACAATGGAATCTCAAGAGGCTGAAGAAGACCCGAAGGACGCTGATACTCGGCTTTAAAACAGTGACAAGTTATGCAATTGCTCACATAACTCGCCACATCGCGCTTCATACCTTCCCAATAGTAAAGGCGACGCATATCGGCATACATCTTACTACTACCGGGATGAATGGTATACCTAGAACGACGGAAATCATCAAGAATATCATGCCTAAGTACAGAATCAGAAGGCACAACAAGACGGTTCTTCTTACGAAGACACCCATGAGAATCAATGCTAAAATCCCGCAACGCCTCATCACGGGATTCAGTCTCACAAAGCTGAATAAGGTGCAACAAATTAGGATCACACCGCTGAGCATCGGCAATACGATCCAATAAAACAGGTCGAGCTCCCAAACTAAATAATAGAATAGGAGAATCAGAAGATGAACCTCGATCACGAATTTCACAAAAAGATAGAGTTTCAAGAATATCCCATTCGGCAAACATCATAGAAATAACAGCCGAATGTTTGCGACTAAGCGCATCAGCAACACGATTACCCTTACCAGGGGTATATTGGATATCAAAGTCATAAGAAGCAAGAAACTCGAGCCAACATTGTTGTCTCATATTGAGTTCCTTCAATGTGAACAAATACTTCAAAGATCTATGATCGGTATAAAGAATGAAGCGCTCGCCCAATAAATAATGTCGCCAAATCTTCAAGGCAAAGACAATGGCGGTTAACTTAAGATCATGAGTGGCATAGCGAACTTCATTCGGACGCAGTTGCCTAGAAGCATAAGCAACTACCCGATCTCTCTGCATAAGCACAGCACCGAGACCACTACCACAAGCATCGGTGTAGACAACAAGATCATGATTCCCTTCGGGAACCACAAGAATAGGAGCATTAGTGAGAAGTTCCTTCAATGTCAGAAAGGAAGCTTCACACTTGTCGGACCAAATAAAACGAATGCCTTTCCGACTAAGGCAAGTAAGAGGAAGCACAACACGGGAAAAATACTTTATGAATCGGTGGTAATAACCCGCCAATCCAAGGAAACTACGGATCTCATGCACATTCTCAGGCCTCTTCCAATTCTGGATGGCTTCGATCTTTGAGGGATCGACAGAAATGCCATCGGAAGATACAACATGGCCTAAGAACTTAACCTTATTCTCCCAAAAGTTGCACTTGGAGAATTTGGCTTTAAGCTGATGAAGACGGAGAGTACTCAAGAAAATCCTTAAGTGATTAGCATGCTCGGCTTCAGACTTAGAATAAATAAGGATATTATCAATGAACACAAGGACAAACTTATCGAGATATTCTCGGAATACTCGATTCATGAGATCAACAAAGAAAGCAGGAGCGTTCGCCAAACCGAACGGCATAACGAGCCAATCAAAAGAACCATATCGAGTGCGGAAAGCTGTAAGAGGTATGCTATCCTCCGCGACTCGTAACTGATGAAAACCCGTGGCAAGGTCGAGTTGAGAAAAGACCCTAGCACCACTCAATAGATCGAACATGTCATCGATCCTAGGCAATGGATACCTATTTCTGATGGTTAACTCGTTAAGCTTGCGATAATCAATGCAAAGCCTAAGAGTTCCATCAGATTTCTTCACGAAGATGACCGCGGATCCACACGGAGAAAAACTGGACTGAATCAATTGCTTGGATTCAAGCTCTAAAAGCTGCTTCTTGAGTTCCTCATTTTCCTTTGTAGACATCCTCGTGGGAGGACGACTAACTGGCTGCGTGCCTGGAATGAGATCAATGCGGAACTCAATTGCCCGTTTGGGTGGCAAACCCGATACAGGCTTAAAAACATCAGAAAAGTCACAAGCAATAGGAATACGAGATATATCCTCATCATCTCGCGAATCAAGAGAATATAAAGCCATCTCGGAATTATCCACATCCCGAAGAACAAGAGATAACTGAGAAGGCGAATCAGGATGACAAAGATATAAAATTCTCTCGGAACAAATAATCCTGGCATCGTACCTCACTAGCCAGTCCATACCAAAAATCATATCTAAACCCAAATGAGAAACAACGTGCAGATTCGCACGGAAAGAAAAGCCACATAAAACAATCTCAATATCATCACAAAACAAGCTAAGGGTCGCGGATCCCCCAACAGGATTCGCAATCCTTAAAGAAGTAAACGTACAAGAAACATCCAAAGATAAATCATCTACAAGCTTCTTCGATACGAAAGAATGTGAAGCACTTGTATCGAAAAGAACTCGTATACTATGATCATGAAATAGAATTGAACCCTCCAAAATAGATGGAGACATACCTTTGGATTGAGATAAACCTCCAGAAGCATTAGCCACATTGAGCTTGCCAGATTTTGCCTTAGCAGGAGCAGTAGGACAAGCTGAAACATGATGACCTTCCTTCTTGCAATAGCGACAGAAGAGAGCTTTGGACAAGCTCGAATTATGTGGTCGGGAGAACCACAATTGAAACACTTTCGGATGAAAGGTGTTCCAGCAGACTGAGATTGAGGATTAGCACCAACAGTCTTCTTCATTTTAGAAGGAAAAGACCTCTTTTGAAACGGAAACTGCCTCTTGTTGGGGTTCTTGGAAACCTCAACATCCTCACCACTATCACACTCCTTCTCGACAGCTTCGAGATGAAGTGCAGAATCAACCAATTCCTCGAAAGAAAGCTTAAGCTGGAGCAACAAGGACTTCTTAAGATATTTCTTAAGACCAGAGACAAACTTCAAATTCTTCTTGTAAGAAGTGCTAATGAATTCAAGACCATACTTAGATAAGGCCTCAAAAGATGCAACATACTCAGAAACAGAAGATTTCCCTTGCTTCAACTCAAGGAAGCGACGGGTCAATAAAACTTTTTCAGATTCAGGAACGAACTTGAGTTCAAATCGCTCCCGAAACTGAGTCCAAGAAAGGGTAGACTCATCAATCTCGGCTACAAGAAGCTCATACCAATCAAGAGCACGCTCTTGTAATAAGCTAGAAGTCACAAGAACTCTATCATGGTCAGAAAGATCCATACGAGAGAAGATACGCTCGCATGTGCGAAGCCAAGCTTGGACTTCAAGAACGGATTCGGAACCCTTAAACGGTTTTCCTCCAAGATGAGCAAAATCACTGCACTGACGTGCAAAAGCAGACTTGCAAGGTGGAGATACTCGAGGAGGAACGGGAGGCTGAGTGCTCCTAAACAATTCCATAAATTGATCGGCAGACATATAAACGCCATCCGGATGTGAGCCACTAGATTGCCCAGCATCCGAACATCGTCCCCTGCCTCTTCCAGCCATACGCTGAAGGTAAGATAAGAACAAGATTATTCACAAGGTAGATATTGCAATATGGAATACTACGGAATTAAATGCATTCCTAGACGTATTCCCAAACTCTATCTAACCTTGATGGAATAAAGAGACACGATGATTCAAAGATTTGTATCACTTATACACTTTGATGTACCATAATATGTGCATCTATTCTGTGTTTATCATATTTTGTTCTGAACTCAGCTCTGATACCACGCTGTGATGCCCCACTCCGAGATCCTCGTTAACAAAGAGTATTACATAGATAATACTGTCGGCTAACGCGGACAATAGAGTATAATGGAAGCGACCATGTGTAATCTTACCTTAACTATTCACTAAATACGTCGAAAAGTAGAATCACATTAAAATTCGACCTATTCAATAAATATTTAAAGCAAAACTACAATCGCTATAGGATCTATCAGAAGAAAATATAACAACTCAAATGTAATTCACATCACAGAACAGTCGATCATAATATACACATAAACAGATACACAATAGAGTATACAAAATAATACATGTCAAGTGGTACAGGAGACCACAATATACAGACGAGACGAAAGAAAAGTATAAATATCAGAGTTACAACAGATAAGGACCAAAAAAGACGCTATAACAAAATGAAGCTAGCGAATAGTCCGTGCGGAAGCAAAATAGGCTAAGTCCCAAAAGCACCTAACCTGAAACATCTCGGTCTGACCCGAGTATAAAATACACGGGTCAGTCTAGATAACAAATCAGTTATATAAACTGAACAATAATAAACCTGCAAGGTCATACAGTATAACAAATATCTCTAGAGGAGACAACACAATCATCAACAAGAGATGAATCATATAGAACAAGCCTCATATCATCGGCAACATATAGAAACAAAGGATACAAATATCCCAAAACAAGCCAAAAAGGCAAATAACAAATACCAATAAGGTATACAAGTTCCACAAGGTAATCGTTATACATCATGCGGCTCAAACAGACCAACACGATGGGCGATACCAAGGGAATATAATATCAATGAAACATATGATTGCTCGAGCTCGGTACTGTACAACAAGGATCCATAAGCCCGAAGGCTCCAAACCCAAGTATCACCCATGCGGCACATAAGGCCAACATCAGAGCGAAACTATATAGGGCAACAAACCCGAAGGCAACATACCCGAAGGCAACAAACCTAGGGAGAAAGTCCGAAGACACCATCCCAGAGGCAACAAACCGTAGTGGTGAAGGTCGTAGACCCAGTACTGGACACCACTAACTGGCGGAATGTGTCACAACTCTCGAAAAGGAATCCGAACAGTGTTAACGTGCGTCCCATAACCACTCGTTCGCACTAAACGGTATACTATCCGTCAGTCACTTTCACACTCAAAGCAGTACAAATTTACCTCATATCATCGGTAAACTAAATCCGAAGGTCAAAACAATCAATCGAATAAGTCGGGGACTAATCGGAAAGATAAACGCACAGATTCATGGTCCGTGTTTTGCCCAACCATTTAATCACCATTCCACTTCGCTCGAAGTGCGAAAGTGTGTGTTTTAAATAGAATTTATAAATTGGAGACGGAAGCTTTTAATACGATTTAGAGGGATTATTTATAAAACCCGTGAATGAAGTCAAAATAAGTTATCAAAATCAAAGATGCAATAACAAACACTAAAAACCAACTTGAATCGATAAAATCCGGAAAATCAATCAAATATGCAAAATAGGAAAAACAGGCAGAACAGAGCAGATCGGTCGACCGGACTACAGGGCTCGGTCGGCCGGCCAGATGCAGGAAACAAAATATGGATCGGGGCAGCAGGCCGGTCGACCGACCCAGGGGGCTCGGTCGGCCGAACCTGATGATTTTGCACTTCCTGCCCTATTTCAATGAAATGCAAATTCTTTCTAAATCCAAAACAATGGCACATGCATACTTGTTAGGAATTCATACCCGACACCCATGGAATCAAGAGAAGTAGATGTGAGTTCAAAACTCACCTTTTTTTACACAAAACAAAGAAGATGAAGAAGCACAAATGCAAGGAATCAACCAACTACACTCCACTTCAACACTACAAGCTTCAATCTAGAATCAAAGCAAGTATTTCCTAAGTTAGGGTTAGGAAATTACTGAAATTGAAGAAGAAAGAGTTGGAGAAGATGAAGAAGAACTTACCAATAGCTTCTCTATGATTTTGGAGCAAGAATTTGGATTTGCAAGTAAACTAGGGCTAGGAGTCTCTAATTCCCATTCTCTTCCACCATTATCAGTGTTTAGCTTAAGTTTAATGAAATGAATAAGTGAATGGAAGGAGAGAAGGGCTGAGTTGGTTTATAGAACAGTTTGGGTGAAACCCAAACCCAAAAGCCCACTTAACAAATAGCAAAATTCGACTTACTCCAAATATATCAAAGCTTATACTCAAAAAGATCGCAAACGCCATTTTGGAACCAATGGATGTGGTTTCGAGTTCCAATTCGGCCATTTGCAGAAAGTAACATTTCGGACCCAAAATCCGACTAACGACGCTATATTTAAATAAAACATTTTAAATATAAAATCATTAAATATGCGAGTTGTTACAATATTCGTGTAGTAGTTACCTAGTTACAGAGGTAACCCGGCCTTGTGTTGGCAGAGAGATGGTTAAGTTCTCGGGACGTCCCGCCAAAGGCGATCCCATGTGGCAGTAGGAAGTTCCTTAGCCTGACCATTTGTTGGAAAATCCAAAGAAACAACACAAGCCTTGTACGGTTTTAGTTGTATTACCTACCATGGGATGTGGCAGTAACCTCCTATTGAACATGGTAGCTATAGTAGGCATACGATATTGGTCGTATGTTGGCTAAGATTTATATTCTATTTTCGAATTGCTTTCTACACTATGCACTAATAATAATATCAAAAATGATTTGTTTTGCATAGTAAGCATCTTTGACTATCATAAGGAGAAATATCCTCCAATTCTGCGTTTGCATTGTGTGCGTGCGGGGAGGCCTTATGGTAGTTTCATTTTTCCAAAAGCATTGCGGATATTTTTCACTTCCCTTTTTATTGTTGTTTTAAGAGATAAATAGCTGTTTTGAGTTCTCACACCAGTCCTATGTCTGACCTGGAGTTTATTGTTCTCTTCCTAAACTCTGCGTTCCCATAATTTTCCACACGGGCAGTCTAGAGTCAGGTTATCAGGTCATTCTGGATTCAGAAGTGCTTTGGAGCTAAAGTGGCGAGCTGGATGGCGAGACGTATTACTTGTATATGATATTATCTTTCCGCTGTATATTCACTTGTAAGGACATGTTTGTATAACTGACCATTGTTTGTTGTGTTGTATATTGTTGTTGTACACTCTGATGTTATGATGTAATGTAATAACTGAGATAGTTCTTTGTTTTAAAGATATTCATTTATCTATTATATGTTGTTCCGCTGCGATATGTGAGATTCTGATATTGGTTCTGTTCTATCTTTTTCTTATTTCTTCTATCCTTTTCTTCTACCTCTTCTTTATAACCATAACAGTTCGGTTTTTCGGCATTCGATTATGCGGCATTTGATACAGTGGACATAAGAATGCCGACCTTCGGATCCCGACAAAATCGATATGTTACGTGTGGTATCACAGCATTTGGTTAAGTGACAACCTTGGCTCTGTTGGGGATTACTCATTAGAGATAGAGTTAGCAGTACTCTAGAATGAGTTTGAGTGTAATAATAGATAAGAGCGCGTATTTGTTAGTGAATATGAAATTATTTTGTATTGTGTTGACTTATCAGTTGATTGTTTCTGAATTCTGGTCGGTGCAGTCTAGCTAACTGTCGTCGATAGGGGTTTCTAAACTCTTAAACGAGATAAATCGACATAGTATCATTTTAAATTGGGTAAATGAAATAATTTTACCTCGATTATATTTTATGTATAAAGGAATAATTTTTCAGAATTGTCAAAGTGTATGTAAAATTAAATTGTTTGATTGTTGAAAATGTAGGAAAATGTATAAGTGAATCAAAGTTGTTCGAATAATCTGAATAAAAACAACAATTGTAAAAAAAAACATATAAGCAAATGAATTATAAAGTTAGAATTATAATTGAAATGATTTAAAATTGTGAAATAATCTTGTATAAGTAAAGGGAAATAGTGAAATTATATAAGCAAGATTTATAAATGTGATTTATAAATAAAAGAAAATTTTGAAAGAATTTAAAGCATTGGATTCACTACTGTTGCTGGGGAATAATAAGGGTCATGACTGCAGCATCATCAGTATCATTTTCGAGTTTCTGTGTGATGGATTTGCTACCATAGCAAATTGAAATTGGATTTTGTTGTGATAAACAAATTTGAAATTAAAATCCAAGTTGTAATTGGTAAATACAAGTAAATGAGTTCTGAACTTATAATATGAGATAATAAAGATTTAACTTTGGTAAAGTTGAAATAAATTTGAATTAGTATGATAAAATATATGATGTGAAATTTAACTAAAGGAAGTTAAATAAATTAAATCAGATTCAGAAGTTGAATAATAAGTTGTATAACTTATTAAATGTGAAGATGTAAGTAAAACCAATTATTAAGATGGTTAAACAATTTTGTTAAGCAAAACGAGGTATGAATCTGAATAAGTGATAAAATTGACTTTGGTAAAAGTTAAGTAGAATTTACTTTGGAATTGGAATTTGAATTGGATTTATAAGTGGAAACTTGAAAGGAAATATAACTTAAGTGATGTTGAATGAAGTTGATTTTGGTATCAAAATGAATTAATGAAATGAAGTCATTAAATAAATATGAACTTGAGTTATATAAATGAAATTCAACCTTATTTGTTAAATGAATTAGCAATTGAAGTAATGGATGAATTGAATGTGAATCAATTGAATGTAAATAAATTGATATGAAATAATGGATATAAGTGTTAATTCATTTAAAGCTAATTGAATGTTAAACCAAATTGAAGGTAAACAAAGTGAATATGAATGTTGAATGTAAAGCGAATAAATTTGGCTGTGTTGGATAAACATTGGTTGTTAGATTATTGTTAATTGATTGAATAGTAATTCATATGCAATTGAATGAATAAAATTGGAAGCTAAAGCAATTAAATTCAAATTGGAAGTTAAGTAAGTTCAATTGAATGGAGATTGATTGAATTGGAAGTGGACCAACTTGAATGTAAATTAGTGAATGTAAACTAATTGAAAATGAATAATTGAATGTTGTTGTATATGAATTGATTGTGAACAATTCCAAGTAATGTTGAAGTCATATAAGTTGCTTATAAACCTTGTTTGGTATGCATTTCTTTTAATATGCATGTGTTGTAGTTGTTTAAAGGAGTAAAATGTTAATAACTTCTTATATATGTCACTTACGTGTTTATATTGAGTAAGTACAGGTACCGGGGCTACTGATAGCCGAATTTGGTTGCGCAAAATGATAAATAAATAACTGCTTTGCTTAAAAATGCTAAAAAGGTACGCCTACGCAATAAAAATAGGAAATATGAACTGTTTTTCTGTTTTCCGACCGTGTGGGTCGATGTATATATATTTATATCTATTGTGATACTGTAAAAGCTCCTCCGTACAAAGGAGGTTATGGCGAAATTTTTTGAAAATTTAAGGCATTAGAAAATTTTCGGGAAATTTTGGAAAAAATTTGTGAAAACTAAGTTTTGATTTGAAGTTAAAAGTTAAACAATATAGTTGATTTTGAAAAGATAACTATATATGGATTTGAAAACTCAGTAAATATTTTGTAAGAAGTTTAACTATTGAATTTTGGAAAAGTTAAACACTTAAGAGATTTGTAAATCAAAATTTGAACGGTTTTTTTGAAAAGTTAATGGATTTCAAAACTCTTTCTTACTTGGTAATTTCGAGGACGAAATTCTTTTAAGGGGGGAAGTTTATAACGACCCAGAATTTCTGTCATTTGAAATTCAGATAGTTAATTGATTTTAAACATCAACAAGTAAAATTTGTAAGTCGAATAATTTATTTTTCGAATATCTGGATTTAATTGGATAATTTAATTGCTAATTTAATAATTGAAATTTCAGATATAATTGAAAATTGGGTTTAATGTGATTAAACATGATTTATAAAGTTATATTAAATCATATTGGAGTTAAAACAATGTTTGTGAACTTTTAAAATTGAATTAAAAGTTAAATTGTGAAAATTGAATATTTTAATATTTAATTGACGAGTTAAAATAGCCATTTTTCAAACAGTCTTGGATTTCGACGAAACTAGTTTCATCGGATCCATAATGTTATATTATTGTAAGGTTTCAAATTTCGTGTCAATCGGATTTACTGTTTGTCCGGGGCAAGCCAAAACGCGTAGAAATTGGTTTAATCGATTTAATTTATATTTGATCGTTTATTTCCGTAACTCGCACAGATGATTGAATTGGCCTCCGAAACCTATTCCATTGTGTCCGGAACATGCGGTAAACCCTAGAAATGCCAGTCACCGCGCGAGATTTGGAGTTCGGAAAATTTCGGATGAATAGTGTTTTTGAAAATTTTCTATATAAGCACCTCATATTCACAATTTGCAAAAAGAAAACCCTAACCTAATTGCAAACGTTCAGCCGCCACTTACATCCTTTAATGGCCGAAATTCAATTTTGTTTTTCCCTCATTTTCTGCAAATCCAACGACATTTATGAAAAACTTTCAACATGAAACTTGTAGAGCATTGAGTGATCTTGAGATCCATACGGTTATGATCTTGATTAGAGCAACGAGGAGGCTGCTATGAGGTCTCATTAAACATGGGTTTGCGCACGGTTTTCTGTGCAGGGGAGGAGCCGAGCTCGTCGTGGTTCATGCCGATGGTGGCTTACTTCAAGGCCTTCGACGTGGTATGCTTTGATCGAATTCTAGGTGTTCGATTTGATTGCAAAAATGCAAACCCTAACGACGTTGATGGGTTTGGCCGAGCTGGTATTCACGTAGAGATGGAAGAAGCAGCGTGCGGCCTGGATGCTAGGGTTCAGAATCTAACGGCTGTGATTAATCTAGGTTAAAAATAATAAAAGAAATTGTAAATTATTTATATTATAATTCGTTCAAACTTTAAAAATGCATATCTTTTTCATACGAGGTCAAAAACGCACGAAACGAATTGTGTTGGCTTCGTTTTGTTGAGCGCTACGTAATGGACTTGGTTTGGAGTCGTTTGGAGCTAGTTTTAATTTCAAGTAAAACTAAACGCATGTTTAATTTTATTCGAAACAAACGCTACAACTATTATCGGAAACTCAAGGTGAGAACTTCTCACTCAATCGAATTGTTTCGATTTAAATTTTAAATAGTTAGATTTAAAATTGCTTGATTATGTGATTGGATGATAATTATTATCCGTTGTATTGAAATAGACCCTATACGCCGTATATTAAGCGGAGGTTATTTATTAAAAACATATACCGCGATAATTCCAACTTGTATGGAATTGGTATTATATATGCATTTGGAGTTGATTTCCCGCATTATATAGCGGATGAGACCCTATTACGCCACATAATACCGGATAATATTTTATAATTCCCCTATACCACGATATTCCATCTCGAAGCGGAATTGGTATTGTGCTAACATCTTTGGATGCAGGGAAACAGGTTGGAGGGATCCAACTGGATTCCTCAAATGATTGAATTGGTTTCAATGTTGTGTGTTGATCTATTTATTAATCTATTTATAATCTACGTGATTATCTTTGTGATTGAAATCGTTAAAGGCTAAAATTTAGCCGAATATATTTTTGGTATCGTTAGATGCCGAAAATAAATAAAATTGGATTTTTGGAAATGTAAGTTGAGAATTCATAATAAAATTTAATTTTGGAATTGATTCATTTTAAATAAATAAACGTTGAAATTTTTATGTCATAAAAATTATGATTTTTGTGAAATATAACCGAAATGTGATTTTTGAAATAAGTAGTTGATTAACTTATAAAATGGTTTAAATTGGGATTTTTGAATTATTATAAAGATTTATATAAAAGATTTATAAAATTGATATTTATAAATTAAAATATTGGAATTATAAAACGAGTTTTTATAAGTGTTAAAATGAAGTATAAATGGATTTCAGAATTGAATGAAATCTATAGACTTATAAATTGTGAAGTTATAAAATGAATAGATTATCCACGTAGTTAACTTATAAATTGGATTTTGGCATGTAAATGGGATATGGATAGAGTTTGTTAATTAAGTGATTTTATAAGTTGAAGTTGTTATAAAGTATAAATGGAGTTTATAAACGTTGTTTTATAAATCCAAAATTGACTTATTTTGATAAGTTTAATTATTATAGCTTATTAAAGGAAATATATCCACGATTTTGGACAGTGGATAATCCTTTAAATAAAATATATAGAAATTGAATTTGGTTAACGAAGTATATTCATGATTTTGGATAGTGGATAATCCTTTAAATAAAATATGTAGAAATTGAATTTGGTTAACGAAGTATATTCACGATTTTGGACGGTGAATAATATATTAAAAAAATATTTTGGGAAAGTGTTATTTTAAATAGAGTTAAAACGATTCAAAAATGTTTTAAAATGTGTTAAGCATCGAAATCATAGATTTCAACATTCATTGTTGAAATAGACGTTTCGAGAAATAAAAGGAAATAGTGGACTATAACACTGTTGTTATAGTAAATGATTTCCGAAAGAAAAATTTTTGTATAGTATGGGGTTTATATATTTATCTTAATTTCGAATCCCTATACTAGCGATTTTGGGTTGTCGTAACGATGTTTTACGCAACATTCGTTTTGACTCAAATAAATGTGTTTAAGAGAAGTTTTCCTTAAAGAATAAATTATATACTTAATTTGGATTTAAGTATATTGAATACTTTCCAAATGTTGAATATAAAAGGAATTACTTATTATTAAATAAGTATGGAAATGTTTTCCAATATGAAGTGAATGTTTTGAGATTATATTCTTTAAAGATAAATTAAAAGTGAATAATTGTAATCGATTTGAAAAATTGTATAAAAGGTGAATATTTGGAAATGTAAATTCACAATGGAAATTTATAAGGGAAATTTGTTTTAAAAATAAACATTGATTTATTTTTGAAGTGTGGAAATAAATTTACGGATTTGGAACGTAAATTTAATAAAACGGTAAGGATTTATTTGATTGGTTTAAATGAACCGTTTTGAAATGCAAGTTGTAAAGGTGAAAAGTGATTTGAAATCTGTTTTCAAATGGTTGAAGTGTGGAAATATATATCTTATATAATATTTTGGAAATAAATAATTTGGGAAATTATTTGAAATCGGGTGATGTTGTGAATATTGATTGATAGTGTAACATACGCGGATTTTCGTTGCCGAAAAACCGAATAGTTATGGGGTTTTTTAAAAAAAGAATTTGAGAAAAGAAAAAGAAAGAAGAGAGAAGAGATAGGAAATAGAGAGGAAAGAAGATAGACAATTTTTAGAAAACAGAGAAAGAAAACAGAGAATTTGAAAAATAGAAGATAGAAGAATTTTAAAAATAGAACGGACAGAAAGGAAACAACAGAACAACAACAGAATCTCACAATTCGCAGCGGAACAACATATAATAATAAATGAATAATCTTTAAACAAAGAACTATATCAGTTATTACATTACAACACATTTCATTACATCATATCATCAGAGTGTACAACATCAAACAACAATGCAGCGGAAAAAGAAATACTATAAACTAGTAATACGCCATGCCATCCAGCTTGCCTCCAGCAACTCCTGAATATCCAGAATATCCTGATAAACCTTAACTCTTGACTGCCCGTGTGGAAATTGGTGGGCACCCAGAGTTTAGGAAGGAAAACAATAAACTTCGAGTCAGTCATGTGACTGGTGTGAGAACTCAAAACAGTTTATTTATCTTTAAAATCAAAATAGAGGAATATTTTTAAATTCAATTCGCAATGCTTTTAAAAATGAGACTACCATAAGGCCTCCCGCACACACACATGCAAACGCAGAATCGGAGGAGATTTCTCCTTATGATAGTCAAAGATGCTTGATACGCATTTAAAATAACATTTGATATTATTATTAGTGCATAGTGTATAACAAATTCATTTCGAAAGTAGAATATAAATCTTAGCCAACATACGACCATTATCGTATGCCTACTATAGCTACTATCCAAACAGTGGTGACCACCATAAGTGAATAGCAGGTTCTACAACTAATACCGTACAAGTTTCGTATTGGGAATTGGATTTCCAACAAATGGTCAGGCCAAGGAACTTCCCATTGCCACATGAGAATGCCTCTGGATGGACATCCCCGAGAACCAAACCGGATCTCTACCAACACAAGGCCGGGTTACTCCTAACTGAGCAACAACTGACCGAATATGCCATCCCCCGGTCCTTTGGGACCTTTTTCCGAGAGCGCTCTCTAATCAATTCACACAATCATAAAAACAAAGTGTTTCAACATGAGTAAGTATCTGGGCTCCATACCATGATACCACCCTTTTCCAGAAGGAAATGCACATATCCTAAAGGGCGCTACCCCTCATAACCTTGCTGCTTCTTTCCTGTTTTGACCATTTCCGGGATGTGAGGCTCGACGAATTCACGTCCACAAAACATACTTTATACAAAAGCCATGCTTTGGGTCAACAAATGATCAACACAATGATCACTAAGATAGACGATCAAATAAATGATCCTATCACAAATAATCAACACAATGATCATTTCAGCATCACTCAGCATGTCACATTACCAAATTGGGAATATATCGCTGATAACTTCAACTATATAACCTTTGAGCACATACGTCTCAAAGAAGGGTGTTAAGCAAAGAATAAATTCTCCGCCACCAACAGAAATATATTTGAAAGAAATCGGCTTTATATCTCAACTTGTAATGTCAGGCATACAATCCATACAAGTCTGTTCCGGGATCGAACAGAACCGAAGGCACTTACAAAGAAGTCCTTGAAATCTGGATATTCACAATCTTGATCGGATTTCCCATCACTTAGGGAGTTTCTATACCGGCGCGACTCGGTGCAGAAACAATCGATAGGTCATCCTATCGCTCTCGCAAATACCGGTCTTCAACACCGATCTTCAAATGCAATTCACAACGACGTATCACATATTCGGAATGGGTTATACGACCCCATGGTCCTTTCCCGGTTAACCCGAATAGTGAGCGCTTATTCAAAAATAAGTGTGCATTCAAATTCAATCAAATCACATCAAATACCCATTCAAAGGGAAATATTGATAGTCGGCTATTGAACTATCAATGGATATGCATACATCACCAGATTCCAAATAATTTTCCAAATTTTTTTATTTTCCAAAATATCTTCACAAGATATACAATTTCAACACTTCAAAAATAAATCAATATTTATTTTCAAACAAATTCCACTTCACATATAAATTCCATAATGAATTTATATTTCAAAATATTCATGCATATGATTTCAATTTATTCATTTCAATTTATCTTCAAAAAGATAAATTCGAATTATTCACTTCATATTGGAAAAACAATTCCATACTTATTCAATTATAAGTAATTCACAAATCTTTTTATTTTCAACCTTGGAAAATATTCAATATACTTAAATCGAATTAAGTATATATTTCATTCTATTAAGGAAAACATTCTCTTAACATATTTATTTGGGTCAAAACGAATGTTGCGTAAAACATCGTTACGACAACCCAAAATCACTAGTATAGGGATTCGAATTTAAAATAGATATATAAATCCTAATACTACACAAACCATTTCCTTTCGGAAATCATTTACTATAACAACAGTGTTATAGTCCACCATTTCCTTTAATTTCTCGAAACATCTATTTCAACAATAAATGTTGAAATCTATGTTTTCGAATCTCAACACCTTTAAAACATCGTTAGATCGTTTTAATTCTGTTTAAAATATCACATTCTAAAACATTTTCTTTAACATGTTATTTACTATTTAAAAACGTGAATATACTACATTAACAAATTTCATCAATTCTATGCATTTTATTTCAAAGGATTATTCACAGTCTAAAACGTGAATATAACTTTATTTCTAAGTTATAACAATTAACTTATCAAAATAAGTCGTTTGTGAATTTATAAAACAACGTTTATAAATTCCATTTCTATTTATTTATAAAAACTTCCTTTTTATAAATTCCTTTATTAACCTATTCCAGTTTATAACTCAATTATAAACTAAAAGTTCATATTATAAGTTAATTACTTATAAAACGATTATTTTACAAAATCGTTCCTTTAAAGACTTTCCAATTTATAAATCTTATAACTTATAAGATTCATTTATTTAACAAAATTTATTCTTCAAATAACTTCACAAATTTATAAATCTTACTATTTATAAATTTCATTTATAACTTCACCGTTTATAATTCCATAAATTTCATTTATTTATGAAATTCATTTTCACTTCATTCAAACACTTATAAAAACTCGTTTTATAAGTTAATATTTCGATTTATAAATATCCATTTATAAATCTCTTAATATAAATCAATTTATATTATTCTTTAAAACGTCTTTAAATTCCTTTAAAACTTCATCATTTTGATTTATAAAATAATCAAATTTTATAAATCCTATATTTAAACTTTTTATAACAAGTTCAGAATCCCAATTTAAACTCTTTTATAAAGTCATTAATTCCTTATTTTCAAAAATCAGCTTTTAACTATATTTCTTAAAAATCATAATTTTTATAACTTTAAAAATTATAACGTTCATTTATTTATAATGGATCAATTCCAAAAATATAGTATATTTTCGAAATCACTTTTAAAAATCATTTTAAAATCCCAAAATCTGGGTCCAATGATGCTACACACCAAATAGTCAATCACGACTACAACGATCCATCATATATCGATATGATAATCCATCAAATATATGAAATCAAATAAAAACTGTTGAGGAATCCAGTTGGATCCCTCCAACCTGTTTTCCTGCATCCAAAAACATTAGCACAATACCAATTTCGCTCCAGTACGAAATTATCGCGGTATATGTTTTTATTAAATATTATCCGCTTAATAACGGCGTAATAGGGTCTCATCCGCTAAACAAAAAATGCGGGAAATCAACAACTGCAATATATACATATGCCAATATATATATATTGCTATTATATATAATACCAATTTCACTGTTTATGAAATATTCGCGGTATATGTTTATATTAAATAACATCCGCTTACTAACGGCGCATAATGTCTATTTTAACAATCAATAGATAACAATCGACATTCAAACATGCATTCAAATATTTTAAATCTAACTATTTAAAATAAAAATCGAAATCTATTCGATTGAGTGAGAAGTTCTCACCTTGGTTTTAATTTCCGTTTTAGCGATTTATTTCGAATAAAATTAAACGCGCGTTTAATTTTACCCGAAATTCTCACTAACTCCAAACGACTCCAAACCAACTCCATCGCGTAGTGCTCGTCGATACGATTCCAACGCAACTGGTTTCGCGCAGTTTCGACCTCGTATGAAAAAGTTACGAATTTTTGAAGTTTTACACGATTTTATATAAACAATTTAACATTAACTTTACTAATTTTTTATACCAATCTAATCCTAGCCGTGCATAGCAGATCCAACGCACCTCCCCTTTCTTCCTCATCATCACGCAATACCCAGTAACCCCAAAAACGCAACCGAACCCATGAATCAAATTAGGGTTTAAATTTGCTCGTCCTACACTCAACTATACTCGATCACACCTCCGCCACGTCGAAGAGCACGACACAAGCTAGGTTCGGTCCCAGCCTTGGCCAACTCGGCCTGCACATGAGCCTAGAAAAGCGTGCCAAAACTGAAGAGAACGCCCCCCCCCCCCTGACGCCACCACGTTGCTCCGTTTCCGATCACCACCGTTCACAACGTAGCTCTCACTCCCCTCTCTAACTTTCATGTTGACAACTTTCTCTAATTGTTGACGGATTGGAAGATCTAGAGGGAAGAACGAAACAAATTTCTGGCCATTAAAATCCTAGGGCCGGCTACAAGAAGGAAGAAGGGTTTTGTATATTTTTTTTTTATTTTCTTGAGTTATGGGGGTATTTATAAGGAACGAGCGACACTATTCATTCCGGAAATTCCGAACTCCGATTTACGCGCCGTAACCAGCGTACCTAGGGTTTATCCCGCGTTCCGGACACAATGGAACAGGTTTCGAAAGCTAATTCGGAAGTATGTGCGAGTTATGGCTGCAAACGCTCAATTTAAATTAAACCGATTTAAATCGATTTCTAGGCGTTTTAATTTGTACAGGAAAAACGGTAAATCCAATTGACACGAAATTTGAAACCTTACAATAATATCACATTACGGATCCGATGAAACTGGTTTCGTCGAAATCCGAGACTTTTTGAAAAATGGCTATTTTGACTCGCCAAATTTAAATTAAAAAATAAATCGATGCGTTTCGAGCTGCCACGATCAAACGATAACTCCGATTGACACGAAAATTGAAATCCGGTAATAATTAACTATTACGGATCCAATGGAACTGGTTTCGTTCAATTCTGAGACTGTTCAAAAATTGACTATTTTCACTAGTCGATTTTAATATTAAAATATTCAATTTTCACAGATTAACTTTTAATTCGATTTTAAAAGTTCTAAAATATCATTCTAACTTCAACATGATAAAATAAAATTTTACAAATCATTTTCAATCATATTTAACTCAATTTTCAATTATTTCCATAATTTAACATATTAAATTATCGATTTAATTATTCAATTAAATCCAATAATTCAAATAAAAATTTATTTGACTTATAAATTCACTTATAAATATTTAAAATAAATTAAATATTCAAATTTAAATTATTAAAAATTCTGGGTCGTTACAGATAGTTAAATAACCGACTATCAATATTGACCCTTAAGTGGCTATTTGTTGTGAATTGGTTGAAATTGAATGCTACACTTATTTTTTTAATTATTGCGCTCGTTATTCGGATTATCCATTCCGAATAGTGATACGACGTAATGGATAACATTGAAGACCGATGGTGAAGACCGGGTATTTGTGAAAATGATAGGATGACCTATCGATTGTCTCTACACCGTTAGCTACGGTATGGAGATTTTCTTTGTGATGGGAAATTCGATCAGGATTGTGAATACCCGGATTGCAAGGCTTCTTTTGAAGTGCCGCCGGTTCTGTTTGAACCCGGAACAGACTTGTATGGTTATGTGTCTGACATTACATTTTGAAATATAAAGCAGATTTCTGTCAAATACATCTCTGTTGGTGGCGGAGAATTTATTCTCTTAGCTTAACACCCTTCTCTGAGACGTACGAGCTCAGAGGTTTTGTAGTTGAAGGCTATCAGCGATATATTCCCAATTTGGTAATGTGGCATGCTGAGTGTTGCTGTGTGATGATTATTTATTGATCATTTGTTGATCAAAGCGTGGCTTTCTGAAAAAGCGTGGCTTTGTGAAAAAGCGTAGCTTTGTGGACGAGACTTCGTCAGACCTCACACCCTGGAAATGGTCAAAACAGGAATATGCGGCAAAGTTATGAGGGTCGCTCACTTTAGGGTATGTCATTTCCTTCTGGAAAAGGGTGGTGTCAGGTATGGAGCCCTGATGCTTAACCTATGTGGTTGCTCCAATCTCATTTTTCAGTGTGGTTGTTGCTTGGTGATAGAGGGCCCTCGGATAAAGGTCCCAAAGGACCAGGGAGTGGCATATTCGTGTAGTAGTTACCTAGTTACAGAGGTAACCCGGCCTTGTGTTGGCAAGGAGCTGGTTAAGTTCTCGGGACGTCCCGCTAGAGGCGATCCCATGTGGCAGTAGGAAGTTCCTTAGCCTGACCATTTGTTGGAAAATCCAAAGAAACAATACGAGCCTTATACGGTTTTAGTTGTATTACCTGCCATGGAATGTGGCGGTAACCTGCTATTGAACATGGTAGCTATAGTAGGCATACGATAATGGTTGTATGTTGGCTAAGATTTATATTCTATTTTTGAAATGCTTTCTACACTATGTGTGACGACCCAAACTCGATGTCCAATAAACGACATCAAATTCGCATCGTCGGAGCTTATAACAACAATTAGATGAATATAAAACAGCGGAACAGAATCAATGTCATAAATAATATCACTGTTACAACATCAACTTAATATCCATACTATAACAGAGTACATAGTACATACACCACAATCTCCAAATACAACATCATGATAATACAACAATGATCATATATCCAAAAATCCTCAAATGAAAGAGATGATTACGAACTCCCAAAAGCTAAACACCTGTAATCTCCAATAGCTCCTAAGATATATCCAAGATAAGAGCTCCAAAATACTGCTACTCCAAAATATAGAAACCTGCTACTAGGCTGCCCGTGTGAAAATAATGGGCACCCAGAGTTTAGGAAAGAAAACAATAAACTCCGGATCAGTCATGGGACTGGTATGAGTAAACAAGACAGTTGTATTTAAATAAACAAGATTTATAAAAGAATTTTCGGAATGCTTTTAAAAATGGAACTACCATAAGACCTCCCGCCACACACACAATGCAAACGCAGAATTGGAGGAGATTTCTTCTTATGACAGTTAAATATGCTTGATACGAGAAAAGAATTCTTTGATATTATTACTAGTGCATAGTGAAGAAAACATTTCAAAAATAGAATATTAATCTTAGCCAACATAGACATTCCGAACTATGCCTACTATAACTATCATGTTTTGTGGCAGGTTACCGCCACGCTGCATGACAGGTTTTACAACTAAAACCGTACAGGGTTTCGTATTGTTTCTTTGGATTTCCAACAAATGGTCAGGCCAAGGAACTTCCCATTGCCACATGAGAATGCCTCTGGAAAGACATCCCCGAGAACCAAACCGGATCTCTGCCAACACAAGGCCGGGTTACCCCTAACTGGGTAACTACTGACACGAGTATGCCATCTCCCGGTCGTAACCAACCTTTAACCGGGGCCCCAGCAACAAATCACAAAATCATATATATATATATCTGCGATATCCACATAAGTTAAGTATCTGGGCTCTATACCATGATACCACTTCTATCCAGAAGGAAATGCACATACCCTAAGGGGTGCTACCCCCAATAACCTTGCCGCATCTTTCCTGTTTTGACCATTTCGGGGTGTGAGGTCCGACGAAGTCACGTCCACAAAAACACACTTTATACAAAAGCCGTGCTTTGGGTCAACAAATGATCAACACAATGATCACTAAGATAGACGATCAAATAAACGATCCTATCACAATAATCAACACAATGATCATTTCAGCAACACTCAACATGTCACATTACCAAATTGGGAATATATCGCTGATAACTTCAACTATATAACCTCTGAGCTCGTACGTCTCAGAGAAGGGTGTTAAGCTAAAAGAATAAATTCTCCGCCACCAACAGAAATATATTTGAAAGAAATCGGCTTTATATCTCAACTTGTAATGTCAGACATACAATCCATACAAGTCTGTTCCGGGATCGAACAGAACCGAAGGCACTTCCAAAGAAGCCCTTGCAATCCGGATATCCACAATCCTGATCGGATTCCCCATCACATATGGAGAACTCTATACCGGAGCAACTCGGTGCAGAGTCAATCGATAGGTCATCCTATCGCTCTCGCAAATATCCGGTCTTCACCACCGGTCATCAAATGCGATCCAATTCGACGTATCACTATTCGGAATGGGTTATACGACACAAAGGTCATCTCCCGGTTAAACCGAATAGTGAGCGTTAATTTAAAAATAATGTGGATATTGTTCACAACAATTTATAGGTTCGATGTGGATTTCGGATAACAAACTGAAATCCGACTCCCTGTCGCATCGAAATTTAAATTGCCGTTTTACGGCAAACAGGGTTTTCATATCACTACAGAACAAATCACAGTCATAGTGCAAAATACAGTACCACAATCACAACAAAAATCAATATCGTGCATAGCAATGGTTAATTATTTACAATCCAAAGTGAATATGATTTAATAGTTTACCCAAATAATTATCTTTATTGATTATTTTAAATCAATTGATTTAATATTCTTAGTGATAAATTAATTAATCTTAATTAACTTGATAAATTGATTCCTTAATTTATCATTTTAATTAACTGTCAATTATAAATCGATTTACTGGAATTATCGAATTAACTAGATATTTAATTGTTAATTAATCAATCTTCAACTACGACCTAAATCCCGAATTACTTAGTTAATTATAATTATTAATTTAAATCATTCTTGGATGCTTTCCAAAACAATTTGTTATTTACTCGAATTAATATTAGAAATCTTCTTATTTTGAAATCAATTTATTACTATTACAAAAACTTAATTAACTTAAATATCTATCTGAAATTTTCTCTTGAAGTATTAATTAGATTTTTAAACGTGATTAAATATTTATTAAATTAATTGAACTTGAAAGTAAGTTCTTATCTCAAAACAGAGAGTTGTTAATACTAGTTCACCATTTTAAATAGATTTGGGTTTTAAACTTAAACATTTGATTTACAAGTTGATTGGGCTTAACCCATTTTTCGAACAACCCGGGTAAATCAAGTGCTTTCCCCGAGCCAAACGCGGGTTATTCTCGTCACTTCCCCGTTGCTTCTCTCGTGTCTTCCCCTCGTCCCAATTTCCTTTCTTCTTCCTGTCTCTCTTTTTTTTCTTTTTTTCTTTTTAAAGCTAAGTTTTAAAACCCAGATCCACATCTTTTGGAACGCGAGAACACCGAAGTACATTACCTAATTTCTCGAGTTCCAACTCGAGTTCCAAGTCGTTACTTCCCCTGATGCTCAAAACACTGACACCATCACCACCGTGCACATGCACGGTGGTTCGCCGCCGTTCTGGTGAACACCCACACCTCCAGCAAGTCACGCGTTACCCCAACATTCAACAGCAACAACCATTTCGACGCCAACAACACTCGAACAAAATCGAGTATTCAGTTCGAAATCGAACCCACCCTCACCGCTAGAAATCGAAGCCACGCCACCTCCTCTGGCCACCAGAGGCCATGAAAATTTCACCCGAGCTCCTCTGATGTGTGACGCCACTACTGGCACCGGTGCGACGAGGTCCGGTTGCCTATAGGCGGAGCGGCGACCACAATTCCAGATCGTATGTTTTCGAGTTTAAAACCCTAATTTTATCTCAAACTCCAAATTCACGCAATCGAAAAATAACTTGATAATTTTCCCCAGATCCTAACTGTTTCAGCATGCTTCAATCAAATTTTTAGGATTTTTAATTGATTCGTTCTTCTAGAATTCGAAAAAAACAATTTTTTGTTCATATACAAATCCCTCTGAGAAAAATTTAACTAAAAATTCAAATTTTTGTTTTAAAACTCATGAATTGAAATATAGATTCAGATTAAAATCTTGAATCAATGTTTCACACCTTTTTATTTTTGTCAAATTTCAACTTAAAACCTGTAGAACAAAAGTTACAGTGATGCTTGATACAGAGGGTTTTAAATCACCTTTAAACATCTTATTTTTTTTAAGTTTAACAACTGGTTTAGTTGAGAATCAAAGCTAATTTTTTTTTTAACAAAATGGTTTAAATGTTTGAACAGAAAGATGAAGTCTGTAACAACTTTTCAGAGAACAGAGCATACTAAAATCATCTACCTACTGAAGTACATGAAAACAGATTAAATATGAAGTTTGAACTAGTTTAAACAACTTAAAATCCTTAACAAAATCATATTTACTCACTTGGAAATATTTGAAAACAGGGAATACTTTTGCTTTGAAATCTGCAGGTTTTTCTTTTTCTTTCTGATTCTTCTCTTCCTTTTAATTTCTTTTTTTTTTCTTTGCTAAATATTTTTTTTTTCTGATTCACACAGTTATGCTCGAATGAAATGATATGAGAAGGTAGATATATCTATATATATATATAACAGGTGGTGTGTATATTGAAGTTTACTAAAACAAGTTCAGGCTGAATAACCCATGCTGGAAGTAAAAGCATTAAATGCAAGTATGTTTGTAGTCTTTTCCTTGTATGCTTATACAGGAAATCTTACTTTATATTTGCTGAAGTGCATAGCATTAAATGCTTCATGTCTCCTTATACACCTACAGGTAAGTTACTTTATCACTTTTATTTTTATTTATATACAAACTTACTTTATTTTGTTATATGGAAGAGTTTCATTTTCTTTTTACAGTTTATATTTTTTTCTTACTGTTTTGTTATCTTGTTTGTTTATTTGTTCATTTATTCATTTGTTTATTCTTTTGTTCATTTGTTTGTTCTTTTGTTTAACTATTTGTTTGTTTATTTTTATTTTTTTGCTGTTCATTTGTTTGTTAGTTTATTCTTTTGTTCATTGTTTGTTCTTTGGTTCAACTATTTGTTTACTTATTTGTTCATTTGTTTATTTATATGTTTGATCTTTTATTTGACTATTTGTTTATTTATATGTTTGATCTTTTATTTGACTATTTGTTTATTTATATGTTTGATCTTTTATTTGACTATTTGTTTATTTATATGTTTGATCTTTTATTTGACTATTTGTTTATTTATTTGCTTGTTTGTTTAGATTATGATTATGTTATTTAAATTTTATAATTTCATCATAACTTACTTTAACAGATTTTAAATTCTATTAAAAGATCATCTATCAATATCTCTTTTTATTTAATCCTATATTAATGTGTAATATTAATATTATATTATTAAATTTAGATTGAATTTCACTAGTTAGATCCCAAAGTTCATACTATTAATCAAATTTTAAATTTCAAAAATTTCGGGATGTTACAATATCCCCTCCTTAAGAAAATTTCGTCCTCGAAATTGAAAGAGAGAGAAACTTAAACAATAATATACGAATTCAAAAACAAGGAAATGACTTACAGTTTTAAGTCGAGATGTCAATTCTGCATTTGGGATATGATTTCTTCATATTCTCTTCAGTCTCCCAAGTACAGTCCTTTGGATCGCCACTCCATTTAACTTTGACCAATTTCACAATTTTATTCCTTAATCGCTTCTCATCACGATCAATTATTTTCATCGGTTCCCTTCTAACTGCCAAGTTGGGAGTGATTTCTAGATCCTGCTGAGCAGCTTCTTCAATAATATCATCTGGATCGTGCACATCTTTCCGAAGATTAGAAATATGGAACACATCATGTACGCCAGACAACCAGCTGGGTAACTGCACTCTATATGCTAGAGAACCAATCCTTTCCAGAATAGGAAAAGGACCAATATAACGCGGTGCCAACTTCCCAGTTTTCCCGAATCTCAATACACCCCGCATCGGAGATACTTTCAGAAATACAGAATCTCCAACTTGGAATTCCAAATTTCTCCTTCGACGGTCATAATAGCTCTTCTGACGGCTTTGGGCAGTTAATAACTTTTTTCGAATAAAATTTACCTTCTCAGTGGCTTCTTTTATCATATCCGGTCCAAGAACAAGTCTGTCACCTGATTCGATCCAGCATGTAGGTGATCGACACGGACGACCATATAAAGCTTCGAAAGGAGCCATTTCTAAACTGGCCTGATAACTGTTATTATAAGAGAATTCAACTAGATGCAAATGGTCCTCCCAAGAACCACCAAAATCATGAACACAAGCACGCAGTAGGTCTTCTAAAATTCGATTAACTCTCTCAGTCTGTCCATCAGATTGCGGATGATAAGCAGTACTGAATTTTAATTTCGTTCCCAATGCATCCTGAAATGCTTCCCAAAATCTACTAGTGAAGATCGGGTCACGATCACTCACTATACTACTGGGAATACCATGGAGGCGAACAATTTCCTTTATATATATACCTGCCAAGCTTGCCGCAGTCCGAGTAGATTTAACTGGAATGAAATGAGCATTTTTGGTTAGACGATCTACAATAACCCAAATCGCTTCATTGCCTTTCTTGGTTCGTGGCAATCCATCGATGAAATCCATCGATACCTGATCCCACTTCCATTTCGGTACTTCTAAAGGTTGAAGTAAACCGGCCACTTTCTTTTGGTCGCTCTTGATCTGCTGACAAGTAGCACAACGACTCACATAAATAGATATGTCTCTCTTCAGCGTTTTCCACCAGAATGTTCTTTTAACATCTCGATACATTTTGTTGACTCCTGGATGGATGCTGAATTTGGACTTGTGGCATTCGTCCAAAACTTCACGTTTCAGATCAGGGAAGTCTGGAACACAAATCCTGCCTTTTAATCTTATTACTCCTCTATTATCCATCTCGAAACTAGTGCCTTCTCCTTGGCAAATTCTTTTATAAATTCCCCGAAGAAACTCATCTTCATATTGCTGTCTTGCGATCTTCTCAAAGAGAGTAGGAGTGATAACAAGGTATGCAAGAACAGCATGTCTCCTACTTAAAGCATCGGCAACCACATTGGCTTTTCCCGGCGTATATTGGATATCTAAGTCATAAGATGCCAGAAATTCCAACCAACGTTGTTGTCGCAAATTCAGATCCTTCTGGGTGAAAAGATATTTCAAGTTTTTATGATCGGTGAATAATTCGAATTTTTCACCTAAAACAAAGAGAGTTTATTAGGTATATTTCTTTAATCAAGTTAGTTTCATCAATTGTTAAGAAAGCTGAAAAGATTCTTACCCAGAAGATAGTGTCGCCATATTTTCAAAGCGAAAACAACAGCCAAAAGTTCCAAATCATGCGTTGGGTAGTTCTTCTCATGCGGACGTAATTGTCTACTTGCGTAGGCAACCACCTTTCCATTTTGCATTAATACTGCACCTACCCCTTCACCACTTGCATCAGTATAGACAGATAAGCCTCGGTTCCCATTAACTATAGTGAGAACAGGAGCAGTGGTCAATCTCTTTTTCAACTCTTGAAAAACTTCCTCACATCTTGAAGTCCAAATGAACTTTGCATTTTTCATTGTTAACTTAGTCAGCGGACTAGCCAACTTAGAAAAATCTTGAACGAATTTCCGGTAATAGCCTGCTAAACCCAAAAAGCTTCGAACTTCTCTTGGAGTAGTGGGTTGTTTCCAATCAAGAATAGCGGAAATTTTGCTAGGATCTACTGAAATTCCTTCTTCATTAACAATATGGCCAAGGAATTTTACTTCATTGACCCAGAAATGGCATTTGGAAAATTTTGCATATAGAACATTTCTCCTCAAAATTTCTAAGACGATTCTAAGATGCTCGGCATGATCATCTTCAGTTTTGGAGAAAATTAAGATGTCATCAATGAATACAAGTACAAATTTATTCAGAACTTCCCGAAACACACGAGTCATGAGATCTACGAAGCATGCTGGAGCATTGGTTAGCCCGAAAGGCATAACTAACCATTCATAGAACATATTAGGACCTCTGAAAGCAGTCAGATGTACACAATCTTCGGCGATTCGTAATTGATGGAATCCCTGAGCTAGATCCATCTTTGAAAAGAAACGAGCGCCATGCAACTGATCAAATAAATCATCAATCCTGGGCAGTGGAAATTTATTTTTGAGAGTTTGTTTATTTAGATCGCGGTAATCTACACACAATCTCAAAGATCCGTATGATTTGGCAACAAATACGACGGCTGAGCCCCATTCAGAAACACTAGGTCGAATTAATCCTTTTGCTAGTAGCTCATTAGTTTGATGAACCAATTCAATCTTTTCCCTGGGTGCCATCCTGCGACTTGCATGAACAACAGGACGAGCATTAGGTACAAGATCGATTCGGAATTCTATTTCTCGATGAGGAGGTAAAGATTTCACTTCTTCGAATACGTCGGAAAAATCCCGAACAACAGGTATAGACTGCAAAGTGGGTTCAAGATTTCCCAAAGTATATATCAATCTGTCGCTCCTTGGACTAGGATTTTCACAAGAGATTTCAATAAAATTTCCAAAACTTGTTTTGATTAAAACTATCCGATTACTACACTCCAATCTAGCATCGTATCTCGTTAACCATATCATACCGAGTAAGATTTCAAATTCATCAAATTCGAGGACATAAAGGTTGATAGGAAATTTATAGCTAGCATATGAAATAGGAACTCTCTTACAATATGAACTAAGATTTGCGGGACCTCCAACCGGATTTTTCACGCAAATAAGATCGTCAGCAAATTTAGTTTCAAGTCCTAATTCATTTACGGTTTGTTGGGAAATAAAGCTATGTGAAGCTCCTGTATCAAATAAAACTCTAACAGTTCTATTATTAATAGTAAGGTTACCTTCCAAAACACTTTTCCCTTTGTCAGCTTTTGAAGATGAGGGGTCCTCCTTTATCGTGTAAACTTTTGCCACCTGCGCTGGCTTCATCACTGGGCAATCTTTAACTAAATGTCCCGGTTTATGACAATTGTAACATTCTCTAGCTGGTTTCTTCGGTTTTGGGCAGTCATTTGAATAGTGGCCTTTCTCTTTGCAGTTGTAACAAGTGACATTTTCTGTTGCTCTTCCTTGAGTGTTCCTCTTCTTCTCATTGCCTTGCCAAGGTTTCTTGCCTCCGAATTTTCGCTTTTTATAATTCTGACTACCTGGATTACCTTTCTCCACAGTTTCTTCTTGTATATCAAGAGTAGCGTACCTGTAACCCATATCTACTAAATCTGAGAAAGATTCTTTAACATGACCCGTCATTCTTCCATGATATTTCTGGTTCATTCCCCGGATAAACCTTTCGTTTTTCTTCAGAGGTGTATTTAGCAATTCCGGGCCAAACCGAGATAGTTCACTGAATTTATTCAAGTATTCTTCAAACAACAAACTTCCTTGTTTCAAATCCAGAAATTCCTGATACATTCTAGAAACTCCCGCCGATGGCATGTAACGTTTCTCAAACACTTCCTTGAAACGATCCCAAGTAAATTCTTCCTCGGGTTCATCTACAATGATGGTTTCCCACCAAGCTGAAGCTTCTCCTTGGAGTTGCTAAGAAGCTATAAGTCTTTTCTGCTCATCCTGCAATTTTAGCCCTTTAAAAATCTTTTCACACGATCTTACCCAAGCTTGAGCGTCAATAATTGACTCTTTGCCAATAAATGGTTTGCCACCAAGCTTTTCAAACTTCTTATATAATTCAGCCAAGTCCGGCTGCTGCTGAATTTCTATTACTGCTTCTGCGGCTGCGGGAATTTGATTTGGTGCTGCAGCATTGCCTTGACCCCTAGTTCTTCCTCTGCGTCCACTCATTTTCACTATCTGAGATTAGTAAGAAAATTGATTTAGATATACAGGCGAAATATCATAAGGAATATCAGCAGTAAATAGACTAAGAAATTTCAAAGTTTCAATTTTGATTATACTCATTCTAGGGTATACTTCACCCTATCTCTAATGAGCCATCTAATGTGTTATACTCCGTAGCTAAAGTTCTTGCTCAACCAACAGCTCTGATACCAATTTGTGACGACCCAAACTCGATGTCCAATAAACGACATCAAATTCGCATCGTCGGAGCTTATAACAACAATTAGATGAATATAAAACAGCGGAACAGAATCAGTGTCATAAATAATATCACTGTTACAACATCAACTTAATATCCATACTATAACAGAGTACATAGTACATACACCACAATCTCCAAATACAACATCATGATAATACAACAATGATCATATATCCAAAAATCCTCAAATAAAAGAGATGACTACGAACTCCCAAAAGCTAAACACCTGTAATCTCCAATAGCTCCTAAGATATATCCAAGATAAGAGCTCCAAAATACTGCTACTCCAAAATATAGAAACCTGCTACTAGGCTGCCCGTGTGAAAATAATGGGCACCCAGAGTTTAGGAAAGAAAACAATAAACTCCGGATCAGTCATGGGACTGGTATGAGTAAACAAGACAGTTGTATTTAAATAAACAAGATTTATAAAAGAATTTTCGGAATGCTTTTAAAAATGGAACTACCATAAGACCTCCCGCCACACACACAATGCAAACGCAGAATTGGAGGAGATTTCTTCTTATGACAGTTAAATATGCTTGATACGAGAAAAGAATTCTTTGATATTATTACTAGTGCATAGTGAAGAAAACATTTCAAAAATAGAATATTAATCTTAGCCAACATAGACATTCCGAACTATGCCTACTATAACTATCATGTTTTGTGGCAGGTTACCGCCACGCTGCATGACAGGTTTTACAACTAAAACCGTACAGGGTTTCGTATTGTTTCTTTGGATTTCCAACAAATGGTCAGGCCAAGGAACTTCCCATTGCCACATGAGAATGCCTCTGGAAAGACATCCCCGAGAACCAAACCGGATCTCTGCCAACACAAGGCCTGGTTACCCCTAACTGGGTAACTACTGACACGAGTATGCCATCTCCCGGTCGTAACCAACCTTTAACCGGGGCCCCAGCAACAAATCACAAAATCATATATATATATATCTGCGATATCCACATAAGTTAAGTATCTGGGCTCTATACCATGATACCACTTCTATCCAGAAGGAAATGCACATACCCTAAGGGGTGCTACCCCCAATAACCTTGCCGCATCTTTCCTGTTTTGACCATTTCGGGGTGTGAGGTCCGACGAAGTCACGTCCACAAAAACACACTTTATACAAAAGCCGTGCTTTGGGTCAACAAATGATCAACACAATGATCACTAAGATAGACGATCAAATAAACGATCCTATCACAATAATCAACACAATGATCATTTCAGCAACACTCAACATGTCACATTACCAAATTGGGAATATATCGCTGATAACTTCAACTATATAACCTCTGAGCTCGTACGTCTCAGAGAAGGGTGTTAAGCTAAAAGAATAAATTCTCCGCCACCAACAGAAATATATTTGAAAGAAATCGGCTTTATATCTCAACTTGTAATGTCAGACATACAATCCATACAAGTCTGTTCCGGGATCGAACAGAACCGAAGGCACTTCCAAAGAAGCCCTTGCAATCCGGATATCCACAATCCTGATCGGATTCCCCATCACATATGGAGAACTCTATACCGGAGCAACTCGGTGCAGAGTCAATCGATAGGTCATCCTATCGCTCTCGCAAATATCCGGTCTTCACCACCGGTCATCAAATGCGATCCAATTCGACGTATCACTATTCGGAATGGGTTATACGACACAAAGGTCATCTCCTGGTTAAACCGAATAGTGAGCGTTAATTTAAAAATAATGTGGATATTGTTCACAACAATTTATAGGTTCGATGTGGATTTCGGATAACAAACTGAAATCTGACTCCCTGTCGCATCGAAATTTAAATTGCCGTTTTACGGCAAACAGGGTTTTCATATCACTACAGAACAAATCACAGTCATAGTGCAAAATACAGTACCACAATCACAACAAAAATCAATATCGTGCATAGCAATGGTTAATTATTTACAATCCAAAGTGAATATGATTTAATAGTTTACCCAAATAATTATCTTTATTGATTATTTTAAATCAATTGATTTAATATTCTTAGTGATAAATTAATTAATCTTAATTAACTTGATAAATTGATTCCTTAATTTATCATTTTAATTAACTGTCAATTATAAATCGATTTACTGGAATTATCGAATTAACTAGATATTTAATTGTTAATTAATCAATCTTCAACTACGACCTAAATCCCGAATTACTTAGTTAATTATAATTATTAATTTAAATCATTCTTGGATGCTTTCCAAAACAATTTGTTATTTACTCGAATTAATATTAGAAATCTTCTTATTTTGAAATCAATTTATTACTATTACAAAAACTTAATTAACTTAAATATCTATCTGAAATTTTCTCTTGAAGTATTAATTAGATTTTTAAACGTGATTAAATATTTATTAAATTAATTGAACTTGAAAGTAAGTTCTTATCTCAAAACAGAGAGTTGTTAATACTAGTTCACCATTTTAAATAGATTTGGGTTTTAAACTTAAACATTTGATTTACAAGTTGATTGGGCTTAACCCATTTTTCGAACAACCCGGGTAAATCAAGTGCTTTCCCCGAGCCAAACGCGGGTTATTCTCGTCACTTCCCCGTTGCTTCTCTCATGTCTTCCCCTCGTCCCAATTTCCTTTCTTCTTCCTGTCTCTCTTTTTTTTTCTTTTTCCTTTTAAAGCTAAGTTTTAAAACCCAGATCCACATCTTTTGGAACGCGAGAACACCGAAGTACATTACCTAATTTCTCGAGTTCCAACTCGAGTTCCAACTCGAGTTCCAAGTCGTTACTTCCCCTGATGCTCAAAACACTGACACCATCAACACCGTGCACGTGCACGGTGGTTCGCCGCCGTTCTGGTGAACACCCACACCTCCAGCAAGTCACGCGTTACCCCAACATTCAACAGCAACAACCATTTCGACGCCAACAACACTCGAACAAAATCGAGTATTCAGTTCGAAATCGAACCCACCCTCACCGCTAGAAATCGAAGCCACGCCACCTCCTCTGGCCACCAGAGGCCATGAAAATTTCACCCGAGCTCCTCTGATGTGTGACGCCACTACTGGCACCGGTGCGACGAGGTCCGGTTGCCTATAGGCGGAGCGGCGACCACAATTCCAGATCGTATGTTTTCGAGTTTAAAACCCTAATTTTATCTCAAACTCCAAATTCACGCAATCGAAAAATAACTTGATAATTTTCCCCAGATCCTAACTGTTTCAGCATGCTTCAATCAAATTTTTAGGATTTTTAATTGATTCGTTCTTCTAGAATTCGAAAAAAACAATTTTTTGTTCATATACAAATCCCTCTGAGAAAAATTTAACTAAAAATTCAAATTTTTGTTTTAAAACTCATGAATTGAAATATAGATTCAGATTAAAATCTTGAATCAATGTTTCACACCTTTTTATTTTTGTCAAATTTCAACTTAAAACCTGTAGAACAAAAGTTACAGTGATGCTTGATACAGAGGGTTTTAAATCACCTTTAAACATCTTATTTTTTTTAAGTTTAACAACTGGTTTAGTTGAGAATCAAAGCTAAATTTTTTTTTTTAACAAAATGGTTTAAATGTTTGAACAGAAAGATGAAGTCTGTAACAACTTTTCAGAGAACAGAGCATACTAAAATCATCTACCTACTGAAGTACATGAAAACAGATTAAATATGAAGTTTGAACTAGTTTAAACAACTTAAAATCCTTAACAAAATCATATTTACTCACTTGGAAATATTTGAAAACAGGGAATACTTTTGCTTTGAAATCTGCAGGTTTTTCTTTTTCTTTCTGATTCTTCTCTTCCTTTTAATTTCTTTTTTTTTTCTTTGCTAAATATTTTTTTTTTCTGATTCACACAGTTATGCTCGAATGAAATGATATGAGAAGGTAGATATATATATATATATATATATATATATATATATAACAGGTGGTGTGTATATTGAAGTTTACTAAAACAAGTTCAGGCTGAATAACCCATGCTGGAAGTAAAAGCATTAAATGCAAGTATGTTTGTAGTCTTTTCCTTGTATGCTTATACAGGAAATCTTACTTTATATTTGCTGAAGTGCATAGCATTAAATGCTTCATGTCTCCTTATACACCTACAGGTAAGTTACTTTATCACTTTTATTTTTATTTATATACAAACTTACTTTATTTTGTTATATGGAAGAGTTTCATTTTCTTTTTACAGTTTATATTTTTTTCTTACTGTTTTGTTATCTTGTTTGTTTATTTGTTCATTTATTCATTTGTTTATTCTTTTGTTCATTTGTTTGTTCTTTTGTTTAACTATTTGTTTGTTTATTTTTATTTTTTTGTTGTTCATTTGTTTGTTAGTTTATTCTTTTGTTCATTGTTTGTTCTTTGGTTCAACTATTTGTTTACTTATTTGTTCATTTGTTTATTTATATGTTTGATCTTTTATTTGACTATTTGTTTATTTATATGTTTGATCTTTTATTTGACTATTTGTTTATTTATATGTTTGATCTTTTATTTGACTATTTGTTTATTTATTTGCTTGTTTGTTTAGATTATGATTATGTTATTTAAATTTTATAATTTCATCATAACTTACTTTAACAAATTTTAAATTCTATTAAAAGATCATCTATCAATATCTCTTTTTATTTAATCCTATATTAATGTGTAATATTAATATTATATTATTAAATTTAGATTGAATTTCACTAGTTAGATCCCAAAGTTCATACTATTAATCAAATTTTAAATTTCAAAAATTTCGGGATGTTACACTATGCACTAATAATAATATCAAAAATGATTTGTTTTGCGTAGTAAGCATCTTTGACTATCATAAGGAGAAATCTCCTCCAATTCTGCGTTTGCATTGTGTGTGTGCGGGGAGGCCTTATGGTAGTTTCATTTTTCCAAAAGCATTGCGGATATTTTTCACTTCCCTTGTTATTGTTGTTTTAAAAGATAAATAACTGTTTTGAGTTCTCACACCAGTCCCATGACTGACATTGAGTTTATTGTTCTCTTCCTAAACTCTGGGTGCCCATAATTGTGACGCCCCACTTCTATACCCACGCTAGCAAAGAGTATTAATAGATAATACCGTCTGCTAACACGGAGAATAAGGCTGGATAGGAGCGACCATCTATAGTCTTGCTTTAACTATCTATTAAATACGTCGACAATAATCACACCAAACCAATCGACATATCCAATGAATACTTAAAAAAACCATAGGTGGCCGGAGGATCTATCAGAACAGAATATAACAACTCAAATGTAGGAAACATCACAGAACAGTAAACCATCATATACATATATACCGATACATAGCAGAGCATACAAAATAATACATGTCAAGTGGTATAGCCAACCACAATATACAAACAAATCCAGAAGAATAAATATCAGAGTTTCAACATAATAGGACTACACAAAAGCTATGACAAAAAGAAGCTAACAAAGTAGTCCATGCGGAAGCAAAATAGGCTAATTCCAAAGTACCTAACCTGAAACATCTTGGTCTGACCCGAGTATAAAATACACGGGTCAGTCTAGCTAAACAAATCAGTTAGATAAACTGAACAACAATAAACCTGCAAGGTTACAAAGTATAACAAATATCTCTAAAAGAGATAACACAATCATCAACAAAAGATGAATCATACAGAACAAGCCTCATATCATCGGCGACATAGATAAACAAAGGATACAACTATCCCAAATCAAGCCAAAAGGCAAATAAAAAATACCCATAAGGTATACAAGTTCCATAAGGTAATCGCTATACTTCATGCGGCTCAAAATGTTCAACATCGAAAGGCGATACCAAGGGAATATACATATCACTGAAACATCATAAAATTGCTCGAGCTCAGTACTTTATAAACAAGGATCCATGAGCACGAAGACTCCAAACCCAATATCACCCATGCGGCTCATAACGACCAACATCGGAAGCGATACTAAAGGGCAACCCAATATCACCCATGCGGCTCATAACGACCAACATCGGAAGCGATAGTAAAGGGCAACAAACCCGAAGGCACATACCCGAAGGTAGAAACCCGAAGGCAACATACCCGAAGGCAACAAACCGTAGTGGTGAAGGTCCGGAGGCCCAGTACTGGACACCACTAACTGACAGAATGTGTTACAACTCTCGAAAAGGAATCCGAAAAGTGTTAACGTATGTCCCATAACCACTTGTTCGCACTAATAGGTTTACTATCCGTCAGTTATTTTCACACTCAAAGCAGTACAAAGTTTACCTCATATCATCGGTAAACCAAACCCGAAGGTCAAAACGATCAATCGAATAGGTCGGGGACTAATTGGGAAGACAAACGCACGGATTCATGGTCCGTGTTTTACCTAACCATTTAATCTTCCTTCCACTTCGCTCGAAGTGCGAAATTGTGTGTGCGCATTATAAATAGAATTTATAATTTGGAGAAGGGAGCTTTTAATACGATTTAGAGAGATTATTTATAAAACCCGTGAATGAAGTCAAAAACAAGTCATCAAAGTCAAATATGCAATAACAACTAATTGGAATCAACACGAATCGATAAAAGTTGGAAATTAACTCAAAATTAGCCAAAATAGGCAAAACTGCGCATTTCAGACGTCTGAAATTACCTTCCAGACGTCTGAACCACTACTAGACGTCTGAATGGATTTCAAGACGTCTGGATTTTGTCTCTGCCTTTTTGCGTC
Source organism: Allium cepa (assembly GCA_030765085.1). Taxonomy (NCBI): domain Eukaryota; kingdom Viridiplantae; phylum Streptophyta; class Magnoliopsida; order Asparagales; family Amaryllidaceae; genus Allium; species Allium cepa. The sequence continues at coordinate 323,949,800 of CM060934.1, forward strand.
TTCCAGGGACCAATTCCAGACGTCTGGGTTTCCAAACCAGACGTCTGAATTTGAAACCAGACGTCTGAAATTAGAGTTCAGACGTCTGAAATCCCCCTGTAGGAAAAAATCAGCCAAGCCCATAAAGGCAAAAATCCAAATGAATTGCACAGCACTATTGGCTCTTTTATACACCTCCAAAAACAAGATTAAAACATCAAAGTTATGATTTTTAGAACTTTTGACTTCAAAACACCAAAAATTGCAATGTTCACAAAACCAATCCAACTCAAAAGCAATTGCACATGAATAATTGTTAGGAATTCATACCTAACAACCAAAGATACTTAAAGTCATAAATGTGAGATAAAAATCTCACCTTTTTGCACACAAACAAAGATGAGAGCACAAACACAAGAAAGAGGTTAACCACTCTTCACTTCAACTCTACAATCTTCAATCTAAGAACCAAAACATATATTTCCCAAATTAGAGCTTAGGAATTTCTGAAATTGAAGAGGAGAAGAGATGGAGAAGATGAAGAGGAGACTTACCTATCCTTCTCTTTGAATTTCAAGCAAGAATTTGGAGTTTGCAAATGGAACTAGGGCTTGGAGTTTCTAATTCTTCTTTCTTTCCCCCATTTTCAGTTTTCTTAAGCTAAAGGAATGAAATGAGGATGAATGGATGAAGAGTTAGTGAGCTAGAGGGTTAAGAGGAGATTGGGGCTGAACCCAAACTCCAGCCCAAGTAGAAAAAGGGGCAAAATTTCACAAACTCCAAACATATCAAAGATTATACTCAAAAAGATCGCAAACGCCATTTTGGACTCAATGGAAGAGGTTTCGAGCTCCTATTCGGCCGTTTGCAAAAAGTAGCTTTTCGGACCTAAATCCGACTAACGACGCTATATTTAAATTAAACATTTAAATATAAAATCGTTAAATATGCAGGTTGTTACAGATCTCCCCTCCTTACAAAATTGCATCCTCGCAATTCCTAGAGATGATATTTGTAACAAGTACAAACATATAACATCCAAAAGTAAAGGAAATAAGCTTGAGATGAAAAGACATACTCACCGTTTCAAAGCGAAGAAAGAAAACCCGGATAAGATCGCTCAATAAATTCTCTAGTTTCCTAAGTACAATCATTGGGATTAACGGACCATTGAACTTTAACGAGCGGTACGTCCTTGTTTCGAAGGTGTCGCACCTCCGTGTCAAGTACGCAAATAGGCTGCTGTACAATAGATAAGTCCGGTGAGATCTCAAGCTCTTGCAAATCAGGAGAAGCAATAACAGAATCCGACTCGCGAAGACACTTTCGAAGTTGGGAGACGTGAAACACATCATGAATACCAGATAAATGAGCAGGAAGTGAAACTCTATAAGCCACAGGGCCAATACGTTCAGTAATAGAAAATGGTCCTATATAACGAGGAGCCAATTTCCCAGTCGTACTGAAACGCATAACCCCCTTCAAAGGAGAAACACGAATAAATACAAGATCGCCGATCGAGAACTCGAGAGGCTTCCTACGGTTGTCCGCATAGGATTTCTGGCAACTTTGTGCCTCTTTCATTCTCAATCGAATAAGATCAATCTTCTCGGAAGAATCACGAACAAAATCTGGGCCAAGAATAAGCTTCTCCCTAGATTCCAACCAACATGAAGGTGATCGACATGGCTTTCCGTATAAGGCTTCAAAAGGAGCCATACCGATACTAGATTGAAAACTATCGTTGTAGGAGAATTCTACAAGAGGTAGGTGATCCTCCCAACTTCCACCAAAATCAAAAATACAAATACAGAGAAGATCTTCCAAGATACGATTCACCCGTTCTGTCTGTCCATCAGACTGCGGATGATAAGCTGTGCTAAAATTAAGCTTTGTTCCCAAAGCTTGCTGAAGACTCCTCCAAAAATGACTCGTGAATAAAGGATCACGGTCACTCACAATAGAACTAGGAACACCGTGAAATCTCACGATTTCCTTGACATACAACTTAGCCAAATGTGAAGCAGTCCTACTAGACTTAATAGGGACAAAATGAGCAGACTAAGTGAGGAGATCAACAATAACCCAAATGCTAGAATGGCCAGATCTCGAGCGAGGTAGGCCGTCAATGAAATCCATAGATATCTGATCCCATTTCCAAAATGGAATCTCAAGAGGCTGAAGAAGACCAGAAGGACGCTGATGTTCGACCTTTATACGCTGACAAGTTATGCAATTACTCACATAACTCGCCACATCGCACTTCATGCCTTCCCAATAATAAAGGCGACGCGTATCGGCATACATCTTGCTACTACCGGGATGAATAATATACTTAGAACGGTGACAGTTATCAAGAATGTCATGCCTAAGCGCAAAATCAGAAGGCACAAAAAGACGGTTCTTCTTCTGAAGACACCCACGAGAATCAATGCTAAAATCTTGCAACGTCTCATCACAAGATCCAGACTCACAAAGCTGAATAAGATGCAACAAATCAGGATCACGCCGCTGAGCATCGGCAATACGATCCAATAAAATAGGTCGAGCTCCCAAACTAAATAATAGAATAGGAGAATCAGAAAATGAACCTCGGTCACGAATTTCACAAAAAGATAGAGTCTCAAGAACATCCCATTCGGCAAGCATCATAAAAACAACAGCCGAATGTTTGCGACTAAGCGCATCTGCAACACGATTACCCTTACCAGGTGTATACTAGATATCAAAGTCTTAGGAAGCAAGAAACTCGAGCCAACGTTGTTGCCTCATATTGAGTTCCTTTGAGTAAACAAACACTTCAAGGATTTATGATCGGTATAGAGAATGAAGCGCTCGCCTAATAATTAGTGTCGCCAAATCTTCAAGGCGAAGACGATGGCGGCTAACTCAAGATCATGAGTGGCATAGAGAACTTCATTCGGACGCAGTTGCCTAGAAGCATACGCAACTACCCGATCCTTCTGCATAAGAACAGCACCGAGACCACTACCACAGGCATCGGTGTAGACAACAAGATCATGATTCCCTTCGGGAACCACAAGAATAGGAGCATTAGTGAGAAGTTCCTTTAATGTCTGAAAGGAAGCTTCACACTTGTCGGACCAAATATAACGAATGCCTTTCCGAGTAAGGCTGGTGAGAGGAAGCACAACACGGGAAAAGTGCTTGATGAACCGACGGTAATAACCCGCCAATCCAAGGAAACTACGGATCTCATGCACATTCTCAGGCCTCTTCCAATTCTGGATGGCTTCGATCTTTGAGGGATCGACCGAAATGCCGTCAGAAGATACAACATGGCCTAAGAACTTAACTTTATTCTCCCAAAAATGGCACTTGGAGAATTTGGCTTTAAGTTGATGATGACGGAGAGTACTCAAGACAATACTCAAGTGATTAGCATGCTCGGCTTCAGACTTAGAATAAATAAGGATATCATCAATGAAGACAAGGACGAACTTATCGAGATATTCCCGGAATACTCGATTCATGAGATCAACAAAGAAAGCATGAGCGTTTGTCAAACCGAACGGCATAACGAGCCACTCAAAAGAACCATAACGAGTGCGGAAAGCGGTAAGAGGAATGCTATCCTCCGCAGCTCGTAACTGATGAAAACCTGTGGCAAGGTCTAGCTGAGAAAAGACCTTAGAACTGCTCAATAGATCAAACAAATCATCGATCCTAGGCAATGGATACATATTTCTGATGGTTAACTCATTAAGCTTGCGATAGCCAATGCAAAGCCTAATAGTTCCATCAGATTTCTTCACGAAGACGACCACGGATCCCCATGGGAAAAAAATGGATTGAATCAACTGCTTGGACTTAAGCTCTAAAAGCTGCTTCTTGAGTTCCTCATTTTCCTTTGTAGACATCCTTGTAGGAGGACGACTAACTGGCTGCGCACCTGGAATGAGATCAATGCGGAACTCAATTGCCCGCTTGGGTGGCGAACCTGATACAGGCTCAAAAACATCAGGAAAGTCACAAGCAATGGGAATACGAGATATATCATCATCATCTCGCGAGTCAAGAGAATATAAGGCCATCTCGAAATTATCCACATCCCGAAGAATAAGAGATAGCTGAGTAGGCGAATCCGAATGTTGAAGATATATAATTGTCTCTGAACAAAAAATCCTGGCATCATATCTCACTAGCCAGTCCATACCTAAAATCATATCAAATCCCGGACAAGAGATAACGTGCAGATTCGCACGAAAAGAAAAACCACATAAAACAATCTCAACATCATCACAAAGCAAACTAAGGGTCGCGGATCCCCCAATAGGATTCGCAATCCTTAAAGAAGTAACCATACAAGAAACATCCAAAGATAAATCATCGACGAGCTTCTTCGATACGAAAGAATGTGAAGCACCCGTATCGAAAAGAACTCGAATACTATGATCATGAAATAAAACAGAACCTTCCAAAATAGATGGAGATATACCTTTGGGTTGAGAAGGACCTTCAGAAGCCTTGGCAGCATTAAGCTTGCCAGACTTGGCACCACCAGGAACAGTAGGGCAAGCTGAAACATGATTACCTTCCTTCTTGCAATAGCGGCAGAAGAGAGGCTTAGGACAAGCTCGAATAATATGATCCGGAGAGCCACAATTAAAACACTTCCAAATAAAAGGTGTTCCAGAAGGCTGAGTCTGAGAACTAGAAACACCAGTCTTCTTCTTCTTAGAAGGAACAGACCTCTTCTGAAACGGAAACTGCTTCTTGTTGGGGTTCTTAGAAACCTCAACATCCTCACCACTATCACAATCCTTCTCGACAGCTTCGAGATGAAGTGCCGAATCTACTAATTCTTCAAAAGAAAGCTTAAGCTGAAGCAACAAAGACTTCTTAAGATACTTCTTAAGACCGGAGACAAACTTTAAATTCTTCTTATAAGAAGTGCTAATAAATTCAAGACCATACTTAGATAAAGCATCGAATGATGCAACATCATCAGAAACAGAAGACTTCCCTTGCTTCAACTCAAGGAAGCGACGGGTCAATAAAACTTTTTCAGATTCAGGAACGAACTTGAGTTCGAATCACTGCCGAAACTGAGTCCAAGAAAGAGTAGACTCATCAATCTCGGCTATAAGAAGCTCATACCAATCAAGAGCACGCTCTTGTAATAAGCTAGAAGTTACAAGAACTCTATCATGGTCAGAAAGATCCATACTAGAGAAGATACGCTCGCATGTGCGAAACCAAGCTTGGACTTCAAGAACGGATTCAGAGCTTTCCTCCAAGATGAGCAAAATCACTACACTGACGTGCAAAGGCAGACTTGCGAGGTGGAGACACTCGAGGAGGAACTGGAGGCTGAGTGCTCCTAAACAACTCCATAAACTGATCGGCAGACATATAAATGCCATCCGGATGTGTGCCACTGGATTGCCCAGCATCCGAACGTCGTCCCCTGCCTCTTCCAGCCATACGCTGAAAGTAAGATAAGAACGAGATTATTCACAAGGTAAATATTACAATATGGAATACTACGGAATAAAATGCATTCCTGGACGTATTCCCAAATTCTATATAACCTTGATGGAATAGAGAGACATGATGATTCAACGATTTGTATCACTTGTACACTTTGATGTATCGTAATATGTGCTTCTATTCTGTGTTTATCATACTTTGTTCTGAACTCAGCTCTGATACAAAGCTATGATGCCCCACCTCTATACCCACGCTAGCAAAGAGTATTAATAGATAATACCGTCTGCTAACACAGAGAATAAGGCTGGATAGGAGCGACCATCTATAGTCTTGCTTTAACTATCTATTAAATATGTCGACAATAATCACACCAAACCGATCGACATATCCAATGAATACTTAAAAAAAAACCATAGGTGGCTGGAGGATCTATCAGAACAGAATATAACAACTCAAATGTAGGAAACATCACAGAACAGTAAACCATCATATACATATATACCGATACATAGCAGAGCATACAAAATAATACATGTCAAGTGGTATAGCCAACCACAATATACTGACAAATCCAGAAGAATAAATATCAGAGTTTCAACATAATAGGACTACAGAAAAGCTATGACAAAAAGAAGCTAGCGAAGTAGTCCGTGCGGAAGCAAAATAGGCTAAGTCCAAAGAACCTAACCCGAAACATCTCGGTCTGACCCGAGTATAAAATACACGGGTCAGTCTAGCTAAACAAATCAGTTAGATAAACTGAACAACAATAAACCTGCAAGGTTACAAAGTATAACAAACATCTCTAAAAGAGATAACACAATCATCAACAAAAGATGAATCATATAGAACAAGCCTCATATCATCGGCGACAAAGACAAACAAAGGATACAATTATCCCAAATCAAGCCAAAAGGCAAAGAACAAATACCCATAAGGTATACAAGTTCCACAAGGTAATCGCTATACTTCATGCGGCTCAAAATGACCAACATCGAAGGGCGATACCAAGGGAATATACATATCAATGAAACATCATAAAATTGCTCGAGCTTAGTACTATATAAACAAGGATCCATGAGCCCGAAGACTCCAAATCCAATATCACCCAAGTGGCTCATAACGACCAACATCGGAAGCAATACTAAAGGGCAACCCAATATCACCCATGCGGCTCATAATGACCAACATCGGAAGCGATACTAAAGGGCAACAAACCCGAAGGCACAAACCCGAAGGCAACATACCCGAAGGCAACATACCCGAAGGCAACAAACCGTAGTGGTGAAGGTCCGGAGGCCCAGTACTGGACACCACTAACTGGCAGAATGTGTTACAACTCTCGAAAAGGAATCCAAAAAGTGTTAACGTATGTCCCACAACCACTCGTTCGCACTAAACGGTTTACTATCTGTCAGTCATTTTCACACTCAAAGTAGTACATAGTTTACCTCATATCATCGGTAAACCAAACCCGAAGGTCAAAACGATCAATCGAATAGGTCGGGGACTAATCGGGAAGACAAACGCACGGATTCATGGTCCGTGTTTTACCTAACCATTTAATCTTCCTTCCACTTCGCTCGAAGTGCGAAATTGTGTGTGCGCATTATAAATAGAATTTATAATTTGGAGAAGTGAGCTTTTAATATGATTTAGAGAGATTATTTATAAAACCCGTGAATGAAGTCAAAAACAAGTCATCAAAGTCAAATATGCAATAACAACTAATTGGAATCAACACGAATCGATAAAAGTTGGAAATTAACTCAAAATTAGCCAAAATAGGCAAAACTGCGCATTTCAGACGTCTGAAATTACCTTCCAGACGTCTGAACCACTACCAGACGTCTGAATGGATTTCCAGACGTCTGGATTTTGTCTCTGCCTTTTTGCGTCTTCCAGGGACCAATTCCAGACGTCTGGGTTTCCAAACCAGACGTCTGAATTTGAAACCAGATGTCTGAAATTAGAGTTCAGACGTCTGAAATCCCCCTGTAGGCAAAAAATCAGCTAAGCCCATAAAGGCAAAAATCCAAATGAATTGCAAACGAACGAGCGATGGATGCTATGGGTTTATGCCATATGACAACCCAGCACTATTGCCTCTTTTATACACCTCCAAAAACATGATTAAAACATCAAAGTTATGATTTTTAGAACTTTTGACTTCAAAACACCAAAAATTGCAATGTTCACAAAACCAATCCAACTCAAAACAATTGCACATGAATAATTGTTAGGAATTCATACCTAACAACCAAAGATACTTATAGTCATAGATGTGAGATAAAAATCTCACCTTTTTGCACACAAACAAAGATGAGAGCACAAACACAAGAAGGAGGTTAACCACTCTTCACTTCAACTCTACAATCTTCAATCTAAGAACCAAAACATATATTTCCCAAATTAGAGCTTAGGAATTTCTGAAATTGAAGAGGAGAAGAGATGGAGAAGATGAAGAGGAGGCTTACATATCCTTCTCTTTGAATTTCAAGCAAGAATTTGGAGTTTGCAAATGAAACTAGGGCTTGAAGTTTCTAATTCTTCTTTCTTTCCCCCATTTTCAGTTTTCTTAAGCTAAAGGAATGAAATGAGGATGAATGGATGAAGAGTTAGTGAGCTAGAGGGTTAAGAGGAGATTGGGGCTGAACCCAAACTCAAGCCCAAGTAGAAAAAGGGGCAAAATTTCACAAACTCCAAACATATCAAAAATTATACTCAAAAAGATCGCAAACGCCATTTTGGACTCAATGGAAGAGGTTTCGAGCTCCAATTCGACCGTTTGCAAAAAGTATCTTTTCGGACCTAAATCCGACTAACGACGCTATATTTAAATTAAACATTTAAATATAAAATCGTTAAATATGCGGGTTGTTACAATAATTTTCCACACGGGCAGTTTAGAGTCAGGTTATCAAGTCATTCTGGATTCAGAAGTGCTTTGGAGCTCAAGTGGCGAGCTGGATGGCGAGACGTATTACTTGTATATGATATTATCTTTCCGCTGTAAATTCACTTGTAGGACATGTTTGTATAAGTTTCCATTGTTTGTTGTGTTGTATATTGTTGTTGTACACTCTGATGATATGATGTAATGTAATAACTGAGATAGTTTTTTGTTTTAAAGATATTCATTTATCTATTATATGTTGCTCCGCTGCGATATGTGAGATTCTGATATTGGTTCTGTTCTATCTTTTTCTTATTTCTTCTATCTTTTTCTTCTAGCTCTTCTTTTTAACCATAACAGTTCGGTTTTCCGGCATCCGATTATGCGGCATTTGATATAGTGGACGTAAGAACGCCGACCTTCGGATCCCGACAAAATCGATATGTTACAATTGGATCTTTCTGTTTTCTCTTAAGGGTTAAGTGTTTGGTCTACAGGATTGAATTTCCAGTTCGGATGTCTGGAATTTGTTATGTTTTTCACGTATCTCTAAGAGAGTACGTGTATGGTCTATCACTGATTTTAGAATCAGTAGTTCTGGTAGATTTGGAAGTTGATCAGGACTTGTCTGTGGTCTAGTGTCCTGTTTAGATTTGTAGATCTAGATATATAAAAGCTATAGATCTGAGTGGTATAGCCAATTTAGATTCTATAGGGCGAGTATTCCGGTGTTTGTACCTGGGAAACTCTAGGGAATCCTATCTAGAATTTTGTCTGGGTAGTTAGAATTGTTTATTTAAATTGGTTGCTATGGTTGCTAGTATTTGGTTGATAGCATATGCTTGCTATTTTAAAATTAAAATCTGTATGGGATTATTAAATTACCTTTCCTTTTAAATTTCGAGGACGAAATTCTTTTAAGGGGGGAGAATGTGATGTCCCGGAAATTTGGGCAATACTTATTTAATAATTTTCATTAATAATTATTTTAAAATATGGAATGTTGATTTAATAATCTAATTCAAATAGAAATTATCTTTTGAAAACTAATAATTATTTAGTTCAACAAATGTTATTCTTTTCAAAATTTATAATAATGATAACTTTATATTTGGGAATTTTATTCTTTTCAAAAGTTAAAATATTTAAATGATAAAATTATCTTTCTAAGCTTATTTAAAGGATATTTTATTTATTATGTATATATGTGTATACACTGTAAATAGAGAATTTGATTTTAATTTTAATTTAAATTTAATAAGAATATTTTCAAAATTATTATACATATATATATAATTTGTGAATTGGAAAATTGATTTAAACTAGTATTGAAAACTTTTCATAGGTTTGTTTTAAAAATCTTTCTTATATCTTCAAAGAAATTAAAATAAATATTTATTTTGTTTAAAAATATAAAAAAAAGTTTAAATTTTATTTTATAATAAAAGTTTATTTTGTTTTCTTTTAAAAATTGTTTTGAAATAGACTTAGTTCATTTACATTAAAGTATAATATTTTGGTTTGAAACTTTGGAATAAAATGTAATTTAACATTCTTTTCTTTTTAAAATTTCTTTCTTGAAAATTTAGTTTTAAAAATATTATTTTAAAAATATTCAAATAAACATTAAAATGTGTAATTTTATAAAAGAAATTTATATGTAATTATTTAAAGGCTAAATGTAAATAAAAATTTAAAATATGATAACATCAATTAGAAATGGATTTAAAAACATTTATAAATTAAGAAATTTATTTTTGTATTAAAATGAACATGTGTTAAGCTTTTAACTCATAGAGAAGACACTTGTAATTAATCTACAAACTAAAGTAACATGTGGCAATATTAATTTATTTTTGAAATTAATTATTATAGATAAGAAAAACTTAGCAATTCATTCAAACCATTTATCTTCAAATGGGAAATATGAAATCAGATTTTAGAAAAGAAAATTGAAAACCAAATTCAATATAAAAATCTGCAAAAACCAAATACAATTCTATCAAAGATCTGCAAACCGTTTTACCAAAAATCAAGTTTCAACATCAATTTGAAGTTCAACTCATACTCAAGCAAATGAAGATGGGGTCAGCTGCAGTTTTGAGAACAACTTCAACTAGCAAATGCAGTTATAAGATCAACTTCAGCAGCAATTGCAAAACCCAGATTCAACTTGCAATCAGCAGTTCAACAACAAATGCAAATCTGTTTCAGGAAATTCAATTTAGCAGCTCCAGGAAAATGATAATGCTTCTCTGCTTCTTCAATAATAAAGTGAGTAAAACTTCTATTTTTAAAGATGGTTCTTTCTTTTTAAAATCAATTCTAAAACAAGTTTACAGTACTCAAGTTTCAAGTTGCAAACTGTTTTTCCAAAAATCAAAAAAAATCAAACAGCTATGAATTAAACTGAAGTGCCTTCAATTTTTTAAGGTGAATTACTTCAAAAAATTTAAAGGAACTTTAATTTATTTGTTGCATGTGGACTAACAGAAATGAGCATGTTTGTATGATTGTGTTGTGATGATATTCTGTGTGTATATGTATAAATATACATATGTGTGTGATGCCAGGTATCTGCATACCTGATTCTGTTTTTAAATCTAAGATTTTTTTAATAAAAATCCATTTCCACTTGATTTGATTTCAGTTAGAAATTGATATGTAAACCAAAATTGTCTGTTTATTATAGATTTAAGTTTATAAAATATAATTAAGTTAAATTAAAAATCTGTTGCCTCTGAAAACAATAATAACAGTCAATATTTTCAATAAGCAAGAATATCACACTTCTTAAATTACTGAAACAGGTTTATAATTTGAATGCATATATAAAATCATGAATTTTAAAACAAAAATCACATTTTTAAAGTAACTGTGGAGTGAGCTTGTGTGGGTTGAACAGATATTGGAATTTTGGGTTTATCTGGTGATTCAGTGTTTTTGGGTTGTTGTGGTGCTTCCTGGAGGAGGAGGGCTTATAGGTGAGTAGGGGAAAATTGTGAGGTGGATGGTAAGAAGTGGGTGGCGACCGTGGTTGCCCATTACAGGTTCTAACCCAAGTTTTTAGGTGGTCGAAGTTTTGTTGCTTCTCTGTTTCTCTGTTACATCGAGTGATACAAGACTTTGGGAATTGGAAGAGGAGTCGTAGATGGAGGGTTGGCCGGAGTCGCAGTGATTCAGATGGTCGGAGGTGGGTTTGCGAGCTGTTGACAGGTTTGGGAATGGTGCAGTAGTAATGTTCCAGGTTGATTGGTTAACTCGAATTTTGATTTCAAGCTTATGTGGAAAATCTAATGGTCGTTATCATGTCAGAGGTTGGTCGGCGACTTGGTGAATAGTGTTATGGTGGCTGGAGATCGCCAGAGTGCCGTGCATATGCACCGTGCATATTGTAAGTTCTGATGAACTATTTGGGCGTTGTGCAGGATTTTGACTCGAGTTTTACTCGGGTAGAACGAGTAGTAACTCGAAGCAGTTAGGATTTAAAATCGAAGCAGTATTGGGGGTCTCGGGTATTGTTTGGGTTCAGGTTTATAAACCTGACAGTGTTGTTTTTTTTAATTTGAATGGAATTTAAAATCTAAGGCAGGGATTGAAACAGGGATTTAAATTCTAAGTTTATGATGGATTTGATTCAAGTGAACTTTGAATCCAAAGTTTTAAAAATGAAAATTTTAAATTTTAAACAAGGTTTAAATCAAGTTTTAAAAATCAAGTTTAAATATGGTTTTAAGTCTACTATGAACCCAGATTTAAACAGTTTTGTAGATTCTAAATGTTGAACATAATTTTTTAAAGTAGATTTAAAAATGAATTTGATTTCAAATAAATGTTTAAACTTGACAAAATTCTTCTCTTTAATATTTGAATAAAAGTTATGATGTGTTTAACTTAAATTTGGAAAGTTAAAATAATCAATTTATTTTAAGCTTGATTTCTTTAATAAAATTAAGTAATTTAGTTTCAAACTTTTCTTATATAAATATCTTATATAAGTAATGATTTTTCTTCACTTTTATTTTAAGGTTTAGAATTTATTTAGAATTTGGACAAATGTTTAAATAGTTAAACATTCTAAATCTTAAATTTTAAAATGGAATTTGAATTTAATTTAGAAATGTATTGCTTCAAATACATTTGAATGTTAATGAAGTCATTAATAAGTAAATAAATTATCTTAGCAATAATTAAGATAATAAAAGAATTTAATTAAGGAATGTCTTAACTATTTGATTTTAATTAATGTTTTAGATTAATTTATATTTAGGGATGATTAATAATGATTAATCTAAGATAAATCTCTTAAGGAAGTAATTGAAGAAAATGTTATTAGTTAATAAAGATAATTATCTAAGGATTATTAAGTAATTAATTAATATGATTAATTTTGATAATTAATTAGATTAATTAATTTAATATAATCAATTGTAAATTATTAAGTATAATTACTTGATAAAAGTAATTAAGGAATTAATTTCATATTGAAATTAATTATGATATTAGTTAAGTTAATTAATTTAGTTTAATTAATTTAAGTAAATCATTTGATGATTTAATAAGAGTAATTACTTAAAGTAATTAATGGAGCATGATTACTTAGAGAGGTAATAAATGATAATTACTGGAATGTAATTAGTGAGAGATGATTTTTAATGAAGTAATTTGGGTAATTACTTTTGTAATTAATCAAGGGATTAATTAATGAAGATGATTAATTATGTAATAATTATTTTGTTATGAGTAATTAAGGGTAGTAACTACTGGATTGAATATTAATCAAGGGTGATTAATAATTGTATTACTAAATGTAATTAATTTTAATAAAGTAATTAATTTAAATATAAAGTAGAGATCATTAATTAATATAATTAATGATGTAATTAAGAATTGTTTAATTAAGTAATAATTAATTAATTAAGTGATTAATTAATATAATTAATTAAGGATAAATGTAATTAATTATAGTTAATTAATAAATGAAGTAATTAAATGTTAATTACTAATGATTAAGGTTAATTAATTTGTGAAATTAATTAAAGACTAATTACTTATTGTAATTAGAGAATGATTAATCAAAGGTGTTTAATCAGGTTGAATACTTAGAAAATGATTAATTAACTAGGTTAATTAATTAATGGATATGCAAGCAGGATTTATAGATGTGGTAATTAATTTAATTTACTTTAAATTAATTAGAGATAGAAGTATTTAATTTAATTCATTTTAAATTAATTATAGATATTGGTTAATAAATCATTGCTTATGGATGATATTGATATTTCCTTGAATGGTTGTGATCTCAGTAATGAGATGAGTAATATCTATATGATATGGATGCTTAGTTAAAGTATGATAATATGGATTATCTGGTTGTGATGATTATCTATCTGTGATTATGATACGGGTTATCTGTTTATGATGAGAATGTGATTATCTATTGTGGTATGTGAATTATCTATCTGTGTGTATATAGATAATGATGAATTGAATTAATTGTTCAAACTAAATTCACTTGGACATTAAGATGGCGTTTGGATTTCGATGAGACCGGGATCAGGTTTCCAAATTTGGAATTCGGAAAACCACATCGATCCAAATTAAACGTTAGGTCGTGAATCTCAAGTGAAGATGAAGATTCAGAGTGCAAGGGCTATTGTCGTTAACTCTGAGGGTGATTCCAAAACGAGTGTAGCGAGATAGTGCCTTCGGTTTCGTTCGAACCCGGAACGAACTTGTATGGATTGAATGCTTTCAGAACATCGTCAGGTGGACGATGAGCATTCTAAGATTGATGTGTCCTATAAAGGTAATCGTAACCTCAAGCCTCATCAACCGAGAATGGCTAAAACAGGGAAGGTGCGGCAAGGCTAAGTGGGTCATGCCTTAGTAGGATGAGATTTACCCCTGTCTAGAGGTCCCTTTTTATTTCGGTTGTGTGGCAGTTGGCGACGGCCAATTTGCGGGGTGGTCTTGTTTGGGACTGTCCAGTAAGGGATGGTTCCGGCTTTGTCTTGCAAGGGATTGGGAGTGATCCTCGGTACGGTGATCTAGGCCACGTACTGTGACGGGCGGTACCCCGGTAGCCCTGCCATTGATGGAATCCAAAATCCAATAAGTGCCTGTACGGTTTTGATTGTGCCCAACTATGTTGGAACGTGAGATGTAAGCATTCCAGCTATTTCTGTATTTTATTTTGAAAACCCTAGACACTATTATAATATCACTGGATTTCCTATCAAATGTTTCTGTTAGCGTAAGGTAAATTTTTTTCCATGTTTATGTGTGGGAAGTCTTACGTGATACCCTTTGTTTTCAAAGGATTTTCAAAGTTAAGCAATTTTAAACCCGTTTACTCACACCAGACCCATGTTTGACCCGAGTGTTTATTTTCTGTTTTATTAAACTCTTGGGTACTCATATTATGTATGAGTAGTCAAGTGATTCAGGATTGCTTTGACGAGTTCTGGAGGAGATATGGAGCAGGAGGCTTCAGTGTGTAGATATATATATAGTGGTTCCACTGTGTTTGAGTTGTATCTGTTTTCTCTGATGTACTTGAATTGTAATTGCTAGACAGATGTTTATAAATGTCTAGTTTGTGTTGTATTAGCTGTAAAACTCTTATGTATGTGATATTATGTAATATTTTATGTGATATAATATAATTTATTCATTCCGCTGTGAGATTCTGATGTTGTTTGTTTCTTTCTTTCCTATCTTTTCTCTTTTCCTTTCTTTCTTCTTAATGATGCGACTTTCTATGGAATGAAAGGAGGGTCGTTACAACCCTATTCACCCCTCCTCTCTAGGGTGAAATCATTCCTGCCGAGTTTAATAACATGGTTTGGAAACTTAGAAGAAGGTTAGTGAAGTGTGATAAGAATTCTATAATGGTTTTAGATATTTATAAAATATTTTTAGAAATGGGTTTATAGATTTATAAATGGAGTTTTATAACTAGTTTTATGGATTTATTAAGTGTTTATAAATGATTTCAGAAATGATTTAGAGATGTTTATAAATAGTTTTTGAGATTTATAAAATAATGTATAATGAGTTTTAGAGATATATAAAGGAATTTATAAATGATTCTATTATTGTGAAAAATATGAAATCTTCCTCCATTTTGTGAATATACTTATACCATGAAGATAGGTATATAGATATGTTCGAAGTATTGAAAATAAAGGGATTTGTAGGTATATCTTTGTAAAGGTATTTTATACAAGTATTTACAAAGTTATTTTAATAAGTGAAAAGAATTAGTTGAAGAGGTTAGTGGTAGTTTAGGTGCTTAACCAATGTTAGTTTCCTTACGGAAATAAATCCTTGATTTGGACTTGTGTTTTTTGATAGTTAAATAATAGACTATCAAATATGAACCAAAACATAACTTAAGTAATATCTAGGAGAAACACGTGAGTTATATGGCACAGTCATCTACGATGATGTTGTATTGTGCATATAAATCTCATTTTATTTTTCTAGGACAAATGATAAGGAAATTCGTCCATTAATGATTAGGGGGTGATCTCTGCTCTTATCTTTGACTGTTTATTTCCGAAAAAACAGGGTTGAGTTTATTGGAATTTATTGTAAGTTTTTTCAAAGAGACCGAGATCAGATTTGTTATCCAAAAACCACTTCGATCCAACTTAAGTGTTTCAAAGTGAAGACGTCCTGAAGATGATGGAATTGAAGACGGAGCTCTTTGAAGTGCAAGGTCTGCTTGCTACTAATCCTGAGGGTGATCCCAAAATGTATGTAGTAGAAGTGGTGCCTTAGGTTTCGTTCGGTTCCAGGAAAAACTTTTATGGATGAATGCTGCAATTGCATTGTTGCTTGGAAGGAAGTGTTAGCATTCCAAGTGGGAAGTGCTGTATAAAAGGTAAAACGTAGCCTCAAGCCTCATCAACCTGGAATGACTAAAACATGGGAGATGCAACAGGGATAAGTGGGTCTCTCCCAACTAAGGTATGATCATCCCTATCTAGATTCGATAAATTTTTCATTTGTATGCTTTGAGGCCCATTAACGGAGGGGTGATCATATTCGGTACTACTAGTCAAGTGGTAGGTCGGTCATGTGTTTGTAGGGGATCATGGCAAGGTCCTCGATGTTATTCTATCTAGAGATGCATCAAGACGGGCGGCACCCTAGTAGCCTAGTCATTGTATGGAATCCATTCTCCAATAAGAGATGTACAAACTCAGTTGTAGCCAAATATGCTGAAACGTGAGATGCAAGCATTTCTGTAACTATCGGCTTTTATTAGACGGTTTAAATCGACGATAAACCACACACGTCAGACTCAAACCATTCAAAAGGGTATATTGTTATAGGGTAAATAAAAAGAAGCAGGGAAAAAAGAAAATAAATACAGAATCTTGCAGCGGAATGCAAAATATAATAATTAAATAAATGTTCATGAAACTGTTTTATAAATAACATTTGATTACACTTTACAGCATAGATCAGAGTTACATACAACAGTAATAAATAAATAATGCAGCGGAATAACATGATGCAGCAGAATAAATAAAATAAATAATAATGATTTACTGAATCTCCATATTCGTCCTTCGAAAAATAATCTTCAAAACTGAAATGCTCAGGCTGGCCCAAGAGTAATGAAAAAAACATTCGAGTCAAAACTAAAAGATCTTATGTAAGTTAAATCAACAGTAAATAAATATGAGTGTAACAGCGTTGGAGATGTTTACTGGTTTTGACATCTCCTATCTAGTGTCAATGCGAGTGCAATGACTTAAGAGATGTTTGGGATTACCATCTCCTAAGGATCCGTTAAACTATCTACTATGTAGTACAATACGCTATTATAATAGAGTCCACAATAAAGTAAAGTATTAAAATAGTGTTAAGGCGTTACTCATATCCCCCTTAACACATTTCATATATTCTCATAGTCTATACAGTATCGTAAGCTCCTCCAGGAGGTTACCCAGAGGGCACTCCATAGATACGGTACAAAACAAACTCGTAGAAGGTGCTCTAGGGCATATGAACACGACACTCGAGGCAATGCTAAGGTAGATAGACCAATTGCAGAACCGGGCTGGTGATAATGCATAGTAGCTACTACCGCCCATCTTGGAAAACACTCCCATAATCAATATCAAGGAGTGGCCACCAATTCATCACAAAGTCATAATATGGTATCGAAGAAGCATGTCCGATCGGAGGAATGACCTCACTTGGCCGAAGTATAGCTCATGTTCTAGTCACATCTAAGCTGACTCACAGGAGTTAGGGTCACGTAAATACCTCATACAGAATCTTTCGCCAAACCATCCTACTTCATATCTGGAATCTCCACCACATGCATAGTTGTTAAAGTAGTTATCGATATTGGCAGAGAGTATGACAATATCCGATCCTGGTCTCTTTAACAACCAAACGCATATTTCACACCGGATAGTTCTTTTACATTTCCAAAACCATTTCATAATTAATATCAAAATATCATGTTCGATTTCAAACTCAATCTCTTTCAAAATCATATGCACTTTCAAAATTATATTCACTTTCAAAAATCCTATTCACTTTTCTATCCGCTTTTGAATTTATCGATAAATAGGTAAATTAAATCCTTGTTCTAAAATCATCAGATTTACTCAAATACTTCATTTCACAAAAGGTATCAATTCCAAATTCCAACTTAGGTTGTATCATCATCAATGATTTAAATAAATACTTCAACTTTACACAGTCTGAAATTTAGAAAATAGTTTAGATAGTCAAAAATAGTTTTAATAGTTTTGAAAATAAATTAAAATAGTTTAAAATAGTAAAATATTTTAAATAGATTTAAATTTGATTTAATTAGATTTTAAAATGATTTAAATAGATTTACATTATATTAAATAGATTTTAAATTATCTTAAACATATTTTAAATAGATTAAATGGATTTTAATTATATTAAATAGATTTAAAATAGATTAAATAAATTTAATTAGTTAAAAATGGGTAAAATGGATTAAATTTCGATTAAATAGGTTATAATAGATTAAAATAAATTAAAATAGTTTAAACTGGTTAAAATAGTTAATTAATCAAGATAGTTCAAATTAGTTTGATGATAGATTTCAAAGTTATTTCCAAACATTTTCAATAACTCAATTCCGATAAATTCATTTATATTTGACACTTCAACTTCGAAATTCAAATTTAAAGAACAATTCATTAAATCAATTTCAATTTCACATTTACACTTGGATTTTCAAAAATAATTAAGTTTACGTAAATCAATTTCTATTTCAAAATGCTAGTTAACTGAATTTAAAATTTAAAGAATTAAAATCATTTAATTTAACCATTCCGGTGTCCGTATATAATTTTCTACCCTATGGTCAAGTGATAAAGATATTTATCATTTCAATCCGCAATTTAAATTTTTATGGTTATATATCATTTCAAACCGCAATCCCAAATTAAATAAAAATCCAAAAAAATCGCTCGAGTCTATCATTTCAACCCATAACGATTTTTCCCTAATCTAAGATTGTTCGGGTATGTATCATTTTAACCTGAAGGGAACTTGCAGTGTTATAACAATATAAAATACAACATCCAATCGTCCAATATCAACAATCAAACATCTATCACAATCATTATCCAAATCAACCAAAAAACATTAATAGATAACTGATTATCAATAACATGTATTTAATTGACAATTAAATTCAATGTTAAATTAAACGATGATTAAATGCAATAAAAGTCAAATTTAACTAGAATGGCAATTTAAACATACCAAACATCGATGAGTAAATTTCTAATCACATCATAAATTTAATTTAACTAACGTAAGATGGTTTAGTAATTGTGAGTGGGTTAAAACACTCACTTCTGAATCAATTTGAAATCCAGATAAAGGCCCAAATTTTGAACAGACTCGGAATTTGTCCGCATCGGCGTCAAAATGTAAGAAATTTCAATATGATCCCAAAGGAACAAACCGTGCATAAATCCGAGCTCGTATGAAGAAGAAATGACAATTAGAATAGTTGAGTAATTACTTAAAAATAAAATAAAACAAGGGCAATATGGTAATTTGTTACCTCGTCTAACCCTAGCTGAAACGAAGTCGATCATGATCACGCTAACAACCGCTAGCGTATCTTCGTTCGTCGTTGCCAAACCACGCACCCAAACCATGATCGAACATCTTCGACTTGCTCCCCTTCACTAGTCGTGCCTCCACCCTCCAACCGACCTCCCCACGATCCTCCGCCAGCCGCCAAGACACGAGCGAAAACTGGTCGTTCATCCTTAATTTCGGGCGACCCATGATGATGATCGCATCAACCAACCGTATGGAACGACAGTGCTTTGCCACCTTTACCTAGTGGCTCTTCCCGATCATCAAACGGTCGACCATCCACCGTTGGATCGTCCA
This sequence comes from Allium cepa, assembly GCA_030765085.1. Taxonomy (NCBI): domain Eukaryota; kingdom Viridiplantae; phylum Streptophyta; class Magnoliopsida; order Asparagales; family Amaryllidaceae; genus Allium; species Allium cepa. The sequence goes on from CM060934.1 coordinate 323,969,553, forward strand.
AAACCTATAATGGACGGCTGCGGTTCATCCTAAATTTCTGGACAAACAGTGATTCGAAGGAAAAAAATGAATTTTAGATCTGGGTTACGCTCGTCGAGAGTTTCGAAACAGCATATAATTTGATACAGTTTGACAAGTTTGAATATTTCGATTTGATTTTGATATTGAATTGAGGGTTTGTAATTTATCTGTTTACTGCCATTAGGAGGAGATGAGAAGGAAATGTATATATGTATAGGAATAAGAAATAGAAAGGCAGCTAGGGTTAGAACAGAACAATATATACTAACGAAGCCCAATAAGAAAAGAATAATACCCGAACTGCTTCAAATGTACAATAACGACCCGAAAATCCTGTTTCGCTTCCGAAATGAAAATGGGTTATCCCATATATCAAAATAGATGTTTTGTAACGATCCTGAATTTTGAACAATTTAAAAATGAAAATATTTAATTAATTTTAAATATTTGAGATAATTTTAAAATTGAATTTCAATATAACTAAGAATTGACGATTAAATTTTTGAATTTAATCTATTTAAAGTTGAATAGAAATTTGAATTTAACCTTGAAGTTGAAATTGAATATTGAATTTGTAATTGAAATTCGAACTAACGGCTTAGAAGAAAATTAATAAATTTGTAGTTAGTTTCAATAACATTTTTCATTTATTTAAATAAAATAGAATAAGATTTTAAATCAATATAAAATCAATAAATAAATATACATAGTAAAAATTCAAACAACATATTTATAAAACTTTGAAAGATATAATGTAATTACATTTGAGAAAATTTAACAACATAATTTTAAACAAAATAATTGGATTTAAAATAAGAAAGAAAAAAATAAATAAGAAAAAAATAAATAAGAAAAGATAAATAAAATAAATAAATAAATTAAGAAGTATACATTACCTTACTTTGATCGGCTGTAAACATGCCTTCAACTACGCCGTGTTCCATGCCGTAAACCATACCCTAAATAACGTTCTCTTCCCCATAAAACACGACACCCCATCATTTCAATTTATTCAAACCCTAAGCAGATAAATCAAAGCAAAGAAAGAAAAATGGTGGCGGCCTCTCTCTAATTGTCGCACTGGTCTCGTCCCTTCGTCTTCAATCCAAATTAGGGCTTTTTGGAATTAGGTTCGCTCGGCATCAAATCTGCTCGCGGCCTCGTTCTAAATTGAGTTGCTCCATTTCGATTCGGTGAAAGGTGAGTTCTCTCACGATTAATCAGTATTCAAGTGTTTAAATTTGTTGAATCGGTTGCTTGGTAGCATGCTATGAATTGGTATTTTTTTCTGGCTTCCATTTGCTCGGTTAATTTGCATGCTATGATTTGGGGCTATCTGCTATCACTTACACGGTTACTTGAATCTGAACTAACAAGAACAGTTGCTTTGTGGATTTGCGTTTAAACTGATAAGAGCAGATGCTATTTCATGTTCTGTTTTAAACTGTTAAGAACAAATACTCTGTGTAATTTGTTTCTTTTTACTAATAAGAACAGATGCTATTTGTGATTTATTTTAAAACTGTTAAGAACCAATGCTATTTAACTCTAATTTAAACTGATGAGGAATAGATGCTATTTATTGGGTTTTGAGCTAATAAGAACAGATGCAAGATAATATTGAAGTAATCTGTTTGTATGTATATGAGTTTCTGGAAATTAGTATGTACTTATATAAGTATGTATACACTGTTAGCATCAGTAATTGTTGATGTTCTTAACTTAAGCTTTAAATCTAAAATTTTGGTTGCATGATTTTATGTTGAGATGAATAAGCATTGCATGTGAGTGAACTTATATGTTTAAAATCAGTTTCCTTGTAAAAATCAGAGCTAACTTATTGAACTCAAGTTTTAAAACAAACTGTTACATATAAACAGAAATCAATTTAACTGCTGCTGATAAAAAAAAAAAAAAAAAGAGAAGAAGAAAACTCTGTCTTCTTTTAAGAAATTAGACTCTCATATGCAAAAGCTTGAGCCATCTGTTGCATTGCTTATTGATATAGTTAATCATGTTTGTATGACCACATGGTGATTCTGTGTATATATATATTAATGTATATATATGTGATTCAGGATTTTATACATCTGTTCTTGGCCTTGAACTGAGTTTTTAAAAAGAAATCCATCATAAACTAGTTGATATCAGGTTGGATTTGTTATAGAAATAAAAAAAATCTGTAGCCTTTGAACAAGTACAGCAGTCAACAAGTTCTAATACATAAATAAGAAACTGCTCTATGTTCTTTGTTTAACCTCAAAATGTTTAAGTTTGTTAACTGTGCATGTGAATATATAGGAATAAGTATGTTGTATGATTGTTTGTTGATGAATGTTTTTGTGTGAACATATATAAATGTGTATGTATGTTGTTATTGCCTGGAATCTGCAAAACTAAAACTAACTAAGATTGTCAATATAAAACTCATTTCCCTGGACTTAGTACTCTGTTAGGATTTGTTGTGAAATCAAAATATGTTGTTTAATACAAATTTTTATAGGTAAACTATGCATGCTTATAAATTGTAAATAGATATATATGAAAGTGCCTGCAAAGTATGTGTTTGAGAACAGTAACATGATTGTGCATGTGTGATCTTCAAAACTTCAAACTTATGTTTGACTTCTGAACTCTCTTTTAACTTGTTTACCGAATTGAACTTAAATGTTTGAATAAATTATGTTTGCCTAGAATGGTGTAACTCTAAAAGTTCATGAACTACATATGTTTGCCTGTAGCTTGAAAAAATAAAGTTACACAAAATCAAATTTGCCTAGAATAAAAATTCATATGTTATAAGTTAATGTTTCAGGGCTTACCAATAGAATCAGTAATTAAATTCAAGCATTTTTAGATCAAAAGTTAAAAATTTACAGTATTTTAATAAAGTGCAGTTTCAATTTACTGTATTTTACATTTTTGATCAAGATCAGTTGATCCTTGCTTTTGAATTGGATGAACTGTTTTCTGGAAGTAGTTATATACCATTGATCATAGAAATTTTTTTGAATTTGGCTTTAATTGATAATAATTTTAGAACTGGTAATTTAAGGGTTCATTGCTTATAAATTTGGATTCTCTTCCATCACTGCAAATTTATGAAATCATGATTTATCAAATCATGTTGGGATTTACCTGTAAGCTTAAAAATGCAGTCAAACTAATAAAATGAGGGCTCTTGTGACACTTGAACTTTTGTGGTCTGACTTGTGCACATTGGTCATTGTTGATGTTCTTCTCTTATGTACATTTGTGATCTTCATTAGCATGTACTCTGTCATTGCTATATTAAGATCATCATGTAGCTTACTGTGTTCATTTGAATACTTTGTGTTTCCAAAATTTTGATACGTCCACCTGAGTTGATGCGTTTGCATATGCTCTGTCTTTGAGCTGCTTGTTGATTGCATTGTTTGTACCTGGGTTATCTCACTGATCATTTGTATACACACAGTTGTGTGCTTCTCGGTTGCACTGTAGTTTGGCCTGCATCCCTTTGTTTGATCATCAGTTGTAGCTTGTTATATTGTATCTTGAAGTTATTGCCGTAAGCTCTGTTGCACTTCGATGTGATCTGGTCTTTGACCTTATATCTGCAGTGGCATTGTACTGTTTATCCATGACATGCTTAACTGTAGCTTGTATCACCTGTTCCCCTGTACTTGTTTGGCTCTGCGATTCATCGCTGTTGCCTCTGTGTTTGTTGTGTCTGCTGCTCCCTGCATTTGTTTCACTGTACTTGTTCACTGCCCTGTACACGATCCGTGTTGCATGTTGCTGCTGCATGTGTTGTTTTCTACTGTGTCATCTCTGATGTTGTTTCATTTGTGCACTAATTCAATGCTTAGTGCATTGTGCGTCTGTTTTGGACTTGCAGTTTGAATTGCATTGAGTTGAGTCGAGTTTGCAGTGATTTGTCCGATTTGCGCTTGCACACGTGTTGGCGAGGCAGTGCACATGTGTGCAAAGTATACGTGTGTACTGCAGCCACACGGGATTGACAGAGAATAAAAATTTGAAGTTGTTAATATAAAAATCCATAATAGATTTTAAATTGATTTATGTGATTCGTCATCTCTGTTACCATTTTATTCAGTTCATTACAAATTTATTTACTTGAGTTAAGATTAATCCTGACTCGAGTGTTTTGTGTTTTGCAATTAACGCTCGGGTCAGACCGAGTATTTTTACAGCTTGAAGATTTTCAGGCCGCGAAGTTAGAGAGAGGGGATTTCGGCATTCACTAAAGTTTTCAAGAGATTTTTCTTGTATTTAATAAAAGATATGTTCCGCTGTATAAAAATTTAATGCATTGCACAAACTCTGATATATGTATGTAAGAAAAATTCATTTATGAATAATATTATGATTATTCTGTGATTCTGTGGCTGATTCTGTTTAAACTTTATAAACTGAACAACAATCCGTCATTTTGAACGTTTCGAGTTGGTTTAATTACCGACTAGAGGCGGTCAGAGCGGCGGGTCGTTATAAAAGTGGTATCAGAGCTTTGGTTTACACAAAGCTCAGTTTATGATGTTTAATATGAATAGTTACTAGAACCACTATAAAGAAAGTGCTTTTCAAATTTAAAGAAGTATAAAATTGTTTTCTTTAAAATAAAAGGTATTTTGAAAATTAGAATTATTTTGAAATTTCCCCTCTCTAAATGTGAGTGTGCGATAGTTTATATTCGGTGAGGTCTCATTAGATTTGAGTTTCGATCGTTCGGAAACTCATTATCGAATTATTGAGATCTATGAAAAATGAAATATGAGTTAAGTGAACTAGTGAATTAATGAATTGATTTAAATCAAATATTTTGAATATCTACAAAATAATAATTGTGAAATAAAATGATATTTCAATTTAGTTATAGCCAAGAGGATAATTAAACTATAACTTGAGAATTTGATTCTGAATTCTTTTGGAAATTGATTTCAAATGTGGTGAAGAATTATTTAGTAGATGAATGGATTATAAGTATTTAACTTATAATATGAACTTTTGGTATATAATCGAGTTATATAAATTGAATCGAATTGAATTAATAAAAGATTTATAAATTGAAGTTTTATAAATAGAAAAGGGATTTATGAAGATTGTTTATAAATTCGAAACCAATTGAATTGATAAGTAAATTGTTATAACTTATTAAAGGAGATATATCCACGATTTTGGACAGTGGGTAATCCTTTAAAAATAAAAATAAGTTGTAGAAATGATGAAATTGGTTGACAAAGTATATTCACGATTTTGGACAGTGAATATATTAGTGAATAAAACAGATATGTTTTAGGGAAAAAGATTGAATAATCCAACCTCTGCTAATAAAAATTTCGAATATTGATAGGAAACTTCGAAAACACCTTGTTAATTATAATGGCGAAAACCGAAGCACAAAAAGCAGCACGCCGTGAACGAAGAGAAATTGCTCGTAGAGAAGCAGAAGCGACTCGTGCGGAAATTGAAAGGAGATTCACTGAAAGGCAAGCACCTGGTCCATATGATGAGGTTATTTGCTATCGATGTCATAAAAAGGGACATTATGCCCTTAAGTGCCGAGAGAGGAGAAAGAAAAGGAATGTGGATGACCGGTTCGCTCGTCCGGAGATTGTGTGTTTTAAATGTCAGGAGAGAGGGCATTTTCTTAGCCATTGCCCTAAAGTGAAAAAGAAAAAGTGCGTACTCAATTTACCCGTCGATAGATTGACAATCTGCTACCATTGTCGTCAGTCTGGACATATAGCCAGAAACTGCACCGAAAGACAACGGGGAGAGCAAGCTATAGCCCGACCAGCTAGAGCGAAAAGTGCTAAGGTGATAGATAAGGATGGAAACATCTCATATTATTGCAATAACTGTAAGGAATGGGGACATGTGGATTTTGAATGTGTTAATTCTCCTTTAACACAATATGAAATAGTGTCATCCGAAGATGAAAGTTTGGCAAGGATGCATACTACGGGACAAGAAGTCGTTGGTCCTTAATTATTCTGAATCTTAAACCAATCGACATATTTTGTAATGCTATCTTTTGTAATCCACAATCTTCTGTGTACGTTTTTTTTTAAAAAGTATTAAGCTATGTAAAATTTTGTACGGAGGAAATATTTTAATGAAATAGCATTTTGGGAAGTGATATTATGGAACGAAATTTAATTGTTGATTTAACCGTATGAATCAAACTGAGTTTGATGTGAAGTTTATATTTCAAGCTTAAAACTATTGTCTAAAATAGTTAATGTGGAAATATGAATTTAATGGAACTAAATCGATGAATGATTTACTAAAGAACTAGTTGACTATTTTTGAAATAGAAGGTAAATGCAAAGTTCAAATAGGATTTAAATTTCAAATTTGAAGTTGTCAACATGATAATCCATTATAGGTTTAATAGATTCAGTGATGAATTTGAATTTAAACGTGCGGAGAATTAAATTAAGTGAAAAACTTAATATTGAAAAGTTTAAGATCGGTTTAAAACTGATATTGTGAAAAGTATGAAGAATTCAAACTATGAATTAAGTTAAAGTTGAAAAAGTTAATGGTTTTAAAGATGTTTTAAAATGCATTAACTATCGAATACATAGATTTCGACATTCAATTGTTGAAATAGACGTTTTCGAGAAAAATTAAGGAAATGGTAGACTATAACACTATTGTTATAGTAAATGGTTTCCGGAAGGAAATGTTGTTTATAGTATTGGGATTTATATATCTATCTTAAATCCGAATCCCTATACTAGTGATTTTGAGTTGTCGTAACGATGTTTTACGCAACATTCGTTTTAACTCAAATAAATGTGTTTAAAAGAATGATTTCCTTAAAGAATGGAATATATACTTAATTTTGATTCAAGTATATTGAATATTTTCAAAGTGTTGAAAATAAAAGGATTTGTGAATTACTTATTATTGAATAAGTATGGAAATGTTTTCCAATATGAAATGAAAGGTTTGAAATTTTATCTTTTAAAGATAAATTGAAAGATGAATATTTGAAATTTGTTTCAAATGGCTAAGTGTGAAAATTATATATCTTGTAAAGATATTATTTTGAGAAATGTGAACAATTAGTTCAACTTGGAAAATTTTTCAAAGAATTGAATTTTGAGTTAAATTGAGTTTAACTTTGACACCAAAAATAATATAAGTTCAGCTTTGAATTTTGGATAGTCGATTGGGATGGTATGTCTAACATTGTGAATTGATGACATATCATTTGATCTCTTTTAAATATATATCTGTGGTGGCGGAGAATTTATTCTTTTAGCTTAACACCCTTCTCTGAGACATACGAGCTTTATCGATAGACATCAATTATGTGTTGAGAATTGATGATGTAACGTGAAATCCAAATCGAATGTGAAGTCGATAATGAATTGGATTGTGAATGTGAATTAGGTTTGAGATAACCTTAAATTTTCAAATCGATTTAGAGGAAAATTTTAAACGTGATAGAAAATTTGGAATCCTCTATTTGTTGTGAATGTGAATTGAGTTTTCGTAACTTATATATGTGAATATAATCGAAAACCATCAGTTTGGAAAGTCATTATTATGAAAATCCTGTGTAGGTTTACATAGATATGATATGTACGAAATGTGAAATGAAGTACTATATGTATATGACATATGTTTTCTAAAACCTGAGGATATGGAAATGTACCTTCCAATTATTATGTGTGAAAGTGATTGGAACTCGGTGGAGTGTCCATTGTAAATCGTAGCTACGTAGAATTCCATTAGTGGAATGTCCAATGGGACTGATATGATATCCCGCACGATGGATCATCGTGTTTGGGATTATGTGATTGATGCTGGCGTAATTCGTGGGGCGTGATGCCTACAGTTACAAGCGATTCCACTGAGATAGTGGCGCAACCGCCGAGTAAACTGCGATCTGGAAAACCGAAGCGAAATTCGCGGGGCGTGATGCCTAAGGCTACGAGCGATTCTACTGAGATAGTAGCGTAACCGCCGTGTGGACCGCGATCTAAGGCGATAACCATGGCGAAATTCAGGAGTGATGAGAAATCTGAGATTACAAGCGATTCTACTGAGATAGTAGCGAAACCGCCGGGTAAACTGTGATCCATGGGGGAACGGGCTTTCCATATCCATTTTTAAAAGAATTTTTAAAAAGTATTTTCACTGGGAGTTGAAGCAAGTATGTTTAGTACTTGAAGATTTTTAGTCTTGCGTCTGATCAGCGTATGCCTAAAGTCTGTGAGAACGACGATGGACTTGTTAAACTTTGAGTTATCAAGTATTTTCAAACTTTGAACAGAAAATCAATAATCTGAAATTAGAATTACATAATTCTAACTTAATGAACTAAGGAAGAAGATCTTTTTGAATATCTTGAAAGTCCACAGCTTTGGATAAGATATATTATGCAAATATTTAGCATGAAAGATTTAAAGTTTAAAAATCTGAGTTTTGTAAGTCAAAAAAATTTGGTAAAAGACTTTTGTGTCTTGGTTATTGAAATCGATGAACAAAACTAGTGAAATGAAATAAATGGAATGAATCCTATATTTATTTATGAGTTTGAAACTTGGTAAAATTATGTAGGATATAAATATCGGTGAGATTTTAGCAATCGTTTTTCCTAACTTATAATTTCGGGACGAAATTCTTTTGAGGAGGGAAGATTGTAACGATCCTGAATTTTAAACAATTTAAAAATGAAAATATTTAATTAATTTTAAATATTTGAGATAATTTTAAAATTGAATTTCAATATAACTAAGAATTGACGATTAAATTTTTGAATTTAATCTATTTAAAGTTGAATAGAAATTTGAATTTAACCTTGAAGTTGAAATTGAATATTGAATTTGTAATTGAAATTCGAACTAACGGCTTAGAAGAAAATTAATAAATTTGTAGTTAGTTTCAATAACATTTTTCATTTATTTAAATAAAATAGAATAAGATTTTAAATCAATATAAAATCAATAAATAAATATACATAGTAAAAATTCAAACAACATATTTATAAAACTTTGAAAGATATAATGTAATTACATTTGAGAAAATTTAACAACATAATTTTAAACAAAATAATTGGATTTAAAATAAGAAAGAAAAAAATAAATAAGAAAAAAATAAATAAGAAAAGATAAATAAAATAAATAAATAAATTAAGAAGTATACATTACCTTACTTTGATCGGCTGTAAACATGCCTTCAACTACGCCGTGTTCCATGCCGTAAACCATACCCTAAATCACGTTCTCTTCCCCATAAAACACGACACCCCATCATTTCAATTTATTCAAACCCTAAGCAGATAAATCAAAGCAAAGAAAGAAAAATGGTGGCGGCCTCTCTCTAATTGTCGCACTGGTCTCGTCCCTTCGTCTTCAATCCAAATTAGGGCTTTTTGGAATTAGGTTCGCTCGGCATCAAATCTGCTCGCGGCCTCGTTCTAAATTGAGTTGCTCCATTTCGATTCGGTGAAAGGTGAGTTCTCTCACGATTAATCAGTATTCAAGTGTTTAAATTTGTTGAATCGGTTGCTTGGTAGCATGCTATGAATTGGTATTTTTTTCTGGCTTCCATTTGCTCGGTTAATTTGCATGCTATGATTTGGGGCTATCTGCTATCACTTACGCGGTTACTTGAATCTGAACTAACAAGAACAGTTGCTTTGTGGATTTGCGTTTAAACTGATAAGAGCAGATGCTATTTCATGTTCTGTTTTAAACTGTTAAGAACAAATACTCTGTGTAATTTGTTTCTTTTTACTAATAAGAACAGATGCTATTTGGGATTTATTTTAAAACTGTTAAGAACCAATGCTATTTAACTCTAATTTAAACTGATGAGGAATAGATGCTATTTATTGGGTTTTGAGCTAATAAGAACAGATGCAGGATAATATTGAAGTAATCTGTTTGTATGTATATGAGTTTCTGGAAATTAGTATGTACTTATATAAGTATGTATACACTGTTAGCATCAGTAATTGTTGATGTTCTTAACTTAAGCTTTAAATCTAAAATTTTGGTTGCATGATTTTATGTTGAGATGAATAAGCATTGCATGTGAGTGAACTTATATGTTTAAAATCAGTTTCCTTGTAAAAATCAGAGCTAACTTATTGAACTCAAGTTTTAAAACAAACTGTTACATATAAACAGAAATCAATTTAACTGCTGCTGATTAAAAAAAAAAAAAAACAGAGAAGAAGAAAACTCTGTCTTCTTTTAAGAAATTAGCCTCTCATATGCAAAAGCTTGAGCCATCTGTTGCATTGCTTATTGATATAGTTAATCATGTTTGTATGACCACATGGTGATTCTGTGTATATATATATATTAATGTATATATATGTGATTCAGGATTTTATACATCTGTTCTTGGCCTTGAACTGAGTTTTTAAAAAGAAATCCATCATAAACTAGTTGATATCAGGTTGGATTTGTTATAGAAATAAAAAAAATCTGTAGCCTTTGAACAAGTACAGCAGTCAACAAGTTCTAATACATAAATAAGAAACTGCTCTGTGTTCTTTGTTTAACCTCAAAATGTTTAAGTTTGTTAGCTGTGCATGTGAATATATAGGAATAAGTATGTTGTATGATTGTTTGTTGATGAATGTTTTTGTGTGAACATATATAAATGTGTATGTATGTTGTTATTGCCTGGAATCTGCAAAACTAAAACTAACTAAGATTGTCAATATAAAACTCATTTCCCTGGACTTAGTACTCTGTTAGGATTTGTTGTGAAATCAAAATATGTTGTTTAATACAAATTTTTATAGGTAAACTATGCATGCTTATAAATTGTAAATAGATATATATGAAAGTGCCTGCAAAGTATGTGTTTGAGAACAGTAACATGATTGTGCATGTGTGATCTTCAAAACTTCAAACTTATGTTTGACTTCTGAACTCTCTTTTAACTTGTTTACCGAATTGAACTTAAATGTTTGAATAAATTATGTTTGCCTAGAATGGTGTAACTCTAAAAGTTCATGAACTACATATGTTTGCCTGTAGCTTTAAAAAATAAAGTTACACAAAATCAAATTTGCCTAGAATAAAAATTCATATGTTATAAGTTAATGTTTCAGGGCTTACCAATAGAATCAGTAATTAAATTCAAGCATTTTTAGATCAAAAGTTAAAAATTTACAGTATTTTAATAAAGTGCAGTTTCAATTTACTGTATTTTACATTTTTGATCAAGATCAGTTGATCCTTGCTTTTGAATTGGATGAACTGTTTTCTGGAAGTAGTTATATACCATTGATCATAGAAAATTTTTTGAATTTGGCTTTAATTGATAATAATTTTAGAACTGGTAATTTAAGGGTTCATTGCTTATAAATTTGGATTCTCTTCCATCACTGCAAATTTATGAAATCATGATTTATCAAATCATGTTGGGATTTACCTGTAAGCTTAAAAATGCAGTCAAACTAATAAAATGAGGGCTCTTGTGACACTTGAACTTTTGTGGTCTGACTTGTGCACATTGGTCATTGTTGATGTTCTTCTCTTATGTACATTTGTGATCTTCATTAGCATGTACTCTGTCATTGCTATATTGAGATCATTATGTAGCTTACTGTGTTCATTTGAATACTTTGTGTTTCCAAAATTTTGATACGTCCACCTGAGTTGATGCGTTTGCATATGCTCTGTCTTTGAGCTGCTTGTTGATTGCATTGTTTGTACCTGGGTTATCTCACTGATCATTTGTATACACACAGTTGTGTGCTTCTCGGTTGCACTGTAGTTTGGCCTGCATCCCTTTGTTTGATCATCAGTTGTAGCTTGTTATATTGTATCTTGAAGTTATTGCCGTAAGCTCTGTTGCACTTCGATGTGATCTGGTCTTTGACCTTATATCTGCAGTGGCATTGTACTGTTTATCCATGACATGCTTAACTGTAGCTTGTATCACCTGTTCCCCTGTACTTGTTTGGCTCTGCGATTCATCGCTGTTGCCTCTGTGTTTGTTGTGTCTGCTGCTCCCTGCATTTGTTTCACTATACTTGTTCACTGCCCTGTACACGATCCGTGTTGCATGTTGCTGCTGCATGTGTTGTTTTCTACTGTGTCGTCTCTGATGTTGTTTCATTTGTGCACTAATTCAATGCTTAGTGCATTGTGCATCTGTTTTGGACTTGCAGTTTGAATTGCATTGAGTTGAGTCGAGTTTGCAGTGATTTGTCCGATTTGCGCTTGCACACGTGTTGGTGAGGCAGTGCACATGTGTGCAAAGTATACGTGTGTACTGCAGCCACACGAGATTGACAGAGAATAAAAATTTGAAGTTGTTAATATAAAAATCCATAATAGATTTTAAATTGATTTATGTGATTCCTCATCTCTGTTACCATTTTATTCAGTTCATTACAAATTTATTTACTTGAGTTAAGATTAATCCTGACTCGAGTGTTTTGTGTTTTGCAATTAACGCTCGGGTCAGACCGAGTATTTTTACAGCTTGAAGATTTTCAGGCCGCGAAGTTAGAGAGAGGGGATTTCGGCATTCACTAAAGTTTTCAAGAGATTTTTCTTGTATTTAATAAAAGATATGTTCCGCTGTATAAAAATTTAATGCATTGTACAAACTCTGATATATGTATGTAAGAAAAATTCATTTATGAATAATATTATGATTATTCTGTGATTCTGTGGCTGATTCTGTTTAAACTTTATAAACTGAACAACAATCCGTCATTTTGAACGTTTCGAGTTGGTTTAATTACCGACTAGAGGCGGTCAGAGCGGCGGGTCGTTATATGTTTTCAATGATTTTAAACTCAATGGAATGGGTTTCAAGTCCTAATTCCATCGTATGAATAAGTTAACTTTAAAATCAGCTTGTTTCAAATTGATTTCAATTGAATTTAATTGGTTTCTACGCATTTCGAGCTCGTACGATCAAACGACAAGTCCGATTGCTACGAAACTTGAAACCTCACAATAATTCACCGTTACGGATTCGATGAAACTAGCTTCATCAAAATCCAAAACAGTAGCAGAAATGGTGTTTTCAATTAATTAAATAAATTGATATAAAATTAATTAAATCACTTTTAATTACAAGTTTAATAACTAATAATTTTTATCATATTTGATTTCTTGGATATTCACAATAATTTAAAACAAATTTACTTATCAATTCGGTGTTGATTATTTTACTAATTAAAATGTTTAATTTCAATTGAAATAAATATAGTAATTATCACTTTAAATTTCAATAAATCCATTTATTTGCGTTTTCATCTTGTTATTCCATCAATTGTCACCTCATGGCTAAAATTAACATTTGTTTCTATCCTATTACACTAATAATCTACAGTTATCATCTTAATCTTCATTAACGTAATATTAATTACATTTAATTGCAATAAATCCATTTATTATAGCTTAAATTCCAATAAATTGATCAAACTTGATTTCAATTCTTTTTATTCAATCAATTATAATATTATGAATAAAATACATTAGGCTACATTATATTGAATCAATATTCTACAATTATCAATTTAACCTACATTAGCTGCACTAATTAAGTGAATTAATTGCACTTGATTCCAAATTAAATTTAGCAGGCTAAATAAATAGGTAACATATAATAATTATAATTGTCACGATTAACTTTAATCACATCTTATAAGTTTAGTATCCACAACAAGTGTTATAATTATTACCACAACACTAATTTTTATTCAATTTACAATTTATTACATACTATTTAATTAATATAACATTTAATTATCAATTAATTTTTTAATACAATTATCAATTAATACACACATTATTACAACTAATTTACAATCTATATCTGATTATAACTTTTTAATCATTTCAATTAATTGGAATTACATCAAAGCAATTATGAATTAGCTTAAATTAATACTATCACATTTTATTCCAATTACATTCTTATTTTTAAACCATAAATTCTTATTTCTTCCAACATTAAATCACAAAACTTTATTAAATTAACTATTTTTAATTATCGAAAATCACGGGTCGTTACACTCTTTCCACTTAAAACTTTTCATCCTCGAAAAGGAAGAAGAAGGGAAAAGAAGGAATCAAGTAGTCAATATATCTTATTCAAAATATTTAACTTTATAAACAATTAATTTACATAATTAAATAATTTAAATAAAATATATCAATTTATAACAATTAAATCCTTTATGTTCAAGTTCAACAAAAGTTGGAAAACATTTCACAAAATTTTCCAAGTCCAAGATCCACTGAAAATTTTGGTAGAGTCTCCTTTGTACGGAGAGGTCTGGAAGAAATAATAATATTAATAATAACAATATATATCTTATTTTTTCAAAATAATATATCCCAACAACGGAAAAACAATATAATATCGCTAGAAAACCATAATCCGAAAACGTACCTATTTATCGGCCAAAACAACGCTTATTTATGAAACCAAAAGCAGTAGCAATTGCTTCCATAAACCTATATTTCACTTATATAATCCAAAGAGATTAATTGTTATATAAAAGAGAAATATTTAAGTTGTTTTAAACTAATAACAAATCAATACAACATAACAACAATTACTTGAAAACGAACCATACGAATATTATGTGCAATCAAGTAAATCAACCATCCATCCATAGCAACCAAAACAAATATTTTGTTTGGGTTTAGACACTTTTAATTATTTACAATGATAAATAAACTACTAAGTATACCATACACTCAACAATCTTAGATATAACATTATAGATTATTTATACATCTCTATACAAGATAAAAGCATCCTTTCCCAATCAATCCATAAGCCAAACAAATAAAGAATTCAAAATAGTTTTAAGTTTACTCTATTTATCTTTTTCACATCACTTATTATTCATTCATTTTTCTCATACAATGATTTTCTTTAATTCATGTTCATTACTTACAAAGTTTTAATTTTCATTTATTCATGTAAGGATTATTTCATTACTTTACATTCTTTACTTACATAAGTTATTCCATTTCAATTATTTGGATCATAAATGAATTCATTATTGAAGTATTATAGACATTTTATTTCAGTTTACTTCACATTTACAATTTAGTTTGATTTCCCTCTTTTTCCACACTACACCACAAAGCTGTTTTAGCCACACCCCTATCCGCCTTATTTGATACGGCTCAAAGCCGTATCAAATTTGATACGGGTAAAAGCCGTATCTAAACGTTTAGATACCGTTTTTAGCCGTATAAAATTTGATACGGCTTTGAGCCGTATCAAATTCGTTCCTTCCCTCGTTTTTTTCATTCCTTCCCTTGTTTTTTTCGTTCCTTCCCTCGTTTTTTTTCGTTCTCCCCCAAATTCATTCCTTCCCTCGTTTTTTTTCGTTCACCCCCAAATTCTTCCCCTAACTCACGACTACGCCTCAATTGAAGTTAATTGCCGAAATTACCATTTGTTTTCGTCAAATCTTCAGCGACTAATTTCAGCAATTCTCTCGTTCTTTCTTCTTAAATCGCGTTTTAAAATAACAAGTTTCTTCAGCTCAAACTTCTATCATCCGCCTTTCTTTTTCCTTCACGTAATCGGTGCTTTCAGGTATTCTGATGCTGTTTATTTTCCTTTCCATGTATTAGTATTTTTTTTATTTTTTTATTTATTTCTACTATTACAAGCATCACCATGTATTGCATCATAGCTTCAACATCAAAATTTGTTATTGAGTACATGAATTTATCTTCTTCGTTTTTTTTTGCCTCTGTTCCCAAATTTTGGTATGATCATTTAATGTCCGATGTAGATATTATGAATAAGATTTTGTTTTTTGCAGTAAAATTGTGCATAATCTTGTGTATGTAAATCTTTGCAGTAAATTATCGTGTTAAATTATTATTTTTTGATCCAACAATGATTATTCAGTTAGCAAAGGTTTTGCAAAATTTGGAGTCTTGCTTCCTTAATTCCTAAGAGCCCTCCTTATTTTATTTGAACAATGCCAGTAGGTGTATTTAAGGCTCCCCGGAATAAATAAATAAATACATACAAAAGTGTGGTCCATTGCATCGTGTTATTTGTTTTCTTTTTCTACCTTTAAATTGTGTAACCATGAGTATGATTTTATATGAGTAGGCACGAAAGTGCAGCAGCCATGCATATGAGTTAGTGTGAGTATAGGTTGCGTGAGTTATGTTATTTTTAGTGTGAGTGTTGCCCTTGCAAGAGTAGCTTGTGTCCTTGTATTTATTTGCTGTTGCTAAGTGTTTAAAATATATTTTTATATTATAAATCTTGGAAATATACATAGCTAATTGAAATTGACCATTTGCAAATGTGTAGTGTGTGTCATTTATATATTACAAGTTCAATGTCTTACCTGCAAATTCTAGAATTTCGTTCCATTTAAGTACTGATGCATCTCCTTAAGTTTGTTATTCTTATCGTGATGTATATGAGGATTTCAGCTGGGTTAGTATAGTGTTGTTTATATAGTACATAAGTATTTACTTGTTAAAAGCTAATGCATGGGTGAGTATTCAATGAAGCATTTTGTATACCAATTCAGTTCAGTCCATTGCTATGAACAACAGCACTTAAAGATACTGCATTGGAATATAGGTGTTTAGTTAGACATGTCATACACTGTACATAAGGGGTATGCTTTTGTTTGCTTTGTTCTGTTATTTGAGCCATTTTTTTATGATTACACGATTTTATAAATAGAGTTTCCAATCCCTTAGTCTAATGTAAATATAACACGCATATATTTATAAAATTGATTTTTAACAAAAGTTATGAAGTCTAGGGTAAGTATAACACCCTAAATATATAGGTTTCTTGACTTTGTTTTTTAATCACTATGAATCCAAGGGTTGAAACAGACATAAGTATTTCTACCATTAGCTATGTTTTTGTTATTAAACATTTGTTGCATGATCTGGTCTTGAGAATGAGCTTCTACGTAAATGAGGCATTAAGGTCTCCATTAATTATCTAAAAGATTTTTCTGTTACAAAATCTGTTTTGCTTCCATTTCGAACATAAACTGCCTTGTTGGTGAAAATACCATACGAACTTTAATGCATAAGCTTCTTTTGAGTCTTTAAGATTTCATAATCAAAGTCCACCCTCTTGTTTAGGTTTTAAGTCATTGTCCTAACCGATTTTTTATTGCTTACCCACCATGAGAACTAAGCACATAAACTTTCAATTTTGTTTATAACATTACGAGGCATTTCACAAATTTGCATCTTTGACCTTAATTTTATTTAGAATATATTGATGAATATTGAATGATATATAATAAAAGTCGATACGAAAAATTGATTGTCTGTTGAGGCTGGTATCGCTCAAATCCAATTGAACTCACCAATAAATGTAATTCCAATCAAATTAAATAAAATAAGTAAGTAAATAAATTGTGGGTATCATCAAATAATGAAGGATTGTATTTGATCTTTTTATTAGACACTCAGAAGGATTGTTGCCTGCAATATTTGGATCGTGATTTACATGCAAAAACATGGAAGATATTTGAATGCTTTCCAATGAATCCTGAATGCTTTTTACTCAGTCTAGTCATTTTAAACTATTTGTATTTCAGCTTTTTACTTTTGTTATTGCCATGAATTGATGGTTGATGAGACCGCTTTTATTGGCTAAACAACAAATTTTACAGTGATATTGATTTCATTTTTATTTCAAGACAGCCGAGTTGATATATTCGTAGATTATTTGTTGCATTCGTAAGTATTTGTTACATCTCTGTTGTAATTTGTTATATTCTTTTAAGACATCCGAGTCTTGCATGTGTATGGCTACTGTGTGTGCATTTATGCAACAAAACACAGTATAAATGCCACATCACAATTCAACAAACATTTGCTTAGTTTGATAAAACTGAACACTTTTACAAACTGAGCATTGCTCTCAGTTTTTATAAACTGGGTTTATTTGTGGATTGTTTTTTCTTTTCTTTTTGTAATCTGTGATACAATTACAAATCAATAATGGTTATTTAACTGTGTTTACAGGCAATACAATTCCATGCATGGTTTTTTGGCAGTTGTTTCCTCCTTTAGTGTTTGTGTGTTTTCTCCTAATAATAAAAAGGTTGAAATCTCATTCTCTTCATATCTAATGATAAGCAAAATTGTCTAACAACATTTAAGGATCTGAACCATGACTTTTTTGTTATGTATTTTTAGTCGATTTTCTTAGCATTTATATATTCTTGTTTAAGTACAAACTTGGATCGTCCTTACTTCGGTGACTAGTTATATAGAAACAATGTACATAGGGTAATGAAGTATACTTTCTTGAGTCGTTCTCTCTGTTCGTAAATGGGGAATCCATCAACTTTTCCCCTGGAAACAAAGTAGAAATTTTAATTCTTTTATGTCAAACGTAAATATCAACACTACAAGAAACACTACATCAACTGTAGAATTGAAGTCTAACCTGTAAAGTGAGCTAGTCAATATAGCATTCATTTTTGTATACACTCCATATATATCGTAGTTTTTATAGTCATAAGTTTATGGAGGTGGGTTTTGGTCGAAAGTGTGGTTCATTTTGTGCTTCAGAGATACTAAGTAAGGTGTACGAGGGATGTCTAAGGTTACATTGTTGATAGCGAAACGAATGTGGCCATTGACTACGTTGACTGAACCTAGTAGGAGGACTGTACGGTCATATTTTGTTGGAGGAGGATGGATGTGATCAGGATGTGAACGGATGGATATGCTTTGTTGGAATCTATCTTCTGTGTCTTTCCATAGGGGACCTGAAGGTGGAATTATTGGGGGTGGTTTTCGTAAATTGTTTGGGTGGTAGTTTAGTATTGTGGTGCCTGTTGGAGTTTTGGATGGTTCATCTACGACGTTGATGGCTATCCAGTAGTTTCTGGATGGATCTTGGTTTGCTGTTAGAATTACGGAGTATGTTTCAACTGAGTGGATGTGAACTCAAAAATATTGTATTCACAGAGTTCTTAGAATTTTCAGAAGTGGCAGGCTGTAGAAAGGCTACTAAGTACTATATTTTGTATATTATTATTTTTTTCCTTCTACTTTTAGCTTCATGGTTGGGGTGTGATCAGTGAGGTAGATGGATGGTGTGTAGGTAAGGGAAATGTTGTGAGTTGGTTCAGGCAGTGTGTATATGGAAATGAGGTGATGGTTATAGGAGGAACTTGTGGCAGTTGAAGCTCGAATTGCTGAGGTTGACATGGTTGTGTAGGATGTTTGTTTGAAGATGGTAGGGTAGCTACTGTTCAGGTAGGCAAGAATGTGATGGTCAGGTATGAGGTGTGGTTATTTGGTTATGTACTCAGGCAATAAAAACAGATGTTGTGTAGCAGATGAATATGATGCAGATGTACTCGGGCCAAAAACTTGTTGTAGATGGTGATGTAGATGTTGTAGATGAATGGGCACTGTTGTCAGGATATCAGTGTGCGGAAGGCCGGATGCAAAGCAATGTGTAGTTTGTGATCAGCAGTTTTGGTAGAAGTGATAAAAGAGGAGCAAGGAAGGTAGATGTATGATGGAAAAGAAAGTGATGTGGCAGAGTGTTTGGTTATGGGGGATTGTGCAGTTTTATGATGAATGTTGAGGATGTGGGAAGGTAATATGGTCAGTGTGAGGCGGTTGTATTGCTCTGTGATGTTGTATGGGATGGTGAATGTGGATGTTGTATGGGCTGATGAAGACAATAGTTGCAGAAGTATATGAAGTATGATGTTGTAGCAAAGGTATTGCAGTTGTTTTTGTTTGGTTCAGAGGAATGGCAATAAGAAGGATGACAGCAGTATGAAGGATGGTATGTGATTATATGGTTATGGAATAGGTTGAAGGGAAGGTTGCTGGTAGATGGGTATTTTCAGGTGATAGTCATTGATGGTGATGCACAGTTAAGTGGGCAGTGGGTTACGTAAAAAAAATGGTGATTGTCTCTGGATGAAGATGGCAGAGAAGTGATGTATGCAGAGGATGTCACGACAGTGATATATATGGAGGTTGATAGGCATAATTGAATGTTGTGAGTGGATATCCGCAATGAGAGGTTGTTCGTGCATTTCTGTAATTCTTTTGGAAGTCGTATTCATGCCTCTGGTGTTATCAATAATATATAATTGTTTTTGATTTGGGTTCAAGATTAGTTAGGTTGTTTGTAAGTGTTTGTAGGAGCCGTCTTGAGTAGGAGAGATTTGAGAAAGTGCCGAAGTGGCGTTAGTTATTTTACTAGTGCCTTTAATACTTGTGTCCCATTATCTTTTATTTTATGGGTTATCTTTTTTTAACAGATAATTAGATACTTTTGTCTGAGTTGTTTTGTTTGGTAATGCCGTATGGGTGTTTTTGACTGATATCCGGTTGTACTCCTACACCTATTTGGCTCACTAACAACTTTTGTAATTCTCTACCAGTAAATAAAGTACTCGTGTTTAAAGAAAAAATCTCACTTGCAAATATCAGTATATTCAATTTTATATCTTTAGTTACAAATATTGTTTTAACATGTTTTTTATTTTCATACATACAAACAAAAATAAGCAAAATACATGTAAAATAATTGTTAAATAAAATTGATTAGGACTTAACATAATACTTGATGCAATCCATGACATTCTTCTATCTTCATGCATAAAAACTCATAAAGTATGCACTTATTCAATGTGACATGTCAGACGTTAGGTCATCATTAAATAAATCTTAAAAGTACATAATTGCTTCATGAGTAAGACTTTCTGATGCTGAGTGAAGTTTGCCATTAGAATCAAGAATGTATTTTCCTCTATATTAGCTTTGGGAATTGACACATTGTTGTGGAATTTTTTTGTATTTTTGTCACTCTGTGTCAACCACTTAAGTTTATTTGAATTTTAAATAGCTATTTTCCTCATTAGAGTGGATAGATGATCAATTTTTTGCATAATCTGAAGCAATATTATCGTCTAGGGGATTTTTCAATAACTGTTCATGAAGACCATTTTCTTCTAATTTGATCGATCACACGATGCTTGACTAGAACCCTTAGTTTTTTGCCAGGCTCTTATTGCTAGTTTAGTTGCTTTAAGTTTGCTCAGTAACATAAAAATTGGATTTCCATGAACATTTGTACTTACAGATTGTTGTATAATTTCATTATAATCCTGAATGTTTTTTACTCAGTCTAGTCATTTTAAACTATTTGTAGTCAGTGCACTAGCAGTTTGTTTATTTTGTAACTGTAAACATGATGATTACTTTTTCATTTAAATTATATAATTAGTTACATTAGTTATGTATGCTACTGACTGGGATTTGTGGTTTATTTGAATATAGGCGGCGGATGTAATAAGGTTGTAGCTTGGGTCTCGTTATTACATCGCTCTAATTTCGAGCACTAAAATAACCTTCTGCTGGATAGAAACTTAAAATTCTTGATTTTTTTACTATTTACATCTTCCACTATCATTTGATCATAATCTGGAATTGATGAATCTGCCTTAACATGTTCATTAGCAGGTGTAGTGATAATTGTACAATGTTCTACATCATGTCCATATAGTTTGCATGCTGAAAAATATTTTGGTTTATATTTATACTCTAGCAATACATAATCCATATTGTTATCAGACCTTTGAATATGCACTTTGTCTGGATAATTGAAAGATGCATCCATATTGTTATCAGACCTTTGAAAGATGTAATATCTACCTAGCAAATTAGATACGGCCCATGTCCATATCTAATTCACTAATTAGATACGGCCCATGGCCGTATCTAATGAATAAACACGCTTTCATTTGATACGGCCTACGGCCGTGCCTAATGGCATTAGATATGGCCCTAAGCACTTCCTAATTCGCCTTTCTGGTGTAGTGCCACGCTATTTACTTTTATTTTCTCATTTATATAATGTTTATTTTCATTAATTTACATTCGTTATTACTTACAAAAGTTCATTTCTCCTTTATTCATACAATGTCATTTCTTTCATTTTATTACTTTACATTCATTGCTTAAATAAGTTATTTTTATTTCAATCATTGGGTTATACATTATTAGGTAAGTTTTTTTACATTTCAATTCACCATTTATAGATTATTTCTTTTTCACATTCATTCTTCCATATATAGTGTTATTGAATATTAACTCCATTTGTAAATTATTTTAATGGTTTTTGAAGTTATAACCATTTAATTTATATAGTACTCATTTTAGTTTTAAATGGCTTCAACATTAATTTAAGTTTATAATTATTTACTTACAGTGTTCACCTTTTACTATTCAAATCTGGTTATAAATAGCTTAAAATGTTATCTTAAGTTTAAAATCGTTTTCCTACATTATTCACTTTTATTACATTTAATTAGTAGCATTTCAACTATTAACTTTAGTTTATAGCAATTTATACTATCAGAATTCTTATTTACAGAAGAAATTCCATTGAACACTTTCATTACTTAAGATTTTCTTGTATAATATTCTATTACATATTCTATTTAACATTTCAACTTTTAGTAGTGTGTTATATATATGTCTTTTAGAATGCGATTGAATATTACCCAAGTTTCTCTTATATATTTAGTTAACAAAATGTTCAACAATTACCATTTCTTATTTTCATTTCATTTACTTACAGTTTACATATTTTCAAATTTCTTATCTATTTCGTTAATCATTTTAACATCAAATTCCTCATTTTCATTTTAGAAGTTTCCAATTATTAATATCGTCAAGTTTCCATTCGTCACAATAATTTCAATTTCTAATTTACAGAAACTTAAGAACTAAGCAACCGGGTTCCATTTCAGTCATTTAAAATAATATATATACTCATAACTTATATATATATATATATATATATCAAGTCAAACTTCTGAAGTTAAAATTAAGATTGGTTTATCAAAATGGATGTGCAGTAACAACTACAGTAGTCTTCACACTTCAAAACTTGAAAATGAACGTCGATGATGCATGCGCTAATCATCGAAAATATTTTCCAGTGACTGAGGGGGGAGTATGGAACTTATTTACCTTAAAAATTTTCTTTTAAAACATTACTTTCAAATCATCTTGAAATAAATTTATATCAGAAAACACTTCTAAATACTACTAGTATTATATTCCAAAATCTTTCGAAAGAAATTTTCAAAACCCCGGTACTTAAGTTCTCAAATTTCAATTTATATTCATTTTATTTGTAAATCTTATTTTTCAATCAATATTTATAAAATTCCTCTACCTAACAAACAACATATTACATCCAACTATATCATTTATAAAATTTATTATTTTATATACAAAATATATAATAGGCAAAATTATTTCATTTACCTATATTTCAAAACAATATTGTGTCGGTCTGTCCTATTAGTTGCTTAGAAATCCCTATCGATGTCATAGCGTCTTATGCACCGATCGAATTTATAAATACAAAACAGAAAAAATTAACACAATACAAAAAAACCTTTTGTAACACTAACAAATATGCTCTCCCATATATATACACTAAGTGACCCATTCTAGGGTATTACAACCCTATTCAATAAGAGTTAGACCCCACAAAGCTAAGGTTATTGCTAAACCAAAGCTCTGATACCGGCTGTAACGACCGTGCTTTTTCGATGGTTTAAATCGATGATAAACCACACATGTCAGACTCAAACCATTCAAAAAGGAAGATTGTTATGGGGTTAAATAAGAAGAAGAAGGGGAAGAAAGAAAACAAATATAGAATCTTACAGTGGAATGACAAAATATAATAATGAAATAAACAGTTCAAGAAGCTGTTTTACAAATAACATTTGATTACACTTTACAACACAGATTAGAGTTACATACAGTGTAATAGCCCGCTATTTTGGACCATTCAAATCGATAATAAAACCGTACATGTCCGACTTGAATAATTCAAAATACCGAATTGTTAATAAAATTTGGCAAAACTTAAAATATACAGTAAATAAATCAATCATAGATCACTTACACAGAGTAATACAATGCAGCGGAATAGATAAAGAATAGTAGTTCATGAAGCTACTATATACCTCAGAGTTAGAAATAAAATACAACCGAATTGTTCAAATGCCATGAAGTCTCCAATGCAACAGATGGCTTCTCTGAACCAATCAACTGGATGACTGAAGGGATAGATAGCTGGATCTTCAAGCAAAGCTCCAACTTCGAAGGTGAGTCTCAAATGCTGTATCTCTCAGCCTGACCCGAGCGTAAAGCAAAAACACAAAACACTCGAGTCAGGATTAACATTCTTATATCTATAAATCTAACTCAAGTGAAATATCAACTGAAATATAATAAACTTAAAGGACGTTTGGGATAACCATCCTCTAAGGGCCCATGGAACTATCTATAAGGTAGAAATATACACTATAATACCGAGGTCATTTCAAATTAATTTATACTTCACAACAAAAATATCTTTTCATTATATATATATATATATATATATACATAAATATTTAGAGTAGAATATTTGTAGTTTCCTCAACTTAACAATCGTTTTCAAAATCAACCCGACCATCCCATTCAAATTTAATTCAATCTCAATTTAAATTTTTTATACAATTCAGTTTTTTGATCAAACAAATTCAAATTTTATTCATTTCAAATACAGAACTAAATCAAAATTTTACCGTTTAAATTCTACTATATTTCAACGCTTTAATATTCAACAACTCAAAGTTTGATTTAACAGTTTCATATAGATCTCGATTTAACCTTGTTATTTAGTCTTGAAATGTTCACTAAATAAATTCAATATTTATTTAATAACCCAATTTACCTTTAAACTAAATATTCCTTTCGATTTGTTTAAACTTGAAACCTCCATTTAATCATTTAAATCAAAATCAAATTATAAATCGAATCTTAAATTTCAAATTCTTTGGTTCAAATAATCCAATTAAGTAAAATACTTAACTAAATACAATTTCAATTAATTCAACTTTATCTTCTCAACCTTAACTTATCCAAATTATTAAAACAATCAATTTTGAAATATAAATTTAAATAAATACTTAAACATATTATATGGATTAAATCGATCTCCAAAATATTACTATTAAATCTATATATAAAATTTCTATTCTCATATAATATTTTAAGAATTAATATTTATTAAAACCGTATATTTATTTTCAACCCATAGAAATTATTTTCAAAATATTTATACATATGGACCAACGGTGTCTGTATATAATTTCATACCCTATGGTCAAGGGACACGAATTTCAATCCGAAATTTAAATATACGGGTAGATATCACTTCGACCCGTAATCCCAAATTCAATTTTTATTGAAAATCGCTTGGGTTTATCATTTCAACCCATAACGAAGTTCTCCTATTCTAAAGTCCGTTCGGGTATGTATCATTTCAACCCATATTGAATTCTAAACTACGGGGAACTTGCAGAGTGATAACAAATAATAAAATAACAAACATATATCATCAATAACAGTATAATATAACAATGGGATATGGTGTCATATCCCACAGGTGAACACATTTGCAAACAACAAAATATATAGCAATGTAAATAACTAACAGTAGCATATTTCAATTGTCGTTTCAATTGGAATCAAATTTAATAAATAAAAGAACGTTAGTCGTGAGTGATTGCTCACCTTTCGTGGCTGGAGGGTACCGAAGGTGATACGGAAACACACACTGATACGGACATGGAAATTTGATTTACAAATCCAAGCAAAGCAAAATTGGCACGAATTTGATGAACAGAATGTGGTAACAGAAACGACGGGAACGGATCAAAATAGCTTGATATAAAGTTTTGGACGAGACGCATATTATATTAATATTTCACTTAAACCCATTATTTTAAAATACATATTCATTTGAAATAAATCTCAAATAATTTTTTTTATTTTTTTTTATTTTTATATATATATAACCAAAATCAATAAAATCTTTATAGCTTGTATATGCACTTTGACCTAATCATTTATAACCATATAAACTTGACAGTTTAGATATATAAATTAACACAGGCTATATAAATTTTGTTTTTATTACTGTTAACTAAAACAACTACTAATGTGTATACAACCGCTTATAAATAAAATATACTTTTTATATTAACTCACTATGCAGACTAAAAAAAATCTTGTAAACTTAAATATAAACAATTGCCTATACATATTAATAAAATCTGGAAAAAAATTTAGAATAGAAAACGTGGGAATTCAAAATTCATGTAGTTGCAGCCTAAATCAAAAAGGTAAATTCATATACAGGTGAACATGCAGCTATATGTATAAGTAAATTATTGTAACCTTACCCAAATGAAAAGACTCAATACCAAATTTCCATAACCTATGTATTTAAACTGACAACGTTTATATAAGTAATATAAACAAAATACTTTCCTTCTAGCGAATAAAACAATACTTCTAACAACACTTAAAACTTTATATATTTTTCTTAAACAGTTAAAACTTTATACATATATTATATTTAATTTAGACATGTAAAATAAAATAAAATTTAAAGTCCAACTTTATCTCCAACAGAAACAAAATCTTACAACTTATTCATATTTTTGCTTTTACATCAATTCAAAACATAAAAATTTAAAACTACATTTAATTCGAACCCAATATACTTAGTACACTTTAATATAATAATATCTGAAACCATACACTGCAAATACTACCCATAACATACGCACACCATACAAAAGTTATAACCCAAAACATACGCACACCACACAAAAGTTATACCAATATATATGTAAACTATATAACTAAAATATCTTATATAAACTATTTATAAACTTATACAACTATGCAAACAACCCATACAATCTGCCTATATACTAGACTCATATTATAACAGAAGCTAGACATATATATACAACAGTTATGAATCTATTACTTAATGTATATAAATAATTTACACAGAATACTATACTTATATTTAAGATACATATACTAACCCAAAAAGGAAGGAGAAAGGCCGAAGTCAGGGGTGGTGGGGAGCTCGGAGTGGAGCACGGCACTGCTTCATGCTTCGGCGTGGAAGAGGAGGGGAGACAAACGGAGAGGTGGATGGTGATGGCCTCGGTGGCGTGAGAGTGGATAGTGCAAGAAGAAGGAGTGATGTAACGTTTGGTGAGTGGTTACGTGAAGGAGGAGGAAGTGGTTTATGAATGAGGAAGAAAGTGAAAAGGTAAAGGCAAATGGTTCAGATCTAAATATATAGGAATAAGGGAATGGATGCAACGTATCCAACATTTACATTTCAAAACTGGCGAAATTAAAGGTAGTCAACGATGCGTTGAGTGACGGGGTTTTAAGGCACGAAATAAATATGTGAGAAATGAGCTGGCTGCAATTTATTATGTACGTTATTATATGTACTATTTATTTTTGAAACGTAAGTATAGAAAAGGAAAAGGAAAAGTCAGAGCAATAGGAGCTAGAAATAAATGGGAAATCAATATAACCAAAATGGTAACGGTCTAATTTCTTGATTTCAGCTGAAAATTATTTAAGCAATAAATTTATTGCTTGGCAAGCAAGGCTCAAGTTGAAAAGCAAAGGAAACAAAAGTCCCAATATAAAGTAAAGAGAGAGAAACGAAGTTAAAAAGGGAAAGAAAAATAAAGTGAATCGTTTTAAAATAATAATTACGACGTATACAAATGTATACGTTTGATTTTCGAAACTGCTAAACATAAATTCAGGAAAAATGGAAAGCAAATATATAATGATGTATGGGAAGAAAGAAAGTCACCGAAATCATTTGTAACGGTCACCTGCAATATTTTCTCCTAAACACATATATCCAATCAAAAGAAATTGTTACGCTCAAAAGTTTTGATTTAGGAAAAGGTTATTAAAACAAGTTACTGCTGGCTACAATCAAATATTTATGTTTTGAGGGAACAGTTTCTTACCTTTAAAAAGCAATGAAGACAGAGAGAAAATAACAGAGACGGCAACAAATCAATCAATCAAGTGAATGAAAAAGGCAACCGGGAAACGTATCAAATTAAATATTGGCAGTAACGGTCACCCATTTATTTAGCTGACAAATATTAAAGCTATAAAGGCAATTAACATATCAACCGTTCAAAAAGATAAATACAACGTATACAAAATTATACGCTTAATTTTTGAAATGATGGCAACGGCTAAAATTTAGCAACTGATGTAATAATTACTAAGTTAAAGGATAGTGGCTATTGCTTGATAATAAATTTATTATCAGCAATTTTTAGCTTGAATTTAATAGAATTTCCCAATGAAATAAACTTTGTTAAAATAAATTGAAAATTAAAAATCTGCTATATTTAAATATACGTATTCTAAATATATAAACATTTTATTTAAGAATTCAATTATTATAAGATTTCACAAATATTTAATTAAATACGTTATAGAATCAATTAAAATTGTTAAAAAATTTCGGGTCGTTACACTCTCCCCCACTCAAAACTTTTCGTCCCCGAAAAGGAAGGAGGTAGGAGAATAAAACAACCAGAAAAAAATAGATTGAAAGCCAAGATAAACAATAAATTTTAAAACTATATAAATTTTATTTAAAATATTTATTTGAAAATTTCATTTGAAATTAAATTTTCTTTAATATTTAATACTTCTCAAACTCCTTTGCAAACAATTATTTACAATATTACTTCTATTTACAAAGACTATTGAAAATATTAAATCCAAAATTTAAATGAAAATTTTAATTTTTCTCAAGATACCTTTCAAATATTATCAATAAATTAATAATCATTTTCTTTAAAGATGTTTTATTTAATTTATAACTTCAAAAATATTTATAACGCTAAAATTTTATATAAAACAATGTAGTATACAAATAAGCAATATTTAAAAGATTTATTCAAAAAGGAAACGAAGGTAGATTCCGAAAACGGAATATAGGTGAAAAATAAAGCTGAGCAGATGAGGTAGATTCAAAAGAATAGAATCGGGCACGAATAATTTATTTCAAACCATAAGAATTTAAATTTCAAATATTAATACAAAATTTCTTTGTTGAAAATACTTTTATAATAAAATACCTTTATAAATAAAATACTTTTATATCGAAACCAATTTTTCTTTCGAAAATACTTTTATAACTCGATGTTTTAACAAGTTTATCCTCGTTCTTGCAGACTCTGGCCATGCGTTGATCAGGCGCAAAGCTAGAGTTCTTCAAGTACTTAGTAGACCTGTTTCAACACCCAGTGAAAATATTTGAAAAACCTTTTAAAAACAGATATGGAAAGTACAATCCAAACAAATCAACCAAACCAAAACCTTTGTCCGATCATGGTTCGCAGATACACAATGGTTACGCCTGGGTCCCCCAGGAAACAATCCATATCCGTAAGCTTTCTCAGCCCTGCGAGTTACGCCATGATGACTAGTAGAGTGCAGGATACACAATGGTTACGCTTGGATCCCCCAGGAAACAATCCGTACCCCTAGGCAAGACTCAGCCAGGCACTTGCGCTACTATTCGCGACCTACACAGATTGCAGGATACACAATGGTTACGCCTGGATCCCCCAGGAAACAATCCGTACCCCTAGGCAAGACTCAGCCAGGCAATTGCGCTATGCATTAACGAGAGAAAAAAAAACCATGGGTTACGCCACAGTGGGAACACTCAAGTATTACATCCGGAAAACCAAAAATCAAAGAGAATAATATCGATAGAATGAATCCACGATGTGGCCACAAAGCGGATATCAAGCAGAAGGCACTTTCCATATCTTTACTTCGAAAATATATATCATATAGTACCTTTTCAAATCACTTTCAAATATCGTACTTATATAAAGTCCATATATATAGGATTTCATTTTTCCCAAATCGAATACTTTCCAAATCAATAGTAGATCAAATCATACTTATATAGACTTCGATTATATAAAATCTCTTTCCAAATTGAGTACCTTTCAAATCAATAGATTTCAAATCAACTTCATACTTATACAATCCATTTTATATAGGTTTGACCACTACCAAATCAAGTGCCTAATAATATAAGGTTCTCAAATTTCAAATCATTTCAATATCAGTTTCAAAATCATGTATGATTTCACCAAATTTTCTTCCAAATTAAATATCTCAATTTCAAAGTTCCCATAATAATAGGTTTAGAAAATAATCCCAGTTTCCAAATTAAAATAATTCAAGTCAAACAAATTCATTTCCAAAATCACCATATAAGTACTGGTTTTAATTTCAATTAAATTTCAAAACCAAATATTTTCTCAAAATCAATTATACTAAAAATAGTTTCCAAATTTATAAGTATCCCTTTAAAACTTTTAAACTATCTATTTCTATTTGAAATATCCAATTTACCTTTCTGAAAACCATTATTCAAAACCATATTTTTTTCAAAACATTTCAAAACTAAATTTATATTCTTTATCAAACATTTTATACTCCTCGAAATTTCTTAGCTTTGAAAATTTAATCTCGATTTGGAAGTGTTCGAACATTCAAAATAGTTAGGGAAATCAAATTTTCAATTCAACAGTTGAAAATCAACAATAAATCAATAAACCAATTATTAAATCCAAAACTCGAGGACTGAACACCGGTCTCATTTTAAATTGTTTCAAATATATACTTATATCTTTCTAAAATATCAAATTATACTTCGGAAGTTGAAATCAAAAACGGTTTTACAAAATCACTTGCATAGCGAAGCTATTAAAGTGGCCACTCCCCCACTCTGAAACTCGAAAATCAATGTCGATGATGCGTGCACTCATCACCGAAATTATTTTCCAGCGACATAAGTGAGTTCTGGATTTCTATTTTCTTGAAAACTTCTTTGAAATTTCTTCAAAATTATTGGAATTCATTTGAACTCATTTGAAACATTTCTTATTCGGAAAAATACTTTTAAATCATATTATTTTTATATATTTTCCAAAATCTTAAAACCAATTTCAAAATACCGGAATTTAATTCTCGAATTTCAAATTTAACCCTTTAGTTATAAATCATTTTTATATGAATCACTTTCTTATAAATTTTCGAAATTTCCAATCCTTTCAAAACTTTTATATATAGAATAACATTTCTTATTCGTTTTATATATAGGTATATAATCCTTATCGAAAACATTTTCACTTTTTATATAGAATAAAATCATAATTATCAAAATAATAATTTCGATATATAAAACAATTTAAAAAATGCAAATATACTCGATTTTCAAAGAATAATTTTAAGAATGGGTTTCAAAACAAAGATAGAGATTTGAATTAGAGGAACTCCAATCAATAGAATTCT
The DNA here is from genome assembly GCA_030765085.1 of Allium cepa. Lineage (NCBI taxonomy): Eukaryota > Viridiplantae > Streptophyta > Magnoliopsida > Asparagales > Amaryllidaceae > Allium > Allium cepa. The sequence goes on from CM060934.1 coordinate 324,000,842, forward strand.
GATTCGAAGATAGACTCGATCAAAGATGAGATAATTAAATTACAAAATAGAAGATGGATATACTTCTATAAATCGTGGGCGACCTTAACCGGGTCAACCGTGACTTCAGGGATATGATCGATGCGGAATTCTAAAACAAATCGACATTTGATTGCCAGAGATGGAATTCGGCATATCAAGATATAGCAGCATCGTAAACCGAGGATACAAAAATCTTCGGTGAATCGATGCCAATTGTAAAGGTGTTTTCACCCCCTTTACAAAACATTCGGTGGAGTTATGGGATACTCCAGAATCAAACGAATATAAATAGGAAGAGACAAGAATGAATTTCGGAACCGAGGGACATTCCAAAACTCAAAGGAAATTGAGTCAAAAAGGAAGAGATTCAACTCGAACGAAAGTGATTCTGTAAATAAATTTACCATATATGCTAAGTTTTGCCTAGAGCCAAAGCTCTGATACCAACTGTAACAGCCCGCTATTTTGGACCATTCAAATCGACAATAAAACCGTACATGTCCGACTTGAATAATTCAAAATACCGAATTGTTAATAAAATTTGGCAAAACTTAAAATATACAGTAAATAAATCAATCATAGATCACTTACACAGAGTAATACAATGCAGCGGAATAGATAAAGAATAGTAGTTCATGAAGCTACTATATACCTCAGAGTTAGAAATAAAATACAACCGAATTGTTCAAATGCCATGAAGTCTCCAATTCAACAGATGGCTTCTCTGAACCAATCAACTGGATGACTGAAGGGATAGATAGCTGGATCTTCAAGCAAAGCTCCAACTTCGAAGGTGAGTCTCAAATGTTGTATCTCTCAGTCTGACCCGAGCGTAAAGCAAAAACACAATACACTCGAGTCAGGATTAACATTCTTATATCTATAAATCTAACTCAAGTGAAATATCAACTGAAATATAATTAACTTAAAGGACGTTTGGGATAACCATCCTCTAAGGGTCCATGGAACTATCTATAAGGTAGAAATATACACTATAATACCGAGGTCATTTCAAATTAATTTATACTTCACAACAAAAATATCTTTTCATTATATATATATATATATACATAAATATTTAGAGTAGAATATTTGTAGTTTCCTCAACTTAACAAATCGTTTTCAAAATCAACCCGACCATCCAATTCAAATTTAATTCAATCTCAATTTAAATTTTTTATACAATTCAGTTTTTTGATCAAACAAATTCAAATTTTATTCATTTCAAATACAGAACTAAATCAAAATTTTACCGTTTAAATTCTACTATATTTCAACGCTTTAATATTCAACAACTCAAAGTTTGATTTAACAGTTTCATATAGATCTCGATTTAACCTTGTTATTTAGTCTTGAAATGTTCACTAAATAAATTCAATATTTATTTAATAACCCAATTTACCTGTAAACTAAATATTCCTTTCGATTTGTTTAAACTTGAAACCTCCATTTAATCATTTAAATCAAAATCAAGTTATAAATCGAATCTTAAATTTCAAATTCTTTGGTTCAAATAATCCAATTAAGTAAAATACTTAACTAAATACAATTTCAATTAATTCAACTTTATCTTCTCAACCTTAACTTATCCAAATTATTACAACAATCAATTTTGAAATATAAATTTAAATAAATACTTAAACATATTATATGGATTAAATCGATCTCCAAAATATTACTATTAAATCTATATATAAAATTTCTATTCTCATATAATATTTTAAGAATTAATATTTATTAAAACCGTATATTTATTTTCAACCCATAGAAATTATTTTCAAAATATTTATACATATGGACCAACGGTGTCTGTATATAATTTCATACCCTATGGTCAAGGGATACGGATTTCAATCCGAAATTTAAATATATGGGTAGATATCACTTCGACCCGTAATCCCAAATTCAATTTTTATTGAAAATCGCTTGGGTTTATCATTTCAACCCATAACGAAGTTCTCCTATTCTAAAGTCTGTTCAGGTATGTAACATTTCAACCCATATTGAATTCTAAACTACGGGGAACTTGCAGAGTGATAACAAATAATAAAATAACAGACATATATCATCAATAACAGTATAATATAACAATGGGATATGGTGTCATATCCCATAGGTGAACACATTTGCAAACAACAAAATATATAGCAATATAAATAACTAACAGTAGCATATTTCAATTGTCGTTTCAATTGGAATCAAATTTAATAAATAAAAGAACGTTAGTCGTGAGTGATTGCTCACCTTTCGTGGCTGGAGGGTACCGAAGGTGATACGGAAACACACACTGATACGGACATGGAAATTTGATTTACAAATCCAAGCAAAGCAAAATTGGCACGAATTTGATGAACAGAATCTGGTAACAGAAACGACGGGAACGGATCAAAATTGCTTGATATAAAGTTTTCGACGAGACGCATATTATATTAATATTTCACTTAAACCCATTATTTTAAAATACATATTCATTTGAAATAAATCTCAAATAATTTTTTTATATATATATATAACCAAAATCAATAAAATCTTTATAGCTTGTATATGCACTTTGACCTAATCATTTATACCCATATAAACTTGACAGTTTAGATATATAAATTAACACAGGCTATATAAATTTTGTTTTTATTACTATTAACTAAAACAACTACTAATGTGTATACAACCGCTTATAAATAAAATATACGTTTTATATTAACTCACTATGCAGACTAAAAAAAATCTTGTAAACTTAAATATAAACAATTGCCTATACATATTAATAAAATCTGGAAAAATATTTAGAATAGAAAACGTGGGAATTCAAAATTCATGTAGTTGCAGCCTAAATCAAAAAGGTAAATTCATATACAGGTGAACATGCAGCTATATGTATAAGTAAATTATTGTAACCTTACCCAAATGAAAAGACTCAACACCAAATTTCCATAACCTATGTATTTAAACTGACAACGTTTATATAAGTAATATAAACAAAATACTTTCCTTCTAGCGAATAAAACAATACTTCTAACAACACTTAAAACTTTACATATTTTTCTTAAATAGTTAAAACTTTATACATATATTATATTTAATTTAGACATGTAAAATAAAATAAAATTTAAAGTCCAACTTTATCTCCAACAGAAACAAAATCTTACAACTTATTCATATTTTTGCTTTTACATCAATTCAAAACATAAAAATTTAAAACTACATTTAATTCGAACCCATTATACTTAGTACACTTTAATATAATAATATCTGAAACCATACACTGCAAATACTACCCATAACATACGCACACCATACAAAAGTTATAACCCAAAACATACGCACACCACACCAAAGTTATACCAATATATATGTAAACTATATAACTAAAATATCTTATATAAACTATTTATAAACTTATACAACTATGCAGACAACCCATACAATCTGCCTATATACTAGACTCATATTATAACAGAAGCTAGACATATATATACAACAGTTATGAATCTATTACTTAATGTATATAAATAATTTACACAGAATACTATACTTATATTTAAGATACATATACTAACCCAAAAAGGAAGGAGAAAGGCCGAAGTCAGGGGTGGTGGGGAGCTCGGAGGGGAGCACGGCACTGCTTCATGCTTCGGCGTGGAAGAGGAGGGGAGACAAACGGAGAGGTGGATGGTGATGGCCTCGGTGGCGTGAGAGTGGATAGTGCAAGAAGAAGGAGTGATGTAACGTTTGGTGAGTGGTTACGTGAAGGAGGAGGAAGTGGTTTATGAATGAGGAAGAAAGTGAAAAGGTAAAGGCAAATGGTTCAGATCTAAATATATAGGAATAAGGCAATGGATGCAACATATCCAACATTTACATTTCAAAACTGGCGAAATTATAGGTAGTCATCGATGCGTTGAGTGACGGGGTTTTAAGGCACGAAATAAATATGTGAGAAATGAGCTGGCTGCAATTTATTATGTACGTTATTATATGTACTATTTATTTTTGAAACGTAAGTATAGAAAAGGAGAAGGAAAAGTCAGAGCAATACGAGCCAGAAATAAATGGGAAACCAATATAACCAAAATGGTAACGGTCTAATTTCTTGATTTCAGCTGATAATTATTTAAGCAATAAATTTATTGATTGGCAAGCAAGGCTCAGGTTGAAAAGCAAAGGAAACAAAAATCCCAATATAAAGTAAAGAGAGAGAAACGAAGTTAAAAAGGGGAAGAAAAATAAAGTGAATCGTTTTAAAATAATAATTACGACGTATACAAATGTATACGTTTGATTTTCGAAACTGCTAAACATAAATTCAGGAATAATGGAAAGCAAATATATAATGATGTATGGGAAGAAAGAAAGTTACCGAAATCAATTGTAACGGTCACCTGCAATATTTTCTCCTAAACACATATATCCAATCAAAAGAAATTGTAACGCTCAAAAGCTTTGATTTAGGAAAAGGTTATTAAAACAAGTTACTGCTGGCTACAATCAAATATTTATGTTTTGAGGGAACAGTTTCTTACCTTTAAAAAGCAATGAAGACAGAGAGAAAATAACAGAGACGGCAACAAATCAATCAATCAAGTGAATGAAAAAGGCAACCGGGAAACGTATCAAATTAAATATTGGCAGTAACGGTCACCCATTTATTTAGCTGACAAATATTAAAGCTATAAAGGCAATTAACATATCAACCGTTCAAAAAGATAAATACAACGTATACAAAATTATACGCTTAATTTTTGAAATGATGGCAACGGCTAAAATTTAGCAACTGATGAAATAATTACTAAAGTAAAGGATAGTGGCTATTGCTTGATAATAAATTTATTATCAGCAATTTTTAGCTTGAATTTAATAGAATTTCCCAATGAAATAAACTTTGTTAAAATAAATTGAAAATTAAAAATCTGCTATATTTAAATATACGTATTCTAAATATATAAACATTTTATTTAAAAATTCAATTATTATAAGATTTCACAAATATTTAATTAAATACGTTATAGAATCAATTAAAATTGTTAAAATTTTCCGGGTCATTACATACAGTGGTAATAAATAAATAATGCAGCGGAACAACATGGTGCAGCGGAATAAATAAAATAAATAATAATAATATAATGAATCTCCGTCTTCGTCCTTCGAAAAATAAGTCTTCAATATTTAAATGCTCAGCCTGACCCGAGCGTAATGAAAAGATAAAACACTCGAGTTAGAACTAGGAGATCTTATGTAATTTAAATCAACAGTAAATAAATATGAGTGTAATGGCGTCGGAGATGTTTACGGGTTTTGACATCTCCTATCCAGTGTCAATGTGAGTGCAATAACTTAAGAGATGTTCAGGATTACCATCTCCTAAGGATCCGTTAAACTATCTACTATGTAGTACAATATGCTATTATAATAGTGTATACAATAAAATAAAGTATTAAAATAGCGTTAAGACGTTACCCATATCCTCCTTAACATATTTTATATATTCCCATAGTCTATATAGTACCGTAAGCTCCCATGAGGTTTACCAAGAAGGCACTCCATAGGTATGGTACAAAAAAAACTCATAGAAGGTGCTCTAGGGCATGTGAACACGGCACTCAAGGCAATGCCATCGTAGATATACCAATTGTAGAACCGGGCTGGTGGTAATGCATAACAGCTACTACCGTCCACCTCGGAACACACTCCCATAATTAAAATCAAGGGGGGCCACCAAATCATCACAAAATCATAATATGGTATCGAAGAAGCATGTCCGATCGGAGGAATGACTTCACTTGGCTCAAGTATAGCTCCTGTTTTAGTCACATCTAAGCCAACTCACGGGAGTCAGGGTCACCGAAATACCTCATATAGAATCATTCTCCAAACCATCCTACTTCATTTCTGGAATCTCCACCATGTACACAGTTGTTAAAGTGATTTTTGGTATTGGCAGAGAGTATGACAATATCTGATCCCAGTCTCTTTAACAACTAAATGCTTATTTCACATCGGATGGTTCTTTTACATTTCCAAAACCATTTCGTAATTAATATCAAAATATCATATTCGATTTCGAACCATATCTCTTTTGAAATCATATTCACTTTCAAAGTCGTATTCACATGCAAAAATCCTATTCACTTTTCTATTCACTTTTGAATTTATCAACAAGATAGGTAAACTAAATCCTTATTCCAAAATCATCATATTTACTCAAATACATCATTTCATAAAAGGTATCAATTCCAAATTTCAATTTAGGTTGTATCAACATCAAGGATTTAAATATAAATGCTTCAACTTTACACAGTCTGAAATTTAAAAAATAGTTTAGATAGTCATAAATAGTTTGAATAGTTTTGAAAATAGTTTTAAATAGATTAAAATAGTAAAAGAGTTTAAATTTATTTAAATTTGATTTAATTAGATTTTAAAATGATTTAAATAGATTTAAATTATATTAAATAGATTTTAAATTATCTTAAATAGATTTTAAATAGATATAAACTAGATTAAATAAATTTAATTAGTTAAAAATGGGTAATATAGATTAAATTTGGATTAAATAGGTTATAATAGATTAAAATAAAGTAAAATAGTTTAAATTGATTAAAATTGTTAATTTAATTAAAATAGTTCAAATTAGTTTAAAAATCGATTTCATAGTTATATCCAAACATTTTCAATTACTCAATTCCGATAAATTAATTTATATTTGACACTTCAACTTCGAAATTCAAATTTAAATCCATTGAACAATTCATTAAGTCAATTCCAATTTCACATTTACGTTTGGACTTTCGAAAATAATTTGGTTTATATAAATCAATTTCTATTTCAAAATGACAGTTAACTGAATTCAAAATTTAAAGAACTAAAATCATTTAATTTAACCAATCCGATGTCCGTATATAATTTTCTACCCTATGATCGAGTGATACAAATATTTCTCATTTCAATCCGCAATTTAAAATTTTACAGTTATGTATCGTTTCAAACCACAATCCCGATTTAAATAAAAATCCATAAAATCGCTCGAGTCTATCATTTCAACCCATAACGACTTTTTCCTAATCTATAGATCATTTGGGTATGTATCATTTCAACCCAAAGGAAACTTGCGGTGTTATAACAATATAAAATACAACATCCAGTCATCCAATATCAACAATCAAACATCCATCACAATCATCATTCAAATCAACCAATAAACGTCAATAGATAACTGATTATCATTAACAGGTATTTAATTGACGATTAAATTCAATATTAAATTAAACGATGATTTAATGCAGTAAAAGTCAAATTTAACAAGAATGACAATTTAAACATACTAAACATCGATCAGTAAATCTCTAATCACATCATAAATTTAGTTTAACTAACGTGAGATAGTTTAGTAATTGTGAGTGAGTTAAAACACTCACTTCTAATTTCAAATCGATTTGAAATCCAAACAAAGTCCCAAATTTTGAACAGTCTCAGAATTCATCCAAACCTATGTCACAATGTCGGAATTTCAATATGATCCCAACGGAACAAACCGTGCGTGAATCCGAGATCGTATAAAGAAGATATGACAATTAGAACAATTGAATAATTAAATTAAAAATAAAATAAAACCAAGGCAATATGGTAATTTATTACCTTGTCTAACCCTAACTGAAGCAAAGTCGAGCACGATCATGCTAACAGCCGGCAGTGTATCTTCATTCGTCGCCGCCAAACAACATACCCAGACCAAGATCGAACATCTCTGCCTTGCTCCCCTTCACCAGCCGCGCCTCCACCCTCCGACCGACCTCCCCACGAGCCACTGCCAGCCACCAAGACGCCAGCGAAAACCGGCCGTTCATCCTCAATTTCTGATGACCCATGATGACGATCGTGATAACCAACCGTATGGATCGGCTTATTTCAAATTGATTTCAACTGAATTTAACTAAATTGATTTCTACGCGTTTCGAGCCCGTACGATCAAACGACAAGTCTGATTACTATGAAACTTGAAACCTTACAATAATTCACAGTTACAGATTTGATGAAACTGGTTTCGTCAAAATCCGAGACAATGACCAAATGGCTATTTTTACATTAATTAAATAAGTTAATATTAAATTAATTAAATCATTTTTTTATTTCATGTTTAATAACTAACAATTTTTATCATATTTGATTTCTTGGATATTTACAATAATTTAAAACAAATTTACATATCAATTCAATGTTGATTATTTTACTAATTACAGTGTTTAATTTCAATTGAAATAAATAATGTAATTATCACTTTAAATTCCAATGAATCCGTTTATTTTCCTTTTCATCTTGTTATTTCATCAATTGTCACCTCATGGCTAAAATTAACATTTGATTCTATCTTATTACACTAATAATCTACAGTTATCATCTTAATCTTCATTAACATAATATTTAATTACATTTAATTGTAATAAATCCATTTATTATAGCTTAAATTCCGATAAATTAATCAAACTTGATTTTAATTCTTTTTATTCAGTCAATTATCATATTATGAATAAAATTTACATTGGGTTGCATCTTATTGAATCAATATTCTACAATTATCAATTTAATCTACATTAGCTGCACTAATTAAGTGAATTAATTGCACTTGATTCCAAATTAAATTTAACAGGCTAAATAAATATGTAACGTATAATAATTGTCACCATTAACTTTTAATCACATCTTATAAGTCCAGTATCCACAATAAGTGTTATAATTATCACCACAACACTAATTTTTATTCAATTTACAATTTATTACAGACCATTTAATTAATACAACATTTAAATTATCAATTAATACGCACATTATTATAATTAATTTACAATCTATATCCAATTATAACTTTTTAATCATTTCAATTAATTGGAATTATATTCAAAGCAATTATGAATTACCTTAAATCAATACTATCACATTTTATTCCAATTACATTCTTATTATCAAACCATATATATTTATTTCTTCTAACATTAAATCACAAAACTTTATTAAATTAACCATTTTTAATTATCGAAAATTATAGGTCGTTATAATTTCAGCTATATTCATATTCTACTTTGACCCCTATATATTATTATAATATTAATGGATTTTCAATAGAATTTTTTTTGGTTATTGTAAGGTAAAATCCCATCCGCATTTATGTGCGACGTGGTCTTACGAGATACCTTTATTTGAAAGGTTTTAATACATGTTAAAATTCAATTGAGGTGTGTTTTCTCACTGATGTACCAGACTAATTTAGGTGTTATTTTATTATAATGCTCGAGTTAGACTGAGCATATTTACAAATCACTTTGGATGCATTGGCGCTTAGGAGACGAGCTGGAGGTCGAAGACGTATCTACGTATTTCTTTTGTCCTGTCGTGGTTTCTGTTGGTTGTATTTAACAATAATTGTAAGGACGTGCTGTTATAACTATCCTGGTTGAAATTGGTTAGTGTACTCTGATTGATGTATGTATATTACATTTTTCTTATGTAAAGGTTTGTTGTATATTATAGATTATTTGTTCCACCGTGAGATTCTGTATTATTTAGTTTCTTTTCTCTTCTTCTTCTCTTCTTATTTCCTCTTTCTCGCCCATATACATCCCTCTTTTCATTCAATTTGGGTTAGACATGTGTGGTTTATTATCAAGTTAAACTGTATGGAAAAGTGGGTCATTACATTTGGTATCAGAGCTGGTTAAGCAAGAATCAAGGTTTTGCTGGGGTACTCGTTATAAATAGGGTCATTAGCACCCTAGAATGAGTTGAGTGTGTGTGTGTGTGTGTGAGCATGTATTTATTAGTGATACAAAAATGTTTAGTAGTGTTGGTTGATCTGTTGAGTGGTTTATGGATTCTGGTCAATACGAGTAACTAACGTTATTATTAGGGATTTCTAAACACTAGAACAGAGCAATTCGACATTGTATTTTTTTGGAAATTGGGTGAATAAAATAATTTTGCCTAAATTATATTTTATATATATAAAGGAATAATTTTTCAGAAAGTATTATAGTTATATATGGTGTGTTTGGTTGTTCGTGAATGATAACATTTGGTTATTATCATCTGTTTTTTGTTGTTCTAATAAAAGTTATTATTATTATAATCTAAAATAATCAACATTTGTGAAATGATATTATATAAGACGTGAGATTTTATAAGTATGATTTATAAATGTGATTTATAAATGAAAAGGAAGTGAAATTGTATAAGTATATTTATAAGTATGGGTTAAAAAAGGATTAAAAGTTGAGAATTTAATCCCCGTTGATTTTGAAATTGTTTATCAAAGTTTTGGAAAAAGAATAATAATATTATTTGGAAAATATTTTTGAATGGAAATATTTTAAAATGGAATTTAAAATTTTTAAGAAAACAACGAATTACTTCGGTCGCTGGAAAATAATATCGATGATGACTACAGCATCATCGATGTTCATTTTCGGGTTTTCAAGAGAGGAATTGCTACCATTGGACTTTTATTTTGGTAAAAACAGTTTTTGATTATTCAAAAGTATGATTTGGAATACAAAGGAATCATTTTTAGTATTGCTTCAAAATAGTTTGAAATAAGAACAGAGTGTTCAAACTCTGAAAATTTTCATTAAGTTTTTGATGAAATTATGAGGAAATAAGTTTTTGTAACTTATAAATAGAGGAATAATAAGTCAAAACAAAGTTTTAAATTGTTATATATGAATGTTAAGAAAAAGGTAAATTTGAAATTTAACTATGAAATAAAATTTGGCTTACGTTAAATAAAATGAATTTTGAAAAGAAATTTAACTTAAGCAAAGTTAAATGAAACTGAATTTGATTTGTAATGAATAAATGAAATGGATATGAACTTGAGGGATAAAATGAAATTCAAGTTATGTTGTAAAATAAATTGAATATGTTTTAGGATGTTGTTTGATAGAATTGGACGTGAACTTTAGTTGTGAAGTAATAATAAACATAAGTGGTTGTATAAAATGTTTGTAAACTTAAGTAAAATTTGAAGGAGTGGTTGTATAAAATGTTTATAAACTTAAGTAAAATGTTTATCCACTTCTACTTGTGCAAATGTCATTTTGGGACTGAACGAAACCGAAGGCACCATTTCATTTTGTTGACACTTTTTGTTATCACATTTTCTAAATCTTTAATTCATTAATAGTTACTAATTAGTTCCATTCCAAGTTATAACATACACATCGAATTTCAGTTATCAAAAATTTTATTCAATATTTCCTAAAAAAATTCCAACGCCTTAAACTTTAGTCCCAGAATAAACTTGTATGGAAGAATGCTGGTATTGCATTGTTGTTTGGAGGGTAGTGTTAGCATTGCAAGTAGGAAGTGCTATATAAAAGGTAAAATATAGCCTCAAACCTCATCAACCGAGAATGACTAAAATATGGGAGATGCAGTAGGGCAAATAGGGTGGCTTCCAAATATGGTATGATCATCCCTATCAAGAGTTGATATTATCTTTCATTTGTATGCTTTGGGGCCGACTAACGGAGGGGTGATCATATTCGGTACTACTAGTCAAGTGGTAGGCCGGTCCTGTGTTGGCAGAGGATACGCGGTCATTGGTGTTACCTCCAATAGCCCAGTCATTGTACGGAATCCATTCTCCAACAAGCGCCTTAGGACTTAGTTGTGCCCAATTATGCTAAAACGTGAGATGCAAGCATTTTAGCTATATTCATGTAATGATTTCGATTTAAAGACGAATTTGAATTTGTAATTAAATTTAATTTTTGGGTTAAATTGTGGATTTATTTGAATTTTTCAAATTTAATAAGAGATATATATACTTATTTGTTTTAGAATTTGGATTTAAAACTCAAAATAAATATTTTCAATTGAATTGGATTATACATAAATTTTGATTTGGAAATTCAAAATGTATTTAAATGAATTGGATTTAAAGATTTTACTTTGAAAAAAAATGACATGTATGATTAATTATTAAATGTATAAATTGTGTTTTAATCTATTTTCTCTATGAAGTTATAAAAATTATAAAAAAAATTATCCTATCAATATTGAGTATAAGTGTAAAGTATAAAATAAAATATATGTTATAAATTTAATACTTGATAGTCAAACTATAAAGAAGTAAAAGTCAAGAATTTATGTTAATAAAAGTATATGGTCATTTGGAAACATAAAATCAAACTATAAAATAATAACAAATGAAATACATATAGGATTGTATGTGAGTTAGGCAAGCAAGAAATAAATAAACCAAAGTGTTATGTACATATAAAGAACAAAGGAAATAATAAAACAAAAGGCAAGCAAGAAGATAATGAAACAAGAAAATATATAGGCTTGCAAAAGAAGATAATTGTAGACTTGAGAAAAAAATATATCTACAAAACTGTACATACATAATTAAATAGCATAAGTTTGTAAACAAGAGAGGAAACATGCATTTAATACCCCTCATCTTCTCTCAGCACAAAAGAAAATCTTTTCAGCTGAAAATATGTTAAAGTCATATTAGTAAACAAAGATAAAAAATCTTTAGTCAAATAAAATAAAAAATCTGTTCAAACAAATAATCCTAACCAGATAACACCTACTTATATACAAACTGTTTTCTATATGTATGTGTTCATCCTATTCCAGTTGTTCAGTAAAAGTTAAGCAAACCAGAAAAAAAGGAAATAAACATCATTATCTACAAAATTCAAAACATCATTCAATTCGAAGAAAGCAAAACAGGGTTATAGGAGGATCAAATCTGCAGTTTCAAACAACAAGTGTTCTCTGTTCCTCAAATTTGATGTGAGCAAACTCTCCTTTTTAAATTATTAAACTTGATACATCTGAATGATCTTTAAAGCATGACCTGAAATGGGCTTAAATGATTATGTATTCTTGCATGTCTATGTATATTATACAAATGTATGTGTGCATATCTGGATGAAGATGCTTTCTGTTCTTGTTAAACAAGTTTCCAAACCTTTTAAAAACAAAGATCTAATCTTCTAATTCCTTATAGACTTTACTGATCAAACAGATATTGTTTAAAACAGAAATATTTTTAATTTAAAAATAGTTATAGGTATAATATTGTTCATATGTAATCTGAAAAGAAAAAAGAACAGTAGAAATTTATAACATGTTGAAATTCAAGCATCGAAATTCTATGATCCACTTATATCCTCTGAATCACTATTTAAAATCATGAATTTTAAAAGTTAAATCATTAATTTTTGTTTGGGATTGAAAGAGATATGGGTAGTTGAACGATTTACGCTCTTCACTCATTTTCTGGTGACCAACGATGAATTAAGGTTCGAGCTTTGGGCTGAAGGTGCTTTGGTGGTTGCCAAGTTAGGAAAAAATGACCGGAGAGTTTTCCGATCATCTAGGGGTGACACGGTGGCTTAGTAGGGTTTAAGTTTAGGTTTGGGTGGCTGTTGAATTCGAGGATGGATCACCATCAATGTTTCATCGAGTTGAAAGGGACCAGAGGGATTAGAAGCGTGAAGGTATGGTGCTGCTTTGGACGTGACGGCGTGATCGCGGATGGTCAGAATCGTCTTCAGCGAGGCCATTTAGTTGATCAGGTTGTTTCCAGTAGTGGCTCGTTTGGTACGAAATTGTTCGATTTTGTTTTACTGTTGAATTTGACGATCTGGGTGATTGCGAGGTAGGTGGAGGTCGTGGGTGATGAGTTGGCAACGATGAAGTCGATCGGAATGGCTCCGATCGCCTGTGCACGAAAATGCGTGTCAGTGTGTATATGTTTTGCTGATAAGTTTGGGGAAGATGAAGGCATCGTCTCGGGGTTCGACTTGAAGTAGTTGTAGGGGATTCTCGAAGTATTTGGGGTTGCCAATTTTTCTCGAAGCTGATCTCAAGCGAATCTGTGTTAGGCTCGTGAAATTTTGACTTTTTCTCGAAGAAAACATCGAGTCGCTCTTAGCACGGTATGTGTTGAAAAAAAAGTATATGTACGATTTTTAAAATCTTAAAAAGGAAGAACTCTGTCCAGATTTTAAAAGCAAAGAAATCCAAGTTTTAAAAGTAAAAGAAAAATCTTAACAACTTTTCAAATTTAAATTTATAAACAAGTTTTCTTTGGAAAATAATAAGTTTTCCAAGATTTGATTTTTAAGTCAAAATTATTTTGGGTTTTAAGCAATTATATTGATAATTAAATCTTTAAGTGTTTTCACAAGGAAAATAGAGTAATGTAATTAAGCAAGTGATAAAGTAAGGTAAATGATTTACCTTTAATTTAAGTTATTTTTATAAGATTAAATTGCTTAATTAAGAAGTTAATTAAAAGATAAGATTGTTTTGATTATGGGTCAACTTAAAGGTTTAGAAATTGAATTATTTGTTAATGATAATTTAATTTAATTAATGTGATTTAAATGTTGTAATTGAGTAATCAGTTAAGATAAGGATTTATCTTGACTAATTTAAGGTTAATTAACAATTAAGGATAAATTAATTAAGAAAATTAATTAATAAATGATTAATTAATGAAGGTGATTAAGACCTAATCAATTGTAATTAATGATAATTAATCATTAATTTAAGATTACTAACGAAAAAAATTATGTGGTTAATAAATTTAATACCACATAATTTATTCATCTTAATTGAAGATGTTTGATTGTTATTAAATGTTATGTACTGGATTGATATTTCTGTTTGTGATTATGATACTGTGTGATGTGAATTGCCTTATGCTGAACTATGATTTGTGACTTGTTTCTGCATTTATGTGGAAACCCTCTTTGCCCGTAAAACGGTATTTAAATTTTGATGCGACAGGGATTTGGATTCAAGTTGCTTATCCGAAACCCACATCGAATTGTAATGATGAATCTTTGTGATTGATAAATTTATTTTATCTATGAAACTGTGAATGAAGATAAGCATTATGGATTATACCGCTTATCGATATTGGTATATCTGTGATGATGCACTATTGTGTAAAATCCCTGGACCTTACTTATACACACACAAATATGGATTGCACGTGGAAATCGGTTAAGTCACAGATTTTTAAAATAGTTTTAAATTTGAATTTTAACTTCAAATGGGTTTGAAATGGATTGGGTTTAAAGTGAAAAGCTTTTGAAAAGGTGTTTTAAAAATGTAAGTTATTTTGAATAACTTAATAAAGATTTGAAATTTGAATAATTTGATTTAAATTGGAATTCAATATCTAAAATTGAACCTATATTGGTATTTATGATTTAAAAAGAATTATACGGGTTTTAAACCATTTTTTAAAGTGTTGTTCTTGGGAATTTGAATTAACCCAAAGATTTTAACTTGTATAAATGAGATTGGATTTTTCCAAAACGAAAACTGTTTGTTTTCAAATGATAAAAGCTTTCGTATAAGAAACGAATTTCCAATTTGTATTAAAGGGGATTTCAAGTTTGAATTGAAATGGGTTTCCAAGTCATGAATGAACCTTTGGAAACGGGTTTTGAAAGATATAAGTTAAATCTTTGATTTAAAGATTGAATGAGTTAATCCAATTGAAATGGAAATTGTTTTGAAATCCATGAATGGATCTCTGTGAAACTGGGTGAACTTTGTGAAGTGAATCTTTTTGTTTAAAAGATTGGAAATGGTAATTTGTTTTAACCATTTGAATAAAAGGTTTTGGGCTTTATGCTGTGATTTAACTGAGATCCCACTATCCATATGTTTTTAAATATTGCCCTCATTATTCGGTTTAGCCGGGAGAGGACTTTGTGTCATATAACCCATTTCGAATAGTGATACGACGATATGGGTAGCATTTGAAGACCGGTGGTGAAGACCGGATATTTGTGAGAATGATAGGATGACCTATCGATTATCTCTGCACTGGGTAGCTATGGTGTAGAGATTCCCTAAGTGATGGGAAATCCGATCGGGATTGTGAATACCCAGATTGCAAGGGCTTCTTCGAAAGTGCCTTCGTTTCTGTTCGAACCCGGAACAGACTTGTATGGATGTGTGTCCGACGTTACAAATTGAGATGTAAAGCTGGTTTCTATCAAATACATTTTTGTTGGTGGCGGAGAATTTATTCTCTTATCTTAACACTCTTCTCTGAGACGTACGAGCTCATAGGTTATGTAGTTGATGGTTACTAGTGATACATTCCCAATTTGGTAATGTGGCATACGAAGTGCTGCTGATCATTTGTTAATCGAAGCATGGCTTTTTGAAAAAGAATAGCTTTGTGGACGAGACTTCGTCGAGCCTCACGACCCGGAAATGGTCGAAACAGGAATGTTGCGGCAAGGTTTTTAGGGGTCTCACCCCAAGGGTATGTCCATTTCCTTCTGGATAAAAGGGGATATCATGGTATGGAGCCCAGATATTTAACCTATGTGGTTACTGCAAATTTATTACTTTGTGGTTATTGGTGTCGAGCGCTCGGATAAAGGTCGGTAACGACCGGGGATGGCATAGCTCGTGTGTTAGTTACCTAGTTACAGCTTGGTTAAAGCGTGAGGTAGCGTCGACCTTGTTTGGCAGAGATCCGATTAGGTTCTCACGAACGTCCTTCCAGAGGCATTCCATTTCGATGTGGGAAGTTCCTTTGCCTGACCATTTTTTAGAAATCCAAAGAAACAATACGAGCCCTGTACGGTTTTAGTTGTATAATCTGCCATTGAATGTGGCGGTAACCTACTATTGAACATGGTAGCTATAGTAGGCATACGACGAAATATGGTATGCTGGCTAAGATGGATATTATATTTTCAAAAGGTTCTCAGCAATATGCACTAATAATAATACCAAATGGTTTTCGCGTATCAAGCAAAATTTAACGATCATAAGGTGAAATCTCCTCCAGGTGTGCGCTTGCATTGTGTGTGTGATTGGAGGCCTTATGGCAGTTTCATTTTCCAAAAAAAAGCATTGCGATTTTAAAAAGTAAATTCTTTTGGTTGTTTTTAAAAGATAAACTATTTTGTTTACTCATACGAGTCCCATGGCTGACCCGGGGTTTATTGTTCCCTTCCTAAACTCTGGGTGGCCATAATTTTCCACACGGGCAGCCTAGAAGCGGGTTATCCGTATTTTGGAGCTAGCTTAGATTCGGAAGTCTTTTAGAAGCTGTTAGATTTTTGGAAAGCTTTTGGATTAGGAAGTCTTTCGAAGTGCTTGGAGTTTTGGAGTTTTTTTTGAAGGTCTTATCAAGTTGAAGTATGTTGGGAACTTTTTGGAGTCTCTGTCGTTCCGCTGTGGAGTTTTCACTTTATTGCTGTATCTTTGTTGTGTATCACTCTGTTATTAGAGATTAATGTATAATGGATATTGTATCAAAGTCGTATCTGTGTTATGATCAATGATATTCATTTTGTTTCCGCTATTTATTTACATCTAATGTGGTTATAAGCTCCGGCGATACGAATTTGATGTTGTTTGTCGGACATCGAGTTCGGGTCGATACCTAGACCTTATTATAATATCAATAGATTTTCTATAGAAAATGTTTTGGTTATTGTAAGGTAAAAACCCGTTCGCATTTATGTGCTGCATGGTCTTACGATATAACTTTATTTGAATGGTTTTTGATAAATATTGAAATACAATTGAGGTGTGTTTTCTCACGCTAGTTTACCAGACTGACTCGGGTGTTATTTTATTATATTGCTTAGGTCAGACTGAGCATATTTACATTGGAGCTCAGGAATCGAAGACGTATCTAGGTATTACTTATGTTCCGCTATGTTGTCTGTCGGTTGTATATATCAGCAATTATAAGGACAAGCTGTTATAGCTGTCCTGGCTGAAATAGGTTAGTGTACCCTGATTGGTGTATGTATATTACATTTTTTCTTGTGTAAAGATTTGTTGTATATTATATATTATTTATTCCATTGTGAGATTCTATATTGTTTAGTTTCTTTTCTCTTCTTCTTCTCCTCTCCTTCTTTCCTCTTTCTCCTTCGTAACTATCTATCTTTCCTTTCAATTTGCTTGGACATGTGTTGTTTATTGTCATCTTAAACTGTACGAGAAAGTGGATCATTATATATCCAATTAATATTTTATACAATTCTCATTTCTAGTGTCTTCTAGAAGTACAGTGACCATTCACTCTCTTCATCCCAACTGTGCATATTTTACATCCATTCTCAAACATTCATTTTCTTTTCAAATGGTAGATCTATTCAAAGGTAACTATAATGCAAGACTACGTCAGATTCTTTATAAAAGTTCATTCGAATATTATTAACATTTTAAGAATACTAAATAGGTTGCACTTCAGTAAACTGATTGAAAACTTACATTTCAATGATTGCATTCACAGATTGGTCTTTATTCCTTGGCCTTTTATTGTTTTCTATGTAAGAAAATTCTCATTATATTCAATCATATTGTATACTTGATTTTGCATTATTGTTTACTTACTTATATCAAGTGAACCAATTTCATCAAGATTTCATCTATTACGAACAAGACTGCTCACTATACAACTTTTGTGTATGATCTAGTATGGATCAAATATGTGTATCCTTGTATTGCTTTAGAGTTCAATCATAGAATACAATATACAGTTTCGAGCAAATAAATAGTCAAATGACTAAGTTAAGAATGATTCAATAGTTTTATAATTTTTGGCACTTGCATGGGTCATAAGATGACAACATGCCAAAATTTATTAGTAATCATATTCTATATTTCTTTGTCTATCTTAATTCAGTTCGTTAGTTTATGTTTATTGATAAAAAAATTTACCAATTTAGCTCCATATATTTATCAATGTAGATAATTTTAGTTCTTATAACATGTGTTCTTACAATTAGAAAGGTTAAGTTTTGACATTTCATTTTTCTATAAGGCTCCCACTAGATTTTTATATTCCTTAGAACCCCAAGAAAACATTGAAATTTTTCGATTTCTCTAGTGGATATTAGGACTTGCTTACCATAGGATCTAACGTTGAGTTTGCTCAATAAAACATAGGCCCGTAAGCGATGGAAAAACCTTTATAGGTTGTATTATATACAACACCGAAACATGATCTTTGTCCTAATCTCAATCTTGACCTCGAGTTTGCTCAAAAAATCAAAAGAGATTATTCACTCCCACTCATCGTTTCGCGATAGCCTAAGTATAATGCACATACATTGAGTTTTCTCAACAAATACATGCATGTAACTTACCTTGCCTAGCAACATATTGATAGTACTACACATAACATCCCTAGCTTGAGTTTGCTCAACAGTTAGTGAGTTAGAAATTAATCTAATTATATATAAATGATAGAGGATAACTTTATATATTTGAGATTCATGATCTTTAATATATATAATTTAAGAAATAATATATTTCTTATAAAATACCTTGATGATTCAAGTGTCGAATACATATGGGTTTATTTCAGTTTCATTTTCATTATATTTATACAATAATAGTTATAAACTTTAACTATAACCACTGTAATTTGAATAACTTATATAATATATACATATATCTTTTTTAACTAAATCATATTTAATTAATTTTAACTCTTATTAATTAAACTCGTATTTAATTAACTATTTAATTAAATTTTATGTATTTAGCTTAAACTATTTAAGATAAATAACCCACTATAACATTTATAGTTTGTTCATATGTACATATCAATATATGCATATATCAATT
This sequence comes from Allium cepa, assembly GCA_030765085.1. Lineage (NCBI taxonomy): Eukaryota > Viridiplantae > Streptophyta > Magnoliopsida > Asparagales > Amaryllidaceae > Allium > Allium cepa. The sequence goes on from CM060934.1 coordinate 324,020,501, forward strand.
AATTAACTTTTAATTTATTTATTTATTTGATAAATTCTTGTATTTAAGTAAACAATTAAATTAAAAAATTAAATTAAATCAATATTGTAATATTATTCATCTAAATAAATTTAAGATAAATATATGGCTATAACAAACATAGATACATATATCACTATATATGTATATGTTTACATTTAACATTTAATTAATTTATTTATCAAACAAATTGTTCATTTAATTAAAACATTTTTAATTAAATATTTTTAACAAATTTAAAAAAAAATCATTTATAATTTACCATAAATAATTTAAGATAAATATATATACATATATCATTATATATGTTAATTTTAATTATTATTGATTTAATTAATCAAATTAATTAAATATTAAATAATTTTCGAGAATATTAATTTTATTTTCAAACATAATTTTGAAATTTTGCTCATGGCATAAATAACCCTAGACCTTACATCTGGCCCAACCTATTGGACTTACTCCACCCATTGGGTCAGGCCAGTAGCTAAGGTGTTGAGAATGCTTGATTAGTTTGCCTTAAATGTTGACTAATTAACAGCATAGGCTATTTGGGCTTTGATACCACTATTGGTACGACCTATACTCCTAGGGTAACCCAACTAGGTATCTCACAAGCTAATTTTACATACAACCTTTTGATAAGCACAATCATCGCAGGACATGTAGGGGCAAAATGTTTCATCAAAGATCACAATGTGAAAACCCCTTATCATGCTAGTTGTAGGGAACGAATCTGGGACACCCAATGTGCCAGGTGAATGCCTCAACATCCCTCGCTCTGATTCCTTTAAAGGAACCCGGTTTTTTTTCACAGTGGGTGAAATTGGTATATCCTAAGAAATTTTTTGTTTTAGATCATAATGGGCCTATGAAATCAAATAAGTTTCACTAGATCCAATATAGTTGTTATTAATAAGATCATACGTTATTAATATTTCTTATTTTAGTTAATTAAACCTAGGTTAATTTAAGTGTGAAATTTAAAGTGGTGTGCAAACATCAAATTTATTCATATTTTAAAAGATGCGACAACCATGTAAAACATATAGTGAGCGTAATGAGTTGGTGTTTAAGGATGGACACAAACATGAAATTAACCTAGATATGATCATTTTAAGATCTAAAAAGAAAGAAATTAAGGGGCCATCACTGATTAATTCCAACTTTCCATTTATACAAACATTTAATTGATACATCTAGTCAATTTACAAAGGATGAACAATAAGTTTAAAATGGAAAGAGCAAAAAAAGAATAACATGGTCAACATATACATGTGTATATATTGGGATTTAGATCTACCATATATATAATCACTATTTTAATGTACATATAGTTGACTTAATTTAAATTGTTCGGTTAAAAATAAATTTATATATATAAAGAAATCATTTTAAAATACATGCCTTAACAATAAAATATAAATGTAGATTTATAAATAAACACACACACACACACACACTGACACACACATGCACACATTTATTAAGATAAAATGATTTCCAATTGATTTTAAACAAACATCACTATTACATTAAATCTATCTAAATTATTTGCAAAATTATATATACACACGCACACGAATATTTGTATATATATAATTTATGCCCAAAATAAATTTTGATTTTTTAAAAATCAAAGAAAATTGCATAATCAAACCATACCAGATAATAATAATCTTTATGTTTTAGGGTTGATAAAAAATTTAAATAAAAATATTTATCTAATGATTTGTGCAATATTATTGGTGATTTAAAAATATATATTCCTAACATAAACAATGTTTTATGTAAACATAAATTCTAGTTTTAATTTATCAATTTTATATTAAGATAAGGCAATGATATGCGTAACGACCCAAAATTTTCGAACCCCAAAATTCCAAATAGTTATGAAAAGAAGGAAAGAGATAGAAGAAGAAGAAGATCAGAAACATCAACACCTCACATTCGCAGTGGATAAAATATAATAATAAATAACAACAGGTTACCAAAAGAATTCTGTATCTGTCAAAGTACATTTCATATACATCAGAGTTACACATATATACAAACACTGGATATAAAAAATCATCATGTCTCAAATATACAACAATACAAATACAGCGGAAATACTGTATACATTCTTGCCATCCAGCTCGCCTCCTGAGCCCCAGAACGTCCTTACCTGAAAATCTGTAATACTCGGTCTGACCCGAGCATTACATCAAAGTAACACCCGGGTCAGGCTGGAAACCAGCGTGAGTAAACTCATCTAACATGAAATTCTAATGTATAGAACTTATTTAAAATCCGGGGTAACTCGTTCATTCTACAAGTTCACAACTTGTTATAGTCAACACTTATATTCACAAATCAATCCCTAGTACCTTCACTTAGTTTCAAATAGTCCAATCGTTTAAATTATTCCATTTCAGCCTATTGATATCACATATCAATCTATAAAGAATTATTGTAGGTTACAAGTTCGAAGTGGGTTCGGATATTTACCGATACCCGACCCCGGTCTCTTCAAACCCAATGTTATCTTAACCTAAGTTATCCAGGTGAATACAATTCAACTTTAAATTCAAGACATCTTTATAGATAACCCCATTATCACTGTTCATCCAAACATATCATATCACAAAACATTTAATATCAGAGATATCAACCAATTTAAGGCATTTAACATCATTCAATCATTCATAAGAAAAATTGATCACTTCCAAAATTAATTTAATTTATCTCTAATTAAATTAATTACTAATCTATGACACTTCTACAAAACAGGCCATTTGCATCGGTTGTTTACCCCCCTTTTGCATCAGTTCAACAACCGATGCATATGCAACCGATGCAACAGGCTTAACACTTTTGCATCAGTTCTCAAACCGATGCAAAAAGATCCTTTTTGCATCGGTTGTTACTAACAACTGATGCAAAATATCATGGTTGATTGCTTAGACACGGCCCCCTGTTGCATCGGTTGTAATGAAAACCAATGCAACAAAGGAACTTGTTGCATCGATTGTTGTTGAAAACCGATGCAAACTAATCCCTCTATTGCATCAGTTTTTTATAACAACCGATGCAAACTAATCCCCCTATTGCATCAGCTATTCATACCTGATGCAAACAAGTCATTCTCAGAAATCATTATTACAGTACTTAAATAGACTATATATATATATATATATATATTATTGATTATAACAAACAATTATTGCATAGAATATTACAATCATTCAAAATTAAATTTGATGGCAAACACATAATCAGATTTAATAAATAGCATAAGTGCACGGGTTAATACATAATCAGATTTAATAAATACAGTACTCTTAGATTTAATAAGTAGTATATTCAGAACTCTTCTCAAAATGTCTGAAGATGGATACAACACTTACAAGAACCTTTTTTTCTTTTTCTTTCTTAATTTCAATTTTTTAAGCAAGCCATAAGCAATACTTGCCTCAACTCCAGCAGGCTTGATTTGTCCAATTGCTTTTGCAGCCCCAAGTGTTGCTACAGAGCCACGCATATCGAATTTCATGATATCAATAGATGTTCCTGCACCAACCTTGATGTTGTAGCCACCACTGTTATAAACAAGAAGAAAAAGCATAATAAAATGAATTTCACTTATCTGTTACTATTTATCATTAATAGAAATCAAGTTAATAGAGTGGTGGTCAAACATACAGTCCAGCGAAAACATAAATGGCATATTTAAAATCCCTATGTCATTGATCCATATAATGTCTTTTGTTGTTGATTACTGAACTGTGTGTCTGAAATATAATTTCCTCTTCCGTGGACAAGCGAATGACTCTCTGTTAGTGCATGTTCGTATGTCTAACTTTGCGCTATGAATTACATTTACAGCTATCAGTTAGTAGACTATGCAAACTATATACAAAGAAATGTGTATTTTGTGCATTCAATAATACCTAAAAATGCCATAATTTTTTCTTAATGGAATGTGTGATGTCATATTATTATGTTTCCTTAATGGAATGTGTGTGTGAAACCATAAATTCTCTTTCACCACTGTACAAATTAACACTAGATCAACAACACACTGTATGAGACAAAACCAACTGATATGTCGCATAAAAGAACAATATACATACCTCATTACTTTTTTAAGTGCATGATCAACTTTATACATATCTTCTTATCCCTTAGCAATATCAACACCTATAGGATTAATAAAAATCAACAGACACTGAGGCACAATTTAACATAAATTCATCTTCATAAATATGCATTCGCATTGGACAGATGTTCTCTTATTGCCAAATGAACAATAGAGGATGATAGCAAACTATATTCAAAAGATTATTATTTTTCTTAGCTTTTCATCCTAGCATACAAACATGTCTTGATCGGCAACTGAAGAGCAGTATGCTACCTCTAGAGTTCATGAATTAATGCAGTAATAAATACATGTCCGAAAACAAATGTACTTTTGAAGGTTTACCTTAAAAGATTATCTAAGAAAATATGCAGCACTAAATGAACTGAAGGTAATTGATGGCTATTAACATTTAAGATGTGAAATGATGGACATCAAGATGTGAAATGATGGAAATAATATGGCCTGGACCCGAAAACATGAATAATTAAAGAATTACCCCCATTTAGTTTTTGATCCAGCACATACACTTTCTGGTAGTTATGCCCTTCGTTTGTTCTTTGGTTGGTAGTAATTCAGTTGTTTATCCTCTTCCCCATTACATTTTTCCTCGGCTACCATTTCTGCCCACGTTTTTCCTTTTCCTGCATTTTTTCCATGAGAGAAATTAGCCTTTGCATGTGCATAATCAGTTGCTAATTAAGAAATTAGTTATTAAACATAACTCCAAATAGTACATTAAACAAACCACCAATCCCTAAACCTGCCTACAAAAAATACCATCATTTGCGTTGCATTCAATTTGCTAAACGAAAATGCTAAAAAAGCATAATTGATTAACTGAAGTACAACCATTTTAGTCCATCATTAGAATTTGAATATTTATTCATAAATGAAACTAAAAGAAATTAAAATCATACAACTTTTGCAATATCATGAAGTACAGGCATGATGGTCCAATCCTATAAGATAATGTTGTATTAAAGCAAACAAATATTTATTGCAACTCATTTTTTTTTGATGTGCCAACATCACCTTAAAAACACACAATCAGTTTTCCAAGTATCAAACTAAAAAAAATACACTATTTTGGATAAGTCGTAACAGGTTTAACACAAGTTTGAAATCTTGTCAATATTCTATTTAGTAGGAAGGTCTGAAAAAAAAAAATCGGTTTTCCAGCTATCTGATTAACAAATCGGTACAAATTCTCATTAGCAGGATGTTTGAGGAAAAAAAAAGAAAAAATCCCACCTTACCAATTAGTATCCAATTAAAAATAGATGCAAAATAGGTGACAAGTTCCAGCTTAGATAGACTCAGATATATTCAAACATTTAACCTGAAATAAGATATTCACCTGAAATATCGTCTGCAGAAGCAGAATGGACATGGAGAATGTGAAGAAGCAAAATGAAGAGGAACCTACAACCAATTTGCTTGAACAATTGCAGCAGCGAACTTTTCTTATAGCTACGTGAAATTAGCTTTGAATTTTGAGGCTAGAACGAAAAAGAGAGTGGCAGATAGTGCAGGCAAAATTATAATTCAAATTAGAAGATTTAAAATAAGTCTATACCAAACAGGCTCAAAATTACTCTTAACTGACATATCTGATGGTGATGTGCAAATGTAGGAATTTGGGGTTACGATATCACTTTACAGGGCTCCATACCTTGTAGACATAGATTCTGAAGAAGGGAGAAGAATACTGAAACTAGATTCAATTTCGAGAAATAGCAGCAGTGAGATTAATAAAATTCATCTTTCATTTTATGGTATCAGAGCTAGTATAGCCAAAAGGCAATTATCAATCAGAAAAAAAAGGTGATTTTTATCCTTCTCCCTTCAGAGCATTATCATCACAAGGGGGTATACCGATCTCTTAATCATCTAAATATCAAATTCTTACCAATTCTTGCAAACTAAGCCATCCTAGAAGAGGATCAGATTAGAAATCTTCATCTCGTCATCTGGTTGCACTGATCTTGATCACTAGAGTCCACTTTGGCTGCAGTCTTATCACTGCCTCGCCAAAAGCATCATCTTCTTGATCAAGATCTTCTCACCTGATTGCTCTTCATCCATAACTATTGGCTGCAAAATTATCATAAAAATCTACTGCTAACTTTAACCTACAAAATCTAGTTAGCTCACCATGTGAATGTTCAAGACAATGCATGACATGTTGGGGTTTTTTAGGCACCTTACCCTACATGAAATTTCATTTATAAGATTTCTATGTAAAAAACTAATGCAAATTCAAGTTACATGAGAGAATTTATGGAGTCAAGTGATGGATACTTCTTCCATCTATGTATTGTTCCTTCCTATTTTTGATAATTCAATTAAACTGAACACCTAACAATAATTCACTTAAAACTTTCCCAGTGGATTTTCCATCCAAAAATCAATCCAAATAAAACAAATTATCATGATTTCATTGAAATTTTTGATAAAAACAAATATTTGAGGTGATATACTGTATATGCAAAAAGACAGATGAAGCTTCAATCAGATTTGCTACGTACACATAGCTACAGAGTAGCTGAGCTTCATCATAAATGATAATTTTAAACTAAAATGTGAACACCACAGGACATCAATCCATCCATGATGTCAAACCAGTGAACAAGTGCAATTTTTTTTAAAGCAGTACAAACCCTACATGGTACATCTGTATAATTTATTCTCTTTGGAAGCTTGACTAACTAGAAAACAACAAGTTCTAGGTGCAACTGGCAATTCACTATTCTCTCTTTAATACAGTCAATTATATGCTTGAAATCGCAACCAACATATGTTGCTCGTATTGAATGTTACATTTAATTTTGATGGCTTGCAACCTATAGCTCTAGAAAACACTAAAAATGTGATGCCCAAGGACACTCCAGTAATCTTACAGGCTTAACAGGTCAAAAACACCCAACAACTGGAAGTGTATTTAATCGGATTCAAACGTTTCCTGAATTGAAACATAATCTTAAGGCACTTTACCTACCTTATACCATCTATTGGAGAGCTCAGAGTAGGAAAAAGTAATATTAAACGTGTAATCTTCTTCTATTGGAAATGGCCTAACCTCACAATCATATGGTTACAAGTAAAATGAATCAAGTGCGTATGTGATACCACTTTGAATTGCACAAGTACATTCAATTTAGTTGTTCATAGATAACAAACAAATACAAAACGAACTGTGTTCGGCTTATCTGAATATTTAACATAATACAATATTAAGTTAAGGATCTTACTGTTGACTGGAATACCTAGCCTTTAAGTTAGAACAATCTTACAGTTGAGGAGGCCACGCGAGTCTGCTTTGATTCATTCCCGTATGAGTGGGATCTTCAGAGCCAGTGGTTGCATCTCTCCATTGAGGCGGAGTATGGAATCTTGAATTGCCCGAGGAGTTGCCAGGTGTCATTAGAGAAGAAGAGGTTTGGCCTACTCGAAGTTGCTGTAGAGTTGAGAAGGAATCTCTCATGGATGACATTGCCTCGAAGAATCTGGTGCACGATGCCAATGCTGCAGGAATTGGCCTCAACATTTCCTTCATTGAGATTTACGACGTGTTCAGTATTGTCAGGAAGAAAATATATTTCAAATGCTGCTAAATGAAATGAAATAAAATGAAATTTTGACATGATGGAACCCATAGTTCCTTTATCAAATATATCTTGGCATGTATTATGTGGGTTTATTCAAAAATTAGAGAAAATGTAAATGTAAATTTTGTAAGGTGATGATAAATTAGTTATCTTCGAGCTTTTTCTCATCTCATTTTTTTCAATGAAACTGATTTCAGCAATGAGTCAATAACCATAGCAAATGCAAACTATTATAGCAATATTTTAATGCTCCGATGTTTTATAACTGAGCAATTAATGGATCCTATTGGCGATTGAAGAAAAAAAATGATTGGTTTACTTATTATCGACAATTTAGTTGCTCGAGCAATCAGTAGATTCATAACTAAACTGTGAGATGATGAATGAAGCTTGTTGTATAGCAACAATTAGTGTATTGTTAACTACTATACTGTCAATTAATGTATTGTTGCTCACAAATGGGTATACTTGCTCTATATGACAGCTCAGTTCACATGTCTTCAAACTCCATTTGCTGATTTCAATCTCAACCATTAAAATGTAATTAGCAAACTTACTGATAACAAATAAAATTACATGACGTAGATTTCATGGAGACAAGGGGAAGTAAATTCGAGTCAGAGTAAAAAATTTCCTAGCACAACTAATGATAAAATACTTATTTATATTTATCGTTGATATAAATGGGTGCCTTCGTTTCTCCTTATGTTTTGTATGTGCGCATAGCTTACCCCTCAAACTGCTGGAGATTCTCTGAAATTTTGGCTCCATTGAAAATCAAAAACTGATGCCGTCAAGGCCCCATAATCACTAGCAGCCCTCAATAACAGCTCGGAGAATTGTTTCTAAGCATATCAAAAGAACCGTAAGTGCATTCTGAATTATATTTGTATCCCGAGCATTGAAATAACTCATTAATTCAAATGGAAGTTAGCGATACAAACCTCAGTTGGAGGAAAAACTCAAATTTAAAGGTCAATTAACATAAAATTGCCATATCCCAATCATGAGACCTTTATTTCTAAGTCGGTTATTTCTTGATTTTAATCGTACCTCAATATTTTGAGAAGGGAAATATGCATGCTAGGTGGTTCAGCATTCAGGTGATGTTGACTTTGATCAAATCAAAATCATACCTGCACAAACAGAGACCGCCTGAGGTGGAATATGAACTGAGGGAAGATCGATAATTTTGGTGATAAGCTGAATGAAATGAAACATATACAAATCGGTTAGACGACAGCAACCAATCCACTTCAGCATCGCCAATATTTCGACCCCTTCGATCAAAGATGGCAGTCGAAACCCTAACTTTAGCCTATTGGGAGAAACAGATCTTGTAGGCATCGACGCCTCCATCGTCGTCTCAAGGTTGATCGACGATCTCAAAATAGGCGTCAACGTCGAAGTTCCTACACCCCTCTCTTTTGACCCCAAAACAAACGAAATTACCTGAACAAAATTAGAGGAAATTAGGGTTTGAGATGAGAGAGAGGAGAAGAAGGTGAACGAAAAAATGGGAGAGGAGTTCGGTTGATTATATCATGGATTTGGTTAAGGTTAGGGTTTTTTTGGGAAGTAAGCGAAATACTTGAAACGAATGAAAAAATAAGCGGCGAAATACTGGAATCAACGAAAGTGCGTAAGGAAAAGGAAGCAAATTAATTTAGTTGCATCTGTTCACTTTATAACCGATGCAATTACAACTATTTGCATCGACGTATTTGCATCCGTTGTTGGTGACAACTGATGCAAAGTTAATTTTCTTATTACCTATTGCTTTCTACGCACCAATTGCATCGGTTATTAAGACAGAACTGATGCAAATAGTTCTATTTGCATCAGTTTTTACTTCAACCGATTCAAATGAGGCGATGCAAATGACCTGTTTTGTAGTAGTGTGATCACATAGATTACCTTTACTTAACATTAATTAATTACAAACCAATTAATTAATTGTCTTTTAATTATCTATCTTAATTACCCACTCTTGACTAATTATCCTTTAATTACAATATGTAATTAATTCTTAAGTAATTACACAAATTAATTAACCTTTACCCATCCATATTACTTACATTGATCCTTAATTAATTACTCAAATTAATTATCTTATAATCACTATTGATCAATTATCCTTTAATTAATCATACTCCTTAATAAATTTCTTTAATTAAGCAATCTTGAATTAATTACACAATGTAAATAATCCTTTTATTCGCTTTTATCAAGTAATTATCCATTGGTTAATTACCCTTACTTAATTTAACCCTTAATTACAAATTAAATTTACTTAATCCTTAGCACATCAATTCTTAGCAAATTAATCTTTTAAATTTCTTACATGAAGTCATTATTATTTATTAATTTACATTTAGTGATTGCCCATTAATTACGTACCTTAATTAATGATATCTAGTGATTATTCTTTAATTTAAGTAGTTATCATTAATAAATTTCAATTAAGTAATTTATTTTTAATTAAATTATCATCCTTAATTGCATAAATTAATCACATTAATAAATCAATCCCTTACATTGATTTCTCAAACTAATTAACTAAATATCTTAATAATTAAATTAATTATTTATCCCTTTAAATTGATTACATTAATCAACTACCATCCTTATTAAATAATTTATATCTATTCAATTGCATTATTTAAATCATCTTTAAAACCTATAGGAATTACCTACTATATAATCATCTAAACAAACAATTCAAAAACTTAATTTTATTTTAAATCTAGGATTCAAACTAAACTTGAATCCTGATTTACTTAGATTTAAACTCTGTTTAAATCTGTATTTTCAGATTTAAAAATCATTTTTTATAAATTACTTTAACAATTTTTAAGTTGTTAAAGACATTTCATTTTTATAAAACTTATCTAATTAAAACTAGGATTCAAATTCATTTTGAATCTATACTTTTAAAACTTACTTCAAAATTTTGCTTCAAATCTTTGATTTAAAACTTGCTTCTCATTTTAAATTTCAATTTAAAATTTAAAATCCAAAAAAAAAAACTGACAGGTTTTAAAAGAAAACCGTAACAAAATTCTGACTCAAGCCTACCCTACAATTTCTTCAAGTCACACCTCTCAGGACTTCGAGCAACTCACACAACTTACTCGAGAAACTCGAGTACCTATCTTCCCAAACAAAACTACTGACACAGCACTACAGTCGTGCACATGCACCATTGACGCTGCCAACTCCGATCGGCAATGACGATCCCCACGTGACGACAACCACAACCTCAGACCATCAAAACTCCAATCCCATCGATTCAAGTTCGAAAACAAAATCGAGCTATTCAAACCAAACTGGAACCAGAACCTAGACCCACCACATCAACCTGAAATTTCCCCGTACTCACTTCTCCGGCCACTAGAAAATCAGGAGATCCAGCCACCACTTCGCCGACGTCCAAGCTTCAAGTTACCAAAGTTCCGATGAACTCGATGCATCAGAGGAGCCCACGCGACCCCTAAACTTGGCCATGCCTAAAACTAGGGTTACCCACTTCATCGATTAACCGCTATCGCCACCTTACATTGATCATCTATCCAATATTTTTCCCAGACCCTCCGTTCCTTCCTCCACCTTCAAAGGTGACTGCGACTTCCCAAACCACGTAGATCCCCAGAAAAGACCCAAACTACAAAATTTAGACATACCCAAACTGCTCTTCACATACCAAACTAAAAATCACCACTTTCATCTTAAAGATCCTATTTTCTAATGATGATTCAAGTTATATAATTGAATTAACAATTTATGACATTCTAATTTAACATATGTTAAAAAAAATTCTGTAAAACTAAATTTTCAGAGGCAATTCATCACCATCCAGCTTAAAACAAATTTTAAGTCTTGATTTATGTTTGAACACACTTGTTTGTTTTAGACCCTAAACCTATCGGTGCCTTGATTAAGATATATTGAACTCTTTTGTTAAATTCCCAATTTTGTTGCAAAACAGAGAAGAAACAGGCATATCCTATATACACAGTACAATCATACATCTATATACAGAGTTACATATAAATACATAAACATGCAGCACCATCATCATCAAGAATTTCACATGAATTAACATTCATTACCCTAAGAAATTTAGTTAAGTGTTTACTCCTTAAAAAGCAAAGTTTGATCAGAGAGCAGCTTTCTAGTTTTGAAAAGTTATCAGCCTGATCTTCTTTAATCCCCTTGCTTGATGAGTTGAGGTATTAATTAAGCATTAGTATTAAGATTATTTCTGGTTTGCTATTTTTTTATGAACGAAGATGAAATAAGAAAATATGTATATATATATAGAAAAGGTTTTACATAGGTAGGTATTTGCTGGTAATGTTTTATCAGAGATTTTTTTGCCTCCTTCTTTGACCAAGCTTGATTTTCTTACTAACTGAAATGATTTTTTCCAACATTTCGAATTGACTGTTGTTTGTGCTGAGATGATAGTATTTAATGCTAATGTTTCCGCATATTTATCGAGTTTGTATTTAAATATTTTATTTAAATATTAACTCGTTAATCGGATTTTGGTCCGAAAAGCTACTTTTTGCAAACGGTCAAATTAGGACTCGAGACCACTTCCATTGAGTTCGAAATGTCGTTTACAACTTTTTAAGTATAAACATCGATAGGTTTGGAGTTAGTGAAATTTCACTAACTTTTCCCGCTTTGGACTTTGGGTTAGTTTAGCCTATTAAGCCCAAGTTCCAACCCTCTTCTCCTCACTCTTCATAAATTTCCTAACTAATCAAGCTTTGGTATTAATGGTGGAGGGAATGGGAAATTAAAACTCCAAGCACAAATTCAATTGCAAATCCAACATTCAACTCCAAATTCAAGTAGAAGATATTGGATTCAAGCTTTGGATTGCTTCTCCTTGCTTTCAAGCTTCATCTTCATAAACTTTAGTGCAAAGGTGAGATTTTTATCTCACAAATCTAGTCTATATCAATATTGGACTGTTGGGAATGAATCCCTATCGTGTTTGCATGTATATTTGCATTTGGTTTGGATTGGGTTGGCGAAAAACTCCGATTTTTAGCGTTTTGGTGGATTTTCTGCTCCTAGGTCGTTCTGGCCTTATTAGCTCGTATCGGAGTTAGGTCGTAGGTCGCATGGGCCTTAGGTCGTAGGTCGCATGTGAGTTAACTCCTAGGTCGTTCTGGCCTTATTAGCTCGTATCGGAGTTAGGTCGTAGGTCGCATGGGCCTTAGGTCGTAGGTCGCATGTGAGTTAACCCCTAGGTCGTTCTGGCCACTTTTCGTGTGCTTGGGTTTAGGTCGTTGGACCTTTAGGTCGTTGACCCCCTTGAGTCGTTAACTAGTTAAGTCGCTTGCTACTTGACTCCATTAGGTCGCTCGTCATTGGATGCAGTTAGGTCGCTCGACTCCCTTACCCACTAGGTCGCGTACTTAGTTAGGTCGCGTGACCCCATAACTGTTAGGTCGTTAGACCGTTAACCCTATAGGTCGCTTGGCCTATTTGTTTAGGTCGTAGGTCGTTGGACCTTACCTCGATAGGTCGTTCCCACTTTTGGACGTGTGCACTCTAGGTCGCTAGGCCGCCTCTCTTTAGGTCGCGTGACCCAATACAGTTAGGTCGTTTGACCTTATGTTCTTTTAGGTCGCGTCTCCTTTAGGTCGCGCCTCTTTTAGGTCGCGTCTCCTTTAGGCCACGCCTCTTTTAGGTCGTTCGAATGCTAGGTCGCTCGGCCCTTATTCCCTTAGGTCGCTCGGTCTCGTTTATGACCATAGGTCGCTCACCTCCTCTTCGTTAAGTCGCGAGTCTTCGTTAGGTCGCGAACACCTTTAGGTCGCTCGACCCTATCCCTTTAGGTCGTTAGACCTCATTTTGTCTTCACTAGGTCGTACCGTTTTGGTCGGGGCGCTGCCCCGCACCCCGCCGGGGGCGCTGCCCCCTGGACCCCCGCGACCTGACCGAGCAGGTCGAACCCCGTAGGCGGTGGCGTTGCCCCCGCACCCCCACCTTGGGGGGTTGCCACCCCCCTGGACCCCCCCTCCGTAGGGGATCTTATCTGAAAAACATTGAGCCGATTTCCTTGGATTTTATTCGCATCTCCGTATGCGATCTTTGCGACTGATTGTTTCTACACTTGCTTATGTGTTTTGTCACTTTATAATATAAAGGTTTCAATACTAGTAGTAAATATCAAAACTCTTTTAACAAACAATTTCAACTCTATTTTTAATAACAAAGCTCTTTTCTTAAACCGTTTTTCAATCTATTAGTATATACAAGCCTTTACCTCACTCGGATGAGAAATCTAATTAAACGACTTAGTAAAACAAGTGGTATGAAACGCTTGCGTTCACTTCGTCGGTTAATTCTTGGACTTGTTCGATTGAACCTCTTGTGACAATTTTATTAGTGAAGATTTACAGTTTGTTCGTAAATATTTAAGTTAAGCAAGTGGTTATGGGACATGAAGCTAAACTTCTATATTTACTAGCTTAATGTAATTGACACTTCTCGTTGATCTTGATGATCGCTTTATGAATTAGACTAGCAATTGCGCGATGTCTCTTTCATTGCAAGGTTAGACTAGACACCACTTGTGTGATTCCATTCACACATACCTTTCTGCTTTTTGGTTAGACTTGACCTCAATCTGTGTGATTCCATTCACACATGCGGGGTAGCTCCCCTTGGTCTTCGGACCGTCATGTGATAGGCCTCTTTCCCTTTTTATGATTTCTGGATTTCTCGTGTTGATTTCTGGAATTTATGTCATTGACTTGTTATGAGTACAAGTTTAGGGTATGATGCCCTCTTCGAATCTTTGAGAAGATTCTTGTGATATTGATTATCTCTTATTGATTGATCTTCTGTTGATCATTATTTACATACTTATAGTGGTATGTCGTTATGTATGTTTATGTTTATGCCATATCTTTTATGTTATATCATGTCATCTGATATTTATAGCTAGACTGATCCGTTTATTATTTTCTTAAATAATACTCGGGTCAGACCGAGATGTTACAGGTGCTTCTGCTTGACTTCTTCCCTGGGATTCATCACTCTGACTTTTGGCTAACTGTTTAGATTAGCAGTTTTTGTTGTATACACTTGAGATATAGACTCATAGTTGTATTCTTTTGTATAGCACGTGTTGCTATTCTTTTGTATTATCGTGGATCTTATTGACCACTACTCTGATGTACACTTTCATGTGTTAGTTATGTATTCATATCTTCTTCCGCCTTTGTGATATGGATATCTGTGACTGATTTGTGATATGATTATTTCTATGTTTGTTTCCGAAGATTATTTATAGCCACCGTGTGATAAGCAATTACATGGATGGTCGCTCCTCAACAGCCTTATTCTCCGTGCTAGTTGACAGCACTACTCCGGAGTGTTCTTGGCTAGCGTGGGTATAGAGGTGGGGCGTCACATATTTTGTTTTACTTTTGTTTTTATATGTAGATATTTTGTTTTGCCTTGCATTTACACAAGTATGTCCATAGTATAAATATAGATTCTAGAGTTATCTTATGTTGCTTCACACAATAACCATTTAAACATTTATTTCTAACATAATTTTCCTTTTTTTTCTATTTTAAGCTTAAGCTTATCCAAACATTTAATTTATATCCTATATTTTATTTTATACTTATATTTAATATTGATAGGATTGATTTTATCTTAAACATTATCATCTATATTGCATCCATATACATACATCTAGATTAAATGTTAATAAGGTAGAGCATTTTAATTTAATTAATTAAGATAGATTTTATTTTAAATATTTTTGAAATATTTTATTTTAAATTTTCAAATCAAAATTTCCTTCACAATACATATATATATATATATATATATATATATATATATATAACTAGAAAATGTTCAAAGTCTTATTCATTTTTTTTAAATAACAGGCTTGTATTTTATTTAATTAGATTAAATTCTTATTAAAATAATATTGCCAAAATCCGGGTTGTCACATTCCTCCCCCCTTTAGAACTTTTCGTCCTCGAAAAGGAACGAAGCCAGAATTATTAAAATACTTAAATTAGATAATTTTCTTTGATCATTTTTAAACTACTTTAAAAATCTATATAGTATTACTAAAATAATTTTTATTAAAATACTTTTTATGACTCGATGTTTCGACCAGTCTAGCCTTGTTTTTATAGAAATTATGTCATACGTTGATCAGGCGTATGAATGAAAATCTATAAGTACTTGGTAAACCCGTTTCAACAGCCAGTGAAGATACTTGGGAAAATAATTTCATTGAAAATATAGATAACAGTATTTGAAAAAAGAGGATATGTCTTTGGTGAGAATGCTCTGGAAATCATCACTCCCATCCATGGTCGCAGTTACATTCCAGGGTTACGTTGCCATCGCAGCAAAAGTCCATGTAACCGTAGCCACTCCGCGCCCCTCGATTACGCCATGGAGCCCACAACAGATCGCAGTTACATTTCAGGGTTACGTTTCCATCGCAGCAAAAGTCAATGTAACTGTAGGCATCAGCGCCCTCGATTTTCACTGCCAAAAATGAAACTTCTCCACTCCCACATAGGTCGAAGTCTACCGATGCAAAATCAAACATAGACTGTTGGCTCTTAGCGACACACACGACTTTCGCTATGTTACCATAGTGTCGCAGTCTACCGATATAAAATCAAACGTAGACTGTTGGCTCTCAGCGGCACACATGACTTTCACTATGGTCTGCAGTAGATTGCAGTGACATCGAGTTACACTGTCGTCGCAGCATAACCCAAATGCCTCTGTAGGCATCAGCGCCCCTCGACTTTCGCTACACACTACTCATAATCCTCAGGAACTAGTTTTGTCCGGACTCCTCACAGGATCAACTTTAGAACCCCCCCCCCCCCAATGTAACGACGCGGATTTTGCCCGCTCGAAAATCGACATCCATACTTCAAATCGTACTCGAATGTCATAGATTCGACCGTTCAAATTTCGATTCGCCGGAGCTTATAACAACATTAAGTAAATAACACAGCGGAAAAAAAAGAATAATACATTGATATACAGCTTTGATACAATATCTGACACAACAGATGATCCAATAGATATCAATATACATCAGAGATATGATACAATAAAATAGCAGCGGAAAAGAAAAATAGATAACATCTAGCAGCGAAACGAATAACTCTAAGATAGTCTTCAAGGAAGAACTCCAGAAATAACTGCAACTCCATTTCCAAGAACTAATCCAGCAATAGCTCGAACTCCCAATAACGATGCACAAAGATAAACAAGACTGGTGCGAACCAAAGACTGAACTAATCTCCAGATAATCCACTATATCTAACTATCTGAAAAACCCAACTCTAGACTGCTCGTGTAGAAAATAATGAGCACCCAGAGTTTAGGAAGGAAAACAATAAACTCCGAGTCAGTCATGTGACTGGTGTGAGAACTCAAAACAGTTTACTTAACTTTAAAATCAAAATAGAGGAATATTTTTAAATTCAATTCGCAATGCTTTTAAAAATGAGACTACCATAAGGCCTCCCGCACACACACACAATGCAAACGCAGAATCGGAGGAGATTTCTCCTTATGATAGTCAAAGATGCTTGATACGCATTTAAAATAACATTTGATATTATTACTAGTGCATAGTGTAGGAAAAATTCATTTCGAAAGTAGAATATAAATCTTAGCCAACATACTACCATTATCGTATGCCTACTATAGCTACCATCCAAACAGTGGTGACCACCATAAGTGAATGGCAGGTCCTACAACTATTACCGTACAAGTTTCGTATTGGGAATTGGATTTCCAACGAATGATCAGGCCAAGGAACTTCCCATTGCCACATAAGAATGCCTCTGGATGGACATCCCGGAGAACCAAACCGGATCTCTACCAACACAAGGCCGGGTTACTCCTAACTGAGTAACAACTGACCGAATATGCCATCCCCCGGTCCTTTGGGACCTTTATCCGAGAGCTCTCTAATCAATTCACACAATCGTAACAAAGTGTTTTCAACATGAGTAAATATCTGGGCTCCATACCATGATACCACCCTTTTCCAGAAGGAAATGCACACATCCTAAAGGGCGCTACCCCTCATAACCTTGCTGCTTCTTTCCTGTTTTGACCATTCACGGGGTGTGAGGCTCGACGAAGTCACGTCCACAAAAACATACTTTATACAAAAGCCATGCTTTGGGTCAACAAATGATCATAGAAATGATCACCAAGATAGACGATCAAATAAATGATCCTATCATAAATAATCAACACAATGATCATTTCACAGCAACACTCAGTATGTCACATTACCAAAATTGGGAATATATCGCTGATAACCTTCAACTATATAACCTCTGAGCTCGTACGTCTCAGAGAAGGGTGTTAAGCTAAGAGAATAAATTCTCCGCCACCAACAGAAATATATTTGAAAGAAATGGGCTTTATATCTCAACTTGTAATGTCAGGCATACAATCCATACAAGTCTGTTCTGGGATCGAACAGAACCGAAGGCACTTACAAAGAAGACCTTGCAATCCGGATATTCACAATCCCGATCGGATTCCCCATCACTTAGGGAGTTTCTATACCGGCGCGACTCGGTGCAGAAACAATCGATAGGTCATCCTATCGCTTTCGCAAATACCCGGTCTTCATCACCGGTCTTCAAATGCTATCCATAACGACGTATCACATATTCGGAATGGGTTATACGACTCAAAGGTCCTTTCCCGGCTAAACCGAATAGTGAGCGAAAATATTTTCAAAACATATGGATATGGGATTTCAATTAAGTCACAACTTATTACCCAAAACTTTTCTTCAAATGGCTTAACAAATTACCATTTTCAATCTTTAAACAAAAAGATTCATTTTCACAACCTTTAACGGTTTAAACAATTTTCACATTTTAATCTTTTAAACAAAAGATTCATTCACAGATTTTCCAAATCAATTTTTCATTTCAATTTGATTAACTCGTTAAATCTTTAAATCAAAGATTTAACTTATAGCTTTCAAAACAATTTCATTTCTATTTGATTTAAACAAATCATCAATTTAAATCTGTTAAAAATAAACAGATTTAATTCATAGCTTTCAAAAAGAATTCATTCATAACTTAGGAAAATCATTTCTCTATTCAATCTTGCAATTCCCCTAATTAACTGGAATCTCAGTTCTTATCTAAAAGTGTTTATCATTTGAAAACAACAGTTTTCATTTTGGAAATCTGATTCATTTATACGAGTTGAAATCCTTGAGTTAAATTCAAATTCCCAAAAATAATACTTTAAAAATGGTTTAACTCATAATGACTAGTATAATATCATTAATCCCTAATTTCAAATTACAGAATTCAATTTCAAGTATTGAATTTAAATTTAAATCAACTTATTTAAATTTCCAAAACTTAATGAAGTAATTTAAAAATAATAAATTTTATTTTGAAATTTCATTCCAAAAGCTTTTCACATTTATTCCAATTTCAATTCCAAAACATTTGAATTTAAAAATTCAAATTTTAAACTATTTCAAAAATCTGTGACTTAACCAAATTGTGTGTGTATGGTGTGGTCCAGGAGTTTAATACAATAGTGCAACATCATTCAATCATCACAAATTAAACACAGAAATATAGTTGATAAGCGGTATAAACTATAACGCTTATATTTGATAAGCGATATAACCCATAACGCTTATCTTTTATTCACAGAACACAGATATATATATCACAGATAATAATTACATTTATCTCAGATAAATAAATTACATCTCACATCATAACACAAATTAGGATATATCACAAAGCATCAATATCAGGGATATCAGACAAATTAATTATTCAGTCAAGTTCAAACATTCACAAGTGAATTTATTAATCAACTTATTAATTTAAATCAGATGTATCAATTATTAATCCGGGTTAATTATCATAATTTAATCACAAATTATTTGAAATAAATCTTTCTTCCAAATCTATTAGTTAACCCTTAATTATTAACTAATCATTCTTAAATCAATGAATCAATTAATCTTTAATTTTTCAATTAATCTTAATTTAATTGCCATTATTAATTAATCCTTTAATTATTCACAAAAAATTATGTTCTGATTTAAAAATCATCATTTAATTAATTATATTCCCAAATTATCTATTAATTACTTCTCTAAGCAACTAACTCTTCAAAACTATCAAATGATTATTCTGAATAAATTAACTTAAGAAATTTAATTTGAACAATTCGATTAACTCCATAAATTACACCGAATATTTAATTTCACAATTATTGTTATTAAGTAATTATACTTAATAGTTCCATAATTGATTATTATGAAACAAATCAAACTAAATTTATTGTTAAAATTTATCACATTAATTAATGTTTTTCAAATAAAATCTTAGTTAATGGTCTTTATCAATTATTAAATTTCTTTAATTACCATTCCAAAGAAATTTCTTATATTTAATTTTAACATCTGATTTAAGATTAGTTCCAGGTTCTACTTTTAAATTCAACTTGTTTAAATGTCATTTTCAATTTCAATTCTATTCTAAATTCAATTTCTTTAATACACTTAATTGCGTTGAAATTATTAAACCAAATTGAATTTAAAACTTTATTTTATTTACAAACTAGATTTCAATTCAATTTGAATTTTATTTACATTTTGATTTAAACCTCCGTTTAAAACCTTGTTTTAAAATTTAAATAAATTTTTTTTTTTTTTGAATTCCTGGAAGATAGGTTCAGGTAAAACCTGAAACCAAACCTTTTACTCGAGACCCCTCTTCCTTGCTTCGAGTTCCACCCCCAAAAACTTCGAGTATACCACTTGAACTTCTCGAGTCACTCGCATGAATTTCCTCTGTGTTTCCCCAGGCATGCAAATACTCAGGCAACACAACATCGTACACGTGCACAGTAGCTCCGACCGACGCCGGTCATCGTCACGACTTCGAGCACATCGACCATCAAATCCAGAACGTATTCCGATCATTCGAATCACTTCATCATCTCGAGATTCAAATTCAAGCTCGAGCTTGAAAACCTGGAACATGCGAACCCAACATCCCTCAAACCTGTCAATGCCAAGTTCTCCGAGCTCCGACCACTGTTCACCACCAAACTCCGGCAATCCACTCGCCGTACTTCCCTCTACAATCCCCCACAGGCGTGTCGAACTCGATGCATCCCATAGGACGAACGAACCAAAAAAAACTCGACCTTACAAAACTAGGTCTACAGAAAAGAAAACATCACCGCCGACGCCACCGTCACTTCCATCACCTCCCACTATTTTTCCCCGAACCCCTAATCGCTCCTCTACCATCCCAGAGAACCACAACCTCCCCGACCTCTTGGATCACCAGAAAATTCAAACAACCTCATCTCTGTTCAATACCAAACTGCACCTCTATGCTTAGTCCAAAAATCTTAATTTTTGTCTTAAAAATCATGTTTTGATTAGAGTATTCAATTTGTAATACTGAATTGATAAATTAACAAGCTTGAGTTTTGACTTTATTTAACATACACAGATGTTTAAATACTTCTAGAGACAAACAAGCCTTATATTGACTTGATTAAAATTTTAAACTATTGTTTAAGTTAAATCAAACAAAATTTGTTTAATTATCAGATCCTATCAAACACTAGATCATGCCATAAGGATTTTTAAGTGAAAACTAAGCCTGTAAACAAGACAGAGGATCACATGTATATGCAGTATGCATACAAATATTATTCACAACAGATTTTTACCTATACACAAACAAAACATTATCTACTATTCTAATTCAACTAATCATTCACAATATCAAGATATAAAAGTGTGTTTAGGTTTAGTTTGCTCACCTTGTAGTGGAACAGAGCAGCATATTTTGATGTTTTTGAACAGAGAAGCAAAGAAGAATCTTAGCCAGGAACTTGCATGCTTGATTTGGTTGCCAAGTTGTAATTGATTGTATTGTTGTTCCAGTTGAAGTTTTAAATTGAAGTTTGTTTCAGTTGAATGGTTTAAAATGATGTTTGCTTCAGACATTTTTTTTCTCAGTGAAAAGGAACGAAAATGGGATGAAATGTTGATGTATATAAAAGGAAGTTTACAGGGTTTTGAAATATATTGTTTCAGCTGAGAGAAACTTGACAATATTTTGTACAAAAATGTGGATTCATAGCATGTTTGCATTAATGAGGCTGTACAAATCATACTTTCCCTCCTTCATTTCAGCTGCACAAAGCATGGAGACATTTTGTTTTGGTTTTGATTATTTAACAAGATCTCAGCTGATATGTATAAGGTAGTGTACTAAGGATCTTGGTATCAATTGCTATGTCTTGTTCATATCTAAATATATTATTCTCATTTTGTTTGTACAGGTTTACTGCCTAGGCTAATAAAATACATTATAGTGGCTGAGATATTTTATTTTGTACTTGTATTTTTATTTGCATACTTATATTTTTCTCAAGTATAGTTTAGTTCGAGAGGAAGAAGTATATGAGGTATGTATAGAGTTAAGTCTGGACAGTGAGCTGCTGTTTCTTTTTTTTTTCTTTGTTTGTTATTCTACTTGATTTTGTTTACTTTGCTTTTTGTTTTGCCTGCATAACCTTTGAGTTTGCTTTTACAAGTGTTCATACTTGTCTTTGGTTTGTTCATGTTTATGTTGTATGTTTTACATTTTATTTTTTTATGCCTTGCTTTATGTTTTATGTTCTTTTAGCTAGCTTTGTTTATTCTTGCATTTTTTTATTTACTTCTATTTTTAGTTTATATAATTATCATAAATTTTACTTTAAAAATTATTGTTTTATATTTCTCTATATACACATATATTTTATACAACTCAAATTATCATCATTTATCATTTAATCAATTTATTTATTTTTCCAAAATCATTTATTTAAGAATTTATCTAAAATTCAACATATACATATATATATTCTCATATATACACATATATGCAAATTTTCAAATCAATTTGACTTAATATATTTTATATTCGAGTCGGGGAAACTCGCTTCCATTTATAATTAATTTTATAAATTTTTATTCAAATTTCATTTAATTATCAATTTAAATCAAATTAAAATCTAGGGTCGTTACAAACTTCCCCCCTTAAAAGAATTTCGTCCTCGAAATTCGTAGGCACGAAAACAACACAGATAGATGAAAGATAGAGAAATATCCTTTCAGATCAAACTGGATATCAATTCTGCATTTGGCTCACCAAATCAGAATATCAACAATAGATACAAGAAATTATAATAGAATTTCAAATTTAGTTTAAACGAAATCGTTTTATTGATTTAATCAAATTTTTATCCTCATATTCTATTAATCAATTAAACTCAATTTAAAATTTCTAATTTATTCAAAATTTTCTAATTCATTTAAAATTTCCAATTCATATTCATTAAGGTTTAAATCAACAACCGATAAGAAACTGATGAAAATATGAAGTAAAGATTCTTCTACAACGATTCGTAGAGCATCACCGCACCGAAACTTCTTTTTCTGGAGCTGTCACGAATCAATCAAAAGAATTTGGAAACGAATCAAAGAAAATTGATAGAGAAAGTTATTTCCACTGTTGCAGGGTATTGACTATTTATAGTCGTATTCCCCTGTCCCCTATCTCGTTCTCTTCTTGCACTCATACTTACTATCAGTGAATAGCAAGAGAATTTACTGAGGCTTTCAAACGGATATCTTAGGGATTACTCATTCTAGGGTATACTTCACCCTATCTCTAATGAGTTACTTAATGTGTTACACTCCTGAGCTAAAGTTTCACCTTAGCTCTGATACCAAATGTAACGACGAGGATTTTGCCCGCTCGAAAATCGACATCCATACTTCAAATCGTACTCGAATGTCATAGATTCGACCGTTCAAATTTCGATTCGCCGGAGCTTATAACAACATTAAGTAAATAACACAGCGGAAAAAAAAGAATAATACATTGATATACAGCTTTGATACAATATCTGACACAACAGATGATCCAATAGATATCAATATACATCAGAGATATGATACAATAAAATAGCAGCGGAAAAGAAAAATAGATAACATCTAGCAGCGAAACGAATAACTCTAAGATAGTCTTCAAGGAAGAACTCCAGAAATAACTGCAACTCCATTTCCAAGAACTAATCCAGCAATAGCTCGAACTCCCAATAACGATGCACAAAGATAAACAAGACTGGTGCGAACCAAAGACTGAACTAATCTCCAGATAATCCACTATATCTAACTATCTGAAAAACCCAACTCTAGACTGCTCGTGTAGAAAATAATGAGCACCCAGAGTTTAGGAAGGAAAACAATAAACTCCGAGTCAGTCATGTGACTGGTGTGAGAACTCAAAACAGTTTACTTAACTTTAAAATCAAAATAGAGGAATATTTTTAAATTCAATTCGCAATGCTTTTAAAAATGAGACTACCATAAGGCCTCCCGCACACACACACACAATGCAAACGCAGAATCGGAGGAGATTTCTCCTTATGATAGTCAAAGATGCTTGATACGCATTTAAAATAACATTTGATATTATTACTAGTGCATAGTGTAGGAAAAATTCATTTCGAAAGTAGAATATAAATCTTAGCCAACATACGACCATTATCGTATGCCTACTATAGCTACCATCCAAACAGTGGTGACCACCATAAGTGAATGGCAGGTCCTACAACTAATACCGTACAAGTTTCGTATTGGGAATTGGATTTCCAACGAATGATCAGGCCAAGGAACTTCCCATTGCCACATGAGAATGCCTCTGGATGGACATCCCCGAGAACCAAACCGGATCTCTACCAACACAAGGCCGGGTTACTCCTAACTGAGTAACAACTGACCGAATATGCCATCCCCCGGTCCTTTGGGACCTTTATCCGAGAGCTCTCTAATCAATTCACACAATCATAACAAAGTGTTTTCAACATGAGTAAATATCTGGGCTCCATACCATGATACCACCCTTTTCCAGAAGGAAATGCACACATCCTAAAGGGCGCTACCCCTCATAACCTTGCTGCTTCTTTCCTGTTTTGACCATTCACGGGGTGTGAGGCTCGACGAAGTCACGTCCACAAAAACATACTTTATACAAAAGCCATGCTTTGGGTCAACAAATGATCATAGAAATGATCACCAAGATAGACGATCAAATAAATGATCCTATCATAAATAATCAACACAATGATCATTTCACAGCAACACTCAGTATGTCACATTACCAAAATTGGGAATATATCGCTGATAACCTTCAACTATATAACCTCTGAGCTCGTACGTCTCAGAGAAGGGTGTTAAGCTAAGAGAATAAATTCTCCGCCACCAACAGAAATATATTTGAAAGAAATGGGCTTTATATCTCAACTTGTAATGTCAGGCATACAATCCATACAAGTCTGTTATGGGATCGAACAGAACCGAAGGCACTTACAAAGAAGTCCTTGCAATCCAGATATTCACAATCCCGATCGGATTCCCCATCACTTAGGGAGTTTCTATACCGGCGCGACTCGGTGCAGAAACAATCGATAGGTCATCCTATCGCTTTCGCAAATACCCGGTCTTCATCACCGGTCTTCAAATGCTATCCATAACGACGTATCACATATTCGGAATGGGTTATACGACTCAAAGGTCCTTTCCCGGCTAAACCGAATAGTGAGCGAAAATATTTTCAAAACATATGGATATGGGATTTCAATTAAGTCACAACTTATTACCCAAAACTTTTCTTCAAATGGCTTAACAAATTACCATTTTCAATCTTTAAACAAAAAGATTCATTTTCACAACCTTTAACGGTTTAAACAATTTTCACATTTTAATCTTTTAAACAAAAGATTCATTCACAGATTTTCCAAATCAATTTTTCATTTCAATTTGATTAACTCGTTAAATCTTTAAATCAAAGATTTAACTTATAGCTTTCAAAACAATTTCATTTCTATTTGATTTAAACAAATCATCAATTTAAATCTGTTAAAAATAAACAGATTTAATTCATAGCTTTCAAAAAGAATTCATTCATAACTTAGGAAAATCATTTCTCTATTCAATCTTGCAATTCCCCTAATTAACTGGAATCTCAGTTCTTATCTAAAAGTGTTTATCATTTGAAAACAACAGTTTTCATTTTGGAAATCTGATTCATTTATACGAGTTGAAATCCTTGAGTTAAATTCAAATTCCCAAAAATAATACTTTAAAAATGGTTTAACTCATAATGACTAGTATAATATCATTAATCCCTAATTTCAAATTACAGAATTCAATTTCAAGTATTGAATTTAAATTTAAATCAACTTATTTAAATTTCCAAAACTTAATGAAGTAATTTAAAAATAATAAATTTTATTTTGAAATTTCATTCCAAAAGCTTTTCACATTTATTCCAATTTCAATTCCAAAACATTTGAATTTAAAAATTCAAATTTTAAACTATTTCAAAAATCTGTGACTTAACCAAATTGTGTGTGTATGGTGTGGTCCAGGAGTTTAATACAATAGTGCAACATCATTCAATCATCACAAATTAAACACAGAAATATAGTTGATAAGCGGTATAAACTATAACGCTTATATTTGATAAGCGATATAACCCATAACGCTTATCTTTTATTCACAGAACACAGATATATATATCACAGATAATAATTACATTTATCTCAGATAAATAAATTACATCTCACATCATAACACAAATTAGGATATATCACAAAGCATCAATATCAGGGATATCAGACAAATTAATTATTCAGTCAAGTTCAAACATTCACAAGTGAATTTATTAATCAACTTATTAATTTAAATCAGATGTATCAATTATTAATCCGGGTTAATTATCATAATTTAATCACAAATTATTTGAAATAAATCTTTCTTCCAAATCTATTAGTTAACCCTTAATTATTAACTAATCATTCTTAAATCAATGAATCAATTAATCTTTAATTTTTCAATTAATCTTAATTTAATTGCCATTATTAATTAATCCTTTAATTATTCACAAAAAATTATGTTCTGATTTAAAAATCATCATTTAATTAATTATATTCCCAAATTATCTATTAATTACTTCTCTAAGCAACTAACTCTTCAAAACTATCAAATGATTATTCTGAATAAATTAACTTAAGAAATTTAATTTGAACAATTCGATTAACTCCATAAATTACACCGAATATTTAATTTCACAATTATTGTTATTAAGTAATTATACTTAATAGTTCCACAATTGATTATTATGAAATAAATCAAACTAAATTTATTGTTAAAATTTATCACATTAATTAATGTTTTTCAAATAAAATCTTAGTTAATGGTCTTTATCAATTATTAAATTTCTTTAATTACCATTCCAAAGAAATTTCTTATATTTAATTTTAACATCTGATTTAAGATTAGTTCCAGGTTCTACTTTTAAATTCAACTTGTTTAAATGTCATTTTCAATTTCAATTCTATTCTAAATTCAAATTCTTTAATACACTTAATTGCGTTGAAATTATTAAACCAAATTGAATTTAAAACTTTATTTTATTTACAAACTAGATTTCAATTAAATTTGAATTTTATTTACATTTTGATTTAAACCTCCGTTTAAAACCTTGTTTTAAAATTTAAATAAATTTTTTTTTTTTTTTTGAATTCCTGGAAGATAGGTTCAGGTAAAACCTGAAACCAAACCTTTTACTCGAGACCCCTCTTCCTTGCTTCGAGTTCCACCCCCAAAAACTTCGAGTATACCACTTGAACTTCTCGAGTCACTCGCGTGAATCTCCTCTGTGTTTCCCCAGGCATGCAAATACTCAGGCAACACAACATCGTACACGTGCACAGTAGCTCCGACCGACGCCGGTCATCGTCACGACTTCGAGCACATCGACCATCAAATCCAGAACGTATTCCGATCATTCGAATCACTTCATCATCTCGAGATTCAAATTCAAGCTCGAGCTTGAAAACCTGGAACATGCGAACCCAACATCCCTCAAACCTATCAACGCCAAGTTCTCCGAGCTCCGACCACTGTTCACCACCAAACTCCGGCAATCCACTCGCCGTACTTCCCTCTACAATCCCCCACAGGCGTGTCGAACTCGATGCTTCCCATAGGACGAACGAACCAAAAAAAACTCGACCTTACAAAACTAGGTCTACAGAAAAGAAAACATCACCGCCGACGCCACCGTCACTTCCATCACCTCCCACTATTTTTCCCCGAACCCCTGATCGCTCCTCTACCATCCCAGAGAACCACAACCTCCCCGACCTCTTGGATCACCAGAAAATTCAAACAACCTCATCTCTGTTCAATACCAAACTGCACCTCTATGCTTAGTCCAAAAATCTTAATTTTTGTCTTAAAATTCATGTTTTGATTAGAGTATTCAATTTGTAATACTGAATTGATAAATTAACAAGCTTGAGTTTTGACTTTATTTAACATACACAGATGTTTAAATACTTCTAGAGACAAACAAGCCTTATATTGACTTGATTAAAATTTTAAACTATTGTTTAAGTTAAATCAAACAAAATTTGTTTAATTATCAGATCCTATCAAACACTAGATCATGCCATAAGGATTTTTAAGTGAAAACTAAGCCTGTAAACAAGACAGAGGATCACATGTATATACAGTATGCATACAAATATTATTCACAACAGATTTTTACCTATACACAAACAAAACATTATCTACTATTCTAATTCAACTAATCATTCACAATATCAAGATATAAAAGTGTGTTTAGGTTTAGTTTGCTCACCTTGTAGTGGAACAGAGCAGCATATTTTGATGTTTTTGAACAGAGAAGCAAAGAAGAATCTTAGCCAGGAACTTGCATGCTTGATTTGGTTGCCAAGTTGTAATTGATTGTATTGTTGTTCCAGTTGAAGTTTTAAATTGAAGTTTGTTTCAGTTGAATGGTTTAAAATGATGTTTGCTTCAGACATTTTTTTTCTCAGTGAAAAGGAACGAAAATGGGATGAAATGTTGATGTATATAAAAGGAAGTTTACAGGGTTTTGAAATATATTGTTTTAGCTGAGAGAAATTTGACAATATTTTGTACAAAAATGTGGATTCATAGCATGTTTGCATTAATGAGGCTGTACAAATCATACTTTCCCTCCTTCATTTCAGCTGCACAAAGCATGGAGACATTTTGTTTTGGTTTTGATTATTTAACAAGATCTCAGCTGATATGTATAAGGTAGTGTACTAAGGATCTTGGTATCAATTGCTATGTCTTGTTCATATCTAAATATATTATTCTCATTTTGTTTGTACAGGTTTACTGCCTAGGCTAATAAAATACATTATAGTGGCTGAGATATTTTATTTTGTACTTGTATTTTTATTTGCATACTTATATTTTTCTCAAGTATAGTTTAGTTCGAGAGGAAGAAGTATATGAGGTATGCATAGAGTTAAGTCTGGACAGTGAGCTGCTGTTTCTTTTTTTTTCCTTTGTTTGTTATTCTACTTGGTTTTGTTTACTTTGCCTTTTGTTTTGCCTGCATAACCTTTGAGTTTGCTTTTACAAGTGTTCATACTTGTCTTTGGTTTGTTCATGTTTATGTTGTATGTTTTACATTTTATTTTTTTATGCCTTGCTTTATGTTTTATGTTCTTTTAGCTAGCTTTGTTTATTCTTGCATTTTTTTATTTACTTCTATTTTTAGTTTATATAATTATCATAAATTTTACTTTAAAAATTACTGTTTTATATTTCTTTATATACACATATATTTTATACAACTCAAATTATCATCATTTATCATTTAATCAATTTATTTATTTTTCCAAAATCATTTATTTAAGAATTTATCTAAAATTCAACATATACATATATATATATTCTCATATATACACATATATGCAAATTTTCAAATCAATTTGACTTAATATATTTTATATTCGAGTCGGGGAAACTCGCTTCCATTTATAATTAATTTTATAAATTTTTATTCAAATTTCATTTAATTATCAATTTAAATCAAATTAAAATCTAGGGTCGTTACACCCCCCTTAGGGTTCAAGGCAGCACCACCCGATGGCACTCCTGAGAAGTTCATTTCAAAGGAGCGCCTTTTTCTCCAGAGCCATTTCAAAACACTTTATACTATACACATATATAGTATCTTCCAAATCATACACCTAGTATGAATCTCATATAAATCTCTTTTCTCAAAATCGATTATCCCAAATCGATAATTCTTAAACTAGGCTTTCCAAATTCCAATATTGATTTTGCCCAAAAATCAAAAGCCTTTCCAAATCCAAAGGTTCCCAAAACCTTTTCCCAAAATCCTCATAAGATCCTTTATATATATATATATATATATATATATATATATATATATATATATATATATAATTTTTAAAAACTTTGGATCATTTCAAACTTGTATAAAATTCCTTTTATACTTCAAACACTTTCAAAATCCCTTTCTTTCGGTAATTGATTCAACAAGGGGAGATTTACCTTATATAACAAAGATATATAACTTTGTTAATTCAAAATCAAATATTCAAATTTGATTACTTTATAAAGTCACATTTCTTATTCACAAATTCCCGGTATCAATTTCATTCAAACCCGTACGATGTACACATATCATTCGTACGCTATACCAATCCGATTGCTCATCCAATCACACAATTTCACTTCCGAACTAGTATCGTCCACCCGACTTCCTAGTGTGGACTCAGATCTGGTTTCTTGATCAAAAACCGTCATTCTCCTTGCATAGCCATAACTATGATAGAGAATATCCAGAATCAATCAACAATCCATATCCAGTTTCGCCGTCGAAAATCGAGTGGAGAATCCCAACTCGGATTGATATAACGATCTCGAAATTCTGTGCTCGAATCTGGATCAAATCATTATGCGAATAGAATAATGTACGTACATTCTACGTAATTAACTTCATTGATCATTAGCCAAATCTATTTCCTTTCTAACCATCCTCACTTTGATTTTATTCACTTGTTCACATTTACCTTAATCCTCATTTGGATTATCACTTTAATCCTTACCTCAGTTGGGTATTTAATCAATAACGGTTTGAACTCCATCCAGTTTATATTTGGAAAATAGCTTGAAAATTAAAAAAAAATAGATAAGTAGTTTAAGAATAATTATTAATTTGTAAAATAGCTAACTAGTTGGAAAATAGTTAAATAGTTTTAGAAATTTTAGGTAATTGCAAAATAGTTGTAAAATAGTAACTAATTTGTAGAATAGTTGAAAAATAGTAATTAGTTTATAAAATAGTCGAAAAGTTGTTCAATAGTTTCAAAAATAATTGTAAAACAAATATTAAATAATTTGGCTTCAAAAAGAAAGGTTGTATATATTAAATAGCTTGAAAAAATAAGTTTATATTAAAACAATTTATATTGTAAATAGTCCAGAGTCAAACTGTTCAATTCCCAACCTCCAATCCCATCAATTCAATTTAAATTTCTATTTCCATTTTAAATTGACCCAATTCTAATTTGAATAACTTCAATTTCCCTTGAACTTGGTTTATTCTCAATTCAAGTTGAATTAGCCTCAATTTCTCTCCAAATTCAAATCAAATTCCATTTGATTTTAAACATTTTCATTTTAACTACAATTCCAAATTATCCAAATTAATTTAGACTAATTTCAAATTGAATCCGCTTCAATTTCAAATTATTTCAATTTCTATAAATTTGTCCCAATTCCTATTTGAATTTGAACTCATTAAATCTTTGATTTTAATTCAAATTAATCCAATTCAAATTTTCCATTTAAATTTTTTAGTTATCCATCTTCAATTCAAATTAATTTAGACTAAATTCATTTTGAACTAAGGCAATTTAAATCTCAACTTTAAACCATCTCGAATTATAAATTCGAGTTAAATTTTGAAGGTTGATTTAATCCTTTAAATCAAATTAACTTATATCTTTAAACCGTTTAATCCTGAATCCAAAATCCATTTTAAACTTATTTTAAAATTCAAACAATATTTCAAATCCCCTTTTAAATAACTAAATCTTTGTAATATCCCTGAAATTTTAGTTAAGATAATTTGATAATTAATTTAATTTTTGAAATTAAATTGTGAATTTAACTAAGAATTAATTTTAAAAAAATTCTAGAATAAATAAAAAATTTGGATTATAAATAGAATTTGAATGTTTTAAGATTTATAAAAGATATGTTCTGTTATTTATTTATATTTATAAATTTAGTTTAAATTATATCTTGGAATTAAAATTCAAAATTCAAAATCTTATAAATATATTGGGTTTGAAAACATTATATTTTCAAATTAATCCAAATTATATTAAATAGATATTTTGATTGAGAAGCTATATTTTTAAAGATAATAAGAAAATTGTTTTCTAAATTTTAATATATATATATATATATATATATATAATATGATGTTAAAACAAGGTTAAATAAAAGATTTAAAATGCTTTTGTCTTATATACTAGAAAATAAAAATATGTGTTTTATAAAATAGATTGAAAATAAAACTTGAAATTTAGATCCAAAATTAGCTAAGGTGTATATTTATATAAAAGAATTAATACAAAGTTTAAAATATAATATATCTTTTAGGAAATAAATAAGAAAACATGAACATGATTTGTAAAATAAAATGAAGCAAGGATTTAAACACTTATTTTTCCATTTTGACATTTGTAAAATTTAAGCAATATGAAATAACAAGTGTTTATTTAAAAATTACAAGTGTTAGTTGTAATTATACAAGTGGCAGAAACAAAAGAAAAAAAAATGATGAACAAGGAAATAAACAGGCTAATAAAATTCATCCTCTTTTCCAAATTCTTTCCCATCTTCAACCTTGGAATTAAAAACCAGAATCATCTCTATATTCAAACCAAATAAATTTGTTTAAAAACAAATTTACAAATAAAAGAAAGAAATGGGGAACCTGGAAACACAAAATCAAAACCAAATTCAAGAATTCAAAAGTGTAACTTGGCAATCAGTACAAAACAAAAATTTGAAACCTGAAAGTAGAAATCATCTCAAATTTTTTTCAAAGCCTGGAAATCAAAGTTTTGATTCAAACTGAAAACCAGAAAAGCATGCAACATGCCTGACCAAATCAAATTCATACCCGATTCAATGCAAAGATCAAAAGGAAAAGCAACTCAAAGAAAAGATCAGTTTTCAAATCAAACTGTATTAACTTGAAGCAACTCAAACTTCAACAATTCTGGCTTCTCTGCTCTTCAATTCCAGTTCTCTGTTTCAATACCTACATGTGAGCAAACCTTTAAATTTTTGAATGCTTGATGTTGTTTGTGATGATGCTTGAGATGAATCATAAAGTGTTTATGTGCAAGCAAGTATATGTGAATATTTGTATGCAGAGATAACTGTGCATGCTTAGTATCAGGCAAATTTGCCTTTGCTGTTCCAGGTTTCCAAAACTTGTTTTGGAATTTGATTTCTTCTTCTTTGGTCATCGTTAAACTTTAAGATTTAAACAAAAGATGTTTATATAAACATGATTTAAGTTTTAAAAATAAATTCAAGTATTTTAAGTTTGAAAATTCTCTGCATTCAAGAAAATACAGTAGCAATTCTAGTATTATGATAAAATCAAATAATGTAATTGGCTGATGCAATTATATAAATTGAATCATCTCAGGAAATCGTGATTTTTAAAAAGAAAATCACGATTTTTAGAGTTGTATTGAAAGAGTAGTTCATGGATGAACAGAAAATGGTTTTCGAGGTTTATCTGATGATCTCAGTGGATGGGGAGGTCGGGTTTCTCACTAGTGATAGTTAAGTTATAGGGAAGTTTGGGAAAAATGTTAGTGTAGTGATTAAAGCACTGTGGCGGCGGCGGAAAGTCAAAATTGTTCGTAACCCTAGTTTTTGTGATGGTCAGTAATTGATCCATCACGGTTTCTCTCATGGTTCGAGCGCTACCTTTTTTTGGGGAATGAAGGTGGGAGTGTTGACGAAGGGTTAGCCGGAATTTCATATATTCTGTGGTCGGCATTAGGTATACTAGTGATTTCCAGGTTGGCTTGCGTGTTCAGGATTGGTCTTGAAGGCTCGAATTCAATTTCGAATTTGAAACGATAATCTGATGGTCGGCTTTGGATGCGAGAGTGATCGTCGGTGTGAGGAAGTCGTCATTGTCGACCAAAGATGGTCGGAGTAATGGTACAGGTGCACGCATTCATGTTTGTGCATCTAGGATAATATGGTTTGAGGAAGAAGAAGAATGCTCGAGTTCGAGCACGAGAAAACTACAGTTCGACTCGAAGTAAAGTGATAAAGAGTAGAGCCCGAAGTTGAGCTCGAGTAAATAAGGTTTTGGCTCGGGTTAGATTTGTTACAGGTTTGAAAACCTATTCTGTTCTATTCTGTTTTTTTAAATTTTAAAATGAATTTAAATTATAAAGCATGGATTTAAAATAAGTTTTTAAATCAAAGTTTAAAATGGATTCAAGTTTAATTTGAATCTTAGCCAGAAATAAATAAAGTTTTTTTTTAAATTCAAATTTTTTTAAATAACCTTAAAGTGGTTAAGTGTTTAAAGTGCATTTAAAAGAATTTGAATTTAAAATAGAGTTTGAAATGTAAAAAAAGGATTTAAACAAAGTTTAAATCAAAGTTGTAAATCTGATTCAAATATAAATTTGAATCTTAGTTTTGAAATAAAACGAGTTTTATAAATTTAAATGTTTTTTTAAAAGATTGAATTTCTTGTTTTTTAAATTTTAAAAAGGAATGTGTTTTCCGGTTTTATATTTATTTTAAAATAAATATTGACCAAGTTTTGAATCGAAATTATAAACCAGTTTTTTAAAAACAAGTGTCAAAGATTTGAAAGTTTGAAATGTTTTCAAAATTGTTTTGTTAATTAATAATTTTATATTAATTAACTAATTAAATTTAAATAACAAGTATTTTCAAAATTATAATGTTCTGATGGGAAAAGTGATTAAGGAAGTGTTTTATTCCTTAATTAATCAAGAAGATTTCATATGACTTTGTATGATAACAATTTCGAGTATTTATCTTGATTAAAATGATGTAATTAAGTGATTAAGTAAGTATGAATTACTTTGTGAAATTGATTTAAGAAGCTAATGTAATTTAATTAAAGATAATTAATTACTTAAATGATAATCTTAATGATGGTAATTAAAGAATAATTATTTAAATTCTTAATTGATGATTATAGGCAATTAATTACTTAAAAATAATTACTTAATTAAAAATAAATGATTTATGATTAATCAAGTAATTAAAAGAATAATTACTCAGTGTAATTAATTTATGATATAAGTGATTAAGGATAATCACTTTGTTTAATTTTAACTAATTTAATGATAATTAATTAAGGGTTAATTAATCATTGTAATTAAGGATAAGTTAATTAAGATAATTAATTAAGAAATGATTTAATTTATGATGGTGATTAAGACTTAATCAATAGTAATTAGTGATAAGTAATTTATTGATTAAAGATAATTACTAAAGGTTAATTAATTTATGAAAGTGATTGGGGATAATCATTTATTTTAATTAAGGATAATTAATGAAGAATTAATTTATTAATTATTGAAATTAATTAAGACTAATTAATCAAAGGATTATTTATTAATTAAAGGTTAATTAATGATTAAAGAGTGCTTAATCAAAATGGTTTGTAATTAATTAATGATTAGTTAACCAGGATTAGAAATTTATTCATAAGTAATTAATCTGATTTAAATAAATCAGATAATTAATTGATCTCACTCATGGATGTTAGGATTCTATGGAGTGCTTTGAATTGATTGATGTCCCTGATTTGTGATAATGTGTGATATGAATTATTTTGTTTTGTGAACTGTGATGTAATTTATTCTGTGATGAAATTAATTATCTGTAATGTAATTTATTATCTGTGATATATATATCTGTGATCTGTGAATGAAAGATAAGCGTTATAGTTTATACCGCTTATCAAATATATTGCTGTATTTGAATCAATAATGGTTAATGCTGTCGCACTATTGTGTGTAAACCCCTGGACCACACTATACACACACAAATATGGATTTCACGAGGAAATCAGCTAAGTCATAGATATTTGAATTTAATATTTTGAAATGGTTTAAAGTTTGAATTTTGAATCCAAATGGTTTTAGAAATGAAATTGAGTTGAATTTGAAAGATAATTGAAAAGGAGTTTTGAAGAAAAAAGTTATTTTAAATAACTTGATTTAGTTTGAAATCTGAAATATTTTGATTTGAGTTTGAATTCAATATTTGAAATTGAATTCAATGATTTGGAAATTTTGGCTTAAAAAAAATTATACAAGTTATAAAAGTGTTTATATGGGTTTTTAACCATCGAAAAAGTATTGTTTTGGGAATTAAAATTTAAACCTAAGTTTATACTTGTATGGCTTTAACTTAGGTAAATGTAATCAGTTTTTCCCAAAACGAAACTATTTGTTTTCAATTAAAAATAGCTTTCATATAAGGAAAGGGTTTTCAATTTGTGTTGAAAGATTTCAAATCGAATGGAAATAGTTTTGAAAACTGTTAACTAATCTTTGTGAAAGATAGTCAAACCATGATTTGAAATTGAAGAGCACTTCAATAGTGTATCTTTTATATAAAAGTTTTGGAATGGAATTGTTTTGTGGAAATGATTTTGAAAGCTATAAAATGAGTCTTTAATTTAAAGACCGGATGAGTTAATACAACTTGAAATGGAATTGTTTTGAAAGACTATAAATGAATCTTTGTTAAAGATTGGTGTTCCTTGTTTTAAATTGAAAGGGGATTTTAAAGTGAATCTTTTGTTTAAAAGATTAAAGTGTGTAAATTGTTTAAACCATTGAAAGGTTTCTGGAAGTAAATCTTTTTGTTTAAAAGATTTGTAAATGGTAATTTGTTTAAACCATTTGAAAGAAAATTTTTGGATCTTAAGTTGTGACTTAACTGAAATCCCATTGTCCATATGTTTTTAAATATTGCGCTCATTATTCGGTTTAGCCGGGAGAGGACCTTGTGTCATATAACCCATTCTGAATAATGATACGATGATATGGATATCATTTGAAGACTGGTGGTGAAGACTGGATCTTTCGAAAGCGAAAGGATGACCTGTCAAATGTCTCTGCACCGACTGGTCCCGGTATAGAGATTTGAGCACCTTTTGTGATGGGAAGTCCGGACGTGATTAGAAATTATCCGGATTGCAAGGGTTTCTTTGAAAGTGCCTTCGGTTCTGTTCGAACCTGGAACAGACTTATATGGATGTGTGTCTGACATTACACTTTGAGATGTAAAACTGGTTTCTATCAAATACATTTATCCTTGGTGGCGGAGAATTATTCTCTTAGCTTAACACCCTTCTCGGAGACGTACGAGCTCAAAGGTTATGTAGTTGATGTTACTAGTGATACATTCCCAATTTGGTAACGTGGCATACGAAGTGCTGTTGATCATTTGTTGATCAAAGCATGGCTTGTGTGAAAAGCGTAGCTTTGTGGACGAGACTTCATCGAGCCTCACACCCCGGAATGGTCAAAACAGGAAGAATGCAACAAGGTTATAGGGAGTAGCGCCCCTTTGGGTATGCGCATTTCCTTCTGGATAGAAGTGGTATCATGGTATGGATCCCAGATACTTAACTTATTTGGATATCGCAAATATATATTACTTTGTGATTATTGTTGTTAAGTATCCTCGGATAAAGGTTGCTTACAACCGGGGAATGGCATACTCGTGTCAGTAGTTACCTATTTTTGCAGAGGTAACCCGGCCTTGTGTTGGCAGAGATCCGGTTAGGTTCACGGGGTGTCCCTCAAGAGGCGTACCCATGTGGCAATGGGAAG
The DNA here is from genome assembly GCA_030765085.1 of Allium cepa. Classification (NCBI taxonomy): domain Eukaryota; kingdom Viridiplantae; phylum Streptophyta; class Magnoliopsida; order Asparagales; family Amaryllidaceae; genus Allium; species Allium cepa. Next base: position 324,058,187 of record CM060934.1, read on the forward strand.
TTCCTTGGCCTGGCCATTTGTTGGAAATCCAATCATCCAATATGCGCCTTGTACGGTTTTAGTTGTAGAACCTGCCATCTACTTATGGTGGCGCCCCACTGTTTAGATGGTAGCTATAGTAGGCATAGTTCGGAATGTCTATGCTGGCTAAGATTAATATTATCCTTTCGAAATATTTTCCCACTACGCACTAATAATAATAATATCAAAGAAACTTTCTCGTATCAAGCATATTTGACTATCATAAGGAGAAATCTTCTCCAATTCTGCGTTTGCATTGTGTGTGTGGCGGGAGGCCTTATGGTAGTTTCATTTTCCATAAAGCATTGCGGATTTCAAAATTTTAATTCTTTTGTTTGTTTTTAAAGATAAACTGTGTTTGCTCATACCAGTCCCATGACTGACCCAGAGTTTATTGTTCCCTTCCTAAACTCTGGTTGCCCACAATTTTCCACACGGGCAGTCTAGAGTTGGGTTTTTCAGATATAGATATCGATTCCATAGCTTTCAGCTTTCTCTTTGGTATTCTTTGAAGATCTTGGATATTGGGGTCTTTGGATTCACTGCACGAGACTTGCTTATCCATGTGCAACATGATGGTGGTTCGAGCTAGTAGTTTGGAGTTTTGGCTTTGGAGCATTGGATTGGAGTTGCAGTTTGATATTGGAGATATCTCTTTTGATATTCGTTTTCCACAGTTGTTTATTGTCTCTGTGATTCTTGTATCATATTGATATCATTGTTGTATATCATTGGATATTGTATTCATTGGAGTTGTATATGATATTCATTCTTTTTCTTCCGCTGTGTTATTACACTTGATGTGTTATAAGCTCCGGCGAACCAGATTCGATGTTTGGATCTGCGGCATTTGAATATGAGTGTTGTATTCGGATGCCGATTTTCGAAGGTCGAGTCAGGGTCGTTACAATCTTTGAAATTCAATTTATCACCAAACATAAATTTAAAACCCAACCTTTGAAGTTTATCTTAAACATTTAAGTCTTAAGTCCAAAATGATTCCATACATTAATTCACTACATACTAGTAGTTCATACATTACATACATTTATCCAAAATAAGAGTCTTACAGAAGTCATAAATCTAAATGCCTTCCTATTACCTAGAGGTTTGGAAAGAACAAAGGCCTAATACTCACATAAGAATCCTTCCTATGGACTTCCTTCCAAAGGGCAAAGCTCGAACATACACTTCTCAACAGGGTGTCCCCACTTATAACATTTACCACAAAATGTTTCTACCCTGTCATCAATTTGGATAACCTTCACGCCTCCAACAGTACGTTCCACAGCCTTACTCCTCTTCTTCCTCTCGGAACAATTCCTAGAAATGTTTCTTGTCTTCTTACAATGATAGCAGATAGTCGACTCATTGACCGGTTCAACTGGTTTACGCTTCGCCTTTCACACTTTAGGGCAATGATTTAGAAAATGTCCTTTCTTATGACACTTAAAACACAATATCTCAGAGCGAAACCATTGGAATGTACCCTTCAATTCCTCCCTTATTTTATTGCACTTGGCTGCGTAATGTCCCTTATTGAAACATCTATAGCAGGTGACATTATCATAAGGTCCTGGTTCAACCTTTACCTTAACCTATTTCTCATACTCTTGAATTTCCTCTTCTCCATTCTAACGTGCAGCTGTTCTTTACTCTCTGCGTCGACCCTTCCACTCTTCCCTCTTAGTCATCTCTCTCAAAGACTGAATTCTAGAGGGGCTTCCTAATCTATAAATTAGATTTAATTAGAAGAATTCAACTTTTACTCTTATATTAATTTGCTTACAAAGTTATACTTTATGTAAAAGTTTACTTCCTTAAAACATTTCATTTTGCTTTATCATTATTAGGAAACAAACATCCCAGTATTTTTATTATCACTTAATTTGATTTGAAACCAAATTTAAGTCAAATGTTCCTTATAAGAATGGTACATTCTATTCAATTCCTACTTGGATATATATTTACAACTTAAATTCCAATTCAATTCCAATAATTTAACATCCCATTGCCTTAATATTTATTAGAAAGAAATATTGCCTTATATCAAAATATATTCTTATATAAAATCATTTAAGACCTTTATATAAGCAAATAACAAGTACGCTCTCATACACACACACACAAACACACACACACACACACACACACACACACACACACACACACACACACTCAACTCGTTCTAAGGTACCATTGACCCTATCCTTAATGAGTAATCCCAACAGAGCCAAGGTTCTCGCTTAACCTTTCAGCTCTGATACCAACTGTAACGACCCGAAATTTTCGAACCCGAAAATTCCAGTTAGTTATGAAAAGAAGGAAAGAGATAGAAGAAGAAGAAGAAGATAAGAACATCAACACCTCACATTCGCAGCTGATAAAATATAATAATAAATAATAATAGTTTACCAAAAGAATTCTGTATCTGTCAAGGTACATTTAATATACATCAGAGTTACACATATATACAGACACTAGATATACAAAATCATCATGTGTCAGATATACAACAATATAAATACAGCGGAAATACTGTATACGTTCTTGCCATCCAGCTCGCCTCCTGAGCTCCAGAACGTCCTTACTTGAAAATTTGTAATACTCGGTCTGACCCGAGCATTACATCAAAGTAACACCCGGGTCAGGCTGGAAACTAGCGTGAGTAAACTCATCTAACATGAAATTCCAATGTATAGAACTTATTTAAAACCCGGGATAACTCGTTCATTCTATAAGTTCATAACTTGTTATAGTCAACACTTATATTCACAAATCAATCCCTAGTACCTTCACTTAGTTTCAAATGGTCCAGTCGTTTAAATTATTCCATTTCAGCCTATTGATATCACATATCAATCTATAAAGAATCATTGTAGGTTACAAGTTCGAAGTGGGTTTGGGTATTTACTGATACCCGACCCCGGTCTCTTCGAACCCAATGTTATCTTAACCTAAGTTATCCAGGTGAATACAATTCAACTTTAAATTCAAGACATCTTGATAGATAACCCCATTATCACTGTCCATCCAAATATATCATATCACAAAACATTTCATATCAGAGATATCAACCAATTCAAGGCATTTAACATCATTCAATCATTCATAAGCAAAATTGATCACTTCCAAAATTAATTTAATTTATCTCTAATTAAATTAATTACTAATCTATGATCACTTAGATTACCTTTACTTAACATTAATTAATTACAAACCAATTAATTAATTGTCTTTTAATTATCCATCTTAATTAACCACTCTTGACTAATTATCCTTTAACTACAATAAGTAATTAATTCTTAATTAATTACACAAATTAATTAACCTTTACCCATCCATATTACTTACATTGATCCTTAATTAATTACTCAAATTAATTATCTTATAATCACTGTTGATCAATTATCCTTTAATTAATCATACTCCTTAATTAATTTCTTTAATTAACCAATCCTGAATTAATTACACTAAGTAAATAATCCTTTTATTTGCTTTTATCAAGTAATTATCCATTGGTTAATTACCCTTACTTAATTTAACCTTTAATTACAAATTAAATTTACTTAATCCTTAACATATCAATTCTTAACAAATTAATCTTTTAAATTACTTACATGAAGTCATTATTATTTATTAATTTACATTTAGTGATTGCCCATTAATTACCTACCTTAATTAATGATATCTAGTGATTATTCTTTAATTTAAGTAGTTATCATTAATAAATTTCAATTAAGTAATTTATTTTTAATTAAATTATCATCCTTGATTGCATAAATAAATCACATTAATAAATCAATCCCTTACATTGATTTCTCAAACTAATTAACTAATTATCTTAATAATTAAATTAATTATTTATCCCCTTAAATTGATTACATTAATCAACTACCATCCTTATTAAATAATTTGTATCTATTCAATTGCATTATTTAAATCATCTTTAAAACCTATAGGAATTACCTACTATATAATCATCTAAACAAACAATTCAAAAACTTTATTTTCTTTTAAATGTAGGATTTAAACTAAACTTGAATCCTGATTTACTTAGATTTAAACTCTGTTTAAATCTTTATTTTCAGATTTAAAAATCATTTTTTATAAAGTACTTTAACAATTTTTAAGTTGTTAAAGACATTTCATTTTTATAAAACTTATCTAATTAAAACTAGGATTCAAATTCATTTTGAATCTATACTTTTAAAACTTGCTTCAAAACTTTGCTTTAAATCTTTGATTTAAAACTTGCTTCTCATTTTAAATTTTAGTTTAAAGTTTAAAATCAAAAAAAAACTGACAGGTTTTAAAAGAAAACCTGTAACAAAATTCTGACTCGAGCCTACCCTATAATTTCTTCGAGTCACACCTCTCAGGACTTCGAGCAACTCACACAACTTACTCGAGAAACTTGAGCACCCAACTTCCCAAACAAAACTACTGACACAACACTACAGTCGTGAACATGCACCATTGATGCCGCCAACTCCGATCAACAATGACGATCCCCACATGTCGACAACCACAACCTCAGACCATCAAAACTCCAATCCCATCGATTCAAGTTCGAAAATAAAATCGAGCTGTTCAAACCAAACTGGAACCAGAACCTAGACCCACCACATCAACCGAAAATTGCCTCGTACTCACTTCTCCGGCCATTAGAAAATCAGAAGATCCAGCCGCCACTTCGCCGACGTCTAAGCTTCAAGTTACCAAAGTTTCGATGAATTCGATGCATCAGAGGAGCCCACGCGACCCCTAAACTTGGCCATGCCTAAAACTAGGGTTACCTACTTCATCGATTAACCACTGCCGCTACCATACATTGATCATCTATCCAATATTTTTCCCAGACCCTCCGTTCCTTCCTCCACCTTCAAAGGTGACTGCGACTTCCCAAACCACGTAGATCCCCAGAAAAGACCCAAACTACAAAATTTAGACATACCCAAACTGTTCTTCACATACCAAACTAAAAATCACCAATTTCATCTTAAAAATCCTATTTTCTAATGATGATTCAAGTTATATAATTGAATTAAAAATTTATGACATTTGAATTTAGCATATGTTCAAAAATTTCTCTGTAAAACTAAATTTTCAGAGGCAATTCATCACCATCCCGCTTAAAACAAATTTTAAGTCTGGATTTACGTTTGAACACACTTGTTTGTTTTAGACCCTAAACCTATCAGTGCCTTGATGAAGATATATTGAACTCTTTTGTTAAATTCCCAATTTTGTTGCAAAACAGAGAAGAAACGGGCATATCCTGTATACACAGTACAACCATACATTTATATGCAGAGTTACATATAAATACATAAACATGCAGCACCATCATCATCAAGAATTTCACAAGAATTAACATTCATTACCCTAAGAAATTTAGTTAAGTGTTTACTCACTTGAAAAATAAAGTTTGATCAGAGAGCAATTGTAACAACCCGGGATTTTGAAGGTTACTGTTAATATTAAATTATAATGAAAATTATAATTTAATATTTTGTTTAAAAACGAATTGGATAATAAAATGAGTGATTATATTGTTTATTTTATATAAGCAATATCTTGATGAATATAATTTGGGATTTGAAATTTAAATAAGCCATATTATTTTATTTGAAGCCTATTTCAACATTTGATGGTTAAAAAGAAAAGTGTAAATGAATGAAACAAAGTTTGAAAAACTTTATTTTTTGGATTTGGATTGAAAATAAATAATTGTGATGGTTAAATTTTAGTTAATTAGTAATATTGGAAATTTATTCCAATGTTAGCCTTCTATTGTAAAATAAAAGGAATAATATGAAGAAAATAAAATTTAGAAGTGTGATTAGGCTTGGAATGATGTATTAATGTTATAAAAAATGTTAAAACATTTTAATACACTTCATTAGACTTAAAAATAAATTTTATTTGGTTGAAATGGATGAAAATAGTGATTTTTCACTAAAAATGGGAATATTGGTAATATTGTGTTATATGGGGAAAATAATATTTTGAATTGGAAAAAAAAATATTTTGATGATTAAAAAGTGTTAGAATGATTTATTGCAATTTATTTGACTCGAAAGAAATTTTTGTTTAAGTTATTGCATTAAAAATAGTGTTTTTACACTAAAATGGTGTAATTTGTAAAATATTGTGAAAGATAGAGTTTTATTTATAAAAATAACTTTTTATTGCCGAAATATAATTTTTTATATATAATAAAAAATTTGTTGCAAACAATTTTTTGTAGATATTTTGTTTGGTTAAAAATGAGAAAACTAGTGTATAAATTGATTAAATAGGTTAAATATGTATATAACATAGGAATATCTCTAAGTATATTTGTCTTGGGCTTATATGGGTAAGATTTGAATCCATTAACCTTCTCTAGAACCATCTATAAAGGATGAAATACGTGTAAAGTACTTTTTTTTCTCATCTTCCTCCCCAAAACAAAAGATACAGTAAATAGAAAGAAAGAAAAACAATGGCTTTCTCTAATTGAATCTCAATTCCACTCAATTTTGCTGTTAATTCAAGAAGAACTTCACCAAAATAAGAATAGAGAAAGGACTTCACCTTCAAGCTCCTATCTTTATTCACAAATTTGGGTGTTTGCTATCTAAAATCAAAGGTGAGTTTCAAAACTCACATTTTCTAGCTTTGATTGAGATTTCAAGGTAAGAAATCTCAATTTTGTTTGTTGCATGTTTAATTGTGAAATTGCCGTCAGTAAATTGTACATATCTCTTACGTTTTAAGTCGGAATTCAATAATCTTAGATAATTGGAAATCATAGATAGAGATCTACAAGTTTGATGTTTTGAGTTTTGATTATTTTTGACGTTTATAAGGTGAAACATCGATATCTTTGTGACTGTCCTGTCATTGACAGAGAGTGTTTATATATTCACCTGGAAAGAAATTTGATCATAACTTTCTTGTTACCAGTCGGAATTTATAAATTTTTGAAGTTCTGGAAACCTTATGATTTAGGCTGTAACTTCTATGTTTTGAGTTTTGAGTATTTTTCATTGTTATATGGTGAAAAATCTATATCTTTATGACTGTCCTGTCATTGACAAAGAGTGTTTATATATTCACCTAGAAAGTAATTTGATTGTAACTTTCTTGTTATCTATCGGAATTTATATAATTTTGAAGTTCTGGAAACCTGAGGATTTAGTCTACAACTTTTATTTTATAATTATTCTCAGATTTTGTAAATTTCTATGTAAAAATATATATTCTTTATAGTAGAACTGAAATATGCGTAGTGTTTAATTTCCGTGTTTGATAATATTCTGACGATTTCTATGATTTCAGTCGCATTCTTTTTTTCTAAACTTGATGTTATTAGATGGAAATGATGTCCATGAATATATTATCTTAGATTTGAAGAAGTTTGAGATTAAAGTTTTATTTAAATTTAAATAACGGTTAATACCGATATGTGAGTATTTTGAGGGTTTTAAATGATTTTTAATTCCAAATAAATTCTTGAAAATTTCTTAAATAAAAATAAATCATTGTTTATGAAATAAGTATTTTGTAGCATTTTTAAAAGATTTTTTTTGTTAATTATTCATTATTTTAAAGTGTTTGTATAATAGACGTTCTCTTTAAAATAATGGATTTTTCTGTACAAAGCTTTTAAAATGGTTTCTAGACTGTTCAAGAATTCTATTTTCTCTAAAAAATTATTTTAAATATAATTTAGCCTATGTTTATGAGTTTTGACGTATAAGAATGAAAATTAAACAATTTAGTAAAAAAATATAAGGTATAGGACATGTATTTTTGCTTTATCGCTTAATATCGGACATGTACGATCGAAACCAATTTGAAGTGTTATTTTGAGTTGATTTAGAAATTACCAAATTTTGGTGAAGATTATTGGTTTGAGAATTACTTTTTGAGTACATTCGACGATGAACCAATCTAGATGCATTTTGTGATGGCCGATGAAATGAGGCAAATTGATGTTAAGTTTTAATTTGCAACTATGGTTAGAAATGACCATCACGATGTTCTTTTACTTTCCTAGGAGATGAGGCAAGTTGTTATGATGGATTGATGATGATTTCGATATTTACGATGAATTTTTACTTGTCGATGAAATGAGACAAGTCTCGATGTCACTTAAAACTCATCCAAGTAAGAGATTAGACGAGTTAGGTATCTTACACTAGCCGATGAGATGAGGCAATGTTTATTTGATGATGTTTTATGATGGTTTTCTAATGTGGCATCGATTAACGATTAGTAAACCAATAGGTACGAACGTATGGTATGGGACGTACGTTGACGCCTATTGGGTTCCTATTCGAGAAGTTGAGACACATTCACGATGTTACTAGTGCTACAGACCGAGTACTCGATTGGAGTTATCACGATGTTCATGAAGTTATTACCCGACTCCAATCATCATGATGTTATTACTCGGGTTTTTGTGACTGGGTGTCATCAGGATGTTTCCGACTATAGTCAATCAAGATGATCACGATGTTATGATGTTATGTGACCCCAAGTCATCACGATGAATGGTACCAAATAATGGTAGTACTAGTCAAGATGTAAATGCACGTGCTGTTTTCCATGAGGTTTTAGGTGTTTCGATATCACTATTTCGATGATGATGCTTTAGTATAGCCTTATGTATGAAAAAGGCTTATTGACATACATGGTTTTATTTGTGATTTCGAAAATGATGTTTTGGATTCTTTCCGGGCTTTATCAAGATGGATTTGGGACATTACCAATGAGATGAGGTATAAATTATGGTAATGCTTTTATGATGAGTGATGACAATAGATTTAAGATATATTTATATTTATACCAATGATAGGAGGTATAAATGATTATAGAGATTCCTTTATAATGAGTTAATGATGGATTTGAGATGTATTTATATTTATACCGATGAGATGAGGTATAATAATTAAGAAGTTTCTATTAGATGAGTTTTATTTATGATGGATTCTTGAAGTTTTAATTATCTTATGAACATTTACTTTGTAGTCCTTATCCTCACCCATTTCATTCGGTTATATATATAATTAGATAAATCATGTCTATCTTATATACATATTGTATTCCTCTATGCTATCATGATGAACCATTGATGTATCACTCTGGAGATAACTTGATGACCTATATCATTTCATTAGTAACGATGGAATGGTTTTCCCCTTATCTCTTGTCATCACCTTTACTAATGATAAGTACTAGCTAGCCTAACCCGTGTGTTTTCACTCGGGTCAGACCGAGTTGTTTCGGGTATCATCTATTGGGCTTAGCTTGAAGTTTATGTTGGATAACAGCTCTTCTTTCTCTTGAGTAGTTTATTTCTTCCGCATACTCTGATGTTTTTACATTTGATTTGATGTATATGGTGTGGTCGTGTACCACCTTTATTGTATTCATATTGTATTGTACTGAACGTGTATCAGTGTATATGTATATATATGATGTTGGTTACTGTTCTGTGATGTGATTTACATTCAGTTATTGTATTTTGTTCTGATAGATCCGTTAGCCACCTATAGTTTTAGATTAAGCATTTACTGGGTATGTCGATCCACTTGAGTTGAAAAATTATAATGCATTTATCGACGTATTCAATGGATGTTTAAGACAAAATTATAGATGGTCGCCCTTAACCAGCCCTGTTCTCCGCTTTAGTAGACGGAATTACTTGTTAATTCTCTTTGCTAAGGTAGGTCTCGGGGTGGGGCGTTACAGCATGGTATCAGAGCTATGGTTAGAACAAAGTAGAATAAAAACAGAATAGTACGTATATCACGATACATCGAAGTACAATATGAGTGAATCATTATCCTTTATTCGAGCTTATTTTCGAATCGTGCTTTGATTCTTTTTCGAGTTTTGGGATATGTTGAGATGGAATATGTCTAGGAATATAATTGTATTCTATAGTGTTCCATAATTGAGTTCGATGTTATCTTATATTATGTAAAATCTTATTTGGGATTATTAGATTCTTATTTTTGTCAATACGAGTGAGTTCGTATCGATGGAACTGATTGATTTCTTTGGGCATTCTTATTGCATTCCATTGAGAGTTGTGAATCCTATTGATGGGATCCACAACGATTGGCTTGTTGTGAGCATTCTGAGTTCTTTATTTGTTGTTGTTTTAGTGAGTGTTTGTTTATTACTCACTATCTTGAGATGTATCTGATTTGAGATGGATTGACTCATTTGATGTAAAGTTTGATCATTTTGTTGTTATAGGATCGTATATTTATTTAGACATCCTAATTTGATTGGTTTATTAATTCTATCACTTTGGAATGTTAATTATGATTCCAAATTTTTTGAATTCGCTCTTGAGTATCGAAATGTCAATGATATATCTCAAATTCCAGTCATGGTGACTTTGTTGAGTTTTTGAGTCCGTTTTGATTTGACATCCAATTAGGCAATCAAGTGTTGAGGTAACCTTATTCCTGTCTCTTAGCTCTTCGGTTATCCTTCCACGAAGATATCCACTGAGGAAGGAGGTGAGTTTCTAGATCATTCGAGTTTGATTGAGTTTATCATTCAGCTTCACTGAGTGTTCTTTTCAGATACTCAATCAGTGTTATCTTTGTAGCATTACTTTGTTTGAAGTAATGTTTTGTTGTTGTGTGCTTCATCTTCTTTGAGAAGAATATCTTGCTTATCCTGTATCTTGATGACTTTTAGGAGTGGCTCATGACATCGTAAGATTGACTAACACTCTGTCTCCTTCTGTTGATTTTGAGAATCGCGTATTCTAGGAATATCTCATTGCATTCACTAAATGTTCTTTTGTTTGAGTTTTTGAAGCTATATATATGTGAGTTTTAAAAAGAGAAATTGGAGTTTTGAGATATTTTAAAAATCAAAGAATATTTTGAGAATATATTTACATCAGTAGTATTTCTTTTATAGAAAAAAATTTGAGAGTGTTGGGTTGTCTGTCGAGTAGTTAAGAGTTCTGGTCGATACGCCTGATCAACGTTATCGATAGGAATCTCCTAATGCTATGATGAGACAATCAAACATGATGATTTGTGTTTTAAAAAAATTAAGATTTGAAAAATAAAGATTTGAGATTAAATATTAAATTTATTTTTGAATGGTAATTGCAGCCATTGATTTTACACATAAGTGATAGAGTGGCGAGGCAGTTATGATCGTTCGGTCAACTCTGCAGCCAATAGATATATTTATTTATTAGAGACTCAATGGCGAGGCAATGCCATTTATTTATTTTTAAATTATAAAGAAGAGAATATAAATGAGATTATTTTTGAGCTTTGCTTTATTGGAAGTATATTTTGACATTTTAGAATCTATATTATATACATTGGATGTTTTAAGAGAAAAGTTATAAGAGAATTTGAAGATTGTTTTTAAACTATTTAAGTGGTTTAATAAAAAGAGTAAAGAGAATTTAAACCCTTAATTAATTTTGAGGAATATTATTATGGATTTACAAATTTCTTTGGAAATTAATTTTGAAGTAAGAGAATAAATTTGGACTTTTAATTTGAGTTTTAAATAACTTACTAAGTAATATAGTAAAAAGTTTGAAAATTTTCAAATGTTGAAAATTGAGATTTAAAATTTGAAAGATGTTGAGATTTAAATTTTTTAAATATCTTGGATTAAAAGATAGTTCGAGCTTATATCCTTGTTCTTGAGTATATTCTATTTTTGAGCTATTATTAACGACATGCATTTTTCACGGTCTTTCGATTTGGTAGCCTTGTGAGAAGTCATCTTGTGATTTATCAATCTTGTCTATTGTATCTACCCTCTTGTGAAGATGTTCTTTCCATATATTTATGCGAAAAATCTTATCAATGATCTTCTTTATTGCTTAGAGTTTGGGTTTAAGTGAGTTTGATCCCGACCGTACTCGTAGAGTTTTTTTGAATTCAATCATTTTCGATTGATTAATTGTTGAGCATTTTAATGAGTTTTGATTCAAAGACAGGATATCTTCAAAATTCTTTCGAGTTACTTGGAAAATTCGATGCTTTGCTAATCACTATATTAGTATTTGATGGCCCATTGGATTAACCAAGTGAGTTTTTTTTGCTTCTCTCTACCATTCTATGTTGAGAGTATGAATGTTTGAGTTTTGAGCTTGTCTTTTATCCTTTTTCGATTGAATTTTGTGTTGTTTACAGCCTTTTTCCACTAGAAATTGCGAGGACGCAATTTTGTTAAGTGGGGGAGTCTATAACAACCTGGGATTTTGAAGGTTACTGTTAATATTAAATTATAATGAAAATTATAATTTAATATTTTGTTTAAAAATGAATTGGATAATAAAATGAGTGATTATATTGTTTATTTTATATAAGCAATATCTTGATGAATATAATTTGGGATTTGAAATTTAAATAAGCCATATTATTTTATTTGAAGCCTATTTCAACATTTGATGGTTGAAAAAAAAAGTGTAAATGAATGAAACAAAGTTTGAAAAACTTTATTTTTTGGATTTGGATTGAAAATAAATAATTGTGATGGTTAAATTTTAGTTAATTAGTAATATTGAAAATTTATTCCAATGTTAGCCTTCTATTGTAAAATAAAAGGAATAATATGAAGAAAATAAAATTTAGAAGCGTGGTTAGGCTTGGAATGATGTATTAATGTTATAAAAAATGTTAAAACATTTTAATACACTTCATTAGACTTAAAAATAAATTTTATTTGGTTGAAATGGATGAAAATAGTGATTTTTCACTAGAAATGGGAATATTGGTAATATTGTGTTATATGGGGAAAAAAATATTTTTAATTGGAAAAAAAATATTTTGATGATTAAAAAGTGTTAGAATGATTTATTGCAATTTATTTGACCCGAAAGAAATTTTTGTTTAAGTTATTGCATTAAAAATAGTGTTTTTACACTAAAATGGTGTAATTTGTAAAATATTGTGAAAGATAGAGTTTTATTTATAAAAATAACTTTTTATTGCCGAAATATATTTTTTATATATAATAAAAAATTTGTTGCAAACAATTTTTTATAGATATTTTGTTTGGTTAAAAATGAGAAAACTAGTGTATAAATTGATTAAATAGGTTAAATATGTATATAACATAGGAATATCTCTAAGTATATTTGTCTTGGGCTTATTAGGGTAAGGTTTGAATCCATTAACCTTCTCTAGAACCATCTAGAAAAGATGAAATATGTGTAAAGTACTTTTTTCTCATCTTCCTCCCCAAAACAAAAGATACAGTAAATAGAAAGAAAGAAAAACAATGGCTTTCTCTAATTGAATCTCAATTCCACTCAATTTTGATGTTAATTCAAGAAGAACTTCACCAAAATAAGAATAGAGAAAGGACTTCACCTTCAAGCTCCTATCTTTCTTCACAAATTTGGGTGTTTGCTATCTAAAATCAAAGGTGAGTTTCAAAACTCACATTTTCTAGCTTTGATTGAGATTTCAAGGTAAGAAATCTCAATTTTGTTTGTTGCATGTTTAATTGTGAAATTGCCATCAGTAAATTGGACGTATCTCTTTTGTTTTAAGTCAGAATTCAATAATCTTAGATGATATGGAAATCATAGACAGAGATCTACAAGTTTTATGTTTTTAGTTTTGATTATTTTTGATGTTTATAAGGTGAAAAATCGATATCTTTGTGATTGTCCTGTCATTGACAGAGAGTGTTTATATATTCACCTGGAAAGAAATTTGATCATAACTTTCTTGTTACCTGTCGGAATTTATAAATTTTTGAAGTTATGGAAACCTTATGATTTAGGCTATAACTTTGATGTTTTGAGTTTTGAGTATTTTTCATGTTTATATGGTGAAAAATCCATATCTTTATGACTGTCCTGTCATTGACAGAGAGTGTTTATATATTCACCTAGAAAGTAATTTGATCATAGCTTTCTTGTTACCTATCGGAATTTAGAAAATTTTGAAGTTATGGAAACCTGAGGATTTAATCTACAACTTTATTTTATAATTGTTCTCAGATTTTGTAAATTTCTATGTGAAAATATATATTCTTTATAGTAGAACCGAAATATACGTATTGTTTAATTTTCGTGTTTGATAATATTCTGACGATTTCTATGATTTCAGTCGCATTCTTTTTTTTTAAACTTGATTTTATTAGATGGAAATGATGTCCATGAATATATTATCTTAGATTTGAAGAATTTTGAGATTAAAGTTTTATTTAAATTCCATTTAAATTTAAATAACGGTTAATACCGGTATGTGAGTATTTTGAGGGTTTTAAATGATTTTAATTTCAAATAAATTCTTGAAAATTTCTTAAATAAAAATAAATTATTGTTTATCAAATAAGTATTTTGTAGCATTTTTAAGAGATTTTTTTGTTAATTATTCATTATTTTAAAGTGTTTGTATAATAGACATTCTCTTTAAAATAGTGGATTTTTCTGTACGAAGCTTTTAAAATGGTTTCTAGATTGTTTAAGAATTCTATTTTCTCTAAAAAATTATTTTGAATATAATTTAGCCTATGTTTATGAGTTTTGACGTATAAGAATGAAAATTAAACAATTTAGTAAAAAAAATATAAGGTATAGGACATGTATTTTTGCTTTATCGCTTAATATCGGACATGTACGATCGAAACCAATTTGAAGTGTTATTTTGAGTTGATTTAGAAATTACCAAATTTTGGTGAAGATTATTGGTTTGAGAATTACTTTTTGAGTACATTCGACGACGAACCAATCTAGATGCATTTTGTGATGGCCGATGAAATGAGGCAAATTGATGTTAAGTTTTAATTTGCAACTATGGTTAGAAATGACCATCACGATGTTCTTTTACTTTCCTAGGAGATGAGGCAAGTTGTTATGATGGATTGATGATGATTTCGATATTTACGATGAATTTTTACTTGCCGATGAAATGAGACAAGTCTCGATGTCACTTAAAACTCGTCCAAGTTAGAGACTAGACGAGTTAGGTATCTTACACTCGCCGATGAGATGAGGCAATGTTTATTTGATGATGTTTTATGATGGTTTTCTAATGTGGCATCGACTAACGATTAGTAAACCAATAGGTACGAACGTATGGTATGGGACGTACGTTGACGCCTATTGGGTTCCTATTCGAGAAGTTGAAACACATTCCCGATGTTGCTAGTGCTACAGACCGAGTACTCGATTGGAGTCATCACGATGTTCATGAAGTTATTACCCGACTCCAATCATCATGATGTTATTACTCAGGTTTTTGTGACTGGGTGTCATCAAGATGTTTCCGACTATAGTCAATCAAGATGGTCACGATGTTATGATGTTATGTGACCCCAAGTCATCACGATGACTGGTACCAAATAATGGTAGTACTAGTCAAGATGTAAATGCACGTGCTGTTTTCCATGAGGTTTTAGGTGTTTCGATATCACTATTTCGATGATGATACTTTAGTATAGCCTTATGTATGAAAAAGGCTTATTGACATACATGGTTTTATTTGTGATTTCGAATATGATGTTTTGGATTCTTTCCGGGCTTTATCAAGATGGATTTGGGACATTACCAATGAGATGAGGTATAAATTATGGTAATGCTTTTATGATGAGTGTTGACAATAGATTTAAGATATATTTATATTTATACCAATGATATGAGGTATAAATGATTATGGAGATTCCTTTATAATGAGTTAATGATGGATTTGAGATGTATTTATATTTATACCGATGAGATGAGGTATAATAATCAAGAAGTTTCTATTAGATGAGTTTTATTTATGATGGATTCTTGAAGTTTTAATTATCTTATGAAGATTTACTTTATGGTCCATATCCTCACCCATTTCATTCGGTTATATATATAATTAGATAAACCTTGTCTATCTAATATACATATTGTATTCCTCTATGCAATCATGATGAACCATTGATGTATCACTCTGGAGATAACTTGATGACCTATATCATTTCATTGGTAACGATGGAATGGTTTTCCCCTTATCTCTTATCATCACCTTTACTAATGATAAGTTCTAGCTAGCCTGACCCGTGTGTTTTCACTCGGGTCAGACCAAGTTGTTTCGGGTATCATCTATTGGGCTTAGCTTGAAGTTTATGTTGGATAAGAGCTCTTCTTTCTCTTAAGTAGTTTTTTCTTCCGCATACTCTGATGTTTTTACATTTGATTTGATGTATATGGTGTGGTCGTGTACCACCTTTATTGTATTCATATTGTATTGTACTGAACGTGTATCAGTGTATATGTATATATATGATGTTGGTTACTGTTCTGTGATGTGATTTACATTCAGTTATTGTATTTTGTTCTGATAGATCCGTTAGCCACCTATAGTTTTAGATTAAGCATTTACTGGGTATGTCGATCCACTTGAGTTGAAAAATTATAATGCATTTATCGACGTATTCAATGGATGTTTAAGACAAAATTATAAATGGTCGCCCTTAACCAGCCCTATTCCCCGTTTTAGTAGACGGAATTACTTGTTAATTCTCTTTGCTAAGGTGGGTCTCGGGGTGGGGCGTTACAGCAACTTTCTAGTTTTGAAAAGTTATCAGCCTGATCTTCTTTAATCCCTTGCTTGATGAGTTGAGGCATTAATTAAGCTTTAGTGTTAAGATTATTTCTGGTTTGCTATTTTTTTTTTTCGATGAACGAAGATGAAATAAGAAAAGATGTATATATATATAGAAAAGGTTTTACTTTGGTAGGTATTTACTTGTAATGTTTTATCAGAGATTTTTTTGCCTCCTTCTTTGACCAAGCTAGATTTTCTTACTAACTGAAATGATTTTTTTCAACATTTCGAATTGGCTGTTGTTTGTGCTTAGATGATAGTATTTAATGCTAATGTTTCCTCTATGTTTACAGCCTTGTCCTATTTTGTTTTACTTTTGTTTTTATATGTAGATATTTTGTTTTGCCATGCATTTACACAAGTATGTCTATAGTATAAATATAGATTCTAGAGTTATCTTATGCTGCTTCACACAATAACCATTTAAACATTTATTTCTAAAATAATTTTCCTATTTTTTTCTTATTTTAAGCTTAAGCTTATCCAAACATTTAATTTATATCCTATATTTTATTTTATACTTATATTTAATATTGATAGGATTGATTTTATCTTAAACATTGTCATCTATATTGCATCCATATACATTTTTTTTTACATCCATATACATACATCTAGATTAAATTTTAATAAGGTAGAGCATTTTCATTTAATTAATTAAGATAGATTTTATTTTAAATATTTTTGAAAGATTTTATTTTAAATTTTCAAATCAAAATTTCCTTCACAATACATATATATATAAATAACTAGAAAATGTTCAAAGTCTTATTCGTTTTTTTTTAAATAATAGGCTTGTATTTTATTTAATTAGATTAAATTCTTATTAAAATAATATTGCCAAAATCCGGGTTGTCACAATATGTAAAAATAAATTGTGATAAATATATTACATCTAAGAAAACAAATTAAGTTTTGAATATACCTTTTAGATCCAGCTAATAAGTGATACTTTGATTTGGAACCCCCTTCTTAGGTCCATGAATCTACACCTACTTTGCAAGAAAAGGCTGAACCACATAGCCTTTATATTTATTTGATGTTTTTATTTATTTATGTGTTGATTTCGTTTAGAATAGAAAGTAGATCATTTCGGCCATGGAAAGGAGAGAAGGGGAGAAAAATAAACAACTGAAGGAAATAAAATTGGTGGATTTGTTTTAATTGAGAGATTTGAAACTTTTCCATATTTTAATTAAAACTTCAATAATTAATGCCTTAATTTTCTCTCACTCCACCCTTCTCTCTTCATATATGTGTTTGCACAAAAAAGGGGCAAACACCTCCAAGTCGTATGAGTTAGTTGATTTTATGTTGATCTGGATGGTTTGGGTGATTTATGCAAATATATGAAATAAATGGACTAAACTGTAAAAGACACACAGATTTATAGTGGTTCGGCCAGAACGTGCCTACGTCCACTTTATATGTTATTCTCCTTTTTCTTTCAGATTACAAGTACAAGTACAAAGCTTTGTATACAAGTATATGAAAGTTGTTTGAAAGTTCCTTCCGTGCTTGAGCTCTCAAACTTGTCTGCCATTGTTGTACCCCTGCCCCTCTATTTATAGAGTGAGGCTGGGGCACGGGTCTTGGATGTATATAGCTGCTGGTGGGCCTGGGCTGAAGCAATCTGGCCTGACAGAGTTGGTTCGGTGGAGAGTTGGTGTAGACTTGGTCCGGTTGTAGAGGGTCAAGGTAGTGGTTGGAACGGGGAGGCCTTGGACCGGTGGAGGTTGGTGAGGTTTGGTCCGGTGGAGGTGAGGTTGGTCCGGTGGAACTTGGTTCGGTGATGGAGGAGAGGGGACTCTGGTTCGGTGGCGATGGACCGGTAGTGGATGGGAGGTGGCTGGTTCGGTGGTGTTGGACCGATAGTGGATGGAAGATAGGTTGGTTCGGTGATGGTCTATCTTGCTTCTGGTTCGGAAGTGGGAGGAGGTAGCTGGTTCGGTAGCAATATGGACCGGTAGTGGATGGAGAGGGAGCTTGGACCGGCAATGCTCGGAGATGGTATGGTTCGGCATTGTTTAGAAATGCGCCCAACACTTGCCCCCCAAAGTGGGGCATATGCCATCGTATGTCGCGCTTTGTTTTAGCTTAGGTGATTTTCATCCAGTCTTGTGTGCCGAACCATACGGTCCGGTCATCCTGTGTTCGTCTAAAAATAGGGGTGTTAGGCCTTCGTTATCCCTTTATCGTTTTGAGATAGCCGAATCAGCCGAATACTGGATCAACCAAGTGCCGAACCAGTCTTGTTTGCCGAACTATTTGAAGTGCCGAATCAATTCTGATTGCCGAACTAGGTGAGACATTCTTTTGCCGAACGATCTTATATACTTGAATCACCCGATGGACTCGTGGATTCTGAGTACCGAATGAACCTTGTGGGTTTGAACTGCCGAATGAGTTTGGGAAGTGTGAGGCCGAACGGTCTTTGGTCTTGAGTTTTACTGAATGAACTCGGGAATTACGAGTGTTGAATGAACCCCTTACCGGATGGACTTTTATACTTGAATTACCATTGAAACTCTTAGATTACATAGTTTACGTGTTTTAACGATATACTTTCTTATGTTGCAGATAAATGTCTCAAAGAGTGGAAACCCGATCAGAAAAGAAAAAATCTACGGACAGAGGTGAGTCTTCCGCTGTGCCCCCAGTCCAGCCGGGGCCAGCGCGACATGGACCTTCCCCGAGGTCATTAGTGGACGGATATGGCCCTCAGGAGCTCTTGAATTCCCCGCCCGACTGTTTTCCTAGCTCTCTCAAAGAGGAGCAGCTTGACGTTATATCCCGTTCCTTTGGGATCGATCGAGCGCGCATGCTATTGCCGGGGGAAGGAGTGATGCCGTATGACCCCCCTGAAGGCTACTTTGCTTACAGCAGATATCATTGCATGTGTGGTGCTATCCCCCCTCTCAACGCCTGGATAGTTAGCTTCATCACATATCTGAAGGTGGCTCCATTCCAGCTTCAGCCTAACTCCTACTCTATTCTGGTGAGTCTTTTCGTCATCTTTCAGAGGAGATACGGGCGTCCTCCTTCCAACCGGGAGATCCGGTATCTGTATAATCTGAGGGGCTACAAGAAGGGGTCTCCATATATCAGCTTGGAATCGGCCCTATCCTTCGAGCCCGTCCTAGACTTGTATTCGAAGTACAGCATGTTCAAGAAGGAATGGTTTTTCGTCAGGGACGACTCCGTTTCTATCCGTCGCTTCACCTCTGGATGTAAGTCAAGGCTTTATTTATATTTTCCGTTCTGGTTGCAATGCTTCCACTTATGTGTTTTTATTTCTTGCTAGCGACAGGTGGTTTTGTCGTCGTGGAGAATGATCGCCTGGTTCAGACGGCAGCGGAAATAGAAGCTATTTCGGGAAGAGATGGGTCGGCTGCTTACTTGATCAGGAAAGCTACACTTTTGGGGCTCAACCTGATCCTTCCACATCAGTCCGTGGTCAAGCAGAGGGATACAACGGAAGAGAGGGCTGCTCAAGCTAAAGGAGGGGCCACGGCGAAGAGTGGCAAGAGGAATCCTTTCACAAAACCTCCAGTCGTCGGGGGAAAGAAGCTTAAGAAATCTGATGGACCCTCTCCCAGCACGTGCCCAGATGTTCCGGAGGAGGAAGGTGGAGAGGAGGAAAGAGGCGAGAAGGAGAGCGAAGGAGATGGAGAAGGTGAAGGACAGGGTGGTAGTGGTGCCAGTGCTTTGTCTTCTGAGTAGGCAGGGGAGATCCAGGAGTGGACGGATGATGCCTTCCGCCAGGCTTTTGAGGGGTTGGAGGAAGGATCAGCCTCGGTGGAGAAGGCGAAGAAGGCTGACAAGGCTGGGACTGATGCCGATCCATCTTCTAACGGTCCTTCATCTAAGGCGACTCCGGCGGTTTAAGGTGAATTCTTAACTTTCGCAGACTCCCCTTATGATAAGGACTTATTAATATTTTATGGCCAGCTCCCGTCCTGGAATGAGATTCAGGACTTATTGCAGTATCCCACTCCCCCTCAGGGTTTGTAAAATAAGCGCGTCTTCCTACTTATCATATTTCTTGGATCATAGTTTCATGCATGCTTGTAACACTTGGTTTTTATTCCAGGAACGGGTAAGGTGGCCAAGACATCAGATATTCGGCACCGCCTTGAACAGTACAAGTTACTCAAAGCTTCTGCCAAACCAAAGCCGTCAACTAGCCATCCCGGTGATGTGGTTAGCTATCGCCCTCTTCTCAGAGTTATTGAAGAAGATATGCGAAAGAGGAAGAGGGGGCGATCCTCATTTGAACCTTCACCTGGCCCTCAGCCTCCAGTCCAGCCTATCCATGATATTACTGAGGAAGATACCGAGCTTATGCCTTCCCCACATCCGTCCGAAAATCCAATCGTTACCCCTATAGACCACCCTTGTTTGGTTCGCAACCCATTTGCCGGCCACCCGGATCTGGACCCGAGTTTTCGGGACATCTCTTTTGACGAGGCCACGGGTGAGCATCTTCTTCCCCGCAATCCCATGGTACGGGTGCTTGATGAGGCTAAGTCCTTAGATCTCGATTTGCTTACTACTCGGATAGTTACCATAGGGGACGAAGCCAAGGCTAATATCGACCGGGTCGCGGAGGAGACCAGGAAGTTGATGGGGCATCATGCCCGTCTGGTCAAGGCTGGAGAGGAGATTGGGAGTGCCAACATCCGACTACGGTTAATAGTTTCTGACCAGGCCAAGTAGCTTGCCGATCAAGCCATTCAGATTTCTCAGCATGAGGCAGCCTCCAGGCGGTTGAAGAAGACTGTGGAAGAGGCTAGTAAGGCAGAACTACGAAAAATGGAGGCTGCCGGCAAGGAACGGATTGACATGGCCATCGCAACGGTGGACGAGGTTCAGAGAGCGGATCTTGAGCAGGTAGAAGAGTTATCTGGGAGGCTTGAGGTCGCAGAGCTTGCTCAGGCCAAGCTGAAGGAGGAGATGGAAGTGATGCGGAAGTCCCTTCAGGATGATTGCTCGAGATACCGATTGGAGAGAGATGCTGCTGTCGCACGGCTGTCGGCTTCTGAGGCCCGGATGAAAGAGTTTGAGGAGAACGAGGGGATGATGGATGAGATGCTCCAGGACATGTACTTCCGTACTTGGAGGCAGGGCAACCTGTCCTGAATGGACGATTATCCCCGGGTTATGGCTAGGATATATCTCCGGGCTTTGGAGGAAGCTAAGGCCGATGCGGGTAAGGAAGGTGGTGCGGCCTTCAGGATGGATGTGGTTACCGCCCAATTCACTAAGGAAGAGAAGGTGGCAGTTAAGGAGGGCATGCGGCTGCTTGCTGCGGATGAGGTAGGCGTGCAGCTAGATGATGATGATCAGGGAGCAGAAGCTGGTAAGTCTTTCCTCTTAACCTTTTCATGATTTGATTGCTTATCTTTCGTGATTATTGATGGATTCTCTTCTGAATTGAGCAGGTGGGACCTCTGGAATACATGCGGGGAGTTCTGACCCTGCAGTTAAGTAGATCCGGAGGGCTAGCAGGATGGAGGCGAAGCTCTGATTCTTTGACTTGACTTGTACATATTTTGGTTGCTGTCTATGTTAGTCCGAAACATTAATGTAACTTGTAATGACTTTATGTAACTTTATAACATAAGCTGATTCTGTTATGTTCGAATGTGGTTGTTATTTTGATATGTTGCATAAGAAATACAGCTGCGTGTTTATGCATGTGATTTAATCGTATTTGATGCTAAGTTTCTGCTCAAAATATTGTTTCATGTCTTGTAATGCCAATATGATGTGTGAATAAATTAAAGCAACATATTTTTATACAAGAGAAGATAGTACCGCCCATCGTGTTTTAGTTGTATAGGGTTGCTTTGAATGTCTTGCATGACTGAGTATGGAATGTAGCTGAGTGTTCCGTCATCCGGATGTGAGTTCGTATTTCCACAAAGCGAGAGTTCCCCTATTTTGTGACCTGTACTTTAGGGATTGTTATATAGGATAGGAGAAAAGTTTTTGAATGAAATGGAAATATGAGAAACAGTAAAACTTCCAATCACGGAAGGCCGTCGATATGCTTAAGTTCGTAGCAAACGGGTTTTGTAGTCACTTTCCCTAGCTGTGGGTCTTGGAGACATTTGTCACCCATCTTACGCCTCCGCGGGGAGTTTATCTTTTTTACCACAGCCGCACTTAAGACATATCGGAGCCGAGATCACGCACAGTAACTACCCGAGCCATTATGGCCTGTAATCGTGGGTATTATTCGATTTACTGTGGCCGGCTAGCGCGGGTGCCGATCGTCAACCGTGAACTACCCCTGGCTGGCCACACCTTATGTTGGGGCTTAAAGTAGGTTCACAGTTGCCGGCGAGCCGAACGCCGTAATGAGCTGCCATCGGCTATAGTCGGCCTTCTTGATGGCTTATAATCGGCTCATTACAGTTGGGTTTGAGGGCAGTCGCGAGCAATGAGTTAACTTGCAGCAGAGGGATGCTAGAGCAAAAGTGTCTCATTGGCGAGTGCATAGAATCGCATAGTACCTGTTGGGTCTTGTCCAGGTGAGGTTGCGCCGTGAAGTTCCAGTATGGAAATATCGTTATACATGATTTTGTTCAACAGAAAAGGATAAAGCTTAACAAGCAGCCAAGATATAAAGGAACAAGTTAAAAAGAGACAAGATTTTTAAAGTGGTTCGGCACGAAAATGCCTACGTCCACTGATTCTCTTTGTTAATTCACTTCATATGGGCAGTACAAGTTAAGAAAAGTATCGACGGAGGTGTCGGATGTTCCATGCCCTCTGGAACACCTCTCCGTCCACTGTTGACAAAATATAGGCTCCGTTGCGGAGATCTTTATGAATTACATAGGGTCCATCCCAGATTGGATCTAGCGCTCCGGGGCGCAGTAAGATCCGTTTGAGGACAATATCTCCTTCTTGTAAGCTGCGGTGTTTGACTTTAGAGTTGTATTGTGCCGCTATTTTTTTGCTTGTGAGCTGCCGCTTTGAGTGCTGCATTGTTTCTTCTCTCCTCAATTAGATCCAAAGACATGTGGAGGAGTTCTTCGTTCTCTTCTGGGTTGTAGTGGATCCTACGGTGGGAAGGAACTACAGTTTCAACTGGGAGCATGGCCTTCGATCCGTATGCCAAAGAGAAAGGAGTATGCCCTGTTGATGTTCTGTAAGATGTGCGGTAGGCCCAAAGTGCCGTAGGAAGTTCATCCACCCAAGCGCCTTTTGACTTTTCAAGTTTCTTCTTGATTAGAGTTTTGAGGATTTTGTTGACAGCTTCGACTTGTCCGTTTGCCTGGGGATAAGCCACAGATGAGAAGCTTTTGTGAATTCCGTGCTCCTGGCACCAGTCGGCGAATTCCTCGCTGTCAAATTGAAGTCCATTGTCCGATATGATTTTGAGTGGAACCCCATACCTGCATAAAACATTTTTGATCAAGAAGTTAATAACTTTTGCCGAAGATATTCTATTTAGAGGTTCCGCTTCCACCCATTTGGTGAAATAGTCGACTGCCACTATAGCATATTTGGCTCCGCCTCGGCCCGTTGGCAGTTCGCCAATCAAGTTAATTCCCCATACTGCAAAGGGCCAAGGGCTGGTCATTTGAGTAATCTCCTTCGTGGGTAGTCGAGGAATCTTAGCAAATTTCTGACATCTGTAGCATCTCTTGACGAAGTCCAAGGAATCTTTGTTTAAAGTGGGCCAGTAATATCCATATCGGAGTATCTTCTTTGCCATAGTCTGCCCCCCCAGTGTGATCTCCGCAACTTCCTTGATGGATGTTGGATAAGATTTCCTCGGCTTCCCTTCCAGCGACACATCTTAATAAGGGGTTGGAAAAGCCGCGCCGATAATGGATACCTTCTTGTAATGTGTAGCGGGAATCTTTCCTTAATATTTTCTTAGCTTCGTCATGCCTGTTGGGCAGTGTGCCATCTTGTAAATATTTCCGGATAGGAGTCATCCAAGTTTCCTCTTCGATTGCAGCTATCATATTCATTGTCTCGTAACTCGGGGCTAGTTGCTGTGAGATGGTTATTGTTCGTGAAGCGGTGTCGTCCTTCATGCTAGCTTGCTTTGCCAGTTCGTCGGCCTCCTGATTCTCTTCTCAGGGAATGTGTTTGATTAAATAGTGATCCAATTGATTGAGCAGCAGCTTGGTCTTTTTTAGATATGCTGCGAGTCGTTCTCCTCGAGTCTGAAAGTCTCCCAGTATTTGATTTACAATGAGTTGAGAATCACTACGGAGACATAAAGAACCGACTCCAATCTTCAGGGCAAGTTCTAATCCGGCTATCACAGCTTCGTATTCTGCGTCATTGTTGGTGGCAGCGAATTCCAACCTTAGGGCATAGTGCAGCTTCCTTCCCCTGGGGGTGATTATCACAACACCTGCCCCCGAACCTGTTCATTTGATGCTCCATCTACAAAGAGATTCTACTTGATATCTTCTGCTATTTCAGATTGCTCCTTACCTTCGTTAGTAGTGAATTCGGCAATGAAATCAGCTATGGCTTGCCCATTGATAGCGGTGCGAGGATGGTAGGTGATATCATATTGACTCAGTTCAATGCACCACTTAAGTAATCGCCCAGAAGTGTCAGGGCGATGGAGTACTTGCCTTAGTGGTTGATCGGTTAGAACTCTGATGGAATGAGATTGGAAATAGTGTCGCAGTTTCTGTGACGTGATTAGCAGATAGTATGCGAGCTTCTCAACTTTAGGGTATCTGGCTTCCGCCCCTGTAAATCTCTTGCTTACAAAGTATACGGGCCGCTGTGTGCGGTTGTCTTCTCTCACCAAAGCGGCGCTTAAAGCATGGGACGACACAGCAAGGTATAAGTATAGTTCCTCGCCTTCATTTGGAGTTGAGAGTACTGGTGGTCTCTGGAGGTGTCCGATTAAGTTAAGGAAGGCTGTCGAGCATTCGTCAGTCCATTCGAACTTTCCTTTGTCTTTCTTTAGAGTTTCGAAGAAAGAGATGCATTTGTTGGTTGCTTTAGAGATGAACCTACTTAGGGCGGCCACTTTCCCGTTTAGACTTTGCATCTCTCTTCGAGTGGACGGTATCTTGATGTCTTGCAAAGCTCGAACTTGTTCGGGGTTTGCTTCAATCCCACTGGCAGGAACGATGAATCCCAAGAACTTTCCCGACGATACTCCGAAGGAGCACTTTAGAGGGTTCCGCTTCATTCCATATTGGCGAAGTACTTGAAACATCTCATCTAGGTGGTTTATATGATCGTTGGCTTTCCTCGATTTTACCAGCATGTCATCTACATAAACTTCCATAGTGCGTCCTATTAGTTCCGCAAACATCTTATTGACAAGGCGCTGATAAGTAGCTCCGGCGTTTTTAAGTCCAAAAGGCATTACTTTGTAGCAGTACAATCCCCGGTCAGTGATGAAACTAGTGTGGTCTTGATCGGGGGCGTGCATAGGGATCTGGTTATATCCTGAGTATGCGTCCATAAAGGATAATAGTTTGTGTCCGGCAGTGTTGTCCACGAGTTGGTCGATTCGGGGGAGTGGGAAGCAGTCTTTCGGGAAAGCGTCATTTAAGTTGGAGAAATCGATGCATGTTCGCCACTTCCCGTTAGCTTTGTTTACCAGTACCGGATTGGCGATCCATTCTGGGTAGATGGCTTCTCGTATGAAGTCATTGGCAAGCAGGTTCTTCACTTCTTCCTCTAGGGCTGCTGATCGTTCTGCCCCCATGCTTCTCTTTTTCTGCTTTACTGGCACCTTCGTGGGATCGACGTTCAGTACGTGACATGCTACATCTGGGGAGATTCCTGCCATATCAGCGTGCGTCCATGCAAATACATCCATGTTGTGGCGAAGAAAATCAATGAGTTGATCCTTTAACTCTTCTTTTAGTTGAGATCCGATTTTCAATAGTCTACTTGAGTCATGTTTGTCTACAGCTACGAATTCCATAGCCTCTGCAGGCTCGGCGGTGGCCTCCTCCTCTTTGTCCCTGGGGTCTAATTCATTGAAAGGTCACTGGTATATCGAAGAGGAGGGGCTTTCTTTAGTTGCTATGCTTCCAAGTTTTTCATGCAGAGAGTAGTCTCTGCATTTTTCCCTTTATCTTTTCTACGGTTATTGCGAAGTTCAGTTACATAGCAGTCTCGAGCAGCGTCTTGATCTCCCTCTATTTCTTCTATTCTGTTATCTGTTGGAAATTTCATCTTCAGGCACCATGGGGCTAGGACAATTTGGAAGTCAGACAAGGCTGGTCTTCCCAAAAAGGCGTTGTAGGCCGAGTGGTTCTCTATTAGCACAAATGTTTGCTTTCGCACAACGGAGCGGGGATGACTTCCTATTTCAACAAAAAGGTCCAGTTGCCCGAGGGGCATCTTCGCATCTCCAGTGAAACTATGTAGTGGTTTGTTGCAGGGAGACACATCCTTCATTGACAGCTTCATTTTGTCGAAAGCATGCTTGAGTAGGATATTTACTGAGCTTCCAGTGTCTATTAAAATTTGAAAAACTTTGGCTGGACCGAACCAAGCAGAGATGACCATAGGATCCATGTGTGGGTACTGTCTTCCCTCTAGGTCACGCCTACTGAATGTGATGTCATCATTCTCTTTCCATTTCGGGTGGCGTTCTTCCATAACAGAATTAACGTAGCCTTCAGCGTTTCTAAGTGACTTACCGTATCTTTCCATCTCCGTCCAGCTTCTGTCGGCGATGTGCGGTCCTCCTGATATGGTATGGACCACTATCTTCTCTTGACTAGAGCCGCTAGTGTAGCGATTTCCTCCGCCTGCTTCTTGGGGGTAGTCCAGGATTCTTATTGGCAGGAGTTAAAGTCCTGTTCTGGCTTTTTACATAGCGTTCCAGTCTCTTCCTTCTGATGTGTTCTTTAATCAAGTCTCGGAGATGGTGGCATTCATTGGTGTCATGTCCATGGGATTCGTGGAAGCGGCAGAACTTTCCAGACTTGAGTGCGTTATCTGACTCCTTCTTATACGGGGGGAGGGGGGGGGCGCTTGTATCTAACTTCGTCTTGAGTGGCTAGGAAGATGTTTTCGATTGTTTCATTCAAAGGAGTGTAAGAGTCAAATCTTGGTCCTGGTCGATATAAGCGCTTTTCTCCCTTCTTGCCCCCAGCATTGTCTCTAGAGTCGCTTCTTCGAACATCCTTTGCTGCAGCGGGGACCCTGTCTGTAGCTGTCTTAGCCTGTTGCCCTGACTGCCTCTCAGTGGCAGCGTTTTCAAGTCTCATATACTTTCCAGCTTCAAGGAAGAAATCAGGTAAAGTAGCTGGTTTTTCCTTGGTTATTCTTCTAGCAAATTTAGTATCTGGATGTACACCACTGCAGAGGGCCATTAGGATAAGTTTATCGTCGGCATCTTGGACTGCGGTCGCCGCGGCGTTGAATCGGGTTAGATATTGTTGCACTGTCTCTCCGGGTTTCTGTTTGATATTAGATAAGGAATAAGCGTCCTTGGGTTGTTCCACATGAATGCGGAACTGACTGATGAACTTTTCTTTCAACATTTCCCATGAGCTGATGGACCCTTGGGGTAGGTGGCAGAACCAGGAGGTAGCTAGATCTGCCAAGAATAGTGGGAAGCATTTACACAACACTCCCTCTGTTGCTCCGCTCATGAGAATATGCTGGGTGTACCTCTGTAAGTGTACGATGGGGTCAGAGGTTCCCTTGTAAGGTTCCACCATTGGCATTTTCCATTCCCGGGGGGTGATGGCAGTTTTGATATTGCGGGTGAAGGGGCTGGTTACCCTAGCACCTATCCCCCGATCCCTTTGCTCCCGTTGGACGCACTCTCTGAACAATCGCGCCATCCTTTCATCAGAACTTGGAGCGGACAAAAATGAGTTTGGTTCTTCCCTGCGGGATTGATTCCGTCCAGATGACTTGTAAGGATGGTATCGTTTATCACTCCTGACGTTCTCCAATGGCTGCCTCTGGTCTTCTGGGGGCATGCTGGGGTCAGCTACAGTTGCCCCTTGCCTTGATCTTCCCCTGTTGGGTTCTGTTCTCAGCACTTCCTCGGGTCCAAGTTCGGGCCGGACTCCATCTTGGCCCCGTCTACTGGTGTTCTCATGGTTAGGTAGCACGACAGGCTCAGCTATATCCGACCCCTGCCTGGCACCTCCCCCGTTGGGTTCGGTTCCAAGTGTTTCCTCGGGTCGGAATTCGGACTGAGTCCGGGCTCGGCTCCTACCATGGCTGTTTCTGTTGTTAGCCTCTTCGAAGAAGAAAGACCTTTGTCGCCTCCCAGATCCTCCAGACCGGGACTCACCCCATGATTCAGTGTTGCTGTTGGATTCTTCAGCATCCCTTAAGTGTGACATGAGTCGGTCCACCAAGGCTTCTTGTTGAGATGCGAAGCGGTTAGTTACTTCAGCCACAACCTTGTCCAGATCCACCCTTGTAATTGGTTGTTCCGTAGCGGGGGCTGTCGGATTTGCCTGATTTTCGTTTGCTGTTGGAACCGGTCGATTGTCTTGATCTCTGATTAGTAGATCTGGGATACTACTAGTTGCAATGTTCTTTCCTTTGTTAGCATCTTTCTTCCGTCCGAGAGGCATGTTTTCCAAGCAATGATCGATGATGATAGGAAAAGGGTTGAGTGGGAGAAGCTGAAGCTTCGAGCTCCATCTCAGTGAAAGCACCAAAAATGTTTGCACAAAAAAAGGGCAAACACCTCCAAGTTGTATGAGTTAGTTGATTTTATGTTGATCTGGATGGTTTGGGTGATTTATGCAAATATATGAAATAGATGGACTAAACTGTAAAAGACACACAGATTTATAGTGGTTCGGCCAGAACGTGCCTACGTCCACTTTATATGTTATTCTCCTTTTTCTTTTAGATTACAAGTACAAGTACAAAGCTTTGTATACAAGTATATGAAAGTTGTTTGAAAGTTCCTTCCGTGCTTGAGCTCTCAAACTTGTCTGCCATTGTTGTACCCCTGCCCCTCTATTTATAGAGTGAGACTGGGGGCAGGGGTCTTGGATGTATATAGCTGCTGGTGGGCCTGGGCTGAAGCAATCTGGCCTGGCAGAGTTGGTTCGGCAAAGCCTTGGTTCGGTGGAGAGTTGGTGTAGACTTGGTCCGGTTGTAGAGGGTCGAGGTAGTGGTTGGAACGGGGAGGCCTTGGACCGGTGGAGGTTGGTGAGGTTTGGTCCGGTGGAGGTGAGGTTGGTCCGGTGGAACTTGGTTCGGTGATGGAGGAGAGGGGACTCTGGTTCGGTGGCGATGGACCAGTAGTGGATGGGAGGTGGCTGGTTCGGTGGTGTTGGACCGGTAGTGGATGGAAGGTATGTTGGTTCGGTGATGGACTATCTTGCTTCTGGTTCGGCAGTGGGAGGAGGTAGCTGGTTCGGTAGCAATATGGACCGGTAGTGGATAGAGAGGGAGCTTGGACCGGCAATGCTTGGAGATGGTATGGTTCGGCATTGTTTAGAAATGCGCCCAACAATATGGTTAGCCATTATTTGCCACCTATGTGGTTTGAAATTTCCAAAATTTCCTTTAAGCAATTATCACTTATTTAAATTCATGAATACCGATATCATATATCACGTGCGCAAATATAACTTTGGTATATGCATTCAAATAAATATGAATAACTTTAAAAATATCAAACAAATTATTAATAATTAATATTTCCCAAATATTAATTACTTTACAATATAACTATTTAAATCATGCGGTTTTTTGGAGAATTCACAAATACGATTTTGTGACTCGGTGGTGTGAATTTATTTGGCCATCAATTTTGAACAATTCAAGTATTAACGTTCATATGTCACCTTAGCTAATGTTGTGATAGTTTGATGAATTCGCCGCTTACAGATATTTTGGGTAAAATCCAATTTCATATCTTCTTAAGTGGCACCTTTTAGTAACTATTATTTGCACAAATTCTCTACGTCAAAACTATATCACTTTAGGATTATGGAATCTGGTATTGGCCAAAATTTCAATATTATCCACATTCAACTCAGTCAATTAAAAAAAAGACATTGGTTAAATAATAACATTTATTATTAACTGTACTACTCTAGCAAAAAAATTTGATTTTTAGTTGACTATAGTTGATCGTGTATGAACCTAATACAATCAAGGAGATAGATTTTGCATTGGAAAATGCTTCACTTCCAATGCTTCAACTTGGATGCAGCTATAGTCACTCCATGAATCTTCATGCATTAATTTAACTATAATCAAAGGGGAGCATTCGCATTGAAGTTCTATTGTATTATCAAGTCGAGAGAACTATATAACATCATGACACTAAGTTTTCCTGTATGACCTAGTTGTTATAAACCAACAGTAAACTCTCAGATCAGTCTTTCCATAGTCAACCAATAACTACCATTACGTAACTCCTTGGTGCTTCCAATAACCACGAGTAATACACTACCAACTTTTGCATGAGCATTACGCACCCTGGTCTCAACAGATGAATCAATATCCTTTTCTCAAAACATTTTGACCAGCTATATCTAAAACAAAATATCATTTTATTTTGTGATTAGTTACTCATGATTGCAATTATTTGCAACTACAATCACATACCCTTTCATTTAATGGTTTTCTTATTATATCCTGCAGATTAATTATATTATAATATAACAAGTACATAAAGGAAAACAAACATCGTTATTATGAACGAGACTGATTATAGAGTTAAATATATGTAATAAATTATATAATTTGCCCCTAAGGCGTACCACTAACTCTTTTAACATGATCTGAATAAGAGTAACTGGGAGCCATAGGAGAACATTAGAGCTTCCCATCCTTTACTCTTTTCTAGTTCTTTTCCTTACTTCGATTATTTAGTCAAATTAGGAAATTAGATGGAGTGGTATGCTTTGTTGTGCAACTTATGTTTTGTTATGTGACTTGACTTATTGTATATTATGTTGCATACATATAGAAATTATCATTATATTTTAGGATGCTTTGCATCCATGCCTATATGCCATGATGTTGCATTCAAATGTGAACCTCATTAATTGCATTTATACCTTATTTATATGTTATATTCATAATGTATGTTCAATTTGATTAATGTGTATTATTTATTCGCACTTATTTTTCCACTGATATATACCGTTATGTATATTCAAGTTGTAATGGTATCCATATAGGAATCACATCTTATATTGCTAGAAATGTTACTAATTGAATGTGTTTGGTATGAACCATTGGATTGCTTTAATTGTGGTGTGGTTTAGGTGTATGTTTGCAACTACACATGGTTGCTATTATATGCTTGAGTCTACTAATTATATTCTCTGTCTCTTGGAATTTTGGAGAAGATATTATTAATGGTGAGAATGTAGCACCCTGGATTTTTAATAAAAATAATTAATTAATTGAAAGGGCATTTTGATAATATTACATAAAAAATGAAAATGAAATTGTTATAAATGAAGGAATTTGAAAAATATGATTTTTCAATTGGATCAATTAAATTTTTCTACCCCAAATTCATGTATAAAATATCAAAAATGGACACTAGATGAAGGGGATACGAACTGTTTATCGTAATATGTGTTTGAGGCAAAATAGATCAAAAAACCAGATGGGATAGGAGAAATTTTGAGATTTAGGCCTATATAATGGAAAGCTATAACCCTATTTCATCCCAATCTTATTCTTTTTCATTATGTAGTCATTGCTCAACCCTAAACCTAAAACTCCATTATTTTTCTTCTTCTTCTTCAAATTTAAATTAGTACTCTTTAAATAGAACACGGAATCAAATATGAGAGAAAAGAGAATATAATCAAAGCTTTAGCAAATTAAATTGGAGGAGACAGACGCCAGAATCAAATCAAATCAAAAAAGGGAATTTGGATATTTCTACAAAATATCAACCTAAGCAGAAAATTGAGGTGAGTAGGATTATCTACAAAATGGTTATGTTATTATATATGCATTAAATTTCATCTATACATTTATTTAGGCTTTCAAATATAATTAAAAAAAAGAAATGATGATTTAAGTTGATGATTTGTATGAATTGGATCATTTGGAAACCCCTAAATCGTTTTTTATAATGGGACTGATATAAATTAGGGAGAGGGTAAATTGTAATATAATACACATTAAAACTATGTAGATCTAATTCTATATAGTAAATATGACCAATTTAAGATGAATAAAAAACATTTTTGACCATAGCATAGTTTTCATGGTCAATTAGATAAATTACACAAAAATGAGTTGTAATTGAAATGAAAGAAACAGACAATTATTTTAGTGGAGTAAAAGTTGTTTTTAGATATGAATAATGTTCAAAAATGATATTTTATTGATTCAAAAGTAATACCTGAAGTCCAGATAGAAGATAGAATGATTAAAATCAGATAAAAATAGTATTAAAAATGATGAACAGTCCAATTTTGGGCAAACGGTCGATTGATTGTTGGAACGATTGACTAGTTGGCTTTGAGAAAACACTGAGAAACCCGAGTCCAACTCAAGGAAAACTAGCGTATTTCTTGTACCCAACAGTCAACTTTTTTAAGTCATTAGTCGACTTAATGGTTGAACAATTGACTGATAATGTTTAATCAATCGACTGATGGTCTGTTTAAAACGTTTTTGTAGATGATCGGTCGACTTACTAGGAGTCATCAGTCAACTGAACACCCAAGGAGTTGACTAATTATATTTTTTCGATCGACCGATTATTACAGGTAGAAAAGAATAACAACGGTGAATAGTCGATTTCTTGTTGTTCAACAGTTGACTTACCGCATGTAGGTTGCGTAGGTTGACCTATTCCTAGCCATGTAAGCCAACTTCGACGATTCATTTCTTACATTATTTGCATTCCAAAGTTCATATTGAACTTTAATGTTGTATAACGTAGCACTTAACATAGCATGCAATTGTATTGCAATTAGATTGCTCTTACTATTATTGTTAGCGCCATGGTTGCATATTTATGTATGTGAATCGTTGGGAGAATAAAGATATTTAGTAGGATTTACATCGTTCGGCTAATGTACCTACGGGAAAATCTGTTTGTTGTTCGATCCTTGTACGCTATCGATTTAAAGATATAGAGCGTAGGACAGGTTTAGCATTACGATTTATACTCAATGCTTTGATAAGCAGTTTGCTATCGGGGTTGTATGCTTGGTGTATGTCATGGGCGGTTTACCACTGAGATTTCTTACTCGAAGTATCGTTAGGTGTACCATCATAACTTTATACTCGGTGTATTATATCGTATAGGTGGTTTATGTGGGATCCGGGCTGGTATGCAGCGGGTGAAATGGGTATTTTAATGAAATCCCCTTGTTGGATCATAGTGCGCCCATGAAATCTAATTAGTTTCACTTGATCCAATCTAGTTATTAAATAAAATATATTTTATTCAACTTTTTTATACATTTGTTAATTGATTTTATTAATAATTTCAACTAAATATTCAATTTTGAATGTACCATATATACATTCAATAATAACATAACATGATATAATATATAAACATGTTATATGCACATGTAGATATTGAGATTTATATCTATTCTATATACATATATATTATACTTATATATGCATGTAATAAATTAACATGCATATAGGGAATATAAATCTCTTAGTATATGCATATTTTAGGAGATACTACAATATGTGTATTTGGTTTGTATACACATATTGATAGTACTCTATATATAGTTTAGACATATATATACATATATGTGATATTTTATTGCCACTTATATATACACACGCACATACATATATATAATTATGAAAACAAATTTCATAAAGTTAGATGATTCAAAATAAGAGAGAGCTTAATAAATAAAGATGGAAATGATATTTATACTAGATCTAGATCTAATCAAATCAAAATTAAAAGGAAATAAGATAAAGTGATATTTTAGACTTTCCTTTTACAAACACAATTTTATAATGTATTCAATACAATATAAAATTCCATGCCTAATCACAATAAAATCCAAACATTTAAAATTACAGATCTGAAAGTACACATTCAACATAAAACAAAATC
The DNA here is from genome assembly GCA_030765085.1 of Allium cepa. Lineage (NCBI taxonomy): Eukaryota > Viridiplantae > Streptophyta > Magnoliopsida > Asparagales > Amaryllidaceae > Allium > Allium cepa. Next base: position 324,092,828 of record CM060934.1, read on the forward strand.
ATTGTCATAATTTAATATATTGCTCCAATGACACAATCAATTCTTAAACATTACACATATACATATGTGTATATAGTAAAATAATATTTAATTTCAAAACATATATTTGACTAAGCAATGAACTTGAATAAATTAATTTAAAACGAATTAACCTAACTAAAGTTTAACTAGATATTGATTTACAATTTTGAAAAAATACGGATGAATCTTATGTGTAGGTATACACACACACATATATACACACACATATACACAAACATACATACATTACTTAATTTATTTAAATATTAATTCCATGATTGTAAGAGTATTAAATTGTAATGATAAAAGTAAATTTTAGTACAACATATCAAATATACATAAATCCATAATGTTAGATCAGACGAACGAGAAAAGTAGTTTCATAACATAAATGAATCAAACACAAATTGTCAATTAGTTAAATAATTAATTGACTAAATTTGTAGTAACAGAGTAAATTGTAATGGCCCAGCTCCTGTAACAACAAGCATTTTTGACCCCCAAATGTTGACACTAATACATCCACGATATTCACGTACCGAGCACCAAAGTGCTGGAAAGACGGATTTTTAGGGTAAATAAAAAGAAAAATAAAATGAACAAGGAAGAAAGCACACTATATTAGAATCTCACAGCAGAACGATAACATATAATATCAAAAGTCAATACGAATTGTAGCTCTAATATATATAGAATTTCAAAATTACAATCCTAAGTACTATCATCAGCTTAGACAATTATAACCACATGTCCTTACAATTGCTGAAACATATATAATAGTAATGCAACAGGAATAAGAATAATATAATACGTGAAACATCCAGCTTGTCTCCTTGAGTTCTATAGAATATCTAACTAAAACCTGCCTTTCTCAAATTGCTCGAAAGAGCGCTCGAGGAATTAAGGGAAAAATAAACCCACGCGTCAAACAAAAGTCAGGTGTGAGATACTCAAGAAATATGATGCATTTTGTAATGACAGGCAAATTAATCAATATGATAAATTATATATATTTTTAAATATTCAAACATAAGCTTTTAAAAATATAGATTATGATATTTTGAACAATAAATAATGATGGTAATCTTATTTTAAATAAGTATTTATGGAATTACAAACTTTAAAGGAATATCGATAAAATGTCAGAAAACCGTTATATCGATTAACAGCTCTTTAACAGTAAAACATCGCGCGCGGAGCTGGATATACATACTTATTTTTATAATTGAATATGAATATGAAATAAAAGTATTTATTTTATTTTTGGGAAAAATAAATGCATTTATGGCATCATCAATATGGCATCATATTTAATAATTGATTTATGAATGTAAGTTGAGATTTAATGATTTAATAATTATTATAATTAATCAAATAATTGTTTCTAAATGATAATAATTCATTTTAATTATTGATATAGTGAGTAATTATTTATATAGTGATAATAAATCATTTATAATAGTTGTATAAAGAGATATACTTAATTTGAAAAATATAAGAAAATTCGTATCACTTTATCCATATAATAGCACTTTTTGTAAACAATTGTTTAATATTTATTTATACTGTTTTATAAATCAAAATGTGATGATTTTAATTAGTTAAAATGATAAGAAATGAATTTTCAAATTTATTTACCTTTATATGTAATTTAATTTATAAGTGAAAATGTGATCGGAAATCAGCTTCTCGATTGTCAATGGTTTAATGAACAAAAGTTGTTCAAAGTTGTTGCACCTTTGTTTATATTACTTGTGAACATATGTAACATACACATACACATCCTAATATATACATGAACACGTGTATACATACAAATATAATTACCATTTACATTTGAAATTACATATAGTAAAAAGTATAAATATTTAAGATATTTTACCAAAGTCAAAAGCAAACATCACCTCACTTTACACAGACATAGGCTGAGCACAAGGAGGGTAATTGAGTGTGTAATTCACGGCTATAAATGATGGTGGAGATATTTTCCGCTTTGCTTAAGGGTTAAGGCATGAAAAACCTATAAATACCCACCTACATTCACACATTCATTCACATCATTCTCTTCTTCTTCCTCCTTCTTCTTAAGCTCCAAGAGCTCCTCTTTAACGACGTCAAGCCTTGAAAAAGAGTTAGCAAAGTTGTGACAATGAAATATCAAAATTATATACATATGTAAACAATGTTGCTACCTCCTCAAAACAAGCTCAAACTCCATCCTACACCTCCTATAATCCACAGCCATACACCATGTCCATGTTTGGCCGTGCACCACATCATTCCAAGAGGAGGCCGAGCCCACTAAGAGTCAATGAGGAGATTTGGGGAGCTCTGGAGTGAGATTTGTGAAGAGAGATGCCGCCGAAATGATTTTAGGAAGCATCGAGGAGGAGTGGATAATATATGAGAAACTATGTGTGTGTGTGTGTGCGCGCGCGCGCGTGTATATGTGTGTGTGTAATATGATGATGTGATATGACTGTTATGAGTATTTTCTACGCTTTGATCATCAAGTTTGGTTGTTTACTATGGTTTTTAAAGATGTTAACAAGTCACGTTTAATACACGTCGAATATCACAAAGGAAATCAATTTCCTTCAATAAATGAAATGGTATATATGAGATTATTAAACCTCTTTAAAATGGTTTAAATTAGTATATAAATGTTTTATAAACACTAAAATCCGATTTGGTGAAGTTTTGACAAGCTATGAAAATTGAGTCAAAATTAGGCGAGTCACGTAAAGGCAGTTTGCGATTTCGCGCCGTAGAAAGTTAAATCCATGCATAAGATGGATTTGAAGTCTGAATTCTTTGTGATAAAATTTTCATAACTCTTATAATCATAGTTTGTAAGCAAAATAAAAGGATCGAGATTTTATTTAGTAGATTTTGAAATATAAGCAAAACAAATTTTCAATGTAGTCGCGGTTTGGCAGTTCATAAACCAAAGCGACAAATTCTTTATAAATGATATTTTTAATTCTTTAAAAGTATGGTATAAATTCTATAAATGTTTTAAAATATTTTATAAGATATTTAAGTTACAAAAATGAATTTTATAGAAAACTTATTTTTATCATATAAGCTTTAAAAGCACTATTAGCCGCACTTTTTGCAGCACTTTTATAACTTTTGAAATATAGCTTTAAACTTAAGTATTCTTTCCCAAATCTATATAAATATTTTCGAATAAGTAATTAATTATTTTAAAGATGATCTAAAGGCTCTAAAATTCATTTTAAAAAAGTTTTAAAAATGATTTAAAGAAAAGCTATTAAAATCAAGTGATTTAATCTTGGCTCTAAAAGCGACGAGTGGACTGGATTTTTCTGTTCGTGAGATTTGGATGTGCGGTGCTTAAACTAAGGAGATGTTTAGAAGCAACTAGTTTCGTGGCTTACCTGGCCTCTTTCCTGGACGAGGAATAGATAAGGTCGAAATGTCGAAAACGAGACAAGTATAAAAGATTTAATTTCTATAATTAATTAAGTGCAATTTCGATTGAGTATAGGTAATCTTCTTATACTTGGTTAAATTCCGAAGAGGGAACCCATACTGTCCATATGAATTTAAAAGGTGATTTTATCATTATTCGATGAGTAGTGAAGGTTGAATACGGAAATTGATGCTGAGTGGAATTAGTATAATTTCTATCAACTCTTTTCACTCAAAAAGGTATTGCAATATGATTTATGAAAAATGATTTTGATTTAGTATAATTTCTATGGATCTGTTTTACTGTACTAACTAATTTGGATTTACCGTCTTAGATAATATGTTTCAACTTACTAAAAAGATATGTTTTGGAATTAATTTATTTCTTATACTTATAATTAATTGTTTTGAGTTTACAGTAAACAGTGTCTTAAATAACATTGTTTTTGACCTGTTTTAAAAGTTATGATTTGGAAATCTTTGTTAAGATTTAAATAAATGATTTGGAAATATTTTCCTAAGTAAAGGATAAAATTCTTTAGAATTACTCCAAGATTTAAAAAAGATTTTAATTAAACAAATATTTGAAAAATGAGATTTGATAATCCTATATATGCTGAAAAAGAATATGATTTAAATATTTATATCCATAAAAGGGATATCTTGTTTGATAAAAGATGTTAATGAATGAAATAATAATCACCCTCAAACTTAACATCTTTTTATCGATGATTGGCTTGAAGGAACCAGGGTCGGATTTTGGTAATCCCAATCCGAAAACAACTTCGAACCAATGTACGTTCGAAAGTAAAGACATAGAATGATAATAAATGAAAAGGCTACTTGTCATTGACCCTTGGGGAAATTTCCCATATCATATATATGTGATAGTAGTATCTTCATTTGATCTTCAATGCAAGGGCTGCTCGCTACTAATCCTAGAGATAATTTCCGAAAGGATGTAGTAGGAGAGTTCCTTCAGTTTGTCCTGTTCCTGGACAACTTGTGTAGAAGAATGTCTGACATTGCATTTCCAAGATACATGTACATTGATATTTACGAACGTACATTTACTTGGTGGTGTAGGAAGTAATTCTCCCATATTTAACACCTTTCTCTAAGATGTACGAGCTTAGAGCTTGTACACTTGTGGAAATCAATGGCGTGTGATGGAATTAGCAATATGGCATTCAAAATGGATGTGCTTTATGAAATATAATCATTATCTCGAGCCTCATCACCCGGGAATGACAAAAACAAGGTAGATGCGGTAGGACTAGATGGGTCGCTCCCATTAAAATATGAGCATCACCTTTTTGGATCACCCTCTTTGTATCGGGTATGTTGTGTATGCTTTGAGAGCTCTCGAATAGGTTGGGAATGACCAGAATGATGTCATATTCGGTACTATCCATGGTAAAGGTGGCCGGTTCTGTGTGGTAGAGGTTGGAACCTCATGTGCATTTTTCAAGAGATGTACTATTTGAAGGTAGTCCCTTACCTTGTCATTGTATGGAATCCATTCTCCAATAAGAGCCTTTAGATTTGATTGTAGAACTACTTTGAAGCTAGTATGCTGGAATTTAATCAATGTAACAATTTTGGCTAAGATTCATATGTTTATTTGAAAAGTATTGTCAAAAGAATGTCATTAAAAATAATACTACCAGATCTTTTGTACTAATGTTTTAGTTTTCATAAGGTAAAAACTCATTCCATGTTTATGTGCGCTGTGGTCTTATAAGACACCCTTTGTTTTCAAATATGCATATTTTGAGTTTCTCACACCAATCCGATGATTGACCTAGTTTTCCTTTTCCCTTAAACTCTAGGTACCTAATTTTTCCGGACGGCCTAGTAATCAGGTTTTGTTTAGAACATTTTGGAAGAGCTCAAAGCATGGAGTTAGAAGATTCTTCGGAAGATTGTTATAAATTTCTACCATACTCATTTACAATTGTGTTCTGCATTTGTGAGGAAAAATATCTATAACTGTCCATGTTTAACTCTGATAAATATATTTTTAAAATTTCCACTGTTTGCACAAAAAATGGGCAAACACCTCCAAGTCATATGTTTTAGTTGATTTTATGTTGTTCTTAGTGATTTGGGTGATTTATATAAATACGTAAAAAGCAGAGACTAAACTGTAAAAGACACACAGATTTATAGTGGTTCGGCCAGAATGTGCCTACGTCCACTTTATATGTTATTCTCCTTCATTGTTCGGATTACAAGTACAAAGCTTTGATTACAAGTGTATGAAAGTTGGATGATTATCCCCGAGTCATGGCCAGGATTTATCTCGGGGCCCTAAAGGAGGCTAAGGCCGATGCAGATAAGGAGGGTGGCGTGGCCTTTAGAATGGATGTGGCTACGGCTCAATTCACCAAGGAGGAGAAAGTGGGGGCGAAGGAGGGTATGCGGCTGCTTACCGTTGAGGAGGTAGGTGTGCAATTAGAGGATGATGATCAAGGAGCAGATGCTGGTAAGTCTTCCCTTTTAGCTTTTCATAACTTGATTGCTTATTGTTTATTTAATGGATTCTCCTCCTGAATTGGACAGGCGGGACCTCTGAAGCACCAACTTCCTCTGGTCAACATGCTGAGAGTTCTGATCCTGCGGTTAAGTAGATCTCGGAGGGCCAGTAGGATAGAGGTGAAGCTCTGATGCAGTCGACTCCTTGACTTGATTTGAATATCTTTTGGTTTACTTGACATTGCTATCGCCCTTCATGTTTTAGTCGTAGACGGTTGCTTTGAGCGTCTTGTATGACTGAGCATGGAATGCAGCTCAGTGACCTGTCATCCAGTTGTGAGTTCCTATTCCCATTAGCGAGCGTCTCCTATTTTGTGTCCTGTACTTTAGGGATCGTTATAGAGGATAGGAGGAAATTTTTTAAATAAAATAGAAATATAAGAAATATAAGAAATAGTCCGAAGAACCTACTTGCCAATAACTTCATACGAGAAGCCATCTACCTAGAGTGGATCGCTAACCCGGTACTAGTAAAGAAGGCTAATGGGAAGTGGCGAACATGTATTGACTTCTCCAACTTAAATGACGCTTGCCCGAAGGATTGCTTCCCACTCCCCCGAATCGATCAGCTTATGGACAGCACCGCTAGCACGAACTCTTATCTTACATGGACGCATACTCAGGATATAACCAAATTCCTATGCACGCCCCCGATCAAGACCACACTAGTTTCATCACTGACCGGGGATTGTACTGCTATAGAGTAATGCCTTTTGGACTCAAAAACGCCGGGGCTACCTATCAGCGCCTCGTCAACAAGATATTTTCAGAACTGATAGGACGAACTATGGAGGTCTATGTGGATGTCATGCTAGTAAAATCGAGGAAAGCCAACGATCACGTAAGCCACCTAGGCGAGATGTTTCAAGTACTTCGCCAATATGGAATGAAGCTGAATCCTCTAAAGTGCTCATTCGGAGTATCGTCAGGAAAGTTCTTGGGATTCATCGTCCATGCCAGAGGAATTGAAGCAAGCCCCGAACAAGTCCGAGCCTTGAAAGATATCAGGATACCTTCCACTCGAAATGAAATGCAAAGCCTAAATGGGAAGGTGGCCGTCCTAAGCAGATTCATCTCTAAAGCGACTGACAAGTGCATCCCCTTCTTCGAGGCTCTAAAGAAAGACAAAGGAAAGTTCGAATGGACTGACGAATGCTTAACAGCCTTCCTTAACCTAATCGAACACCTCCAAAGACCATCAGTACTCTCAACTCCAAACGAAGGCAAAGAGCTATACCTATACCTTGCTGTGTCATCTCATGCTCTAAGCGCCGCTTTGATGAGAGAAGACAACCGCGCGCAACGGCCAGTATACTTTGTAAGCAAGAGGTTAACAGGGGCAGAAGCCAGATATCCTAAACTTGAGAAGCTAGCATACTGTTTACTAATCACGTCACGGAAACTACGACACTATTTCCAATCTCATTCCATCAGAGTTCTAACCGATCAACCGCTAAGGCAGGTACTCCATCGTCCCGACACTTCTGAATGACTACTTAAATGGTGCATTAAACTGAGTCAATATGATATCACCTACCATCCTCGCACCACCATTAAGAGATAAGCCATGGCCGATTTCATTGCAGGATTCACTACCAACGAAGGTAAGGAGAAATCTGAAATAGCAAAAGACGTTAAGTGGAATCTCTTTGTGGATGGAGCTTCAAACGAACAAGGCTCCGAGGCAGGTGTTGTAATAATCACTCCCAGGGGAAGGAAGCTACACTATGCTCTAAGGTTGGAATTCGCTGCCACCAACAACGATGCAGAATACGAAGCAGTAATAGCTGGATTAGAACTTGCCTTAGAGATTGAAGTCAGTTCTTTATGTCTTCATAGTTATTCTCAACTTATTGTAAACCAAATACTAGGAGAATTTCAGACTCGAGGAGAATGACTCACAGCATATCTAAAGAAGACCAAGCTGCTACTTGAACAATTGGATCATTATTTAATTAAACACATCCCTCGAGAAGAGAACCAAGAGGCCGACGAGCTGATAAAGCAAGCTAGCATGAAAGACGGTACCATTTCCGGAACAGTAGCCATCTCAAAGCAACTAACCCTGAGTTTCGAGCAAGTGAATATGGTAGCTGCAATCGAAGAGGAAACTTGGATGACTCCCATCCGAAAATTCTTACAAGATGGCACACTGCCCAGCGAGCGTAACGAAGTCAGGAAAATCTTGAGGAAAGCTTCCCGCTACACAATACAAGAAGGCATCCTCTATCGGCGCGGCTTCTCTAACCCCTTATTAAGATGAGTCGCTGGAAGGGAAGCTAAGGAAATCTTATCCAACATCCACCAAGGAAGCTGCGGAGATCACACTGGAGGGCAGACTCTGGCAAAGAAAATACTCCGATATGGATATTTCTGGCCCGCCTTAAACAAAGACGTCTTAGACTTCGTTAAAAAATGTGACAGATGTCAGAAATTTGCCAAGATTCCTCGTCTACCAACAAATGAGATTACTCAAATGACCAGCCCTTGGCCCTTTGCAGTATGGGAAATTGACCTGATTGGCGAACTCCGGTGGGCCGAGGCAGAGCCAAATATGCTATAGTGGCAGTCGACTATTTCACCAAATGGGTGGAAGCGGAACCTCTATATAAAATATCCTCGGCAAAAGTTATTAACTTCTTGATCAAAAATGTTCTATGCAGGTATGGAGTTCCACTCAAAATCATATCGGGCAATGGACTTCAGTTTGACAGCGAAGAGTTTGCCGACTGGTGCCAAAAGCATGGAACTCGCAAAAGCTTCTCATCTGTGGCTTACCCCCAGGCAAAAGGACAAGTCAAAGCTATCAACAAAATTCTCAAAAGTTTAATCAAAAAGAAGCTTGAAAAATCGAAAGGCGCTTGGGTGGATGGACTTCCTACGGCACTTTGGGCCTACCGCACATCATTCAGAACATCAACCGGGCATACTCCTTTCTCTTTGGCATACGGATCGGAGGCCATGCTCCCAGTCGAAACTATAATACCTTCCCACCGCAGGATCCACTATAACCGAGAAGAGAACGAATAACTCCTTCACATGTCTTTGGATTTAATTGAAGAGAGAAGAAACGATGCAGCGCTCAAAGCAGCAACTCACAAGCAAAAGGTGGCGGCGCAATACAACTCCAAAGTCAAGCATCGTAGCTTATAAGAAGGAGATCTTGTCCTCAAACGAATCTTCCCGCGCCCCGGTGCACTAGATCCAATCTGGGACGGACCATATGTAATTCATAAAGATCTCCACAACGGAGCTTATATTTTGTCAACGGTGGACGGAGAGGTGTTCTAGAGGGCATGGAACATCCAACACCTTCGTCGATACTTTTCTTAACTTGTACTGCCCATATGAAGTGAATTAACAAAGAGAATCAGTGGACGTAGGCATTTTCATGCCGAACCACTTTAAAAACTTGTCTCTTTTTTAACTTGTTCCTTATATCTTGGCTGCTTGTTAACTTTATCCTTTTCTGTTGAACAAAATCCTGTGTAATGGCATTTCCATTCAAGACACATCACAGCGCGACTTCATCTGGACAAGACCTAACAGGTACTATGCGAATCTATGCCCTCGCCAGTGAGACACTTTTGCTCCAGCATCCCTCTGCTGCGGGTTAACTCATTGCTCGCAATCGGCCCTTAAAGCCAACTGTAATGAGCCGATTATAAGCCACCGAGAAGGCTGACTATAGCCAAGGCAGCTCATTACGGCGTTCGGCTCATCGGCAACCGTGAACCTACTTTAAGCCCCAACATAAGGTGTGGCCAGCCAGGGGTAGTTCACGGTTGACGATCGGCACCCACGCTAGCCGGCCACGATAAATCGAATAATACCCACGATTACGGGCCATAATGGCCTGGGTAGTTACTGTGTGCGATCTCGGCTCCGAGTGTCTTAAGTGCGGCTGTGGTAAAAAAGAGCAAATCCAGGCGGAGGCGTAAGATGGGTGACAAATGTCTCCAAGACCCACAGCTCGGGAAAGTGACTACAAAACCCGTTTGCCACGAACTTAAGCACATCGCAGGCCTTCCGTGATTGAAAGTTTTACTATTTCTTATATTTCTATTTTATTTAAAAACTTTCCTTCTATCCTCTATAACGATCCCTAAAGTACAGGACACAAAATAGGAGACGCTCGCTAATGGGAATAGGAACTCACAACTGGATGACAGGTCACTCAGCTGCATTCCATGCTCAGTCATACAAGACGCTCAAAGCAACCGTCTATGACTAAAACATGAAGGGCTATAGCAATGTCAAGTAAACCAAAAGATATTCAAATCAAGTCAAGGAGTCGACTACATCAGAGCTTCACCTCTATGCCCTCCGAGATCTACTTAACTGCAAGATTAGAACTCTCAGCATGTTGACCAGAGGAAGTTGGTGCTTCAGAGGTCCCGCCTGTCCAATTCAGGAGAAGAATCCATTAAATAAACAATAAGCAATCAAGTTATGAAAAGCTAAAAGGGAAGACTTACCAGCATCTGCTCCTTGATCATCATCCTCTAATTGCACACCTACCTCCTCAGCGGTAAGCAGCCGCATACCCTCCTTCGCCGCCACTTTCTCGTCCTTGGTGAATTGAGCCGTAACCACATCCATTGTAAAGGCCACACCACCCTCCTTATCTGCATCGGCCTTAGCCTCCTCCAGGGCCCTGAGATAAATCCTGGCCATGACTCGAGGATAATCATCCATCCAAGATAAGTTACCCTATTTCCAAGTGCGAAAGTATATATCTTGAAGCATCTCATCCATTATCCCCTCATTCTCCTCGAACTCCCTTATTCGGTCCTCGGAAGCCAACAGCTTTGCAGTGGCGGCATCCCTCTCTGATCGGTATCGCGAGCAGTCAGCCTGAAAGGATTTCCTCATCGCCTCCATCTCCTCCTTCAGCTTGGTTTGAGCAAGCTCTGCGGCTTCAAGTTTCCCGGATAACTCCTGTACCCGCTCGAGATCCGCTTTCCGAACCTCATCCACCGTTGCAATAGCCACGTCGATCTGTTCCTTACAAACAGCCTCCATTTTCCGTAACTCTGCCCTGCTGGCCTCTTCCATGGTTTTCTTTAATTGCCTAGAAGCGGCCTCATGTTGAGAGATCTGAATGGCCTGATCAACGAGTTGTTTGGCTTGGTCAGAAACCATTAACCGCAATCGAATGTTAGCACTCCCGATTTCTTCTCCAGCCTTGACCAGTCGGGCATGATGCCCCATCAGCTTCCTGGTTTCCTCAGCGACCCGGTCAATGTTTGCCTTAGCTTCGTGCCCCAAAGTAACGACCCGAGTGGTAAGCAAATCAAGGTCCAGGGACTTAGCTTCATCCAATACTCTCACCATAGGATTACAGGGAAGAAGGTTCTCACCGGTAGCCTCATCAAAATTAATATCATAAGAACCCGGATCCAGATCCTGATGACCTACAAACGGATTACGAGCCAAGCCGGGATGGCATATCCGGGTAAAGGTAGGATCTTCAGACGGATGCAGAGGAGGTATAAATTCAGTATTCTTCTTCGTGGTATCCCGAAGAGGCTGAGTGAGGGACTGAGGACCAGGTGAGGGTTCAAACAAGGAACGACTCCTCTTCTTCCTTTGGATATCCTCTTCGATAACTCCAAGAAGAGGACGGTAGCCGACTACGTCTCCAGGGCGGTTAGTCGGAGGCTTTGGTTTAGTAGAAGCCATGAGAAGTTTATATTGTTCAAGACGGTGCCGAACATCTGATGTCTTGGCCACCTTACCCGCTTCTGTGATAAAAACCAAGTGTTACAAGCATACATTGAGCTATAATTCAAGAAATATATTAAGTCAAGAAGAGTAAAAAGATGCTTTTGTTATACAAACCTTGGAGAGGAGTAGGATATTGCAATAAGTCCTGGATCTCATTCCAGGACGAGAGCTGACCATAAAATATTCCTAAGTCCTTATCATAAATGGAGTCGGCAGGAGTCAAAAATTCACCTTGAATCGCAAGAGTTTCCTTAGCTGAAGCGCTCTTAGAAGATGAATCGACGTCGGTCCTGGCCTTGTCAGCTTTTTTAGGCTTCTCTACTAAAGTTGATCCTTCCTCCAACCCTTCGAAAGCTAGACAGAAAGCATCGTCCGTCCACTCCTGGATCACACCTGCTTGCTCAGAAGACAAAACCCCTCCAACCACCACTGGTCCAAACAACGCTCCACCAACTACCGGACCAAAGCACTACCAAACCAAGATTGCCAGGCCAGATCACGTCAGCCCAGGCCCACCAACAGCTATATACATCCAAGACCCCTACCCCCAGCCTCACTCTATAAATAGAAGGGTAGGGGTACAACAATGGCAGACAAGTTTGAGAGCTCAAGCACGGACAGAACTTTCAAACAACTTTCATACACTTGTAATCAAAGCTTTGTACTTGTAATCCGAACAATAAAGGAGAATAACATATAAAGTGGACGTAGGCACATTCTGGCCGAACCACTATAAATCTGTGTGTCTTTTACAGTTTAGTCCCTGCTTTTTACGTATTTGTATAAATCACCCAAATCACTAAGAACAACATAAAATCAACTAAAACATATGACTTGGAGGTGTTTTCCCATTTTTTGTACAAACATCCACTATAAAGATATATATATATATATATATTGAAATAATATATTTTATTCCATTCGTGTAAGATTCTGTACTGCCTTTATCTCTTTCTTGCCCTTAAAGAGCCACCTCTCCATCACTTGGATTTGCGACACGTGAATACCGAGGATCTATTAGTGTTGACTTTCAAGGGTCGAAGAAATGTATCTTTACATTTGGTATCAAAGCTTAGCTTGAGCGAACATCTGAGCTTGATAGGGGTAAAGTATCATCAGAGATAGAATTGGTAATACCCTAGTGTAACAGCCCAGAGATTTTCGACCTCGAAAATCGACACTAATACGTTCACTATACAGGGTGCCGAGCAATCGAGTGCCGGAAACCCCAGACTATTAGGGTTAAGAAGAAAAGGAGGTAAAAGAAGAAATAACAGCACAGAATCTCATAATCGCAGCGGAACAAAATATAATATACAAATAGGAGCATTTTATATAAAGAAAAGCTATAAATGTCAATATACATACAAGATATCAGAGTACAACAAATCTGGACAGTTAAAATAACTTGCCCTCTACTACTATCTATACAGTATACTACACAGTGGAATATAATCAATATGTCTCTGCCATCCAGTTGGTCTCCTGATGTAACAACCCGATATTTTCAACCATTCGCATCCGCACATGTCGGACTTGAATTTATCAAAATACCGCATTGTAAATAAAATTTGACAAATCTCAGAATATACAGTAAATAAATAGTCACAGACGCAGAGTGAATAATAATGCAACGGAAGTAAAAGGGATAGTAGTTCATGAAGCTGCTATATAATAATAAGATACATTAGAGTTAAACAAAATACAACAGAAGAGTAATAAGATACATCAGGTACCAATCGGAGTAGATCACTGAAATCACTGAATACTGAAAGCAGAATATATGGCTGGATCTTCAAGAAAACTCCAACTCTGAAGGTGAGTCTTGAATGCTGAATCACTCAATCTGACTCGAGCGTAAAGAAAAACACAAAACACTCGAGTCAGGACATAAATACTTATGAACTGTAAATCAACTCAAGTGAACAGTAACAAAATGCATCATTAACTTAAAGGATGCTTGGGATCGCCCATCCTCTAAGGATCCGCCAAACTATTTACTATGTAGTAATATTGTGCTATTATAATAATGTCTACAGTAAAATAAATTTATTTTAAAATAGCTTCCGGGCTTACCTATATCACCCTTCACACATAATAGTCCCACTAGTCCGTCCAATATCATGATATCTCCAGATCGGGAAACTATCAGAGGATACCACAAGGGCTACGGGAGAAAAACAAACTCGTAGTAAAGGCTCGGTATGGTAGGTGACATCACTACACCAAAACAGGCAAATCCTAACATTTATAAGTGTTATAAATAATTTCAGTAACACTTTTTAAGTGTTACTAATGGACTGTGAGGAATGAAGCGGCCAAATTTGTAACACTTATAAGTGTTACGAACATACGTATTACTAAAACTTATAAGTGTTGGTACAGAAATATACGGTAACATTTATAAGTGTTGGTACATAAATATACGGTAACGCTTATAAGTGTTGGTACAGAAATATGCGGTAACGCTTATAAGTGTTGGAAAATGATTATTTAGTAACACATATATGTGTTGTTACACATAAAATGCTTTTACAAATACTGACAACATTTATTAAGTGTTGCAAATATAAACTTATGATTTTACATAATTTCTTGCAATACTAATATTAAAATATTTAAAGCAAATGGAGTATAACATATCATAAACAGTGGTCCCTATATCAGACAATTCATCATGCAGATTGCAAAATTTAAAATGCTCCGCAAATGGAGTAAATATGTCATAAAAATATATTAAAGATATCTTAATATTACAATGTCATGTATTCTCGTATTAAAACAACATAAGCTACGAAAATTTTAATTTCAAAATACACTTAAAGTTTAACTTAAGGTTAACCTAACCATCCTGGATCATCCACTCCAAACTATGATGATTTGCACATTCTTCGACGTCCATGCGACAATCCAAACCTTTACACGTGCCTGCATTTAATATAAACACTCAATTAAAACTTACAACTTCAAAATCAATTACATTAATGAGTTGCAACTCACTTTTCAATTTTAACTCGAAAAGCATTCAGTTTCATAATAACTCGGCATGCAATCCAGTTTTAAAACTGAGTTGCTGCAACTCAGTTTAAACACTGAGTTGCTGCCACCCAGTTTAATAGTGTTAAAACTGGGTTGCGCAACTCAGTTTTAACACCGAGTTGCTGCCACCCAGTTTAATAGTGTTAAAACTGGGTTGCGCAACTCAGTTTTAACACCAAGTTGCTGCAACCCAATTTAACACTTTCAAAACTAGGTTGCGCAACTTAGTTTAACACTAAGGGAACCGACTACATAGCCATACATGCACTCAGGCTGTGCACTTAGAAACGCAAGATATGTACATGCACTCAGCCTTTTATGTACCAAGATAATAATACTGTAGTTGAGTAGCATATTGTGCAACTTTGCTTATTGGAAGATATATAGTATTTGAAACCACATATGATTTCGAGTAGCATGTATAGAGTTCAAACATGCTATAACAGTGATGATAATATAACGCTGCCTTCAAACAACACAAGTTATGCAGTTTTAGCATGTGAAAACAACAATATATCTCATGAAGCAAGAACAAAGATTAACGTTTCAGTTCTTGACAGCCCCTATTATACAGAAATCAATTCTCACAAGCCCTTAGTTAGAAGTCATGCTAAAACCTCAATTGATAATAAGCAAAATACCCATGCAACCAGTTCAGAAGATAAGCAAAACTCCCAGGATTTGCAGGTCCAGACCATAGCATACAGTGTAGAAATCAGTGAAGACACATACCTGGTAGCACAAAGGGAGTCTGATGACATGCTGGTAGAAAGCATCATGCCTAATTCAACCAGTACCCTATCTCCAAACAACAACTCAACAGCAGCTCCTAACACTCCAAACAAGTTCCAGTCAGAAACACACATTACAAATGATCAAAAAATAATTCGAACAAAGAAAACTAGGAAAACACGTTCAAATGTAAATGCATTCGATTTAAGAGCCACAGGAGACAAGATATTATTAATAACCCTACCTGGGACCAGTTTGCATCTCTTTAAAAGTAATAGGGGAAAATTGTAACCAAGCCATACTAGAAACCAAAGATGAAGATTTTCCGTAGAATTATATATAGGGAAAAAAATGCAAACCTCTGCTTCAAAGATCCAAACAGCTTGTAGTAATCAGGGAAACCTTGCAGTCTAGCATTTTCCCGAATTGTTAAAACTCGGTCTTGCGAAGGATGGATTATTTTCTGCACAAAACATGTATAAGAAATTAGTAAAATTGTTACTTCATGGCATATAATACAAAATAGGTTAAAAGGAATGTAAACTTTAGTACCAAGTAACTAAACATAAATTAAATAACCAAATTCAATTATATAAACAAAACTAGTCGCAAAATAATTTAAGTTTCCAATAAAAAGGTGGAAAAAGGTTATTTGGATATATGTACACAATTGCCCAAAAATACCAGGCATGCCTACAAAATTATTTATATCTTATCTATTGTAAAATTCCTACGTGATTGCTGGAATTTGGAATGAAGTTTTGTAGGCTTGTTTGTACTAGTTTGCTAATGACTACTAGTTTTTGTTTGTAGAATCAAACAAAGCTTAAGATATATCAAAATAATTTGAAAATATTATATCCATCAAAACCTGGTTATGAGGTTCTGCTCTTGTCACAACTATAGAAACAGTTTCATCCCACCATAAACGACCAAATGGCCTGTAAGAAAAATCATTAGCAAACCGTTAGCGATAAAAATATGCAAAAGAAGGTAACATGTAAAAAAACAAATTACTTACTTGGAAGATTTTCCATCAACGTAAGTCATGGCATAATCCGGGATCTGGTACAGATGTACTATCTTAGATAAATATAAACTAAATAAACAAAATTTACAAAAAAAGCAAGATCAAAATATTTAAGGTGGTCGGTTTTGTTTTTCTTTATAGACACGCCTTAAGATCAAAATATCCAAAAAGCAAGATCTCTTCATATGATCACTTATTATTGGGTGCAGATTTGAGATTATCCTACCTGTTGGAGAAGCTCTAACCGCATGTCCTAATAATCTAGTTTTATTTCAAATTGGAATTTTAATATGGACAGATTTTTGTAAAAATTTCTTAAAGAAATTATTTAATATTACATCACCCACTTTGGAAATTTAATCATGTGAGACAGACAATAAATAGCTATAACTATGAAAAATGCTTGAATGAAGGGTTGCTGTATATGACAAAAGGTGAAAAGGCAGATAACTGCATGAATGAAGGTTAATATATATTACTACAAGTCAAAAGATCCTGCATTTCTTAACTTATCATGGACAAGGTGTCATAATCTAAAGTCTAACTCTACATCTTAGATATCAAAATAGTTTCTTTGGTTTACCTGAATACAGAGCACATTATCTTTAGGATGACAATTTATTAAGTAATCTGTTATCCATTTGAGAGAATTTCGAGCATAATCCAACTTCTTGACTTTATCCATTTGATCACCATATTCCAATATAGACCGTGAAAGCACAGTAGCAGTAAAAGCCATGGGCAAATTGAATTTCATATGGTCTCCAGCATCATACATTCCTTTTGACAAGTCAAGTCCGGCTTCACTACCGTCTTTTAGAGCTGAATCCCCCCTCCATGGGATCTTGTTCCCAACTAATTTACCAACTGATAAAAAAATAGATTTTTTTTAAAAAAAAGTCATGTTGAAGAATTTGAGGCAGTTGGTAGTAAATGGATAAATTGGGTGATAGTATACCCAATATCAAATGAAAGGCTATAAAGTTTACAGACCGAACGAAAAAAAAGGGAAGCTTTGTAGCACAAAGGTTCTTGGGAATGTTTTCAAATTCCAAAAGTGGGAGGAGACCACCTAGTTCCGTATCTCTGTCCTGGTGTGTCCAACATATAAAATTTTACCACATAATCATACAATTACGCAAATAATCCCAAAAAAGATGGTTTTGATAAGTCAGTGAAACTTTATGTCAGTAAGTACTGCAATTCTTAAATTAGTTCTAAACAAATGTTTAACAAAAATTTGCAATTGATGGTAAAACAGCTACTATGCATTTGGTATAAAGCTACTTGAATTACACATAATGATCCAATTCACCGAAGACCCCATAATATATGACATAATATATGATTACACAGTATGTTAATAAGACTCTTCAACATGAATTCTTTTATATAAAAAATTAGGTTTACTGATTTTAACAACAACACTTGTTCTTTAAGATAAATTCTTGGGCTGGCGCAATAGGAGAATAAATATAAATAATATATGACATAAATTTTGCATCCAGTATAAAATGCAACAAGTTGTTATGTTACACATGCAAACATGAGAAGCTTGTAATAATGATATTTGAAAAAACAAGTGTCTCTCTTACAACAGAAACATCTAAAGGAAATCAAATCTCACTAATTGGATGTTTCTGCATAAAATTACAAAAATAAATTAGCGTTATATAATATTAAGTAGGCAGAGAACAAAAGAACCTAAACCACATAATCCGAAAGTATTGCAAACATTACGATTGAAATATTGATTGCATTTACAAGTTAAACGTTATTTTCAACAATCAAAACAACTGATTACTATGTTACTAATTTTTTTATTGTTTTCAAGCCCAGTGAATGACCTTTAATATATATTGGCAGCTAATCTCCCCAGAACAATATGATTGGGGTTACTAAGTTAACAATCACTTGTATGTGATGTGACATTGTTAATTCGATAATAACAGATGAATATGTTTGCATACGAGTAAAAATAAATAATAGAAAGGATCTTTATTCAAAGCCGGTCAATATATATTGACAAATTACTTGAGTTAATAACTTAATCAACCAGACATCAACACAGACGCACAAAAGTAGAGTTTAATTTCGTACCATGAAATGAAATTTTAACTATAAATTTTACAGCTGCATTCATACATGAAATAGACATTAACCAAACTGAAATAAAAAAGAAGTTTAATTTTGTACCCGGAAATGAGATTTTTCAATCACCACAAACTTCTGCTTCAGCAATTTTATAGCTGCATTCATACATGAAATAGACATTCACCAAACTATAAACACTGATTTACGAATTCTAAGATAATACTCTCGTCCTAGTGTAAACCAGAATTTCAATTAGAACGATTTTTATGATTAAACGATTAAATAATGTTCAGGTTCTGTTTTTAAAATACACCAAAATTCTCAAATACCCTAAATTTATGGTCTTTTGAGGTAGATCTTGTGAATCAGGGTTTGAAATCGTACAAAAAAGTAACAAATTGATTTGCAATTTTAGAAGAGAATTATCTTACATGCTCGCTTTCCACAGGCTTCTTTATATTATTGTCGATCAATTTAGCATCGCTTAGAGGAGCAGAAGAGCGACCTTGGCTGTGGGGACTACATCGTCGTTCCTATGATTTGTCGCAAGAAAATCAATGTCGGTTTCTAGAAAACCTAGAAGAAAGGAAGATAGAAATTAAAAAAAGAAGCGGCTGGTGAATAAGAAACTGTGGGAAATGAAATCTATTGTAAAATTACAAAACACTCCAAACTATTATGACTTATTTACGGATTCCTCGAGTATTCTAACATCTATTTGTGTTGCAAAAATTATTAATAAAATTCTCTATTTTTGCTAACACTTTTCTTAGTATTCTCACTCTTTTTTACTGTTATCCATTTGTAACACTTAAAAGTGTTAGAAATTGAGAAATATAAAATGTTACAAAATCACTATTTTGGCGTAGTGCATGGCACACAAGGCAATACCAGGGTAGATATACCAATTACGCACACGGGCTGGTGGTAACATAGCAGCCACATACGCCCACCTCGGAACACACTCCGATATCAAAATCGGAGGATGGCCATCTAATCAATCACAAGTAAGAGTATAGTATCGAAGGAATGTGTCCGACCAGAGGAGCTACCCCTTTTGGCCCGAGATCGCTCATGTTTTAGCCACCGTATGCCAACTCATGGGAGTTGGGTCCACGTAATATACCTCAAGAACGTCGCCACCATCCTACTTCATTCTGCAATCTCCACCGCGTACACGGTTGTTAAAGTGGTTTTCGGAGTTGGCAGAGAGTATGACAACTTCCGATCCCGGACTCTTTAACAACCAAACGTTATTATAACACCGTGGTCATTTCAAAATAGTTTATACTTCAAAAAATCAAATCATTTCATTTCAAAACTATATTCCTTTCAAGATAGTTTATACTTCGAAACCAAAACCATTTTTATTCCAAAACTATTTATTCAATCAAAATAGTTTATACTTCGAAACCAAAATCATTTTTACTTCAAAACTATTTATTCAATCAAAATAGTTTATACTTCGAAACCAAAATCATTTTTATTTCAAAACTATTTATTCAATCAAAATAGTTTATACTTCGAAACCAAAAACATTTCAAACATATATTCATTTCAAAATCATAATACTTTCAAAGTATAACTCTTTCGAAGCCAAAAATACTTAAAACAATTACACTTTGAAATCATAACATTTCAAAATCATACATTTGAAATCATGAAACGTTCCTTTAATTCTTTACATTTTACAATTCATTCAATTAATCCCAAATTTCCAATTTCCAACTTAATTCAATTCAAACCATCAGTTTCAATTAAATTTCCCAACAACCATTTCAAATCATATCAATTTCAAATATAGATTTGATCCATAAATTAAACTATTCAATTTTTAATATATTTCAAAGCTTTAATATCCTGCATTTCAAAACTAAATTCTATAATTTCATATATCCCAAATTTAACTTCATTATTACTTAGTTTTGAAATATTCATTTCATAAATCCAATATTATTCATACAAATATAACTTCAAATATCCATTTATCAAAATTCAATACCATTCCAAATTCACATTCTTTGTCAAATAAAGATTATATCATAAAAAAAACCATTTCAAAATCATTAAAATATCATATCCTTCAAAACCTCATTATCAAATCATTATTAGAATTCAATTTCAAACATTCAAATTTTAAATATCATTTTAAAAATCAAATATGTCTTTCATTTGTTATTTCAAATATCATTTCAAAATACATTTCAAAATTCCATTCAAAAATTTCATTTATCTCATTACATTTCATTCCATTTAACACATAACCAAGTAAACCTTATTCAAAATTTAATTCAATTTTAAATCCTTAAAAATTCAAATTTAAATATTAAATATATATTCAAAACTCCTTATATTTCACAAATAATTAAGTCCCAAAGTTAAATCATTTAACACTCTTAAAACATAACTCAAACAGTGTTAAAATCTATAACATTTCAAAACATTGTCAAATTATAGCAACGACGGCATTAATAAGGTGCTATCATAGCTTATAGTTTCCAAAATAGTTTAGTTCAAGGATAACGGCATTTATAAACTGCCATAATAGATATTTAGTTATTTTAAACATAGTTAAGTTCAAAACAACAGCATTTTAAAGTGCTGTCATAAAACTACAGCAATTTTAGCTATCAATAAAATTCCGGATTTTATTATAACTTTTCAAAAACAATAAAACTTCAATTTTAGCAAATTCTAAACTTATAAATCATATTTCTAGATTCAAAATTTCACATTTAAATAAATTTAACATATGATTTATCACAACAAAATTTTATAATTAAATATCCAATTAAAACTCACTTTCATTTATTAAGTCAAAATTCACTATTTATTAACTTACAAATTTAATAAAACTAAACACTTTACTTAAAATATCATTTCAAAACTTTAAATTTAATTTCTATTATTTACTTACATTTTTAAAATAAAATTTAAATTCAAAAATCACATTTACTTCAAATTTACATACTTAAATTCACAAATTCAAAACTTAGTTTTTTTAACTTTCTTAAAACTATAAAATATATATTTTTAAATCAAAATTCATACTTTTAAAAATACATATTTTAATAAAAATCATTTAAAAATATACCATGGAGTCTTTATATAATTTTCTAACCCAGGTCAAGTGATACGGATATATATCATTTCAATCCGCAATTTAAAAAGAAAAACAGGGTTCTATCATTTCAAACCTGCAATCCCAAGTCAAATAAAATATAATAAAAATTTCTCAGGCCTATCATTTCAGCCCATAACAATTTTTCCCTATTCTAAAGTCCATTTGGGTATGTATTATTTCAACCAATAGTGATTCTATTCTAACAGAGAACTTGCAGTGTGATCATAAATAAATAAACAGTGTAAACAATGTCAATGTCATAATATAATGTCATATATCAAATGTCAGGTGATAATTAACAGTTTTAACATGGTAATAACATAGCATGGCATATCATATGATCATCATTAACTTGCATAAACATTTTTAATTACTAAACACCTGTCATCGATTCACCATTTCATAAGTAGAAATGTCGGAGTGAGAAAGACTCGCCTTTTAGGAAGCTAGAGACCAAAACAACACACAAGCACGATTCCAAGGGCACGACAAGCACGATTTGGCACAACTTTGATTCAAATGATAGAGAGATAAGATATGGTATTGCACATAACAATTAAACAAAGCAATATAAACATATATATACAATACAAAGATTAATTGAAACAATAGGAAAGTAGAAGCAACAAATGACATTACCAAGCTTTTCAACCATTTTTGCTTGACCACCACTCCATGTATACTCGGCCATACATGCTTAGTGCTTGGCCACACATGCTTTCAGGTGGAAAAGGATATGGTTTGGCATCACAAAGGCATGGCAAGCACAAAAATGTGAAGTGGTTGGAGATGATATGAGGAGGTAGGTGATACAACTTAAAGAATACAAGGAATAAAGCAAAATAGGCAAGTTTGCTTCAACATTTGGCTCGGCCATGGTCAATATTGAGCTCGGCCATGCTTGGTTCATGATTGGACAGAGGAGTGGCTGATGGTAGTGGGTCAGGTCATGATGGTGGTGGAGCTATTGGAGGTGGCCAAGGCAAGATATGGCAGGGTATGGTGAAGTTATGGCTATTTCAAGGGGTTTAATGCAAATTTGAGGCGATGGCATCAAATAAAAGGTCATGGCCTGTCTTGTCTAGAGGTGGAGGGCTGACGGCTACTGTAGATGTTGGAGAGGATGGTGGTCAACAAGGGGAGAGGTGGAGTAGAGGCTAGCCCGAGCAAACTTGGAAAGAATCAAAGGCAAAATCATGTGAAAAGAGGAGAAAAAGGTAAGAGAAGAAACCCTTTTTTATTTTCTTGAAGCTGTAAGTTTTGTTTGAGGAAGAGGAGAATATTTCACATGAATGCTGAAAGAAATTCACGGCTAGGGTAAGAAGGAAGGACGGTCAACAAAAAATAAAAAGACAAGTAGAATTTGGAAAGGCAAGTAAATGAAAAGACATAGAAAAATGAAAGGCCACTGCCTCTTCACATTTCCATTTAAATCAAAATAAACTAAATAAATTCAGAAAATAAAATAAAATACTGAACAAAATAAAATGAATAAGAAAATAAATAAATATTTTGTAGAAAAATATAAAATAATTAAGAAAATAGCACAATAATAGAAACTAGGGTGAAAAATTGCAGATAAAATACAATAAGCTTTGGAAAATTATAACATGACATATTACACAAATTAGAACAAGATTTGGAAAACAAAAATATTATTTATATAAATTAAAATAAACAATTTTGTTAAATAAAACAATGTACATACAATATTAGAAAAAGCATAACTTTCACAATATAAATCGGATTTCAACGAAATGAAAAGTAGTATTCTTGAAATTTTATTTATTTTCATAATAAAAGATAAAATTCAAATATTTAAATTTTAAATTTAAAAAGTCAAAGTCAAAGTTTGACCAAATTGACCAAAATTCACATTTATTGGAAAATATTCCATTTATTCCTGTTTGAAACTATAATTCACATCAAAGTCAAATTTTATATTTAAAATAACAAAAATTATTCTTTTTAATAACTAAAATAAAGTTTTTCAATTAGGATTTAAATTAAAATAATTAAAATAAACAATTAAAATAATCACAAAATATGGAGTTGTTACACTCTCCCCCACTCAAAACTTTTCGTCCCCGAAAAGGAATGAGGTATGGGAAAACATAGAAAAAGATATAATGAAATAGGATTAAGACAATATAGCAGGAAGATTGGAATTTTTACCTGATAACTGTTGTTATAGATAAGTTTAACAATGTGAACTCCCAAGATCCTCCAGAATCAAGAACACAAGCACGAAAAAGATCTTTTAGAATATGATTCACCCTTCCCATTTGACCAACGGTCTGTGGATGGCAAGTAGCTCAGATTCAAAATGAGTTCCAAAGATTATAGAAAGATTTTTGAACAGACTGGTATAAGCAATAGCCTCTCCATTCTGTAGCAAGATAAGGGAAATAAGGACAACCAAAAGATAGTTTGAAAAACAAAATAAGATAATAAATTTGA
Source organism: Allium cepa (assembly GCA_030765085.1). Taxonomy (NCBI): domain Eukaryota; kingdom Viridiplantae; phylum Streptophyta; class Magnoliopsida; order Asparagales; family Amaryllidaceae; genus Allium; species Allium cepa. The sequence continues at coordinate 324,117,034 of CM060934.1, forward strand.
AACTATGAAAATTTCAAATTAAATTAAAAATAATTTTTTTCATAAGTTAAATAAATCTTAAGCATCTCTAAGTTCATTATCTTATCATCCAATTATCTTACATTAACAATTTCAAAAAAATTTGGATTTGAAAAATCATTTATTGTACTAAAAATGTACGCAATAAAATTTTATTCTTCTTTATTCCTAATAAAAATTAAATTTATTCCTCTCAATATATTTTATCACCTATATTAAATATATTTATACTTATTATAACTGCTTTAATTTATTCTTAGTTTCTTTAACATCATTTATATTGTAAATTATTCCATTACGCTTTTTCTTTATATCCCTTTGTTAATCTTTTTATAACTAAAATTTAAGTGTATAAAATTTATTATAACCACTCAAATTTTATTTAAAAAAATACTTTTTATATTTTATATTTTCCAATTACATATTCAACTTCTGAAAAATTAAGGTAAGTTATAATAGAATGAAATTGTGTATCATACAATAAAACTTTCTAATTCAATCATTTCAAGCTTGAATATTCATCCAAATCTTGAAATTGTACTTGAAATTATCTTTCAAGATAAAATTTAGGAATTAAATTTCCGATAAATTCCAAACAATTTAGAGATAAATACATGCACATATACTATATATATCCATTCAAATTTAAATCATATATCAGCATATGTTATAAATCCAGTCTTATTTTAGAAATTTCAAATCAATTAAATTCCCCAAAACAAATAGCAAGACTACAGAATGGTGTCTTCACTTCGAAACTCGAAAATGAATGTCGATGATGCTGCAGTCATCACCGAACTTATTTTCTAGTGACAAAGAGAAGAGCACTAATTTCAAAATTTAAAAATTCTTTGGAAACAAATTTCTATTAGAAAATATTTTAAATTATATATCCTTTAAAACTTTAAATACAAGGTTTGAAATCCATCGGAAATTAAATTCTCAAATTATTGTTTTAAATTCATTATAAATTTCCAAATAAATTTATAACCATGTTATAATTCAATTATTTATATATGAAACAAGAGATAGTGATATATAAAATCAATTCTTATTTCTTTACAAACAATTCAATAAAATCCAGAAAAAGATTTGTAATATAGTTACAAAATTTATTTCATTACTAAATTTGAAAAACATATTGTGTCAATTTGCTCTGTTCAAGTGTTTTGGAAATCTTATCGATAGCGTTGATCAGACGAATCGATCAGAAACCCAAATAAACATCAACAACTCAAACAACACAATGTATAAAACAATTTAAATATTAGTTTACAAATACACTTCAATAATGATTGAAGATAAGTTAGAAACAAAGATAAGATGATTAAACAACAGAATAGGAAGATGGATGACTTGTATAAATCGCGGGCAACCATAACTGGGTCAACTGTGACTTAAAGAATAAGATCGATGTGGATTTTCTAGGGAAAAATCAACATTCGGTCTCAAGAGATAGAGTTTGGGATAATAAGAGATACTAGCATCTAAACCGAGGATATAAAATCCTTGGTGAATCGATGCTATTGTAAAGGAGTTTCACCCCTTTACAAATAATTTGAGATTGGCGAGACAGCCAACTCATTATAAAGATCTTTCGAAGTGGAGTTATGGGATACTCTAGAATCAAAAGAAGATAAATAGTGAGGAACATGAATGGATTTTGGAACAGCAGGGAACGTTCCAAAATTCAAAAGGATCGAGTCAAAAAGGAAGAGATTTAACTCGAATGAAAGTGATTCTGTAAATACATTTACCCTATATACTGAGTTTTGCCAAGAGCTACCAAATCTCTAATACCAAATGTAACAACCCGATATTTTCAACCATTCGCATCTGCACATGTCGGACTTGAATTTCTCAAAATACCACGTTGTAAATAAGATTTGGCAAATCTCAGAATATACAGTAAATAAATAGTGACAGATCACAGACACAGAGTGAATAAGAATGCAGTGGAAGTAAAAGGGATAGTAGTTCATGAAGCTACTATATAATAATAAGATACATAAGAGTTAAACAAAATACAACAGAAGAGTAACAAGATACATCAGGTACCAATCAGAATAGATCACTGAAATCACTGAATACTGAAAGCAGAATATATGGCTGGATCTTCAAGTGTAACGACCTGCCTTTCATTCCATAGAAAGACGAATCATTAAGAAGAAAGAAAGGGATAGAAAAGAGAAAAGAAAGAAACAAAACATCATCAGAATCTCACAGCGGAACGAATAAATTATATTATATCACATAAGATATTACATAGTATCATGTACATCAGAGTTATATAGCTAATACAACACAAACTAGATAGTTATAAACACATGTCTAGGAATTACAACTCAAGTACAATACAAAGATAAAGATTCAACACTAGCACAGCGGAAACTCTATATATCTACACGCTGAAGCCTCCTGCTCCATTTCTCCTCCAGAACTCGTCAAAGCAATCCTGAATCCCTTGACTACTCATACATAATATGAGGACCTAAGAGTTTAATAAAACAGAAAATAAACACTTGGGTCAGACAGGGGTCTGGTGTGAGTAAACGGGTTTTAAAGTTGCTTAACTTTAGAAAATCCTTTGGAAAGAAAAGGTATCATGTAAGACTTCCCATACATAAACATGAAAAAGTTTTTACCTTACGCTAACCAAAACATTTGATAGGAAATCCAGTGATATTATAATAGTGTCTAGGGTTTTCAAATAAATAAGAAATAGCCGAAATTGTTACATGATTAAATTCCAGCTACTAGCCACAAAAGTGGGTAATACAATCAAAACCGTAAAGGGCACGTAGGAAGAATGGGTTTCCATCAATGGCAGGGCTACTGGGGTACCGCCCGTCACAGTACGGGGCCTAGATCACTGTACCGAGGATTACTCCCAATCCCCTGCAACACAAAGCCGGAACCATCCCTTACTGGAAAGTCCCGAACAAGACAACCCCGCAGATGGCCGTCGCCAACTACCCACACAGCCGAAACAAAAGGGACCTATAAACAGGGGTAAATCTCGTCCTACTTGGGCATGACCCACTTAGCCTTGCTGCACCTCCCCTGTTTTAGCCATTTCCGGTTGATGAGGCTTGAGGCTACGATTACCTTTATAGGACACACCAATCTTAGAATGCTCATCATCCACCTGACGATGTTCTGAAAGCATTCAATCCATACAAGTTCGTTCCGGGTTAGAACGAAACCGAAGGCACTTTTTCGCTACACTCGTTTTGAAATCACCCTAAGAGTTAACGACAATAGCCCTTGCACTCTGAATCTTCATCTCGAACCTGAAAGTACTACCCCCGTTAAACTCGTATTGGAAAAACCCTCAGAGTACTAACAACGAATAGTCCTTACACCTCGAGTCTTCACTCTTCACTTGAGATTCACGACCTAACGTTTAATTTAGATCGATGTGGTTTTCGGAATACCAAATTTGGAAACTCGATCCCGGTCTCATCGAAATCCAAACGCCATCTTTTAGGTCCAAGTTGTTTTAAAGTTAAAACAATTCAATTCATCATTATCTATATACACACAGATAGATAATTCATATATCACAATAGATAATCACATTTTCATCATAAACAGATAATCCGTATTATCATCACAAATAGATAATCATCACAAACAGACAATCCATATTATCATACTTTAACTAAGCATCCATATCATATAGATATTACTCATCTCATTACTGAGATCACAACCATTCAATGAAATATCAATATCATCCATAAGCAATGATTTATTAATCACCATCTATAATTAATTTAAAATGAATTAAATTAATTACTTCTATCCCTAATTAATTTAAAGTAAATTAATTTAATTACTACATCTATAAATCCTGCTTATATATCCATTAATTAATTATAATCTAGTTAATTAATCATTCTCTAAGTATTCATCTTGATTAAACACCTTTGATTAATCATTCTCTAATTACAATAAGTAATTAGTCTTTAATTAATTTCACAAATTAATTAACCTTAATCATTTAGTAATTAACATTTAATTACTTCATTTATTTATTAACTATAATTAATTACATTTATCCTTAATTAATTACATTAATTAATCACTTTATTGTTAATTGTTCCTTAATTAAACAATTCTTAATAACATCAGTAATTATATTAATTAATGATCTCTAATTTATATTTAAATTAATTACTTTATTTAAATTAATTACATTTATTAATTAATCTAAAATTTAAAATACAATTATTAATCACCCTTGATTAATATCAATCCAGTAATTAACTACCCTTAATTACTCATTAACAAATTAATTATTCCATAATTAATTATCTTCATTAACTAATCCCTTGATTAATTACAAAAGTAATTACCCAAATTACTTCATTATAAATCATCTTTCACTAATTACATTCCAGTATTTATCATTTATTACTTCCCTAAGTAAATATGCTCTATTAATTACATTAAGTAATTACTCTTATTAAATCATCAAATGATTTTCTTAAATTAATTAAATTAACTTAAACTAATCACATTATCATAATTAATTTCAATAAGTAATTAATCCCTTAATTACTTTTATCAAGTAATTATGCTTAACAATTTACAATTGATTATCTTCAATTAATTAATCTAATTAATTATCAAAATTAATCACATTAATTAATCACTTAATAATCCTTAGATAATTATCTTTATTAACTAATAACATTCTCTTTAATTACTTTCTTAAGAAATTTATCTTAGATTAATCATTATTAATCATCTCTAATTATAAATTAATCTAAATCATTAATGTAAAATCAAATAAATAAGTCATTCCTTAATTCTCTTATAAATTAAATTCTTTTATTATCTTAATTATTTCTAGGATAATTCATTTACTTTATTAATGACTTCATTAACATTCAAGTGTATTTAAAACATTACACTTCTAAATTTAAATTCAAATTCCATTTTGAATTTAAGATTCAAAATGTTTAACCATTTAAACATTTATCCAAATTTAAATAAATTTATAAACCTTAAAATAAATGTAAAGAACATTCATTACTTATATAAGATACTTATATAAGAAAAAGTTTAAACTAAATTACTTAATTTTATTAAAAGAAATCAAGCTTTCAATAAATTGACTATTTAACTTCCAAATTTAAGTTAAACACTTCATAACTTTTCATTCAAATATTAAAAGAAACCTTTTATAAAGAATTTTATCAAGTTTAAACATTTATTTGAAAACAAATTAACTTTTAAAATCTACTTTAAAACATTTAAACTTGTTCAACATTTAAATTTACAAAACTGATTTAAATTCAAGATTTGGATTCATAGTAAACTTGAATCCATATTTAGACTTGATTTAAAACTTGATTTAAATCTTGCTTTAAATTTAAAATTTTCATTTTAAAACTTAGGATTCAAATGTTCATTTGAATCCAAACTTAAACTTTGAATTTAAAACCCCTGTTTTAAATCATGCTTTAAATTTAAATTTCATTTAAATTTTAAAAACTTAACACTGTCAGGTTATAAAACCTGAAACCAACCACTGACCCGAGACCACCTACTAATGCTTCGAGACAAAACCCTAAATGCTTTGAGTAAAATACTCGAACTACTCGAGTAAAACTCGAGTTCCATTCTCTGCTCAAACCCAAAAGTTCACCAGAACTATAAAATGCATGGTGCACATGCACTGTGGCTCTGGCAACCTTCAGCCATCATCACCACCTTCATCACGTCGCCGACTATCTCCAAACATGATCACGACCATCAGAATTCACACAGTAGCTCGAAATCAAAATCGAGTTAGCCAAACAAACCTGGAACTTGACACTGCAAACAATGCCCAAACCTGTCAACACCTCGTCAATTCATCTCCGACCATCAGAGCACCAGTGACTCCGGCCAAACCTTCGTCTACATCCCCTCTTCCAATCCCCAAAACCCTGCAACACTCGATGCACCAGAGGAATCGAGAAGCATCAAAATTCCGATCACCAGAAAACTAGATTTAGAAACTAAAATGAGCAACCACTATTGCCACCTATCTCTAACCATCCACCTGCCATTTTTCCTCCACTCACCAATCATTCCTCCACCTCTAGGAAGAACTACAGCATTCCAGATCCACTAGATCATCAGATAAATCCCAAAAACATTCATCACCGAACAACTCCTCGAATTCTAAGCTAAAAATCACAATATTTCCACTAAAATTCATAATTCGTTTAGATGAATCAGATTATATAATTTCAAAGTGAAGTTGTTGTTATAAATTTTTAACCAAAACTTGATTTTACTGTAATTCCAATATTTACAGTTTATTTATTAAACAATTCTACCTTAATCTATTTTTAAAAACAAGAATATAATGTTATTAACAATTTCTCTTCAGTGATCAATGTCAAATTTTGATTATACAGGAAGTTAAAAATTATCTTGTGCTAATGATGGTTCGTTATCAACAACAAAGCACAAAAATGTAATACTCAGAAACAAGTATGCAAGCAATATCATACTCATATACACATATTTATATTCAAACTCAAACTCAAACGATCGTTAGAGGCTATACTATCATACATGCAATAAGATTCATCCAGATTAAAAAAAGAACTGTTTTTAAAAACAGAAGTTTACTCACTTATGAAGAAGCAGAGAGCATTGTTCCTGTAACAGCTAAATTTGATTGATGAAGTTCAACCTGCTGTTGCTTTGAATCTACATGTTATGGATCCAAAGAGGTTGTGTAGTAGTTTTTTTTTAAATTTTGCAGTTTACCTCCATTTTCTTTTGCTTAGAGTTTGAGTTGATCTTCATTTAGATTACAGATTTGAAAACTTCAGCAGATTTGTTATGCAGATTTTTGAACTTAAGTTGTATTTTGTTTTGAACTTTTCTTTAAATCTGATTTTAGTTTTAGAAGAGAAGAAAGATTGAAGTCACATGATTTTTCCAAGTTTTCTTATCTATATTTATAAATAATTATTTTCAAAAATAAATTAATATTGCCACTTGTTACATTAGGTTGTAGAGTGATTTACAAGTGTCTTTCTTAAGAGTTAAATGCCTTACACATGTTACATTTTAATATTAAATAAATTTCTTAATTTTATAAATTTTTTAAATTCATTTCTTATTTATGTTATCAAATTTTTTAAATGTTTATTTTTATATTTTAAAAATATACTTTCAAAGCTAAATTTTCAAGAAAGAAAATTTAAAAAGAAAACGATATTGAATTATACCTTATTTCAAAGTTCCAACTAAATCATTGTACTTTAATGTATATGAACTAAGTCTAGTTCAAAAAAATAATTTTTTAAAAGAAAACAAAATAAACTTTTATTATAATATACAATTTAAACTATTATATTATTTTTAAACAAAATAAATATTTACTTTGATTTCTTTTGAAAATATCGGATAGATTTTTAAATTAACTTTTGAAAAGTTTCTATATTAATTTCAATCAAATTTTCCAATTCACAAGTTATACACATATATATATATATATATATATATATTATAAATTTGAAAACATTCTTATTAAATTTATGTTTAAATTAAAATCAAACTCCCTATTTACAACGTATACACATATATACATTATAAACAGAATATCCTTTAAATTAGCTTAGAAAGATTAATTTTATCATTTAAATATTTTTAACTTTGAAAAGAATAAGATTCCTAAATTAAATTATCATTATTATAAATTTTGAAAAGGTAACATTTTTCAAACTAAATAATTATTAGTTTTCAAAAGATAATTTCTGTTTGAATTAGATTATTAAATCAATATTCACATTTTAAAATAATTATTAATGGAAATTATTAAATAAATATTGCCCAAATTTCCAGGACATCACATCAAGAAAAGCTCCAACTCTGAAGGTAAGTCTTGAATGCTGAATCACTCAATCTGACTTGAGCGTAAAGAAAAACACAAAACACTCGAGTCAGGACATAAATACTTATGAACTGTAAATCAACTCAAGTGAACAGTAACAAAATGCATCAGTAACTTAAAGGATGCTTGGGATCGCCCATCCTCTAAGAATCCGCCAAACTATTTACTATGTAGTAATATTGCGCTATTATAATAATGTCTACAGTAAAATAAACTTACTTAAAATAGCATTCCGGGCTTACCCATATCACCCTTCACACATAATAGTCCCAGTAGTCCATCCGATATCATGATATCTCCAGATCGGAAAACTATCAGAGGATACCACACGGGCTACGGGAGAAAAACAAACTCGTAGTAAAGGCTCGGTATAGTAGGTGACACGACACACAAGGCAATGCCAGGATAGATATACCAATTACGCACACGGGCTGGTAGTAACGTAGCAGCCACATACGCCCACCTCGGAACACACTCCTATATCAAAATCGAAGGATGGACATCTAATCAATCACAATTAAACAAAGAAATATAAACATATATATACAATACAAAGCTTAATTGAAACAATAGGAAAGTAGAAGCAACAAATGACATTACCAAGCTTTTCAACCATTTTTGCTTGACCACCACTCCATGTATGCTCGACCATACATGCTTAGTGCTTGGCCACACATGTTTTCAGGTGGAAAAGGATATGGTTTGGCATCACAAAGGCATGGCAAGCACAAAAATGTGAAGTGGTTGGGGATGATATGAGGAGGTAGGTGATACAACTTGAAGAATACAAGGAATAAAGCAATATAGGCAAGTTTGCTTCAACATTTGGCTCAGCCATGGTCGATATTGAGCTCGGCCATGATTGTTTCATGATTGGACAGAGGAGTGGCTGATGGTAGTGGGTCAGGTCATGATGGTGGTGGAGCTATTAGAGGTGGCCAAGGTAAAGATATGGGAGGGTATGGTGAAGTTATGGCTATTTCAAGGGGTTTAACGCAAATTTGAGGTGATGGCATCAAATAAAAGGTCATGGCCTGTCTTGTCCAGAGGTGGAGGGCTGAAGGCTGTTGTAGATGGTGGAGAGGATGGTGGTCAACAAGGAGAGAGGTGGAGTAGAGGCTAGCTCGAGCAAACTTGCAAAGAATCAAAGGCAAAATCATGTGAAAAGAGGAGAAAAAGGTAAGAGAAGAAGCCATTTTTTTTATTTTCTTGAAGCCGTAAGTTTTGTTTGAGGAAGAGGAGAATATTTCACATGAATGCTGAAAGAAATTCATGGCTAGGGTAAGAAGGAAGGACGGTCAACAAAAAATAAAAAGGCAAGTAGAATTTGGAAAGGCAAGTAAATGAAAAGACATAGAAAAATGAAAGGCCATTGCCTCTTCACATTTCCATTTTCATTTAAATCAAAAAAACTAATTAAATTCAGAAAATAAAATAAAATGCTGAAAAAAATAAAATGAAAACGAAAATAAATAAATATATTGTAGAAAAATATAAAATAATTAAGAAAATAGCACAATAATAGAAACTAGGGTGAAAAATTGTAGATAAAATACAATAAGCTTTGGAAAATTATAACATCACTTTAAAAATATTTTGAAAATAAAATGTATGCATAACATGACATATTACACAAATTAGAACAAGATTTGACAAACAAAAATATTATTTATATAAATTAAAATAAACAATTTTGTTAAATAAAACAATGTACATACAATATTAGAAAAAGCATAACTTTCACAATATAAATCGGATTTCAACGAAACAAAAAGCAGTATTCTTGAAATTTTATTTATTTTCATAATAAAAGATAAAATTCAAAAATTCAAATATTTAAATTTTAAATTTAAAAAGGTGAAGTCAAAGTTTGACCAAATTGACCAAAATTCACATTTATTGGAAAATATTCCATTTATTCCTGATTGAAACTACAATTCACATCAAAGTCAAAATTTATATTTAAAAATAAAAAAAATATTCTTTTTAATAGCTAAAATAAAGTTTTTAAATCAGGAATTTAAATTAAAATAATTAAAATAAACAATTAAAATAATCACAAAATACAGGGTTGTTACACCTGAGCTCTAGAACGTCCTAACCTGAAAATTTGTAATATTCGGTCTGACCCAAGCATTACAATAAAGTAACACCCGAGTCAGGCTGGAAACCAGCGTGAGTAAACCCATCTAATAGGAAATACTTAAGTTATAAACTTCTTTGAAAACCCAGGGTAACTTGTCCAACATTACGAGTTCTTATCTTGTTATAGCCATCACCTGTTACTAAATCCATTATTAAAATAATATCCAAGTGCAATTATTTATTCAAAATAGTCTGATTTACTTAATTTATTCAATTGCATCCTATTTGATTCTATAAATCAAAACTCGTAAAGATTGTATTGTTTACCAAATCGAAGTGGTTTCGGATAACGTTGATATCTGATCCCGGTCTATTCGAATCCAAATGCCACCCTTCAAGCCAAGTTATTTTTAGCAAAACAATTTCATTTTCAGAATGTCAAAATTCACATAAAAATTCCATCTTAATATCTATTCGGAAACGTCTCGCATTTCATATTTAACTGTTCATTTCAGGTTATTTCCTATCACAGAATAACTGAAAACATCCTATTAGTGAAACGAAGCAATCCATTGTACTTAATCCAATTTTAAACTATTCATAGACTAGGTTAACTAGTCACACAAACCATTAATTTACTTTAGAATAGAATTAATTTATTATTGCAAATCATGTTTAATTATCAGTAAATTAATTACAAACCATTTTATTTTATTCTGATTAAATACCTGGAAATAAATTAATAATTAACAAGTATAATTAACTTAATACTTTAAAATAATTAAAGGTTTAGATCATTTTATTTTATCATTAATTATTAACTAATTACAACTACTTATTTACTTTAATAAACGTTAGTAATTAATAAATAATTAACGTATATATAATTATCTTAACTTAATTAATTTTAAGTTTAAATTATTTTATTTATCCTAGCCATTACTAATCCTAAGGTTTTAGTTAACTTAAGGTTTTAAATCACTTAATTTATATAACTATAACTAATTACTTTGAAAACCATTTTCTTTTCATTTAATTTTTTTTATATTTTTTCCTTTTATTCTTTTCTATTATATTTTTTTTCTTTTCATTTTACTTTTCATCTTCCTCACTTTCTTTTCACTTTACTTTTCATTTTCCTTACTTTCTTTTTCCATATCTTTTACTTTTCTTTATTCTTCCTTACATTCTTCCCTTAACTTTATTTCGTTTTTCTTTCTTTTCCTTTATTCTTTTTATTCGCTTCTCTTTATTCGTACTTTTACTTCTTTTTCTTCTTGCTTTTTTTTCTTTTTCTTTCCCCTTTTCTTTATATTTTCTCATTCTTTCTTTTCTTTTATTCTTTTTTTACTTTTTCTTTTATTTTTCCTGTTCTTTTTTTTCTTTTTTTTCTTCTTTATTTCTTTTTCCTGGCCCATCCAATTCCGGCCCGACTTCACTTTCTTTACTTCTCTTTGTTAACTTCTACCATTTCTCTTCCTTTGTACAGCACGAAGACGTGCATGAACCTAGTTATGTGCACCTTCACACGCATGCTAACTGACCAAACACCCGTCGACGTCTCTCGCGAGTCGCCAACGACCACCACCCTATGCCTTCACACCTAGAATCCCAACCTACCCCTCATTTGAAAATTTCGAGCTTCAGCCGCTACCTGAAAATGACACCATGGCCTTCCCTCGCCTTGCCTCGCCGCCTCCAATCACCGGAGTCCACGCCACTTCGATAGAAGCTCTGCCACTCTACTCTCCACCTTCTCCCTACACCGCAGCCTTGAATCCCCACCACGACGCCACAGTTCACCCACGACCGACACTCTCCTTAGACCTTATTTCTTCCCCGACCGCCACCTTGACGACCATCAAGCCACCTCTCCATTTTTTCCTTACTCTGCCTCTCGTCAGCCTCCTCCCGACCAAATGTCGATTCCTATTACCACTGAGATCTCCAATGATCATCGACCCAAAATCGTTCAACTCCTCCTATCTCGACGCATACGTGATTAAAAATCATAAAACCTCTTCTAAAAATCTTCTTTCTCAAGGCCGATCATGATTATTTAACTTTAGATCTTAAATAAACCACTAAATTTCTTGACAATGTTGGCTAACCTACTGTAACTTCATTTTTATTTCTCTAAACTGTATAATATTTACTAAAACCAATTTTAATACAAAGTATGATAAAAAACAAACCCTTTTCCTTTAAACATCCTAGCCTAAATTTTACTAGAATTGGTGATAATGATTTTTGAAGCAAAACAGATAGGGAATAAGAAAGAACAGAGCAAAATAAATATGGTACAGGTTTGATATATACATCTTTATATATGTATGTATGTATGTATACCCACATCCCTTTCTAAGCAAGCAAACTTGTCAATTACTGTTATTTTCTTCCGAGCCTACTCCTAGATTAGTAGAAAGAAGATCTGGTTTAAAGGTTTTACTCACTGTCTAATTCCTTTGTGTAGAAAAATATTTTGAGATTAAACTGCTGGCTTTGGTTTTGATCCTTCCTGGCTTGAGTAGTTCATGATTTCTCTAAGGTTTGAAATAGCAGTATTGTTCTTTTGTTTTGTGTATTTTTTTGTACTTAAACAAACATATGCTCGGCCATATATAGATGTGAATAGGAGTGTACATGGTAAGCTACAGGTGTATAGGCTTCGATCTTTATCCTGTATATATTTTCTCTTTTCTTTTCATTTACTTCATCTTTGATCTGAAAATTTTCTGACCTGAATTGATTTTTCCCATGACTTGATCTAGTGTGACCTTGATTTAAGGTTTTGTATGCTTGAAATGATGTATTGTATGCTTGAGTTGAAATTTGCATTAAATGCTTGTCTCCCTATGTTTACACATATATATCTATATACTTATGTATGTCTAATCCTTATATATATATATATATATACACACACACACACCTATGTACTTATGTATATTTATATTTTGAACGTTATAATACTTGTCTACATGTTTATATATATATGTGTGTGTGTGTGTGTGTGTGTGTGTGTGTGTGTGTATTTGAACATTTTATCTTTAATTTAATTGATGGGATTCATATATATGTGTGTGTGTGTGTGTGTGTCTGTATATATATATAAATATATTTCCATATGCATTTATTTTTGGTTATCATCATGCACATTTATTTTTATATTCATACATATTTTTCCTTTACTTATATGTATGGTTATATACACATATCTATTTATATACATTACTTCGTATAGGCATATACATATACATATAATTTTATATATTATCCACAATTAAAGTTTGTATATATGTTTCTATATATATATATATATAGGTCTTTTTTCCTAATTTAAATGATGGAGTTTATTATTTATTTTCTATGAGATTCGTCATATCCAGAGATTTATAATCCAATACCTAATATAATTTTTTAGGTCAATTTATATGTCCAGGTAGTTTTAATTATCAGAAATTTATTCGTTCGACATATAAAAGTTAATATTTTAATAATATAATTTGGTTAATCACCCAATTATCAGGTGCCAAAAATCCCCGTTGTCACATTCCTCCCCCTTTAGAACTTTTCATCCTCGAAAAGGAACGAAGTGAAAATTTTAATTTACTGTGTATTTTAGTTGAATTATTCTTTAAACATTTACCTGAATAGTTTTATAAAAATACTTTTTATAGCTCAATGTCTCAACATGTTCAGCCTTGTTCTCGTAGAAATTTAGACAAACGTTGATCAGGCGCAGCACTGAAAATCTGTAAGTACGTAGTGAACCCGTTTCAACACCCAGTGAAAATACTTGGTAAAAATCTTTTGTGAGAATGCCCTGGAAATCATCACCCCCTCCATGGGTCGCAGTTAGCCCGATGATTACGTCGCCATCCCGGCGAAATCCATAGAAAACTGTAGGCATCCGTACCCCTCGATTTCACCATGGAACTGCCATAGATCGCAGCTACACCTAGGGTTACGTTGCTATCGTAGAAAAAACCATGTAACTATAGGCATCAGTGCCCTTGAAATTTCGCAGTCAAATGAAACTTCACCACATAGATCGTAAACTACACTGGTCGAGTACCAATGTAGCCTGTAGGCACTCATGCCACATGACTTTCACTATGGACCACATAGATCACAATTTACCGATGTTACGTCGCTCTTCCAGTGAAACCAAATGTAAGATTTAGGCAATCGCTTCCCCTCGACTTACGCTATGGAAGCGCGGTAGACCGCAGTTACACCAAAGTTACACTGCCGTAACAGCATACCCCAATGTCTCTGTAGGCATCCCTCGACTTTCGCTACCACAATCACAATCCACAGGAACTACAGTTTAGTCCGGACTTCCTCTGGAATCAAAATTTAGAACCACCCTTAGGGCTCAAGGCAACACCACCCAGTGGATCTCCTACTATAAGTTTCAACTTTTTCCCCATAGCATTCTCAAAACATTTCATGCTATATACATATAGTATCTTTCAAAACACATTCTTTATATGTATCACATATAAATTTCAAAATCATATCTCAAAATCGATAGTTCTCAAACTTAGCTTTCCAAGTTCCCAAAATTTGCTTTTTGCCAAAACTAAAAACCTTTCAAATCATTAAGTTCCAAAACCCTTTTCCAGTTCCATTTTCAAAAAATCATTCTTATATATGTATATAAGTTTATTCTTTCGACTTGAATAATTTTCTCATACTTATATAAATTCAACTTATATTTCAAATATACTTCACAGATTTTTGTTCTGGTTATAATTCTCATTAATGCCAACTCAAATTTTTGTTCAAGTTCGATTTCTTTTTCCAAAGTCATTTGTACCATTACTTACTTCTTATAAAGTGAGTTCCAGTTATCATATTATCCAATATTTTATTTTTAAATCATCATATTTTCTCATTAGATATTATTATTTTACTTTAAAATCATTTCTACTTTAATTTTCGATTTCAGCTCCAATTTTGGATTTTCGCTTCCATTTCCATTTGGGTTACCACTTCAATTTATATCTCAACTGGTATTAAATATAAACAGTTTCCACTCTGACTAGTTTGAACTTAGAACATAACTTAAATAGTTTTAGAATAGTTAAATAGTTAATATAAGATAGTTTAAGCATTAAAAAGAATGGTTTGTAAAGTAATTAGCTTGGAAAAATAGATTTTAGACAGTTTATATTAAAATAATTTGTTTGAAAATAGTTTAAGAATCAAACTGGTTCAATTCCCAATCTCCACTTAAATCAATTTCAATTTCCACTTCCACTTAGATTGATTCAATCCAGATTCCCTTTTGAATTAACTTCGATTCCCATTCTAATTCAAATCAATTCCCAATTAATTCAATTCAATTCCACATTGAATTAATTTCAATTCCATTCTCCATTTTCAATCATCTTAATTTATTTTAAATTCAGGTTCGGTTTCCAAAATGTTGATTTAATCACTTAAATCAAATTAACCTTTAACATTTAATTTAACAACCCAAGTCTTTTAAAATAATTGAATTCTAAGCCAAATTTCAAGTATTCAATTAAATTACCTTTACTTAAACTTATTCACGAGTTTAGATTTTTTTTAAACAAATAAATTTTTAGAATTCAATTGATTTCGCAATTATAACTTCAAAGTTTAAATCAAATCCTTTAAACAATTACGATTGAGAAGTTCGTTTTTTTACATTTCGAACTTAAGTTCAAAATGATTCCATTTCCCTAAATTCATTTTTATTTCTAAGAATCAAAATCTTTAAATGGTTTCTAAGTAAATTTTTATTCCCATTTGATTTCAGCAATGGATGTATATCATTTCAATCCACTTCTTAATTTACTCGAAATAATCCAATTTTACAGTTTTATATATATCGTCGATAACAACAGGATGATAGTAGGATATGCCAAAGTAAATAAGCATCCAAGTTATCTAAAGCACCAATCAATAGCATCCATCACACATTTCCAGAATTCAAAACCCATTTTATTTCAAAAGCTGTTTGAAATTATCCATACATAACTTCTTATCAAATCCATACTTTTCTTTCCAGTTTAATCCATTTAACTTCCCTAAGTTAAATCTTAATCCCATCTTGAAACTTCCAATTCAAGTTATAAGTTCAAAACTTATTTAATTTCCCTCATGTTAAATTTCAATTCATTTAATCCATTCAATCTTACCCAATTTAGATTTCCATTCCAAATTTAAATTTCTTATCGATATTACTTTCTCACTTATAAGTTCAAAAACTTGTTTCTTTTTGGGTTATACTCTCATTGCAGGGGGAATTCAGAATTCAACACTTAGTATTTATTTAAAATCGACTTTGATATTATGTATATCTACATATACACATATTTATTTCATCAAGTCATATTTTAAATTTTAAACCATTATGGGTTTTCTATTCAAAACAAATTCATCTTCACCAACACTTGTTATAAACAAAGATTCCTATATCAAGGCATATTCTGCTAATACTACTTATTATTTCCTTAAACATTTTGAAACAATTTCAAAAATTTCTAGGCTTAAATTTTAAAACTTCACAATTAAAATCATTTCAATTTATATGTCATACTTATCTAAATTGTTACTTCCTTAAAACATTTCAATCTGTTTTATCACTATTTATATTAAAAGTAAACATCCCTTTATTTAGACATAACAACCAATTTATGATAATAATATCATATCTAGAAACCAAACACACCATATATTCCATCATAATTTATTGGAAAAATATAATCAGGGTTACTTATTTCAAATACTTTGAAAATTCCTTTGAATTTTCCAGGATTTAAATTCAGGTTCGAATCCATATTTTAGCTTAACTTATTTGTATAGTTAATCCTTGTCCAAATTACTATTCGGTTATGTGTGTTTTACCACTTAAATCTTATAATCTTATTTAATTTCAATAATCAACAACCAATTACCTTAATATATAATAATAACTAGAAAAATCAGTGCTTTATATATCCAAATATAAGCTTATATAAAAAATCTTTTTAAAATCGTTTTTAAAATCATTATTTAAGAAAATAACAAATACGCCCTCGTATAATACTCTTAACTCATTCTAGGGTACTACTGACCCTATCTCTAATGAGTAATCCCCACCAAAGCCAAGGTTCTCGCTTGACCTTTAGCTCCAATACCAAGTGTAACAACCTAGAGATTTTCAACCTCGAAAATCGACACTAATACGTTCACGGTATAGGGTTTCCAGCACTCGATTGCCAGGCACCCTATACAGTGAACGTATTAGTGTCTATTTCCGAGGTCGAAAATCTCTGGGCTGTTACACCTAGGATGAGTAATTCATTAGAGATAGGGTAAATGACACCTAATAACGAGTTAAATATATTATATAAGAGGGCATATTTGTTGGCGATATATAAAAATGATTTGTTTTGAAAATTGGCCAATGAAATAATTTTACTTAGGGTTATATTTTGAATATAAAGAAATATCTTTCAAACGATATAGTTATTAATATAGTGATTAGTTGTTTGATTTGAAAATTTAAATACAAGCACCTTGTGAATTAAGTTTCACGATTTAACTATAAGGTGTTTGATAACAATATTGGGTTAAGCGTAATGAATTTATAAGATAATAAATGAGCATGTTGTATAAAGTGTGTTTCGTAAGAAATCAAATGATTTTATAAAAGATGAAGTTGGAAGATATGTTTTATAAAAGGGCTTTTGAGAATTTCAATCTTGGCGTTTTGGAAAATTTTGGCAAAGTTCAAAGAAATTGGAGAAAAGCCATCTAATATAAAGTAATTAAACGCTTCATACAAAGTGATATACATATACATATATATATATTAATACAAAAAATTTAAAAATATGATATTTTTTAAATAAAGTAATAAATTTATAAATGGATTTATAAATGAGATTTTATTAATAAATGAGATTTATAAAAGAGTAAAGTTATAAATGGAATTTTATAAATAAAGAGGCTTTTTAAAAAGAGGTTTTATAAAATAGAAAAAAAATTATAATCATAGTTTCATAAATACTGAAATTATTTGTGTTGAGATTTAAGTGTGGATTTTATAGAAAAAATATTCATGTTTTAAAAGTTAAAATAATCTTTTAAATTAATGTTTTGAAAGTGATATTTTTCAAATGTAGATTAACGACTTTAAAAAGTGATTTAAAATGTACTAAGTAATGAAAACATATATTTCAACATTATTGTTGTAATAAATGTTTTCGGGAAAGTGAGAAAGGCATGGACCATAACACTTGTAACGACCTGGATTTTTTGTCAACTGCTATTAAAAATTAACTAATTTTAAATATTGAAATATTAATTTTTATAAGTCTAATAAATAAATTTTCTGATATTGGAGATATCTGAATATATAAATTATGGAGACCATACTAAATTTTAAAACGCTAATTACTGAAAATGATAAATATATATGTATATATATACTCCACCATTTCAAACTTATGGAGACAAAAATATATATAAGTATATATATATGTATGTATATATGTTTATATAAAATAGTGAATATGTAAATATGTATATGGTAAGAATATGTATATTTCAAAGTCAAGCACACAAAAATCAAATCAAGCCCATACATAAATCAAATCATGCACATATCAAATCAGCCTAAAAATCAAACCATGCCATGAAATCAAATCAGCAAAAGAAAAAGAAAATGAGAAAAAAATATGAAATGAAGAACCTGTACATGCTCATACATCTCAGCCACCTTCTTGTGTACCTCAGCCTCCTTTTTGTTTCAATGTCCCCCTCTCATTCTCTATATATACAAAGTTATACTTGTTCATGTATAACATATAGAGGAAAAAAATACAAAACAAAGATCTGGCGCCATTTAGAAAAAAATAGGATTGAGTCATTCAAAGCTTGAAGACAGCAGCATGTTCGTCATCTTAGAAACCGATCAGTAAAACAACCTTATTTTTATTTATTGGATATTATATATATATATATATATATATATATATAATAGGGTTTTGGATGAATCTTTGATCTGTGACAAATGTATATGTATCTATTTCGTGTATATGCATATGTATAGGTATGTTAGGCATGATACTTCCACCTGCACATAAAAAACCCTGTATATCTTCTTCCAAAACTCCTCTGTCATGTTTGTTTTTTTGTTTAAAAAAGTTAAACCTTTAACTTTGAAAATTATTATCTCATTATCCATTTAACTTTAAAACATGATACCAAAACCAAAATTGTTTTCTTTTGAAGGAAGAACATTTTACAGTGAGTAGGTCAGTTATGGCCAAAATTCGAATATCGTAATTTATAGAATGGATCATTTGGTTGTGATCGTTGGGGAAAAACTCAATTTTTATGATTGATTTGGGATTTTTTTGTCGTGTGGAGGTAGAAATTAAGAGATAAACGGATTTGGGAAAAATGCCAATTTCAAGCGACATAGTCGATTTTGTGCCTCGGCGTTCGGCGTGGAGGTGGCTTAGAGGATGGCGCATCAAGGAAAAATGGCGTGGTAATTTCTAGATGTGTGTGTGGGTGAGGCGAGGTAAAAGTAGGGTTTAAAGGTTGGGTCGGGGGCATGGCTGAATGATCGGAGGAGGTGTGTACGTGCACATGTGTGTGCACAACTTCGGGTATTCGAACATAAGGGAGAAGGGAGAAAAAAACTGGAAGGAGAAGGGGAAGAAAAGGAGTATGGGCTGGGTTTGATCAAGTGGGCTTGGTCGTTTTAAAAGAGAAGGTAAATTGAATTTGTTATTTAATTTAATAATCTATAAATTAAGAACTTTATTTTTCTTCCATCTTAAAACAAATCAACATGAGTTTTTGCGTCCAGTTCCTATCGCCAAATATTTTCATCTGAATTAATATTGCCGAGTTTTCTACAATGTAAAGTTTAATGATTTAAACAATTGTAAGTGAATATATAAGTAATTTCTAATTTACTTAATTATATGTTAATTAATAAATTAATTAATGGTTAAATGAACTGTTTAATTCTAAATTAATTAAGAATAAATCGTTTATTTAATTTCATGGATTGAAAAATAATCTGGATTTAAAATATATGACTTGACTCGGTTATTTGAGGCCAGTTTTGTTCTGATTTATAATTAGATTTAATATTGACCATTTATCGTTGATTGAGTTAATGATCTATGCTTTAACTGAACTTGGAGCTTCTAGAATTTTTAGCTAAATTTGAACGCTGTTCGAATTTGGACGAACCGTACGTGGAAATGATAACAAAAATAAAGGTGAGTAAATCTCGCTCATTTGGATTACTGGATTTAATTTATAATAATTAACATTATTTAATGGTTGATTGGATGAATTGGTAAATAATTATTATTAGTTGGATGTTATTTTATATACATTAGTATATATATTAGTAGTTAGATCTATTCCCGCCGATTGGAGCGGATGAGACCCTATGTGCCCCGCACAATAGCGGATGACCCTATATTACCACAATATCATGCCTCGAAGCGGATTGGTATTTTTATGTTTTCTTACATATGTGGTTGCAGGGAAACAGGTTGGAGGGATCTAACTACATTCTTCAAAATATTGATTTTTATTTCATATATAGTAATATATGATGTGTTTGAATAATCTGTGATGGATTATGGTGTGATTTGAATTTATTGGATGCTATAGTAGCACTGGCCTAGATTTAGGTATTTTAAAATACCATAAATATTATTCTAAATTTGAAAAGAAATTAAAAGGAGAGTTTGGAAGTGAAATATTTATATTGAGTTTGGGATTATTTAAAGAGGTATTGTTTTGGATAAAATAAGTGATTTGATTTTGAATTTGTACTTAACTATTTCGTGAAATAATTAAATAGAGATTCTAAAATAATGTACATAAAAGATTTTTAAACAATAAATTTAATTGAAATTTTTTAAATGTAAAATGGTTTTTAAAATTCGAGATTTAAATAGATTGGGAGAATAAAGGTAAATTGGAAATAAATATAAAAATTGTTGTACTGGATTTTAAATAAGATTTTTTCTGAATTGCGGAATGGAAGTAGAAATCGAGATTTGATCGGTTTTGGAATATATTTTGGGTTATTTAAGAAATTGGTTTATAAATAGAATTAAATTTAGAAATCGATTTATAAATAGATTTTTGTAATGTAAACCTGTATAAGCTGGGAAATGAGATTATGAAATTTATAAACAATATCTATAAATAAAATGAAATGATTATCATTTGATAAATTGAAGATATAAATTTCACAGTGGGAATTTATAGTGAGATAGGGAAATGAGTTTAGAAAGAAATAGTGGATTCTAAGTTGGGAATTTGGAAGAGAATTATGAAATAGGTAACGTAAATCGATTTGTGATAAATCAAGAGAGATATATAATTGCTAAAATGGTTTTTCAAATATAGATTTCTTTTTGGGGAGTTAAGTTTTGTTTTTAGAAAAGGATTTTGTAAAATTATGTAGTTTTAAAAACTATTAATTTGATTTAAATATTTCCAAAAGTTAGTTATTCAAATATTTAAATTTGTTGAAATGAGTTCTAAATATATAAACTTGTTTTATAAATTGATTAGAAATTTTATAAATAAATTTGAATTAGTTATTGATGTAATTTTAGGAAAGAAAAAATGCTTTGATATTATAAATAATTATTTAACCATATCTTTGGAATTTATTATTACTATGTATATATTTTAAGTAAGTAATTGGAATCTATTTATAAATATTCTCGAGATTTTAATCTAGATTTGTTAAAACGTATGTGATTGTTTTAAGTGAAGTGTTATAATGGGATTTCTAGAAATTTAGGGGATTTCCAAAATAGTTAGACTTGGAAACTTCGATAACGAATATGAATTCAATAAAGAGGTTATAAATTGTTAGATGGATTATAAATTAGTATAATCGATAAATTTTTGGGAATTATAAAGGGAATTAATAATATCCCAGAGATTTGTGATATAAGATGGAATATTCCTAAGTATTAGAATTAAATGGTTTTTGGATATATTCTGACTACGAGATGATTTTATAGAAATATTTTTCTAAGTGATGGATTACAAATTGAAATGGGAAATATTTAAGTGTTAGAAGTATCCTGTTATGGATATAAGAAATGGAAAATGTTTTCAAATATTGAAAGAGATTTGAATACATATCTTTGTAAAGATATTTTGAAACAAATATTTGGAAAAAAAATTTATAAATTGGGCCTAGTGACTGCTTATGTGTGTAATTTGATAGTTAAAATAACCGACTATCAAATCTGGCCAAATTCGTTAATCATTTCGAAGAGACCGGAATCAGATTTAACTATCCGAAAACCACTTTGATCCGATTTGAGCGTTGCGAATTGTGATATTGTGAAGATGTTAAAGATGGTGATATTTGAAGAGTTTGGTTTGTCCAGACCCAGTACAACTTATATGGATGAATGCTATCATTGCATTGTTGCCTGGTAGGCAGTGTTAGCTTTCCAATTATGAATGCTACTCAAAAAGGTAAACGTAGCCTCAAGCCTCATAAACTGGGAAATGACCGAAACAGGGCATGCAGCGGGGCTAAGTGGGTCACTCCTATTAGAGTACGTCATTATCTTTCTAGATACCCTATATTTACATATTTATGGATTGGTTGTGCATGAGATCTCAAAAAGGTTGGAAGACCGGGCTGATGACATATTCTGTACTAGTAGTCAAGTGCTAGGCCGGTTCTGTGTGGTAGGGAGCAAGATATTCTTGTCAGACCAGGTACATTGTTCTAAAGATGCACACATCGGAGGCAGTTTCTTACATGGTCATAGTATGGAATCCATTCTCCAATTCGCACCATATGGTTTTAGTTGTATACCAATTATGCTGAAACATGAGATGCGAGCATTTCAGCTATTTTATACTTATATTCTATAGACACTATTATAATATCAGATGATTTTGATATAAAATGTTTTGGTTATCGAAAGGTAAAAACCCGTCGTGTTTATGTGTGGCGTGGTCTTACGAGATACTTTGTTTTTCAAAGGATTTTGAAAATAGTAATAATTCAAATTGAGTTTTTTTCTCATGTTGGTTTGCCAAACTGACTTGGGTGTTATTTTATTATAATGCTCGGGTCAGACCGTGTATTACAGATTCAGGTTAGGACGCTATGGAGCTCAAGAAATGAGCTGGATGGCAGAGACGTATCCCACGTACTTGATTATATTCCGCTATGGGTTTCAAGCTGTATAGTTAGCACCAGTGAGGACAAGTTATTATAACTGTCCGGTATTGTTTTGCTGATTGTTGTACTCTGATGATGGTATGTATAAATAACAGTTATAGTTCTTCTATATAAAAAATATGATATTACCTATTATATATTGTTTCGCTGCGATTTATGAGATTCTATGTGTTGTTTAGTTTTCTTCTTATCTATCTTCTTCTTCTTTTCCCCTAACTATCGGGTTTTCCTGCGTTCGATTTCTCGGTATGTGATACAATGAACATATTAGTGTCGATTTTCAAGGGTCGAAAATTCCGGTCGTTACAACACTGTTATTATAGTAAGTGATTTTCGAAAAGAGGATGTTTTATATAATATATGGAATTTATTCATATCCTCTATTTGATGTAAAGATTCAAGGTGGGTAACTTATATCTATTTTTTAGTTAAGAATGTCATCCATTCAAGGTCTGAGAGGTAATGATACCCTTGTTAGGAACTGAAGATAGTGGTTTTGATGACAACAACCTTTGTAACTTATTTTATTAAAGCTTATATACTAACACTATTGCCAAGATATATATGAATCTTATTATGCAGGATATATATGGCAGGTATTGATTATTAAAGGCTGTATAGTATAAAGATCAAGAATGAAGAAATCAAGTTTGAAGACTCATGAGTATCAAGATCAAGATTTAAAGGTAAGTGTCATAATAACATGGAAATCTTCATTTTAAATTTCATTTGGGATGGAACTCATTTCTACCTTCTTAGTGGCTTACAAACCCACGACACGTAGCTTACAAACCTACGACAAGTGGCTTACAAACCCACAAACATCTTGATTTTGTACAAGTTCTCGAGTTCTGATGTTGTGAAATAATCTGCAGGAAGAAGCTTGCAAAACTACTTCAAAATGGTTTTTCAAAATGACTTTCAAAACTACTTTTCAGAATGTTTTAGCCTTAAGAATTATCTTTTCAAATGATTTTCGAAAAGATATTTTAGCCTTAAAATATTCTTTGTTTTTGTCTTTAAATAAACTCTTGTTTTAAACTACGTTTGTTTTCTAAAACTATCTTCTGATTTTTAAATATTCTTTATAATATATATACTTGAGATTTAAAATCAAATTTATATATACATTCTAAAAATATATTTTTCTACTCTTCTTTATTTAAAACATAGGAAAATTAGTTTATTTTACTCCAGAATCATTTCATGTTGTTTTCCTTTCAATACCATTTTCAAAACAAATTTTACATTGTTTTTAACTAAGGGATGTCTACATCATGGGATACCCCATGTCGATATGGTGGACGTTAAATTCAAAAGTATCAATTTTCAAAAGAAGTGTCTATTCATTTAAATCTCTTCACGAATGGTTATGGTTGTTACTGGTCTATAAATAGCCTTCACAAACGAATTTTTTAACAAACTATTTTCTTATTTTCTTCACTCCTTCTTCTCCACAAATCTGTATTCTAAAATTTTCATATTTTTAAGATCCTGCCGAAATTTTACCGAATTCTCAAGTGAATCAAATTAGAATCTCATTCTTGTTTGATTCTCTGCCCTCTCTCGAAGATCAAAGTGCTATTCAGAATTATTGGATCAATTTGTAATCAAAAGTTTATCGAGTCTCTCTATAAGGTGTGATTGTGCCTGGAAATCAATTGGGTGATCTTGTGTCCCATAAATCAACAGAGTTTGCCCCAGACTCGAAGACAGGAGGGATCCTCAAGTCCTTTAGAAATTGAGCATTGTAATCTTGATATTGGTATAATAAAAATCTGTACAAGGCTTTTGCCTTGGTGTAGGACTGGATGTAGGGTAACTCCGAACCAGTATAAAATCCGGTGTGTTCTTTCCTTTTACTGCTTTTTATTTACTTTTTGCATCTGTATTTGATTCTGTGATTGTTATGTGATTAAGTTCTGCATCTGTTTATATCACAATTTTTAAATTAGTCCATATATGTCTTAGAATCCATTAAACACTATTCACCCCCCTCTGGTGTTAAATTAGCCTTAAGATTCTTAATCTGCACTCCCTTTCAACCCCAACTTGGTCAGCTTCATTATTAACTAATAAACAGTTTGAGATTTGATAATCGAGAACTAATATTATGTATAATTAATCAGATCCTTATACTACTATTTTTGGGTTGTCGTAACGATGTTTTACGTAACATTCATTTTGACCCAATAAAATGTGTTTTGCAAAGTATGAAGCTTTCCTCGGAAATTTTTACAAATGTAAGTATATAGAAGTATTTTCTAAGGATTTAACTAAAATAATTTCTTAGGAGAGAATATAATTTATTGATGTAATGAATTATCAAAAAGTAGGTTTTTAGAAAAAGTTATGAAATATTTATAGAAAATAAATTGTTTACAAGTAGGTTTTGAAAACAGTTGTGAAAAGAAATATGTTATAATAAAAGAATTTATTATAATTTTAAATGGAAAAGATATTTATCTTTTGGAATGAAATATCTTCCTTTAAAAAGAGATATACGAAAATAAATATTTTGAAATGGTGTTATATATAAAGAAGCATCTTTATAAAGAAAAATCGGTATAAAAGATAAAAGTTTTATAAAATGTGTTCATAAAAAAAAATTGGGAAGAACATATGAGATACATGGATCGTTTCGTCACACTAAGATTCGAGTATGGAACTTTTAGGAGTTTACATGAATCCAAAAAAGGATTTATCACTCAATTTGTAACGATCTGCCTTTTTGGACGGTTTAAATCGACGATAAACCACACACGTCAGACTCAAATCATTCGAAAGGGCAGATTGTTATGGGGTAAATAAGAGAAAGCAGAGAAAGAAAAAAATACAGAATCTCACAGTGAAATGACAAAAAATAATAATCAAATAAACAGTTCATGAAGCTGTTTTACAAATAAATTTTATTTTTCTTTACAACACAAAATCAGCGTTGCATATAACCGAAATAAATAAACAAATGCAGTGGAACAACAAGATGCAGCGGAATAAATATAGTAAATAATAATAGTACAAAATCTTCATCTTCATCCTCTAAAAAGAAATCTTCCTAAACTGAAAACTCAGACTGACCCGAGTGAGATGAAAAGACAAAATACTCGAGCCAAAACTAAAAGATCTTACGTAATTTAAATCAACAGTAAATAAATATAAGTGTAACGACGTAGGAGATATTTACGGGGTTTGACATATCCTATCCAATATCTAACGTGGGCGCAATAACTTAAGAGATGTTCGGGATCACCATCTCCTAAGGATTTGTTAAATTATCTACTATGTAGTACAATACGCTAATATAATAGTTTCTACAGTAAAGTAATGCATTAAAATAGCTTTAAGTCGTTACCCATATTCCAATTAACACATTTTCATATGTTCCCATAGTCTATACAGTACCATAATTCCAACGTAAACTGGAGAGCTATCAGAGGGTACTCCATAGGTATGCTACAAACCAAACTCATAGAAGGCATGCTAGGGCATGTGAACACGACATTCGAGGCAATGCAAGGGTAGATATACCAATTGCGGATCCGGACTGGGGGTAACTCATAGCAGCCACTATCGCCCACCTCGGAACACACTCCCATAATCAAAATCAACGGGTGGCCACCAAATCATCACAAAGACATAATACGGTATCGAAGAAATGTGTCTGATTGGAGGAATTACCTAACTTGGCCCGGGGTGGCTCCTGTTTTAGTCACACCTAAGCTGACTTAAGGTAGTCAAGGTCACGTAAATACCTCATACAGAATCGTTCGTCAAACCATCCTACTTCATTTCTGGAATCTCCACCATGTGCACAGTTGTTAATATGGTTATCGATATTGTCAAAGAGTATGACAATATCTAATCTCGGTGTCTTTAACAACCAAACACTTGTTTCACACCGGATGGTTCTTTTACATTTCCAAAACCATTTCATAATTCATATCAAAATAACATATTCGATTTTTTTTAAACCATCTCTTTCGAAATCATATTCACTATCAAAACTATATTCACTTTCAAAATCACATTCTGTTTTGAAACTATATTCACTTTTGAATTTATCAGTAATATAGGTTAATTAAATCCTCGTTCCAAAATCATCATATTTACTCAAATATGTCAGTTCGCAAAAAGTATCGATTCCAAATTTCAACTTAGGTTGTATCATCATCAAGGATTTAAATATAAATATTTCAGCTTTACATAGTCTAAAATTTTAGAAAATAGTTTAGATAGTCATAAAATGTTTTAATAGTTTGAAAATAATTTAAAATAGTTTAAGATGGCAAAAGAGTTTAAATGAATTTAAATTTGATTTAAATTTGATTTAAATAAATTTAAATAGATTAAATAGACTTAAATTATATTACGTAGGTTTTAAATAGATTAAATAAATTTAAAATAGATTAATATATTTAAATTATATTAAATAGACTTAAAATAGAATAAATAAAATTAATTAGTTTGAAATTGGTAAATTAGATTAAATTGGATTAAATAGGTTATAATAGAAATAAATTAAAATTGTTTAAATTGATTAAAATAGTCTAAATTAATTTAAAATAGATTTCAAAGATATATCCAAACATTTTCAATAATTCAATTCCAATAAATTCATTTATATTTGACCCTTCAACTTTTAGATTCCAATTTAAATCCTTTGAACAATTCATTAAACCAATTCCAATTTTAACATCAATACTTGGATTATCGAAAATAATTCAGTTTTTATAAATCGATTTCTATTTCAAAATACCAGTTAAACGGATTCAAAATTTAAGGAATTAAAATAATTTAATTTAACAAATTCGGTGTCCATATATAATTTTCTACCCTAGGGTCAAATAATACAGATATTTATCATTTCAATCCACAATTTAAATTTTTACGGTTATATATCATATCAAACCACAACCCCGAATTAACTAAAAATCCATAAAATCGCTTGAATTTATCATTTCAACCCAAAACGATTTTTTCCTAATCTATAGATCGTTCGGGTATGTATCATTTCGACCCATAGGGAACTTGCAGTGTTAAAACGATATAAAAATACAACATCCAGTCATCCAATATCAACAATCAAACATGTATCACAAACATCATCCAAATCAACCAATAAACATCAATAGATAACTCATTATCAATAACATGTATTAAATTGACAATTAAATTTAATATTGAATTAAACGATGATTAAATGCAATATAAGTCAAATTTAACTAGAAATTGTGAGTGGGTCAAAACACTCACTTTTAATTTTGAATTTCTAATCACACCACAAATTTAATTTAACTAACATAGGATAGTTTAGTAATTGTGAGTGGGTCAAAACACTCACTTTTAATTTTGAATCGATTTAAAATCCAATTTAGGACCAAAATTCAAACAGTCTCAAAATTCGTCCAAACCAATTCCTAAATGTCCGAAATTTCGATACAATCGCAGCGGAGGAAACCGCATCCAAATCCAAGCACGTATGCAAAATTTATGTAATTTATAACCATAAACGATTAAAATTAAAACAAAATAAAATAACATACTCTTACAACGGCCACATTAGCGCCTTCTCCTGCTGTTTCGAAACCATACACGTACGAGAAAACACGCGACTTCAGTATAAAGCCGCCTCGACCTCTGTTGATCGCCTACCAATACATCGATCGTGACCAAGCCGGACCTCCTCACTAACCTGCCTCTGCCTCTACATCGACCTATGACCACCCACGTCACGTCCATATCGGCCACCAAAGCCAGCCGCCGCCAAGAACCTCTAACCCTAACCGAATTTTTGATGAAGATCCAACCGTTGATACGACGAACAACTAACACCGATGAACTCCACTCACGAATCTCCAAAACCCAGTACCTTCGATTCGACGATCAAAAAAAGTTGATCAAGACACAATGAATAGCCGAGAATTAACCACCCAATTTCGGCCATGCAAAAACCCCAATCGAAAAACCAACCGCAGATTTACCTTGTGCTCGTTGAGAGCTTCGAATGATATATAATATGACAAGGTTTAGAGGAGTTTGGTTTTGGAATTGAATTTTATGACGACCCAGATTTTTGACGCTCAAAAATCGACATCAATACGTCCCATGTATTACATGCCGAACAATCGAATGCCGAAAATACCAGATCGTTAGGGAAAAAGAAGAAAGAGGTAGAAGAAGAAAATGGAAATCAATACAGCAGTGGAACAATATATAATAGATAATAACTAATCTTTATACAAAAAGAGAATCGTAACTGTTTATACATTACATCATCAGAGTACAACACAATCAATAGCATAATATTGGACAGTTATAATGACTTGTCCTCATAAAACTGAATATACAGCATACCATGCATAGTGGAATATAAGTTAGATACGTGATATACGTCTCCGTCATCCAGCTCGTCTCCTGAGCTCCATAGCATACTATCATGTATCTGTAATACTCGGTCTGACTCGAGCATTATAATAAAATAACACCCGAGTCGGTCTGAAAAAACAGTGTGAGAAATCACACTCAAATTGAATTATTAAAGTTTCAAAATCCTTTGAAAATCAAAGGTATCTCGTAAGACCACGCCACAAATAAACATGTCGGATTTTTAACTTACGATAATCAAAAAATTTCATGTCAAAATCCACTGATATTATAATAGTGTCTAAGTACAAATACTTAAATCAAATAGCTGAAATTGTTACATTAATTAAATTCCAGCAATATTAGGCACTACAATCAAAACCGTAAAGGGTACGTATGGAGAATGGATTTCTAAGTGAACGACTAGGCACTGGGGTACCACCTGTCATGGTACGTGGTCTAGATCAGCGTACCGAGGGCCGCTCCCGATCCTCTGCAACACAAGACCGGACTACTCCTAACCTAGATAGCCCGAATAAGATCATCCCGTAGTTGGGATCAGCAACCGCACACACAGCCGAAATAAAAGGACTCTAGATAGGGGTAACCTTACCGTACTTGGGTGCGACCCACTTAGCCTTGCTGCATACCCAGATTTTCAGTCATTTACGGTTGAAGAGGCTCGAAGCTAAGTGTTATCTTTTTTGAATTATTCACTTGTCCTCTTATGAAAATGTACTGATAGCATTCATCCATAAAAGTCCATTCCCGGTCTGAACGGAACTAAAGGCACTACTCCTACTACATCCATTTTGGAATCACCCTCAGGATTAGTAGCGATTAGCCCTTGCACTTCATTGCTCCATCTTTGACTCCAAGATCTTGTCTTCATTCCGAAAACGTACTCGTTGGATCGAAGTGGTTTTCGGATTACAAATCCGATCCTGGCCTCTTCGAAACATCGTTCGTCATTTTTTGGTAAATACAACCCGGTTCTTTAGAAAATACACAGAAGAAAATAAGATCAGAGATCACATCCTAACCGTTAGTAGACTGATTTCCTCATAAACTTCATAAAAGAACGAACGAGTTTATACGTACAGTATAGCACCTCGAACGGTAACTGTACCATATAATTACCATACCTCTTCTAGATATTTCCGAAGTTATGTTTGGGTCCAGATATGATAGTCGGTTATTTAACTATCAAATAAACAATCAATTCAACCAAACACTTCATTTCCATGAAACTCCAAATCCCTTTTTAATTTAATTCTTATAAATTAAATCCCTTTATCCAAAATATATACTTATCTTATCGAGTTAAGTAAATTCACTTCAAATTTCCTTTTAAAAATAATTTGGAAAACTTTAAAAATAATTTTTGGAGAGTGCCACTGCGGTATCGAACCATGGTCACAGCTCAATAGTTACGTCTCTATCCCAGAGAAATTCAAAACTTAGCTACAGGCACTCGCTGCATCCAGTTACGCCATGCGAGTATACCAATACTTACAAAAACTCTTTTTTTTTAATTTCAAAATAATACCGACGAAATTTCTATAATAATTCTCTAAGTAATACTTTAAAAAAATCGACTTTTAATTAAAAGCCATTATATGAAATATAAATATTTAACAATTATCCTTTTAAAATCATAATACTAATTTAACCTTTAAAAATAATTAACTACTATAACTAACTTAATTTATAGATACCTAAAAAAAATTTGAACAACCGAATAATAAATTTTCTAAAAACATTCTTTTAAACACTTTAAATTTTCTAATAACTCTTAAAAATCTTTCTTTGAAAATATACATAACTTCTCAGGAAAATACACTTTCCACTCCAATATAGCCCGTCTAATCATTTATAAATCCCTCTCGATTTATCTCTAGTTTATTTTACGTTCCAATCTCGTAAATTTTCTTTCTCACATTTTCTAAAAATAAACCACCATTTAGTTTTAGAAACGTTTTACTATCTCCTTGTAAATTCCCACCATGAATTTAAAATCTCAAATATCCACTGATATTTACCTCACTTTATTTAAAAACCTAGTTTATAAATCCATAGTCTCATTTTCCTTTTAATCACTGTTGCAAAACACTTAATCGATTTCCAAATCGATTTTCTAAATTAATTCCACTTTAAAATTTATTTCTTGATTTACCAAAATTACCCCAAACTTCCTAATTTCATATTTACTTCCTTTTCTGACTTAAAGTTTTATTTAAATCTGGAACATCAATTTCTTACTTTATTTCAAAATTCTCCTTTTATTTTCCGAGGCCATTTACATCTTGAATTATAAAAATTAAATTCTTTAATTCTTAAACAATACCACTTAAGTCCTTAAAAACCCTTTTATTTCCATTTATTCAAAATCTCTATTTTTCCATACTTGGAATTTATTTAATAGGACTTTAAAAATCAACTTTTTACACTTTTCCCAAATTCATTCTTTCAATTTATTCAACTTCACTATAAATATTTTGCTTAAATATTCCCATTTTATTTTCTCTCAAAATTCCAATTTTTATATTTTTTATACTTTAATATGCCAAAATTATATCCAGCAAAACCATAGCATTTAATAATTTAAATTTTCAATATAATCTATTACAGATTATTCAAATAAATAATAACACTGAATATGAAAATAAGTTTCAATATTTTTGAGGAATCCAGTTGGATCTCTCCAATCTGTTTCCCTGCATTCACAGATTTTAGCATAATATAAAAATACCAAACCCACTTCGAAGGGGATATCGCAGTATATAGGGTCATCCTCTATTATACGGGGAACATAGGGTCTCATCCGCTTTGTAATGTGGGAATACCAATCACTCCAATATATATAGTATACTACTATATATAATACCACAATCAGCTGATAAAAATTTGTCAAATTAAACAATCAATCAATAATTAATTTTACTACTAAAATTAATTGCGGTAAATAAAAAGTTGAGTGAGATCAACTCACCGTGGTTCTTTTGTTTTGCGATCCCTCCCAATCCCAAATTACATCGAGCTGACATTCAATTTTTCAACCTTGTATGGAAATTTCTATTTATCGGCTTTAATAAACTAATTATAAGTTAAACTTAACTAAAATTTTAAATTACCAAATTACCTTCAATTTACCAAGGCTCCAACCAGCCCACAAAAGAAAGCAAACTCAGCCCACCCGCCTTTTTCTCTCTTATATATTCCTTCTTCCTATCACTACTGCCCGGACCAAGGCCCACCTCTAAAGAAACATCAAAACTGTCCTTCTTCTTCCTTCCCACAAATTCGAAAATCGCCTGCTCCTTACAAATCCAGTTATAACGTTGCGATTTTCGACTCACGAAAGTCGACATCAACACGTCAACTGTATCGACTGACGAGCAATCGAATGCCGGAAAACCGAATCGTTAGGGTTAAAGAAGAGGTAGAAGATAGAAGAAGAAAGAAAGAAAAAGCAACAGAAACAATATCAGAATCTCATAATCGCAGCGGAACAACATATAATAGATAAAT
Source organism: Allium cepa (assembly GCA_030765085.1). NCBI lineage: Eukaryota > Viridiplantae > Streptophyta > Magnoliopsida > Asparagales > Amaryllidaceae > Allium > Allium cepa. The sequence continues at coordinate 324,150,171 of CM060934.1, forward strand.
GAATATCTTTAAAACAAAGAACTATATCAGTTATTACATTACATCACATCACATTACATTATCAGAGTTTACAAAAACAAACAGCGGAAAAGAAATACTATATACTAGTTGATACGCCAAGCCATCCAGCCTGCCTCCAGATCTCTACAGCAACTCCTGAATTCCAGAATGGCCTGACTCTAGACTGTCCGTGTGGAAATTGATGGGCACCCAGAGTTTAGGAAGGAAACAACAAACTCCAGGTCGGTCATGGGAATGGTGTGAGAACTTAAAATAGTTTATCTTTTAAAAATAAACAAAGAAATATTTTTAAATTAGATTCGCAATGTTTTTTAGAAAATGAGACTACCATAAGGCCTCCCGCACACACACACACAATGCAAACGCAGAATCGAAGAAGATTTCTCCTAATGATAGTCAAATATGCTTGATATGAAAATTTTCTTTGATATTATTATTATAAGTGCATAGTGTAGGAAAACATTTCGAAAGTATGATATAAATCTTACCCAGCATAAGCATTCCGCACTTATGCCTACTGTAGCTACCATGTTCAATAGCAGGTTACCGCCACATTCCATTGCAGGTTATACAGCTAAGACTGTACAGGGCTCGTATTGTTTCTTTGGATTTCCAACTAATGGTCAGGCCAAGGAATTTTATTATTGCCACATGGGTACGCCTCTGGAAAGACGCCCCGAGAACCTAGCCGGATCTCTGCCAACACAAGGCCGGGTTACCCCTAGCTGGGTAACAACTAACACGAGTATGCCATCCCCCGGTCGCAACCGACCTAAATCCCGGGATTCACCAACAACCACAAAATAATAAGTTTGCAGCACAACATAGGTTAAGTATCAAGGCTCCATACCATAATACCACCTCTATCCAGAAGGAAATGACATATACTAAGAGGGCGCTATCCCCTAATAACCTTGCCGCATCTTTCCTGTTTTGACCATTACCGGGGTGTGAGGTCCAATGAAGTCTCGTCCACAAAGCTATGCTTTATACAAAAGCCATGCTTTGATCAAAAAATGCTCAACAGCACTTCGTATGCCATATTACCAATTTGGGAATATATCACTAGTAACCATCAACTACATAACCTCTTAGCTCGTACGTCTCAGAGAAGGGTGTTAAGCTAAGAGAATAAATTCTCCCCCACCAACAGAAATATATTTGATAGAAATCAGCTTTACATCTCAAATTGTAACGTGAGACACACATCCATACAAGTCACTTCCGGGATCGAACGAAATCGAAGGCACTTCCAAAAGAAGCCCTTGCAATCCGGATATTCACTAATCACGACCGGACTTCCCATCACAAAGGGTGATAAAATCTCTATATCGGAGATCAGCCGATGCAGAGACATTCGACGGTAATCCTTCCATTTTCGCAAATACCCGGTCTTCAACACCGGTCTTCAAATGCTATCCATTATGACATATCATTATTCGGAATGGGATTTATGACAAAAGGTCCTCTCCCGGCTAAACCGAATAACGAGCGCTTATTTTCAAAAATAAGTGTAGCATTCAAATTCAAGCAAATCACAACAAATACCCATTTAAAGGTAAATATTGATAGTCGGTTATTTAACTATCAATAGATATGCACAACATCAACGGATTCCAAATAATTTCCCAAATTATTTATTTTCCAAAAATATCTTTACAAGATATATATATATATATATATTTCCACACTTCAAAATAAATCAATGTTTATTTTTAAATCAAATTTCCCAAAATCACTAGTATAGGGATTCGAAATTTAGATAGATATATAAATCTCAATACTATACAAAAACATTTCCTTTCGAAAATCATTTACTATAACAACGGTGTTATAGTCCACCATTTCCTTATTTCTCGAAAACGTCTATTTCAGCAATGAATGTTGAAATCTATGGTTTCGATACTTAACACATTTTAAAACAACTTCAAATCGTTTTAATTCTATTTAAAATATCACTTCCCCAAAACATTTCTTTAATATATTATTCACTATCCAAAATCATGAATATACTTCGTTAACCAAATTCAACGTTTCTACACATTTTATTTTGAAGGTTATCCACTGTCCCAAAATTGTGAATATACTCCTTTAATATGCTATAAAAATTAACTTATCAAATTCAATCAATCTTGAATTTATAAATCAATGTTTATAAATTCACATTTATATATTATAAAAACTTCAAGTTATAAAATCACTTTATTTACGAATTCTATTATATCTTATTTAGTTGCCAAATCCAAATTATAAGTAAATTTAACTAAAAAAAATATTTTACAAAATCTATTCATTTTATAACTTCACAATTTATAAATCTATAAATTTCATTTACTTACGAAATCCATTTATATTTCATTTTAACACTTATAAAAACTCATTTTATAATTCCAATATTTTGATTTATAAATATCAATTTTTATTAATCTTTTATATAAACCGTTTATAATAATTCAAAAATCCCAATTTAAACCATTTTAAAAATTAATCAACTGCTTATTTCAAAAATCACATTTCGGTTATATTTCGCAAAAATCATAATTTTTGTAACATAAAAATTTTAACGTTTATTTATTTAAAATGAATCAATTCCAAAATTTCAATAAAACTTATACTTGCAAAAATCACTTGAAAATCCTTTCATATTCAAAATCGTTATTTTAACATTTTAAAAACTCCAAAAATAGGCCCAATGCTGCAACTGCACTAAATATAACAATCACGGCATCCAAAACATCATATATCATATGATAACAGAATATATCACAATATCTGTAAATAAATCAATTCGGTTGAGGAATCCAGTTGGATCCCTCCAACCTGTTTCCCTGCATCCACAGATGTTAGCACAATACCTATCCCGTTCTAATACGGGATATCGTGGTACATGGGTTTATATAAAATATTATCCGCTATTATGCGGCGCAATACGGTCTCATCCGCTGTATAATGCGGGAAAATCAACTCCAAGTACATATATAATACCAATTCCACTTCAAAATGGAATATCGCGGTATATGTGTTTAATAAATAACATCCGCTTAATATACGGCGTATAGGGTCTATTTCAAAACAATAGATAATAATTTATCATCCAATCAAGCAATTTTAAATCTAACTATTTAAAATTTAAATCGAAACAATTCGATTGAGTGAGAAGTTCTCACCTCGCTTTCAAATACAGTTGCAGTGTTTTATTTCGAATAAAATTAAACGTGCGTTTAATTTTACCTAAAATTTACACTAGCTCAAATCAACTCCAATCCAGCTCCATCGCGTAGTATTCGCGAATACAATTCCAACGCAATTCGTTTTGTCAATTCCGACCTCGTATGGGCAAGTTATGACGTTTTAAAGTTTAAACGAATTATAATATATAAATAAATCACGACTTTTATTTTAAATTTTTAACCTAAAACAATCCAGTCCGTTCGTTTCATCTATTTCAGATCTGAGCCGCCCACCATCTTCTCTTCCTCATGTACAACTTCATTAAAAGAAACTCATCCCTCTCCACCTTTGACCACAAATTCCACCACCCATCGACCACTTGACGAAAATCGACTACCACCAACGCAAAGGCCTCTCTCCCCTGCACCCATGGACAGAGGCCGGCCTCCCCACGACGTGCCACGGCCACCCAATCAAGCTCGAAAAGCTCCAAAACGCAGCCCCCTAGCTTCCTCCTCGCCACACCAAATTCGATCACCACCATTGGTTACGAAGATCTCGAGAAGCTCTACAACTCTCGTTTTGAAGGTTTTTGATATTAGTTTGTGGATTGGAAGATAAATGAGGAAGATGATTGGCAGTTTCTGGCCGTGTAAATGGAGTTGGCGGCTAGGGCTGAATGAATTAGGGTTTGATGCAAAAAGGAGAATGTGAGGTCCTTTTATAGAAAATTCTCAAACATTATTCATCCGAAAATTTTCCGAACTCCAAATGAAGTGTGCCGCCTGGCGTTCACAATGTTTTACCCCCATTCCGAACGCAATGGAATATATATCGGGAGCCAATTCGATCAAATTTGAAAGATAAGTTTTTCGAATCGACTATTTAAATTCAAAATTCACTCGAATCAATTTCTATGCATTTTAGCTTGCCCCGGACAAACCGTAAATCCGATTGGCACGAAATTTGAAACCATACAATAATATAACATTACGGATCCGATGAAACTGGTTTCGTCGAAATCCAAGACTGTTTGAAAAATGACTATTTTTACTCGTCAATTAAATATTAAAATATTCAATTTCCACAGATTAACTTTTAATTCAATTGTAAAAGTTCTATGACATCGTTCTAACTCCAATATGATTTAATACAACTTTATAAATCATTTTTAATCACATTAAACCCAATTTCCAATTATTTCTATAATTTCAATATTAAATTATCGATTTAAATTATCCAATTAAACATAGATATTCAAAATAAAATTTATTCGACTTACAATTTTTACTTGTGCATACTTAAAATCAATTAAATATACGAATTTCAAATGACAGAAATTCTGGGTCGTTACAAACTTCCCCCCTTAAAAGAATTTCGTCCTCGAAATTACCAAGTAAGAAAAGGTCTTGAAATCCAATAACTTTTCGAAACCATTCGTTCAAATTAAATTTCAAATTCATTTGAGTGTTTAACTTTCCCAAAATCCAATAGTTAAACTTCTTACAATAACCTTACTAAGTTTTCAAATCATACTTAGTTATCTTTTCAAAATTTTCCAATTTTCTCAAAAATATTCTAACGCCTTAAATTTTCAGAAAATTTCACCAGCGTCTCCTTTGCGCGGCTCGATCCGAAAAAAAATGGCAATATATATATCAGAAATATACATCTCATCAAGTAATGAGGCATTCCGCAGGGAAAAAGGTGTAAAAGTACGATATGTAATCCGAGATATGTACCTTATATATTATTAGCGAGCATATACGGCTAATATAGCGCAAAAGTGAGCTCCAAAAGCGAATCAAGCGCAATCCGCACCTACTAAATACTCAACAAACCATGAGAAACATGTATATATGAAAATAATATCAATATACAACATATACCAACAACTATATATGCCAATATAGCAAATGCAACTAAAGGCAATAAATGCAACCACCAAACAACTAGCATTCAACTAACATCCATAACCAAATCAATACACTTTCACTTCTCATTAATATTCAATTAGTTTACATTCACTAATTTACATTCAAGTTGGTTCACTTCCAAATCAAATTCAATTCTATTTAAGATTCACTTAACTTCAAATTTGATTTCAATTACTTTAGCTTTCAATTTCATTAATTCAATTTCATATGGATTTCTATACAATCAACCGACCTTCATCTAACAAACATTGTATATCCAACATTACCAAATTTCTTTACTTTGCTTACATTCATTCAATTTGGTTCATCACTTTTAATTAGCTTTAATTAATTAACACTTACATCCATTATTTCATATCAATTTATTTACATTCAATTGATTTACATTCAATTCATTCATTAATTCAATTGTTAATTCATCTTACCCTATAAAGCTGAATTTCATTTATATAACTCAAATTCACATCCATTTAATTCACTTTATTATTTTATTTCGATACCAAAATCAACTTCATTCAATATCACTTAAGTAATATTCCATTTCAAACATCATTTGTTTAACTTAGCTTAAATTTCATATAATTACTTCAGTTTAATTTCCATTTCGATAGCTTATCTAATCCAAATCAATTTATTTAACTTTCCTTTAGTTAAATTTCACTATTTTCTCTTTACTTATATAAGATCATTTCACAATTGTAAATCATATCAATTATAATTCTATACTTTATAATTCATTTTCTTTTACAATTTATTCTTTTACAATATGTTTCATTTAACTTATTCAAACATCTTTCAATTAACTTATATATATTCTTACATTTCAACAACCAAACAAACAATTTTATATACACTTTAATAATTTCTGAAAAATTATTCCTCTATATATCAAATGTAATCGAGGTAAAATTATTTCATTTACCCAATTTTAAAATGATACTATGTCGACTTGCCTCGTTTAAGTGTTTAGAAATCCCTACCGATAATATGGCGTCCCACATACCGACCAGAATTCACCAACAGCTCAACGGATAAGCAAACACAATATAAAACATTTTATATTCACTAACACATACGCACTCATATCTATAATTACACTCACACTCATTCTAGAGTACTACTGACTTTATCTCTAATGACTAATTCCCAATAGAGCCAAGGTTGTCACTTAACCATATGCTCTGATACCAGATGTAACGTTGCGATTTTCGACTCACGAAAGTCGACATTAACACGTCCACTATATTAACTTCCGAGCAATCGAATATCGGAAAACCGAATCGTTAGGGTTAAAGAAGAGGTAGAAGATAGAAGAAGAAAGAAGAAGAAGCAACGGAAACAATATCAGAATCTCACAATCGCAGCGGAACAACATATAATAGATAAATGAATATCTTTAAAACAAAGAACTATATCAGTTATTATATTACATCACATTACATTATCAGAGTTTACAACAACAAACAGCGGAAAAGAAATACTATATACTAGTTGATACGCCAAGCCATCCAGCCTGCCTCCAGATCTCTACAGCAACTCCTAAATTCCAAAATGACCTGATAACCTGACTCTAGACTTCCCGCGTGGAAATTGATGGGCACCTAGAGTTTAGGAAGGAAACAATAAACTCTAGGTCAATCATGGGACTGGTGTGAGAACTTAAAACAGTTTATCTTTTAAAAATAAACAAAGAAATATTTTTAAATTAGATTCGCAATGCTTTTTAGAAAATGAGACTACCATAAGGCCTCCCGCACACACACACAATGCAAACGCAGAATCGAAGGAGATTTCTCCTTATTATAGTCAAATATGCTTGATACACAAATTTTCTTTGATATTATTATTATAAGTGCAAAGTGTAGGAAAACATTTCGAAAGTATAATATAAATCTTAGCCAGCATAGGCATTCCGCACTTATGACAATTATAGCTACCATGTTCAATAGCAGGTTACCGCCACATTCCATGGCAGGTTATACAACAAAAATTGTACAAGGCTCGTATTGCTTCTTTAGATTTTCAACTAATGGTCAGGCCAAGGAACTTATCATTGCCACATGGGTACGCCTCTGGAAAGACGCCCCAAGAACCTAACCGGATCTCTGCCAACACAAGGCCGGGTTACCCCTAGCTGGGTAACAACTGACACGAGTATGCCATCCCCCGGTCGCAACCGACCTAAATCCCGGGATTCACCAACAACCACAAAATAATAAGTTTGCAGCACAACATAGGTTAAGTATCAGGGCTCCATACCATAATACCACCTCTATCCAGAAGGAAATGACATACACTTAGGGGGCACTATCCCCTAATAACCTTGCCACATCTTTCCTGTTTTGACCATTACCGGGGTGTGAGGTCCGACGAAGTCTCGTCCACAAAGCTATGCTTTATACAAAAGCCACACTTTGATCAACAAATGCTCAACAGCACTTCGTATGCCACATTACCAATTTGGGAATATATAACTAGTAACCATCAACTACATAACCTCTGAGCTCGTACGTCTTAGAGAAGGGTGTTAAGCTAAGAGAATAAATTCCCCGCCACCAATAGAAATATATTTGATAGAAATCAGCTTTACATCTCAAATTGTAACGTCAGACACACATCCATACAAGTCCGTTTCAGGATCGAACGGAACCGAAGTCACTTCCAAAAGAAGCCCTTGCAATCCGGATATTCACTAATCACAACTGGACTTCCCATCGCAAAGGGTGATAAAATCTCTATATCGGAGATCAGCCGATGCAGAGACATTCGATGGCAATCCTTCCGTTTTCGTAAGTACCCGGTCTTCAACACCGGTCTTTAAATGCTATCCATTATGACATATCATTATTCGGAATGGGATTTATGACACAAAGGTCCTCTCCCAGCTAAACCGAATAACGAGCGCTTATTTTCAAAAATAAGTGTAGCATTCAAATTCAAGCAAATCACAACAAATACCCATTTAAAGGTAAATATTAATAGTCGGTTATTTAACTATCAATAGATATGCACAACATCACCGGATTCCAAATAATTTCCCAAATTATTTATTTTCCAAAAATATCTTTACAAGATATATATTTTTCCAAACTTCAAAATAAATCAATGTTTATTTTTAAATCAAAATTCGCTTTCCTTTATAAATTCCATGGTGAATTTAAATTTCCAAATATCCACTGATATAATATTTTCAAATCGATTTTAAATATTCACTTTCCATTTATCTTTAAAAGATTTCATCTCAAAACATTTCACTTCATATTAGAAAACATTTCCATACTTATTTAACAATAAGTAATTCATAAATCTATTTATTTTCAATACTTAGAAAATATTCAATATACTTAAGTATATATTTCATTCTTTAAGGAAAACATTCTCTTAAACACATTCATTTCAGTCAAAACGAATGTTGCGTAAAAAATCGTTACGACAACCCAAAATCACTAGTATAGAGATTCGAAATTTAGATAGATATATAAATCCCAATACTATACAAAAAACATTTCCTTTCAAAAATCATTTACTATAACAAGTGTTATAGTCCACCATTTCCTTATTTCTCGAAAACGTCTATTTCAGCAATGAATGTTGAAATCTATGGTTTCGATACTTAACACATTTTAAATCAACTTCAAATCATTTTAATTCTATTTAAAATATCACTTCTCCAAAACATTTCTTAAATATATTACTCACTATCCGAAATCGTGAATATACTTCGTTAATCAAATTCAACGTTTCTACACATTTTATTTTAAAGGATTATCCACTGTCCCAAAATCAAGAATATACTCCTTTAATAAGCTATAAAAATTAACTTATCAAATTCAATCAATCTTGAATTTATAAATCAATGTTTATAAATTCACATTTATATATTATAAAAACTTCAAGTTATAAAATCACTTTATTTACGAATTCTATTATATCTTATTTAGTTGCCAAATCCAAATTATAAGTAAATTTAACTAAAAATATTTTATTTTACAAAATCTATTCGTTTTATAACTTCACAATTTATAAATCTATAAATTTCATTTACTTATGAAATCCATTTATATTTCATTTTAACACTTATAAAAACTCATTTTATGATTCCAATATTTTGATTTATAAATATCAATTTTTATTAATCTTTTATATAAACCGTTTATAATAATTCAAAAATCCCAATTTAAACCATTTTACAAATTAATCAACTACTTATTTCAAAAATCACATTTCGGTTATATTTCGCAAAAATCATAATTTTTATAACATAAAAATTTTAACGTTTATTTATTTAAAATGAATCAATTCCAAAATTTCAATAAAATTTATACTTTCAAAAATCACTTGAAAATCCTTTCAAATTCAAAATCGTTATTTTAACATTTTAAAAACTCCAAAAATAGGCCCAATGCTGCAACTGCACTAAATATAACAATCATGGCATCCAAAACATCATATATCATATGTAACAGAATATATCACAATATCTGTAAATAAATCAATTCGGTTGAGGAATCCAGTTGGATTCCTCTAACCTGTTTCCCTGCATCCACAGATGTTAGCACAATACCAATCCCGTTCCAATACGGGATATCGCGGTACATGGGTTTATATAAAATATTATCCGCTATTATGCGGCGCAATACGGTCTCATCCACTATATAATGTGGGAAAATCAACTCCAAGTACATATATAATACCAATTCCACTTCAAGATGGAATATCGCGGTATATGTGTTTAATAAATAACATCCGCTAATATACGACGTATAGGGTCTATTTCAAAACAATAGATAATAATTTATCATCCAATCATACAATCAAGCAATTTTAAATCTAACTATTTAAAATTTAAATCGAAACAATTCGATTGAGTGAGAAGTTCTCACCTCGCTTTCAAATACAGTTGCAGTGTTTTATTTCGAATAAAATTAAACGTGTGTTTAATTTTATCCAAAATTTACACTAGCTCAAATCAACTCCAATCTAGCTCCATCGTGTAGTATTCATGAATACGGTTCCAACGCAATTCGTTTCGTCAAATTCCGACCTCGTATGAACAAGTTATGACGTTTTAAAGTTTAAACGAATTATAATATATAAATAAATCGCAACTTTTATTTTAAATTTTTAACCTAAAACAATCCAGGCCATTCGTTTCATCTATTTCAGATCTAAGCCCCCCCCCCCTCCCCGTCTTCTTCCTCCTCACATACAACTTCATCAAAAGAAACCCATCCCTCTCCACCTTTGACCACAAATTTCACCACCCATCGACCACTTGACGACAATCGACTACCACCAACGCAAAGGCCTCTCTCCCCTGCACCCTGGCCAGAGACCGACCTCCCCACGACGTGCCCCGGCCACCCAATCAAGCTTGAACAGCCCCAAAACGCACCCCCCCTAGCTTCCACCTCGCCACACCAAATTCGATCACCACCATTGGTTACGAAGATCTCGAGAAGCTCTACAACTCTCGTGTTGAAGGTTTTTGATATTAGTTTGTGGATTGGAAGATAAATGAGGAAGATGATTGGCAATTTCTGGCCGTGTAAATGGAGGTGGCGGCTAGGGATGAATGAATTAGGATTTGATGCAAAAAGGAGAATGTGAGGTCCTTTTATAGAAAATTCTCAAACACTATTCATCCGAAAATTTTCCGAACTCCAAACGAAGCGTGCCGCCTGGCGTTCTTAATGTTTTACCCCTATTCCGAATGCAATGGAATATATATCGGGAGCCAATTCGATCAAATTTGGAAGATAAGTTTTTCGAATCGACTATTTAAATTCAAAATTCACTCGAATCGATTTCTACGCGTTTTAGCTTGCCCCGGACAAACTGTAAATCAGATTGACACAAAATTTGAAACCATAAAATAATATAACATTATGGATCCGATGAAACTAGTTTCGTCGAAATCCGAGACTGTTGAAAAATGGCTATTTTTACTCGTCAATTAAATATTAAAATATTCAGTTTCCACAAATTAACTTTTACTTCAATTGTAAAAGTTCTATAACATCGTTCTAACTCCAATATGATTTAATACAACTTTATAAATCATTTTTAATCACATTAAACCCAATTTCCAATTATTTCTGTAATTTCAATATTAAATTATCGATTTAAATTATCCAATTAAACCTAGATATTCAAAATAAAATTTATTCGACTTACAATTTTTACTTGTGCATACTCAAAATCAATTAAATATACGAATTTCAAATGACAAAAATTCTGGGTCGTTACACCAGTGCACGAACGCGACGTGCACGTGCACGAGTGAATCCCCCAATTGATGATCTAACCGCGACCCCACACAGTTCCGCCTCGTCGTCCCCTCCTGACTGCACACCACATTGTCACCTCCGGCTCACCGACGTGAAATGCGACTTGCTCGTGTGAAGTCTTCGACCACGAAAATGTCACGAGCCCCCCTACACTTACGATCTCAAAAATCACAACTCGAATCGATCGCGACCTAAAAATCGTTCGACCAGACCATCGCCGAGCCTTCCAAACAGCATACCAGATTGTAGAGAGATCGAAAGCTTAAATTTAGAAATAGTTTTTGGGGCTTTTAGTTTATAGGAATTGAAGAGCTGATTTTATCAAAGTTCTATATTTTTTTGATTTTAAGAACTCTGGAATGAAGACAAGAAAAGAAAAGAGAAAGAAGGGTTGCGTGTGTTTCATGCTGGGAAAGTTTTGCATGCAAGCTCCTATATATAATTAAATTTTCTTTCCTTTTTAAAGACCAACATATTTTTTTTCTTTTTCTTGGATTTGTTTAAAAAGGGAAAGTGTGTTATAGAAGGAATGAGGAAGCTCAATCTACTACAGTGGCCTAGGCTATTTCAAAAATTACGGCTGAAAGATGTGTTATAAAGTATACATATATATTTATATTTATCTAAATCTTTAAATCATCTCGAATCCGTAACTTAAAATTTTGACTTCCTATCGAGGCATGCCACTAGGCGTTTATAATGTTATATCCCTATTCCAAATTTAATGGAAAATGTTTTGGGTCCTAATTCGATCGTATGGAGAAGATAGCTTTTTGGACCCAATATTATATTGAATTTCGATATAGATTTTCAGCATGTTTACATACCGTATGGCCACACGATAACTCCAAACATTATGAAATTTGAAACCCGATAATAATGCACTATTACGGATCCAATGGAACAGGTTTCGTCATAATCCAAGACAGTGCCCTGGAAGGCCATTTTTAAATATCAATTTAAACGATATATTTTCAAAACTGAACAAACCACCTTTAAATTAAATTTTAAAGCTTTTAATATCTTCAGTATTGTCAATATAAATTTTATAAGCCTTCAAATTATTTTTATCGAGCTTAAAACTAAAGATTCAACATTTTACCCAATTTCCAATTATTTAATTCAATAGTTAAACTGTCAAAAAATTAGTTATATTTTAAATTCAAGTTAAAAATTACATTTAAATATTTAAAATCAATTAAATATTCCAATTTCAAATGTCCAAAATTCTGGGTCGTTACAAATTTTACGTACTGAACAAGATAATGACTGCTAGGATTTGGTTCCGCCATTGAGAAGGAGGAGTAGACATACGAAATTGTACGTACTGAACAAGATAATGACTGCTAGGATTTTAGATAAAGATTATTTATAGGCCCAATAAGAAAGAATGAACATCTGAATAGATTTGAAACGACAAATACGACCCGAAAAGCCATTTTGTCTCCGGAACGAAAATGGGTAATCCTATATATCCAAACAAATGTTTTCAATATTTTTAAACTCAATGGAACAGGTTTCAGGTCCTAATTCCATCGTATGAAGAAGTTGCTTTAAAATCATCTTATTTCAAATTGATTTCAATTGAATTTAATAAAATTGATTTCTACGCGTTTTGAGCCCGTATGATCAAACAACAAGTCCGATTGCTAAGAAACTTGAAGCCTTACAATAATTTACCGTTACAGTTCCGATGAAACTAGTTTCGTCGAAATCCGAGTCAGTAGCCAAAATGGCTATTTTTCACGTTAATTAAATAAATTATTATTAAATTGATAAATCGCTTTTTTCAAATCTTATAATTAACAGATTTTATCATTTTTGATTATTTAGACATTTATAATAATTTAAAACAATCTACATATAAATTCAATGTTAAATATTACACAAATTACAGTGTTCAATTTCAACTGTAATTAAATCAAGTAAATTATAATTTTTAAATGCAATAAATTGATTTGATTTTGATTTCAATCTTTTAATTCAATCAATCATTACCTTATGTATATATTTGACCTTGATTTATACTTTATTACATTAATATTGTCAAGTTTCACCTTTTACCATGTTGATTGCAATATTTCAATTATTTTGGAAATGTCGAATTTAATATTAATTAAAATTTTAAAATCCCAATATATTATATTATCTTGGTTTCACTCTTTTTAATTAAATCAATTTATTGCCCTATGAATGTAATTGACACTTCTGCACATTTTATTGCATTCAGCTTTAACAGTTACCATCTTAACTCATATTAAAGTAACATTAAATTACATTTAATTGCAATTGATTAAATAAATTGGTAACACTAACAATTGTCTTCTTTTCTACATATAACAACATTTGTAAGTTTGTTATCTACACATAAATGTCATAACTACTTACATAACACTAATTTTTATCAGTTACAATTATTTACATACTATTTCATTAATTAATGCAACCTTTAAATTATCAATTACTCATTTTACTCCAATTACCAATTAATACATATTGTTACAATTAAATTTACAATCTATAACTAATTATAATTTGTTTTTTTTCATTTTAATTAATTTGAATTACCTTTAAAGCAGTTATCAATTACCTTAAATTAATACTATTAGTTATATTCTTATTATTAAATCACAAATTTTTATATCTTCCAACATTAAATCACAAAACCTTATTAAATTAACTATTTTAATTATCGAAAATTATGGGTCGTTACACAATTCTTGACGCTGAACATTGATGAGGGTTGGTGGTTCGATACTTGAGTTTTCAACCATAATTGAGAGCTATGCAAGCAAAACTAAAGTTCTGATTAGGGAGCCTGATCAGAGTCTGCACTAGAGAATCGAGGGATCAATACTACTTCGGAAGAGAAGTTGTGTATTGGAATAAGAGATCACATCAGATATTGTGTACGAATGGTCTATGTACATCATACGAATGTAGGTTCAAATAAATATTTTGGGCAAATACCTTTGGATTTTGCATTGTCATTCCGAGGACGAAATTCTTTTAAGGGGAAAGTATGTAATGACCTGCAAATTTTACAATTTGATAAATTATATTTATTTCTAAATATTCAAATATAAGCTTTTAAAAACATATTATGATGTTTTGAACAATAAATAATGATGGTAATCTTTTTTAAAATTAGTATTTACGAACATATAAACTTTGAAGGAATATCTATAAAATATCTGAAAACCATTTTGTCAATAAAAAGCTCTATAATCGTAAAACATCGTGCACAGAGCTGGATACAAACACTAATTTTTATAATTGAACAAGAATATAAAACAAAATTATTTATTTTATTTTGGAAAAAATAAATGTATTTATGACATCATCAATAATAATATCATATTTAATAATTGATTTATGAATTAAAATTGAGATTTAATGATTTAATAATTATTATAATTATTCAACTAATTGTTTTTAAATGATAATAATTCATTTAATTAGTTATATAGTGATAATAAATCATTTGTAATAGTTTTATAAAGAGATATACATAATTTGAAAAATATAAGAAAATTTATATGGCTTTATCGATATAATAGCACTTTTTGTAAACAATTGTTTAATATTTATTTATATGTTTTTATAAACCAAATGTGATCATTTTAATTTTTTTAAATGATAAGAAATGAGTTTTCAAATTTTGTTAACATTTATATGTAATTTAATTTATAAGTTAAAAGTGATCAGGAATCAGCTTCCCGAATTTCAATGGTTTAACGAACGGAAATTGTTCAAAGTTGTTGCAACTTTGTTCATATCACTTGTGCACATATGTAACAGGCACATACATATCCTAACATATACATGAAAATATATATACATACAGATATAAATTACCATTTACATTTGAAATTACATAGAGTAAAACATATAAATATCTAAGATATTTTACCAAAGTGAAAAGCAAACATCACCTCATCTTACACATACATGGGCCAAACATATGGTGGGTGATGTGGGGTGGAATTCACGGCTAGAAATGATGGTGGAGATATTTTCTATTTTTCTTAAGGGTTAAGGCTTGAAAAACCTATAAATACTCACTTATATTCAAACATTCATTCACACCATTCTCTTCTTCCTCCTCCTACTTCTTAAACTCCAATAGCTCCTCTTTAATGGCTTCTAAGCCTTGAAAATAAATTAGCAAAGTTATCATAAAGAAATGTCAAAATTATATATATGACTTTGTCGCTACCTCTCAAAACAAGCTCAAACTCCATCCTACACCTTCTATAACCCACGACCATGCCCCATGTCCATGTTTGGCCATGCATCACCTCATTCAAAGAGGAGGCCGAGCCAACTAAGAATCAAGGAGGAGATTCAGGGGCTCTGGAGTGAGATTTGTGGAGAGAAATGCCACCGAAATGATTTTAGGAAGCATCGAGGAGTAGTGGATATTATGTGAGAAACTCTACATATTTATGTATAATATGATGATGTGATATGATTTCTATGGATGTTTACTATCCATTGATCATCAAGTTTGATTGTTTACTTTAGTTGTTTAATGATGTTAACAAGTCACGCTTAATACACGTCGCATATCACAAAAGAAATCATTTTCCTTTAATAAATGAAATAATGTATATGAGATTGTTAAACCTCTTTAAAACGGTTTAAATTAGTTTATGAATGTTTTATAAATACTAAAATCCATTTTGGTAAAGTTTTGACAAGTTATGAAAATTGGGTCAAAATTAGGCACGTCGCATAACAGATGTTTGCTTCATGCCGTAGAAAGTTAAATCCATGTATACGACGGATTCGTGGTCAGAATTCTTTGTAATAAGAAATTTACATACTCTTATAATCATAATTTTTAAACATAAGAAAAGATCAAGATTTCGTTTAGTAGATTTTGAAATATAAGCAAAACAAGTTTTCAAAATTGTCGCGGTTTGGCAGTTCGAAAACCAAAGCAGCAAATACTTTATAAATGATAATTTTAATTCTTTAAAAATACGGTATAAATTCAATAAATCGTTAAAATGTTTTAAAAGAGATCTGAGTTATAAAAATGGATTTCTAAATAATAGAAAAGGTGTTTTTACCAAATAAGCTTTAAAAGCAATATTCGCAGCACTTTTTGTAGCACTTTTAATAACATTTGAAATATGGCTTTAAATTAAGTGTTCTTTCCCAAATCTTTATAAATGTTTTCAAATAAGTAATTAAGCATTTTAAAGATGATTTGAAGGTTTTAAAAGATATTTTAAAAAAGTTTAAATAAATGATTTGAAGAAAAGCTGTTAAAATCAAGTGATTTAATCTTGGCTTTAAAAGCCAACGAATAGAATGAACTTTTCTATTCGTGAGATTTAGATATAAGGTGCTTAAACGAAGAAGATGTTCAGGAGTACCAGTTCCCTAGCTCATTAGGCCTCTTTTCTGGGCGAGGAATAGAAAAGGTCGCAATGTTGGAAACGAGACGGGTATAAAAGATTTAATTTTTATAATTAATTAGAACTTGGATTGAATAGTGGCAATTTTCTTATAATTGGTGTTAAATTCTAAAGAGGGAACCCATACTATCCATGTGAATTTAAAAGGTGATTTCACCGTTATCCGACGTATTATAAAGGTTAAATATGGAAATTAATGTTGAGTAGAATTAGTATAATTTCTATCTACTGTAACGACCCAGAACTTTTATTAATTAAAATTTGGATATTTAATTAATTTTAAATATTAATAGGTGAATTTATAAGTCGAATAAATTTTATTTCGAATAACTGGATTTAATTGAATAATTAAATCAATAATTTAATAGTTGGAAATACATAAATAATTGAAATTTGAGTTAAATATGATTGAAAATGATTTGTAAAATTTTATTTTATCATATTGAAGTTAGAATGATATTATAGAACTTTTAAAATCGAATTAAGAGTTTATTTGTGAAAATTGAATACTTTAATATTTAATCGACTTGTGAAAATAGCCAATTTTCGAACAATCTCAGAATTGGACGAAACTAGTTCCATTGGATCGTAATAGTTTGTTATTACTGGATTTCAATTTTTGTAGCAATCGTAGTTATCGTTTGATCATGGCAGCTCGAAACGCATCGAAATTGTTTTAAATATTAAATTGGCGAGCTAAAATAGTCATTTTTCAAAAAGTCTCGGATTTCGACGAAACCAGTTTCATCGGATCCGTAATGTGATATTATTGTAAGGTTTCAAATTTCGTGTCAATTGGATTTACCGTTTGTCCGGTGCAAGCTAAAACGCCTAGAAAATCGTTTAAATCGGTTTAATTTAAATTGAACGTTTATTTCCATAACTCGCAAAGATGACCGAATTAGCTTCCGAAACTTGTTCCATTGTGTCCGGAACGCGGGGTAAACCCTAGAAACACTGGTCACTGCGCGTAAATTGGAGTTCGGAAAATCCAAAATGAATAGTGTTTCGTTCGATTTTCTATAAATAGCCCTTGCCTCTTCACAAATTAAAAAAACAAAAAAACCCTAAACCTAACAGCAGCCGCCACCCCTCAAACCAACGGCCAGAATTCACTTTCGATTCTCCTCAATTATCTTCAAATCTAAGCATTATTTCAAGAAATTCTCAACTGTAAAGTGGTAGAGGACGATGAGATCTAGAAATCTATACGGATATGATCAATTTTAAAGCTTCGAGTTGGCGCAGTTTTCGAGGGGAGTGCCGCGTGTTTATGCGCGATTTCTGGTGCCTATTGTGACGCCCCACCTCTATACCCACGCTAGCCAAGAACACTACGGAGTAATGCTGTCAACTAGCACGGAGAATAAGGCTGTTGAGGAGCGACCATCTGCATAATTGCTTTGTGCGAGTACCGATATGCCAGATAAAAATATAACTTTTCATCTCAAGAGGAAATCCGACATACCGACACAAACTCAAAGCTACTACACAGTGGCTATATGTAATCTTCGGAAACAAATATAGAAATAAATATAACACAAATCAGTCACAGATAATTCATATCACAAGGGCGGAAATAGATATGAATATATATAACACATAAAAGTGTTCATCAGAGTAGTGGTCTAACAAGATCCACAATATCAAAAAGAATAGATACAAGAGCTAGACAAAAGAGTAAGTATACATCATAGAGTCTGTATCTCAAATGTATACAACAAAAACTACTAAACTAAAGTAGTTAGCCAAAAGATCAGATGTAGACCGATAAGGAGTCAAGCAGAAGCACCTGTAAAATCTCGGTCTGACCCGAGTATTATTTAATAAGAAAATAATAAACGGATCAGTCTAGCTATAAATATCAGATAAAATGATATAGAATAAGAAATATGACTAAACGTATAATAATCACAATGCCAAGCTGTGATAAATAAATAATTGAAAAATCAATAAGAGATTAATCAATATCGCAAAGATCTTCTCAAGATAAAAAGGAACGTCATACTCCTAATTTCATTCACCAAGCCACAATAAATGACATATATATCAATGCCAATCGTAAAAGTTGGTGAAATATAAATTCTAGAAATCATCAAATAGAAATCCAGAAATCACAATAAAAGGGGACAACGACGTCGTACAGCGTGACATCCGATGAACCAAAACACAATCAAAGGGAACAACGACATCGTACAGCGTGACATCCGATGAACCAAAACACAAAGACATTGCACAATGCTAGTCTAAAACATAAAATGATCGTCATGATCAAAGAGAAGTGTCGATTACAGTAAGCTAGTAAATATATGAGCTTAGCTGCATGTCCCATAACCACTAGCTTGACTTAAATATTTACGAACAAATTGTAGGTCTCCACTAGAAAATTGTCACAAGAGTTTCAATCGAACAAGTCCAAGAATTAACCGACGAAGTAAACGCAAGCGTTTCATACCACTTGTTTTACTAAACCGTTTAATTAGATTTCTCATACGAGTGAGGTAAAGGTTTGTATATACTAATAGATTGGAAAACGGTTTTATAAACGAATTTGGTATTAAAATAGTATTGAAATCGTTCGAGGAAAGAGTTTTGATATTTACTACTAGTATAGAAAACCTTTATATTTTTAAAGTGACAAATCACAAAGATGATAGTAGAACAATCGATCATCAAAATTCACATTCGAAGACGTGAATAAAATCCAAAGAAATCGATACCGAATCCATCAAAATGGATATTTCCAAAAATCCCAAAAATTGGAGTCATTAAAGCCGTAGCAACAACAAGTGGGAAATAACACGAATCGATTAAATTTGGAAACACAAGATAAATAGACCAAATTAGGCATAATAGGCATTTTAGAGCAGGTCAGTCGACTGACTCAAAGGTCCAGTCGACTGAACCAGAAGCAGGGAAAAATAATTTCCTGCAGTCAGTCGACTGGCCTAAAAATTCAGTCGACTGAATGCAGGGAAACAGAGGACCCGAGCCTCTGTTAGTTGCCTTCGGAATGCCTATGTGCTACAGCCAGTCGACTGACCCAAAGGTCCAGTCGACTGACTGGCACCAAGGCTGTTTTCCAGCCTATGAAATGAAGATGCAATCTTCTTCAAAATGCAATCGAGCGAGCACGGTCACTAGAGGTTTATGCCAATCGACTACCCGGCCCTATAAGCTCTTCGATGCATCACCAAAAACAAGTTCAAACATCCATAAAATGATTTTCATAGATTTTGATTTTGAAACACTAAAAATTAGAATATACACCAAATCAATTCAAACCAAAATCAAATGCACATGAATACGTATTAGGAATTCATACCTAATAATCAAAGATAATCATAGACTTAGATGTGAGATTAAAAATCTCACCTTTGAACCCGAATTAAATAAGGAGAAGCTTTTAAAACAAGCTAAGATCAATTCCTCTTCAATGACAACTCAAGAAGCTTCAATCTAAGCTTACAAGTAAAATATTTCCTAAATTAGGTTTAGGAAATTTCTGAAATTGAATGGAGAAAGAGTTGGAGAAGATGAAGGAGGTGCTTACCAATGGGTTCACTTGAGTTTGGAGCTAGGAGTTGGATTTGCAAAGAAAGCTAGGGCTTAGGAATTTCCTTTTCCCATCTCTTCCACCATTTTTACTTTAGCTTGAAGTGTTTTAATTAAAGAGGAGAATTTATGAAGAGAAGGGGTTGGGCTGAGCTAATAAGGGTGCAGTCCAAACCAAAGTCATAAGTGGGAAAAAGTAGCAAAAATCAACTTTCTTCAAACATATCGAAGCTTATACTCAAAAAGGTCGCAAACGGCATTTTGAACTCAATGGGGGTGGTCTCAAGTCCTAATTCGACCGTATGCAAAAAGTAGCTTTTCGGACCAAAATCCGACGAACCATAAAATATTTAAATATAGAATCGATAAATATGCGGGTTGTTACAGACTCCCCTCCTTAAAGAAATTGCGCCCTCGCAATACTTAAGAAGAAAATAAAGAGTAACAACCATAAAAGCATATCAACACAAAAGAAAATTGAAATAAGAAGTTCACCACAAAGAGCACGAAAGAGTTAGCACGAACGGGATCGCTCGATGAATTCCCTAGATTCCCAAGAGTAATCCCTAAGATTTGAGAACCATTGAACTCTCACAAGAAGAATATCTTTATTCCGAAGGCGCTCAACCTCCGAAGCAATGATGCGAATGGAATGTTGCTCATAAACCAAATCTGGTGAAACTTCAATTTCCACGATATCACCGGGCACAAGAATAAAAATCGGAATCCCTAAGGCATTTCCGTAGATAAAAGACGTGCAGAACGTCAAGAATAGCAGAGAATTGAGCTGGTGCAACGACGTTGTATAATAACAGTACGCCCGAGGAACCAGAAACTCGAATAATTTGAAACACCGACGTAGTACAAAAACGGTACGCCCAATGAACCAAAGCCCGAATAATTTCGAAACACCGACGTAGTACAAAAACGGTACGTCCAATGAACCGATAAACCGGAACAACGATGTAGTAAAATAATGGTACATCCATTGATCCAGATAAGACGGAACACCGATGTAGTATAATAACAATACATCCGATGAACCGAACACCATAAAAGAACATCGGACGCTAGTCCATAAAAGAGGTGAGATGAAACTCAATAAAACGAAGTACGTCAAAACGCCCGATGAACTTGGCAAAACGATCATAAGATACAAGGAATATCGAGCCAACGAGGTTGACGCAGATTAAGTTCCTTATGAGAAATAAATATTCCAAAGATTTATGATCGAGGTGGAGAACAAATTTCTCTCCTAAAAGATAATGACACCAAATCCGAAGAGCGAAAACAATAGCCGCGAGCACTAGATCATGAGTGGCATACCTAGTCTTGATCGGCTTTTAATGATTTAGAAGCACAAGTGATAGCACGTTATCTTATGTAAGAGAACGGCATCCAACCAATACGATAAGCATTGGTACAAAAGATAAAGTCTTGGTTCCCCCTCGGGAATCACAAGAAAGAATAAGAGTATCGAAAGAAAGAGTTCTTTTAAATAATCTTCTTTCCCGAAAAGTTAAAACTTTCAAAATTACATTTATCTTTATGTAATAATCTTTCTAGAAAAAATTACATTTTTACAAGTCAATATATCGTGTCTGACTGTCTCATCAAAGCGTTTAGGAAATTCCTATCGATAACGTTGATCAAGCGCATCGACCAGAATTCTTAAAACACTAAATGGGCAATACAATCACAAAATCATATTCTATAAGATAAGTAAGTTTTTCAAAAACTTCTAAGAATATTCTTTGTTCGTTTTAAGAACAGAAATCCAGTTATACTTATAAATAAATTTTATGAAAAAGATTTGCAAAATTTTTAAATTGCTATTTTCATCCAAAATCAATAAATGCAAAAATGGAATCATCGAGATATTCATAGAATATTCGATCTATAAAATGGATGAAATAAGCTGGACAAACTGAATGACAAAATAAGTCATTCATAGGAATCATAACAAGTGCGGAATGCTAACTTCCGCAACTCGTAGTAAATGAAAACCGACGGTATGGTCAAACTGAAAAGACCTTAGCACCACATGAAGGATTACTTAGGTGATAATCCTAAGACAAGCTCAAAAATACCGGAAAATTTCTCAATCTATTTAGATAAGAGAAACAACACTTTCCTTATAAGTGGGCTTAAGGAATAAAATGATTCCACCAAAAATGTGAAATCGGAATCAAAAAGAAAAATTAGAAAGCTGCTTAACAGATAGAAAATGTCAAAGATGAATAGTCCACTCGAAAAATAGGATATGGGCTTCACAATGATTAAGCCGATCCTTTCAAAAAAATCAATTCCGAAGCCTAAGTAAAAATATCGGCTCGGAAAGAAAAATCTCATAAAATAATTTCGACATCAATAAAAAGCAAATTGAGTGTTGCGGATCTACCATCCGAATTCACAATCCTCAAAGAAGTCATCAAGCCCAAAATATTCAAAGAAAAAGAATCGACAAGTTCTTTTGATATAAAAATAATGAGATGAAACCCATATCAAAACGAACTCGAATAAGAAGGTCACGAAATAAATAATGCCATCAAGGATTGAATGTAAAATACCTTGACCACAAGAAGTGTTACCAAGAGCTTGCACAATATTCAGCTCTCCCTCTCTCCTGCTTTGAAGAATGGGACATGTAGATATAAGATGACCCGAACTTTTGCAATAACGGCAAAAGAGAGGTTTCGGGCACTCCTTTGCATAGTGGTCTGTGGAACCACAATTGTAGCATCGTCCACGACTAGAGATAGGAGACTTTGCTACCGGAGTTTGTTGCTTCCCTTTCTTGATGGGATTGGGGCCTTCGAATTTAATAGGCCTCTTCATGTTGTGGTTGAAGTTCTGTTTGGCACGCACAACTTCAATATCGCTTTCTCTATCGGCCTCTTCAAGACGAAGAGCGATATCAATAAGCTGATCAAATGAAACCTCAAGTTTCAAAAGCAATGGCTTCTTAAGATTCTTATTCAAGCCATAGACAAATCTTTGATTTTTATTCATCTGGGTATTAATATACTGAACCCCGTATTTAGAAAGAGACTCGAAAGATGCGACATAATCTGTCACAGAAGATTCACCTTGAACAAGGTCAATAAAACGTCGGGCCAAAGTTACTTTTTCATCCTTCGGCACAAATTTCAATTCAAACCTTTCTCGGAATTGCTCCCAAGTGAGATCCGCTTCAATGATTTCAGAAATTAAAAGCTCATACCAATCTAATGCTCTTTCTTGGAGCATGCTAGAAGCCACTTGGACTCGATGTAAATCAATAAGGTTCATGCGAGAAAAGATGCGATCGCATGATTTGAGCCAAGCTTGAATTTCAATAACACTCTCGGATCCCCTGAATGGCCTTCCACCCAAATCGGTGTAGTCTCTGCACAAGCGTGCAAAACCGGATCTAGGATGAGTAGGCTCTGGATTGGGTCCTGCAGCTTGAGCATTCTTCACGAGATCTAAAAGCTGCTGGGCAGACATAAATACTCCATCCAGGGGAGTAGCACTAGATTGACCGGCGCTGGGACGGCCTGGTCTAACCATTTCTCTTCTTTAAGAAAGAAAGAAAGAAGAGGAAAAAGTTATTCCCAAAATAAATATCAAGAAATCTTGATAAATAAAACAAGGAATCATAAAAGAAAGTAGGATAGAACGGTACGAAGACTCGAATAAATCCTAAGGCGCAACTCCTAAGAAAGACTTAGGACATGATCCTTGCTAAATTATTCTACATTGTTCCGAAGTTTGGCTCTGATACCAAGCTGTGACGCCCCACCTCTATACCCACGCTAGCCAAGAACACTACGGAGTAATGCTGTCAACTAGCATGGAGAATAAGGCTGTTGAGGAGCGACCATCTGCATAATTGCTTTGTGCGAGTACCGATATGCCAGATAAAAATATAACTTTTCATCTCAAGAGGAAATCCGACATACCGACACAAACTCAAAGCTACTACACAGTGGCTATATGTAATCTTCGGAAACAAATATAGAAATAAACATAACACAAATCAGTCACAGATAATTCATATCACAAGGGCGGAAATAGATATGAATATATATAACACATAAAAGTGTTCATCAGAGTAGTGGTCTAACAAGATCCACAATATCAAAAAGAATAGATACAAGAGCTAGACAAAAGAGTAAGTATACATCATAGAGTCTGTATCTCAAATGTATACAACAAAAACTACTAAACTAAAGTAGTTAGCCAAAAGATCAGATGTAGACCGATAAGGAGTCAAGCAGAAGCACCTGTAAAATCTCGGTCTGACCCGAGTATTATTTAATAAGAAAATAATAAACGGATCAGTCTAGCTATAAATATCAGATAAAATGATATAGAATAAGAAATATGACTAAACGTATAATAATCACAATGCCAAGCTGTGATAAATAAATAATTGAAAAATCAATAAGAGATTAATCAATATCGCAAAGATCTTCTCAAGATAAAAAGGAACGTCATACTCCTAATTTCATTCACCAAGCCACAATAAATGACATATATATCAATGCCAATCGTAAAAGTTGGTGAAATATAAATTCTAGAAATCATCAAATAGAAATCCAGAAATCACAATAAAAGGGGACAACGACGTCGTACAGCGTGACATACGATGAACCAAATCACAATCAAAGGGAACAACGACGTCGTACAGCGTGACATCCGATGAACCAAAACACAATCAAAGGGAACAACGACGTCGTACAGCGTGACATCCGATGAACCAAAACACAATCAAAGGGAACAACGACGTCGTACAGCGTGACATCCGATGAACCAAAACACAATCAAAGGGAACAACGACGTCGTACAGCGTGACATCCGATGAACCAAAACACAATCAAAGGGAACAACGACATCGTACAGTGTGACATCCGATGAACCAAAACACAATCAAAGGGAACAACGACGTCGTACAGCGTGACATCCGATGAACCAAAACACAAAGACATTGCACAATGCTAGTCTAAAACATAAAATGATCGTCATGATCAAAGAGAAGTGTCGATTACAGTAAGCTAGTAAATATATGAGCTTAGCTGCATGTCCCATAACCACTAGCTTGACTTAAATATTTACGAACAAATTGTAGGTCTCCACTAGAAAATTGTCACAAGAGTTTCAATCGAACAAGTCCAAGAATTAACCGACGAAGTAAACGCAAGCGTTTCATACCACTTGTTTTACTAAACCGTTTAATTAGATTTCTCATACGAGTGAGGTAAAGGTTTGTATATACTAATAGATTGGAAAACGGTTTTATAAACGAATTTGGTATTAAAATAGTATTGAAATCGTTCGAGGAAAGAGTTTTGATATTTACTACTAGTATAGAAAACCTTTATATTTTTAAAGTGACAAATCACAAAGATGATAGTAGAACAATCGATCATCAAAATTCACATTCGAAGACGTGAATAAAATCCAAAGAAATCGATACTGAATCCATCAAAATGGATATTTCCAAAAATCCCAAAAATAGGAGTCATTAAAGCCGTAGCAACAACAAGTGGGAAATAACACGAATCGATTAAATTTGGAAACACAAGATAAATAGACCAAATTAGGCATAATAGGCATTTTAGAGCAGGTCAGTCGACTGACTCAAAGGTCCAGTCGACTGAACCAGAAGCAGGGAAAAATAATTTCCTGCAGTCAGTCGAGTGGCCTAAAAATTCAGTCGACTGAATGCAGGGAAACAGAGGACCCGAGCCTCTGTTAGTTGCCTTCGGAATGCCTATGTGCTACAGCCAGTCGACTGACCCAAAGGTCCAGTCGACTGACTGGCACCAAGGCTGTTTTCCAGCCTATGAAATGAAGATGCAATCTTCTTCAAAATGCAATCGAGCGAGCACGGTCACTAGAGGTTTATGCCAATCGACTACCCGGCCCTATAAGCTCTTCGATGCATCACCAAAAACAAGTTCAAACATCCATAAAATGATTTTCATAGATTTTGATTTTGAAACACTAAAAATTAGAATATACACCAAATCAATTCAAACCAAAATCAAATGCACATGAATACGTATTAGGAATTCATACCTAATAATCAAAGATAATCATAGACTTAGATGTGAGATTAAAAATCTCACCTTTGAACCCGAATTAAATAAGGAGAAGCTTTTAAAACAAGCTAAGATCAATTCCTCTTCAATGACAACTCAAGAAGCTTCAATCTAAGCTTACAAGTAAAATATTTCCTAAATTAGGTTTAGGAAATTTCTGAAATTGAATGGAGAAAGATTTGGAGAAGATGAAGGAGGTGCTTACCAATGGGTTCACTTGAGTTTGGAGCTAGGAGTTGGATTTGCAAAGAAATCTAGGGCTTAGGAATTTCCTTTTCCCATCTCTTCCACCATTTTTACTTTAGCTTGAAGTGTTTTAATTAAAGAGGAGAAGTTATGAAGAGAAGGGATTGGGCTGAGCTAATAAGGGTGCAGTCCAAACCAAAGTCATAAGCGGGAAAAAGTAGCAAAAATCAACTTTCTCCAAACATATCGAAGCTTATACTCAAAAAGGTCGCAAACGGCATTTTGAACTCAATGGGGGTGGTCTCAAGTCCTAATTCGACCATATGCAAAAAGTAGCTTTTCGGACCAAAATCCGACGAACCATAAAATATTTAAATAAAATATATAAATATAGAATCGATAAATATGCGGGTTGTTACACCTATAGTCGACCGAGTGGGGCCGCATTTTGGCCGTGGGTGGGGAGGAGTGGCGCGCACGTGTTGGTGCTCCCTGATCACCTTCAAACGCGACGTGGTGGCCGAACTATTAAACCCTAGTTTATGCAAATGGGTTCGGTTTCACGTTGAAACCTGTAGGTGTGCGTGAGTTTGGGAAGAAGGAGGGAGTAGGAAAGCACGGTCATGATTTGCAGGTTGGAGGGATCTACGGCCAGGATTGACTTAGGTTTATAAAAATTTAATTTTGTTGTAAAATTATGAATAAAAAAATCGTGTAACTTGTAAAAATCATATCTTTTTCATACGAGGTCGAAAACGCGCGAAACCAGTTGCGTTGGAATCGTATGGACGAGCACTACGCTATGGAACTAGATTAGAGTCGTTTGGAGTTAGTGAGAATTTCGGGTAAAATTAAACGTCCGTTTAATTTTATTCGAAATAAATCGCTAAAACGAAATTGAAATCAAGGTGAGAACTTCTCACTCAATCGAATCAGTTTCGATTTATATTTTAAATAGTTATATTTAAAATACTTGAATGTATGTTTGAACGATGATTGATATCTATTGATTGTTAAAATAGATATTATGCACCGTTAGTAAGCGGATGTTATTTATTAAAAACATATACCGTGAATATTTCATAAACAGTGAAATTAGTATTATTTATGTACTTGGATTTGATTTCCCGCAGTATATAGCGGATGAGACCCTATTGCGCCGTCTATTAAGCGGATAATATTTTAAATCCCATATACCGCGATAATTTCGTACTGGAACGGAATTGTTATTGTGCTAACATCTTTGGATGCAGGAAAACAGGTTGGAGGGATCCAACTGGATTCCTCAACAGTATTTATTTGATTGTGGATATTTTGATATTCGTTGATTATCATATCGATATTAAGTGAATGGAATGCCTATGCTGGTTAAGATTTATATTCTACTTTCAAAATTGTTTTATACACTATGCACTAGTAATAATATCAAATGTTCTTTTAAATGCGTATCAAGCATCTTTGACTATCATAAGGAGAAATCTCCTCCGATTCTGCGTTTGCATTGTGTGTGTGTGTGCAGGAGGCCTTATGGTAGTCTCATTTTTAAAAACATTGCGAATTGACTTTAGAAATATTTCTCTATTTTGATTTTAAAGATAAATAAACTGTTTTGAGTTCTCACACCAGTCACATGACTGACTCGGAGTTTATTGTTTTCCTTCCTAAACTCTGGGTGCCCACCAATTTCCACACGGGCAGTCAAGAGTTAAGGTTTATCAGGATATTCTGGAATTCAGGAGTTGCTGGAGGCAAGATGGATGGCATGGCGTAATACTAGTATATAGTATTTCTTTTCCGCTGTTTGATGTTGTTTGTTGTTGTACACTCTGATGTAATGAAATGTAATGTGATGTAATGTAATAACTGATATAGTTCTTTGTTTAAAGATTATTCATTTATGTATTATATGTTGTTCCGCTGCGATTGTGAGATTCTGATGTTGTTCTGTTGTTTTCTTTCTGTTTCGTTCTATTTTCTTTTCTCTCTATTTTCTATCTTTTCGCTCTCCTTCTGTCTTTTCTTTTTCTTAAAACCCTAACTATTCGGTTTTTCGGCAACGAAAAATCGCGTACGTTACATTTGGTATCAGAGCATATGGTTAAGCGACAACCATGGTTCTGTTGGGTATTACTCATTAGAGATAGAGTCAGTAGTACTCTAGAATGGGTTTGAGTGTAATAATAGCTATGAGAGCGTATTTGTTAGTGAATATAAAATTGTTTTATATTGTGATGATTGGTTTATTGAGTGGCATATGGACCTTCGTCAGCACGGTCTCGACAACTATGCCGAAGGGGTTTATAAACACTTGAATAGAACAATTCGACATAATATTGTTTTAAAATCGGGTAAATGAAATAATTTTACCTTGATTATATTTTGTATATGAAGGAATAATTTTTCAGAATTATTAAAGTGTATATAAGTTGATTGTTAAGTTATTTGAATAATCTAAATAAGAGAATAATTGTATAAGCAAAAGAATTATAAGAATTGAATTATAATTAAAGTGATTTACAATTGTGAAATAAACTTATATATATAAGAAGTGAAACTATATGAATATATTTATGAATATGAGTTGTAAATAAAAAAAATGAATTTAAAGTTAAATGGAAATTTACTTAAGAATTGGAATCTGAATTTCTTTATAAGTGGGAATTTAAATTAAGTAAAACCAAATAATGTTTATAAATGGAAGTATAACTTAAGAGATGTAGAATGAAGTTGATATTGGTATCAAAGTAAATTAATAAAGTTAAGTGATAAATGTGGACTTAAGTTATGTAAATGAAATTCAACTTTAGAAATTGAATTGAATGAATGGATTGAATGTTAATCAATTGAATGTGAATAAATTGGAATGGAATAATGAATGTAAGTGCTAATTCATTAAAATCTAATGTTATTGGAAGTTGAATAATTGAATGAAAATCAATTTAATTAAACCAATTGAAAGTGATGGTGTTAAACCAAATTGAATGAATATAAGCAAAGGAATTTGGTTGTAATTAATATACATTGGTTGTTATATGATTGTTAGTTGATTGTATATAATTCATTAAGAGTTAATGAAATTGGAAGCTAAAGTAATTAAAATCCAATTGGAAGTTAAGTGAATCTTAAATAGAATTGAAATTGATTTGGAAGTGAACCAACTTGAATATGAATTAGTAAATATAAACTAATTGAAAAAGAATGTTAGTAAAAACATCCACTGTTAATGAATCAAATGTGATTAAATTGAAAACCCAATTCATTGAATATTAATGAGAATATGAATGAATATTTATTGGTTATGGATGCTTGTCGGATGCTAGTTGGTTGATGGTTGAATATATAGCTCTTGTTGCATTTGTTATGTTGGCATATATAGTTATTATGTTGCTATATGTTGTATATCGATACTATTGTCTATATACATGATTCTCGTGTTGTTTGTTGAGTGTTTAGTAGGTGCGGATCGCGTTTGCTTCGCATTTGGAGCTCGCTTTCGCGCTATATTAGCCGTATATGCTTGCTAATAAAATATAAGGTACATATCTCGGATTACATATCGTACTTTTATACTTTTTTCCCTGCGGGATGCCTCATTACTTGATGAGATGTATATTTGTGATATATATACTGTCATTTTTTTTTCGGATCGAGCCGCGCAAAGGAGACTCTGGCGAATTTTTCCGAAAACTTAAGGCGTTAGAAAATTTTTGAGAAAAATTGGAAAATTTGTGAAAACTATAATTTTGATTTAGAAGTTGGAAGTTAAATAATAGTAATTATTTTTGAAAAGATAACTAAGTATTATTTGAAAACTTAGTAAAGTTATTGTAAGAAGCTTGACTATGGATTTTGGGAAAGTTAATAAATTCTGTAACTTTTCTTACTTGATAATTTCGAGGACGAAATTCCTTTAAAGGGGAAGTATGTAACGACCCAGAATTTTTATTAATTAAAATTTGGATATTTAATTAATTTTAAATATTAATAGGTGAATTTATAAGTCGAATAAATTTTATTTCGAATAACTGGATTTAATTGAATAATTAAATCGATAATTTAATAGTTGGAAATACAGAAATAATTGAAATTTGAGTTAAATATGATTGAAAATGATTTTTAAAATTTTATTTTATCATATTGAAGTTAGAATGATATTATAGAACGTTTAAAATCGAATTAAGAGTTTATTTGTGAAAATTGAATATTTTAATATTTAATCGACTAGTGAAAATAGCCAATTTTCGAACAGTCTCAGAATTGGACAAAACTAGTTCCATTGGATCCGTAATAGTTTGTTATTACTGGATTTCAATTTTTGTAGCAATAGAAGTTATCGTTTGATCGTGGAAGCTCGAAACGCATCGAAATTGTGTAAAATATTAAATTGGCGAGTTAAAATAGTCATTTTTCAAAAATTCTCGGATTTCGACGAAACCAGTTTCATCGGATCCGTAATGTGATATTATTGTAAGGTTTCAAATTTCGTGTCAATCGGATTTACCATTTGTCCGGTGCAAGCTAAAACGCCTAGAAAATCGTTTAAATCGGTTTAATTTAAATTGAACGTTTATTGCCATAACTCGTACAGATGACCGAATTAGCTTCCGAAACATGTTCCATCGTGTCCGGAACGCGGGGTAAACCCTAGAAATGCTGGTCACCGCGCGTAAATCGGAGTTCGGAAAATCCAAAATGAATAGTGTTTCGTTCGATTTTCTATAAATAGCCCTTGCCTCTTCACAAATTTAAAAAAAAAAAACCCTAAACCTAACAGCAGCCGCCACCCCTCAAACCAACGGCCAGAATTCACTTTCGATTCTCCTCAATTATCTTCAAATCTAAGCATTATTTCAAGAAATTCTCAACTGTAAAGTGGTAGAGGACGATGAGATCTAGAAATCTATACGGATATGATCAATTTTAAAGCTTCGAGTTGGCACAGTTTTCGAGGGGAGTGCCGCGCGTTTGTGCACGATTTCTGGTGCCTATGGTCGACCGAGTGGGGCCGCATTCTGGCTGTGGGTGGGGAGGAGTGGCGCGCACGTGTTGATGCTCCCTGATCACCTTCAAACGCGACGTGGTGGCCGAACTATTAAACCCTAGTTTATGCAAATGGGTTCGGTTTCACGTTGAAACCTGTAGGCGTGCGTGAGTTTGGGAAGAAGGAGGGAGTAGGAACGCACGGTCATGATTTGCAGGTTGGAGGGATCTACGGCCAGGATTGACTTAGGTTTAAAAAAAAATTAATTTTGTTGTAAAATTATGAATAAAAAAATCGTGTAACTTGTAAAAACCATATCTTTTTCATACGAGGTCGAAAATGCGCGAAACCAGTTGCGTTGGAATCGTATGGACGAGCACTATGATATGGAATTTGATTGGAGTCGTTTGGAGTTAGTGAGAATTTCAGGTAAAATTAAACGTCCGTTTAATTTTATTCGAAATAAATCGCTAAAACGAAATTGAAATCAATGTGAGGACTTCTCACTCAATCGAATCAGTTTCGATTTATATTTTAAATAGTTATATTTAAAATACTTGAATGTATGTTTGAATGATGGTTGATATCTATTGATTGTTAAAATAGACATTATGCGCCGTTAGTAAGCGGATGTTATTTATTAAAAACATATACCGCGAATATTTCATAAACAGTGAAATTGGTATTATTTATGTACTTGGATTTGATTTCCCGCAGTATATAGCGGATGAGACCCTATTGCGCCGTCTATTAAGCGGATAATATTTTAAATCCCATATACCGCTTTAATTTCGTACTGGAACGGAATTGGTATTGTGCTAACATCTTTGGATGCAGGAAAACAGGTTGGAGGGATCCAACTAGATTCCTCAACAGTATTTATTTGATTATGGATATTTTGATATTCGTTGATTATCATATCGATATATGATATCGCTGTTGTCGTGATTGGATATTTGGTGTGTAGCATCACTAGGCCAAATTTTGGGAATTTTAAAAGGATTTCAGAGTGATTTTTGAAGAGTATACGTTTACAAAATATTTTTGGAATCGATTCATCTTAAATAAATAAACGTTATAATTTTAATGTTATATAAATTATGATTTTTGAGAAATATAGTTAAAAGTTGATTTTTGAAAATATGGGTTAATAATTTTATAAAAATAGTTTAAATTGGGATTTTTGGATTTATTGTAAAAAGTTTAAAAATAGGATTTATAAAATTTGATTATTTTATAAGTCAAAAGGATGAAATTATAAAGGAGTTTAAAGACGTTTTAAAATATTAATATGAATTGATTTATCTAAGAGATTTATAAATGGATATTTATAAATTGAAATATTGAAATTATAAAACGAGTTTTTATAAGTGTTTGAATGAAGTGAAAATGGATTGCATAAGTGAATGGAATTTATAAAATTATAAATGGTGAAGTTATAAATGAAATTTATAAATAGTAAGATTTATAAATTTTGTGAAGTTATTAAAGAATATATTTGGGTAAATAAATGAATCTTATAAGTTATAGGATTTATAATTATGAAGTTTAAAGGAACGATTTTGCAAACAAATAAATTGTAAATATTTAACTTATAATATGAACTTTTGGTTTATAATTGAGTTATGAATTGAATAGGTAAATAAAGGAATTTATAAACGTTGTTTTATAAATTCACAAACGACTTATTTTGATAAGTAAATTGTTGAAACTTATTAATGGAGTTATATTCACGTTTTAGACAGTGAATAATCCTTTAAAATAGAATGAATAGAAATGATGAAATTGGTTATCGAAGTATATTCACGTTTTTGAATAGTGAATAATATGTTAAAGAAAATGTTTTGGATGTGATGTTTTAAATAAAATTAAAACGATCTAACGATGTTTTCAAAATATGTTGAGATTCGAAACCATAGATTTCAACATTTATTGTTGAAATAGACGTTTTCGAGAAATAGAAGGAAATGGTGGACTATAACACTGTTGTTATAGTAAATGATTTCCGAAAGGAAATGTTTTGTATAGTATTGGGATTTATATATCTATTTTAATTTCGAATCCCTATACTAGTGATTTTGGGTTGTCGTAACGATGTTTTACGCAACATTCGTTTTGGCCCAAATAAATATGTTTAAGAGAATGATTTCCTTAAAGAATGAAATATATACTTAATCTCGATTTAAGTATATTGAATATTTTCCAAGTGTTGAAAATAAATGGATTTGAGAATTACTTAATAAATAAGTATGGAAATGTTTTTCCAATATAAAGTGAATATTTTGAGAATTTATCTTTTTGAAGATAAATTGAAAATGAATATTAGAAATTGAATATTGAAATCGTATATTCATAGATATTGTGAAATATAAATTCACTATGGAATTTATAAAAGAAAGGGGAATCTGTTTAAAAAATAAATATTGATTTATTTTTGAAGTGTGAAAATTATATATCTAGTAAAGATATTTTTGGGAAATAAATAATTTGGAAAATTATTTGGAATCTGGTGATGTTGTGCATATCCATTGATAGTTCAATAACCTACTATCAATATTTACCTTTGAAGGGTATTTGTTGTGATTTGCTTGGATTTGAATGCCACACTTATTTTTAAATTATTGCGCTCGTTATTCGGATTACCCATTCCGAATAGTGATACGACGTAATGGATAGCATTGATGACCGGTGTTGAAGACCGGATATTTTTGAAAGTGAAAGGACAACTCGTCGATTGTCTTTGCACCGAGTAGCTACGGTATAGGGACTCCCTATGTGATGGGAAGTCCGGACGTGATTAGAGATTATCCGGATTGCAAGGACTTCTTTGTAAGTGCCTTCGGTTCTGTTCGAGCCTGGAACAGACTTGTAATGGATTGTATGTCTGACATTACAAATTAAGATATAAAACCGATTTCTTTCAAATATATTTCTGTTGGTGGCGGAGAATTTATTCTCTTAGCTTAACACCCTTCTTTGAGACGTACGAGCTCAGAGGTAATGTAGTTGAAGGTTATCAGCGATATATTCCCAATTTGGTAATGTGACATGCTGAGTGTTGCTGTGAAATGATCAATGTGTTGATCATTTGTGATAGGATCATTTATTTGATCATTTATCTTGGTGATCATTTCTATGATCATTTGTTGACCCAAAGCATGACTTTGTATAAAGCGTGGTTTTGTGGACGTGACTTCGTTGAGCCTCACACCCCGGAATGGTCAAAACAGGAAAGATGCGGCAAGGTTATGAGGGGTAGCTCCCTTTAGGGTATGTGCATTTCCTTCTGGAAAAGGGTGGTATCATGGTATGGAGCCCAGATACTTACTCATGTTGAAACACTTATTATTGGGTGTGATGTTGATTACGAGCGCTCGGATAAAGGTCCCAAATGACCGGGGGATGGCATACTCGTGTCAGTAGTTACCCAGTTAGGGGTAACCCGGCCTTGTGTTGGCAGAGATCCGGTTTTGTTCTCAGGGACGTCCTTCCAGAGGCGTTCTTATGTGGCAATGGGAAGTTCCTTGGCCTGACCATTCGTTGGAAATCCAAAGATACAATACGATCTTGTACGGTTTTAGTTGTATAACCTGCCACGGAATGTGGCGGTAACCTGCTATTGAACATGGTAGCTATAGTAAGCATAAGTGCGGAATGCCTATGCTGGCTAATATTTATATTCTACTTTCGAAATTGTTTTATACACTATGCACTAGTAATAATATCAAATGTTCTTTTAAATGCGTATCAAGCATCTTTGACTATCATAAGGAGAAATCTCCTCCGGTTCTGCGTTTGCATTGTGTGTGCGTGCGGGAGGCCTTATGGTAGTCTCATTTTTAAAAGCATTGCGAATTGACTTTAGAAATATTTCTCTATTTTGATTTTAAAGATAAATAAACTGTTTTGAGTTCTCACACCAGTCACATGACTGACTCGGAGTTTATTGTTTTCCTTCCTAAACTCTGGGTGCCCACCAATTTCCACACGGGAAGTCAAGAGTTAAGGTTTATCAGGATATTCTGGAATTCAGGAGTTGCTGGAGGCAAGATGGATGGCATGGCGTAATACTAGTATATAGTATTTCTTTTCCGCTGTTTGATGTTGTTTGTTGTTGTACACTCTGATGTAATGAAATGTAATGTGATGTAATGTAATAACTGATATAGTTCTTTGTTTAAAGATTATTCATTTATCTATTATATGTTGTTCCGCTGCGATTGTGAGATTCTGATGTTGTTCTGTTGTTTTCTTTCTGTTTCGTTCTATTTTCTTTTCTCTCTATTTTCTATCTTTTCTCTCTCCTTCTGTCTTTTTCTTTTTCTTAAAACCCTAACTATTCGGTTTTTCGGCAACAAAAAATCGCGTACGTTACATCTACCCTTTCACTAAAAAAGGTTTTGCAATATGACTTATGAGAAATTATTTTGATTTAGTATGTTTCTATAGATCCTTTTTACTCGAACACTAACTAATTTGGATTTACCATCTTAGATAGTATGGTTTCAACCTATTAAAAAGATATGTATTTGAAATAAGAAATCTTTTTTCAAGATTTTAATAAATGATTTGGAATTAATTTAATTCCTATACTTACAATTAATTTTTTTGGATTTACTATAAACAATGTCTTAAGTAACATTGTTTTTGACCCATTTTAAAAGTTATGATTTGGAAATATTTGTAAAGATTTAAATAAATCATTTGGAAATATTATCCTAAGTAAAGGATAAAATGATTTAGGGTTACTCCAAGATTTAAAAAGGGTTTTAATTAAACAAAGATTTGATAAATAAGGCTTAATGATTTCATATATACTAGAAAAGAATATGATTAAAAGATTTATATCTCTAAAATATATATCTTATTTGACAAAAGACATTAATGAATGAAATGATATCACCCTCAAACTTAGCATCTTTTTATCGATGACTGGATCGAAGGAACAAGGGTCGGATTTGGGTATTCCCTATCCAAAAACCACTTCAAACTAATGTACGCTCGAAAGTGAAGACATGATATGATAATAAATGAAATGATGGGCCTCTTCTCACAAACTCTTGGGAGAAATTTCCCATATCATATATATGTGGCACTAGTATCTTCATTCGATCTTCGATGCAAGGGATGCTAACTACTAATCCTAGGGTTAATTCCTGACATGATGTAGTAGGAGAGTTCCTTAAGTTTGTCCTGTTCATGGACAAATTGTATGGATGAATGTCTACGATTGCATTTCCAACATGCGCATACATTGATTTTTACGAACGTGCATCTATTTGGTGGTTAAGAAGTAACTCTCCTATACTCAACTCCCTTCTCTAAGAGTACGAGATCAGAGGTTGTACATTTATAGAAATCAATGGTGTGTGATGGAATTGGCAAAGTGGCATTCAAAGTGAATGTGACTTATGTAAGGTAATCGAGCCTCGTCAACCGAGAATGACAAAAACAGGGTAGATGTGGCAGGACTAAGTGGGTCACTCCCATTAGGACATGGTCATCACCTTTCTAGATCACCCTCTATGTATCGGCTATGTTGTGTATGCTGTGAGAGCTCTCAGATAGGTTGGAAACAACCGGAGTGATGTCGTATTCGGTACTATCTATGGTAAAGATCGGATGGTTCTGTGTTGGTAGAGGTTGGAGCCTCAGGTGCGTTTTTCTAGAGATGTACTACTGGAAGGTAGTCCCTTACCTTGTCATTGTATGGAATCCATTCTCCAATAGGTGCCTTCGGATTTTATTGTAGAACCTACTGTGAAGCAAGTATGCTGAAATTTTATCAATGTAACATTTCAGTTAAGATTCACATTTTATTTGAAAAGTATTTTCAAAAGAATGTTATTAAAAATAATATTACCAGATCTTGCACAGTATTTTGGTTATCATAAGGTAAAAACCCGTTCCATGATTATTTGAGGCGTGGTCTTATAAGATACCCTTTGTTTTCAAATATCCATATTTTGACTTTCTCACACCAATCCATGACTAACCGGAAGTTTATTTTCTTTTTCCTTTTCTTTTCTCTTAAACTCTAGATGCCCTATTTTTTTGGGCAGCCTAGTAGTCGGGTTTTGTTTAGAACATTTTGGAAGAGCTTGGAGTATGGAGTTAGAAGATTCTTCTGGAGATTGTTATCCATTTCTACCACACTCACGTACTATTTTATTCTACATTGTAAGGATAGATTTTATAAACGTCCATGTCAAACTCTGATAAATGTATTTTTTAGATTTCCGCTATAAAGTTTTATATATATTGAAATAATATATGTTATTTCACTCGTATAAGATTCTGTTTTGCCTTTATTTCTTTCTTACCCATAAAGAACCGCCTCTCCGGCACTTGAATTTGTGGCATGTGAATACTGAGCATATATTAGTGTCAATTTTCAAGGGTCGAAGAAATGGGGCTTTACACATTTATATAAGATCGCCTTTTGAGACCAACCAAATCACGGAAATCGTTTTCCCCTCTAAAGAGCCAAACCATCTAATAAGTGCATATTGCGATATAATAAGTAATGTCTAGGGTGTAGAATGTAAAAAAATACCTATGATGCGTGTAAAACACAAGAATATTTGGTGTGTAGTCAAAACTGCTAAGGCATGTTCATATACATATGGATATCCATTGGAGATGCCCTTAGTACGTCGAGAACGGGCCTCATAACAAGGGTCTAATATATCCTTTCAAGCAGCGTATATCTCTGGATAAAATATACCATAGAATAGACATAGCTAGTCCACGCCGTCATGTGGCACCAAGTATCATCGCCCTCCCATGCACATCCGAAAGCATCACTAGATACAAAGCTAATATACCCTTGGGTTAGCTAAATCCCCTGGCTATGCATCTTACTCTGGTATTTGTCATTACCGATGGTGAAGTCATGTTCAACATCTCATTACACGAGTCATCACTTGAACAAATCTAGAATCTTTGTTTGGATTCCAGCTTCTCAAAATATCTCAAATATCTCTCTGGATTCCAACATCTCGAACAGCTCATGATTCTGTCCATTGATTTCGGCATAAGTCCTCTGATGAATACTAATGTTGTCCACTCTCTTGTGCTCACCTTCAAGATTGACGGTTCTGCATGATAGCATCGTTAAAAATGTTAACGCTAACCTCTCCTTTGGACTTAACCTTAG
Organism: Allium cepa; assembly: GCA_030765085.1. Lineage (NCBI taxonomy): Eukaryota > Viridiplantae > Streptophyta > Magnoliopsida > Asparagales > Amaryllidaceae > Allium > Allium cepa. Next base: position 324,188,989 of record CM060934.1, read on the forward strand.
GATAGACAGTATAACTCTATAACATTTTACTTCATAACCACTTCCAGAATGTAGATCATGTATATGGTTTTGATGTGGTTATAGTTTCTAATCGTCTCATATAAGTACACTCCCCCACTTACCAGCACACTCCAAAACCAATCGATAGATTTTCATTTAATTTAACCTTGGTTCTTTCATAAATAAACAGACAATGCATGAGGGTGGAGATCACCTCCTATCCGCACAATTTCCTTATCATTTATCCTAAAAGAGCAAGATGAGTTTATATGTACAGTATAGCATTTCCGTAGATAACTGTACTAGATAACCCTTGTGTTTCTTTTAGATATTCCTTAATTTTAGTCAAATTCAATAACAATAGAATGATCGCATATGGAAACCAAGTCTCGTATACTTATCATGTTTTCGACCTCCTCAACTTACACTATCCCTCGATCAAAAGTGAAGCCCGGTAGGTTAGAGCACTATTTCTTCTACGCCCTACTCGAATCAACATTCATAAGGCTCACAAATAGAATAATTCTACTTTATTGGCTTTTAGTGCTAAGTACATGACTAAATACTTTCCAGGGACAAGTAAACATATAAAGCATGACTAAGTTGCATAAAGCATGATTAAGTTGCACAAGCACGATTAAGTCACATAAGCGATTTCTAATGCCCTTTTATTTAATTAATTCTTTTATTAATTAAAAACTCTTTTACTAGTAAAACTTCATTTATCTAATAAAACTTTATCTATTAATTACTACTTCCTCCAGAAGTAAGCGAACCATATATAGGAGTCCTCTATGGGGGATCTTCTATACATACGTTCCAAAAGCAAGAGACAAATTCAGACAACGGGGGATCTCAAATCATTTGAATATGCGATGCTTTTATTCGCTTTCATTTTCTACTTGCATATATATTTAAAATACCGGTATAAAAGATATATACATGCATTCTACTAATTCACTATTGATTTGTACTTTTTCATAACTTGAAATTGTATTCATATACTTACTTATCTCAAATGGTATAAGAATATTCATAAACCCTTAACAAGATTTCTTACTTTTAAAATCTAATCAAAGAGTTAAAATAAGTGTTACTTCAACATTGTTACTATAAACTCCTTCTCTTTTACAAATTAAATCTTTACTTTTTTTAATCTTTTTTTAAAGATTCCATTCTTGTCATTACATTTAAAATATCCATTCAAAAGGTCTAAGTATGTTCATAGGGGTTAAAGACAAGCATAACTTAAACATTGTCACTACAAATCCAAAACCGTCTCACTTATAATTTTCTTGGAAGCATTCTTTATAAAGATCTAATTATATTCAGGTATAATAAAAAAGAGTTAAAAACAAATGTTGCTTAAACATTGTTTACTATGAACCCAAAATAATTTTATACTGAACATTATCTTTAAAACATTCATTTAAAGATTTAAATATACTTATTAACAAGATATTATACTTTACATAACTTCCTAAAACCATTCATTATAACTAAAATGTTATAAACTAAATCACTTTTTATCTTTTATAAAATACAACTTACTTTTCCAAAACTTATATATACATTAAATCTACTTATAAACATGTTTTAAATTCTATCTAAAATATTAATTAAAAATAACTAATTTATAATTTACTGAAAACCTTTTAATTTAAAAGCTACATAGGAAAACCTTTTCTTTAAACATTCATATTTAATTACTAAAAATATACTTAAACTTCTAATCTTTTTTCCATACTCTAATCCATGTATTAGAACTTCCATAAAAAGATTCACAAAGAAAATAAATTATAAACCATTTAAATCATGAAAAGTTATTCAAAATGTCGCATTTAAGTAGGACAGTGCAACAAGCGCAGAAGTGCTACAATAGATCAAAGATAGCATTTAAAAGTGCTGTTAAATGCCCTGGACAAAGAATGCATAGAAAAAGTATGAACGTGATGACCAATTTTCACCACTTAAATAAATGATTTAAAATCCAATTTTCTTTTGGTAAGCAATACACCTAGACTAATTAAATACTATGAAAAGAATCCCATAAGGTTATCTTCAAAAAAATATAAAAAATTCCTGAAAATAATGTATTTTCAAAGTGCTCATATAATGATTATTTTCGCTATAATTTTTTCCACTTCGTTCAAGTAGTCCAGTAACTTTTTAAACCTTGATATTTTTATAGTAATAAGTACACATATTTTACTTATTAAAATAGAAAAGATAACCCCAAGGATGTCTCGTAAAGTTAACTTCAAAAATCACCCAACACAAGGCATTTTCAAAGTGCATTCATAGCGATCTTTCTCGGTTCTAACTTTCACAAGTTCTACGACTTTCCAAATAATTTCTTTTTTATCCCATTCACCAAAGTATGTGTAGGGAACAACCAAAATATATCATGTCATAATAAACTAACATATCACCAATTTAAACAAGTTTAAAGCAAGGGGATCTCAAAGTGGACTTATAGCGATTACTGTTATACAAATACTTTCATATTCACATCAATTCGATATATAAGCCAACCAAATATGTAAAACAAAGTCTAGATCATGATACAAGTTTTAGAGGGTAATAGAAGTGAATATATACAATATTACGTTATCATTTTCTTTCAAAAGCAAGTAAGGTCCAAAATTTATAACTTCATCAGTTAACTTTAACTTCATATTTACACACAACATATATAACAATATATATATTCATTTAGTGGGAGTGAACTCACCTAAATCCATGTCAGAACCAAGCACAACCACTCAATAACATATGAACACTTCCTACCATCACCAAACATCCAAACCTTCCCCCTTTAGCCCATTTTAGCGCTCGACCTCCTTCCTCCTCCAAAATTGCTCATTGCCCATGATGGGTTTAGGTTTTGTGCTCCACCTCTTCATCATTTGACTTGGTAATCCTTATTTCCATAATGCTCTAAGCCCTTGGTTAAATTTTGCAGAAGATTGGAGTTGGTTAGATATGTTTTCTAGAATTTAATGTGAAAAGAGAAGAGGATGAAGAAGCCATTGTTATTTCCTAACTTAAGCATAAAAGTTTATGATATTATGAAGTCTATAAGGTAGCCATTTACAAGAGGCAAAATGACCTCCCATACCCCCCAGTAGCAGGCCATAAAGTAACCCCTCCCCCCATCTCCTTTGCATGCTTTCCGTTTTATCCCATCACTTTCCTTTAGTAATTCCTTAACTACCCCTTTTCATAAAATATCTACCAAACACATCATGCATGATATAATTCATAATAATTAGCCATAAATGAAATTTTTTTAATTTCTAATTAATTACATTTACGGACTGCTAAAAAGTTCAGAACATTTCTATCAATTAAAAAGTTGTTTATCGATAAAATGATTTTCGGTCACATTATCGATATTTTTTCGAACTATTTATTTTTTTAAAAACTTCTCAATAACAAGTTTACCATCATTAGTTATTAATTAAAAGGGATTTACAAGGTTATAAATCAATTTTATAATATTAAATCCAAGATACAAATATTTAAACGATATAGATATTTAAATACGAAATATTCGAAACTTCGGGTCGTTATAACTCAAGTGACTGAATTACCAAAGGGAGTTTATCGCTCGAAATTTGTGAATTATTAATGAAATAATAACTAGAATAAAATATAATAATGTTAATTTGAGTTAATCATTAACAACTTTAATGAAATTCCAATCAATGGAAATAATGTGAATGTTATAACTTGGTTATAAATTTAATATAAGGGAACAAATGTAAATATTGAATTAATGTATGAAATAGCATAATAAATGGTGATTGAATAAAACCAGTATTATGAAAGAAATTGTAATATTTGTTAGAAAGGAATAAACTTATAAGTGTAATTAAAAGCTAATGGTGACAATTATTATAAGTTACATATTTATTTGGTCTATTAATTTTAAAATTAATTGCAATTAATTCACTTAATTAGTGTAGTTAATGAAGATTAAATTGGTAATTGAAGAATGTCAATTCAATAAGATATAAACCAATGCTAATTATACCCATAAGATGATAATTGATTTCATAAAAAGATGGAAATCAACTTAAATGGAATTATTGGAATTTCAATTTATAATCTTGGAATTTATTGAAACTGAAATTAACCACTATAAATTGAGAAATATCCAATAATAAATTGATATAGAAATTTGTTATAAAGGACTTTTAACTACCAAGTTATCCAAATTGATAGAAATTGTAAATAATTAAATTTGAATTGAAAATTTAATTCAATTAATTTAATATTAATTTATTTAATTAACGTGAAAATAGCTATTTTGGCAACTGGCTAGGATATCGACGAAACCAGTTTCATCAGATCCGTAACAGTGGATTATTGTAGGATTTCAAGTTTCGTAACGGTTGGACTGTCGTTTGATCGTACGGACTCAAAACGCATAGAAATTAATACAATTGAAATCAATAAAATAAGCTGATTTTAAGATAACTTCTTCATATGATGGAATTAGGACTTGAAACCTATTCCATTGAGTTTAAAACTATCGCAAACATATATTTTGATATATGGGATTACCCGTTTTCATTCCGAAGGCGAACGGGCTTTTCAGGTCGTTTATCGTTCAAAATCCAAATCGATCGAGTCCATTCATTCCTATTTCTGACCTACCTATAAATGGTCCGTTATAAAACATATCAAGTCTCATTTCCATTTGTTTGTATGAATAATTTCATCTGTTTCTGAATTTCCAATGGCAGATAAATAAATCCCCAAATTGCAAATTCAATATCAAATTAAAATCCAAAAATCAAACTCCTCCAAACCTTATCGAATTATATATCATTTCAAAGATCTCGATGATTGTAATCCACTGCAACAATTTGTTTTTGTCATCGAATCATCAGTTGTTTAGAAATTGAGGATAAACCTCGATCGTTCGTTTTAGGGTTTTGACGATTCAACGGTGGATCGTCGTCCGATCGATAATCGAGAGGCAGCGTTGGGAAGGTGGAGTCAAGCAGGTCCTTAAGGTGCCATTCATTTGTGTCACAGGTTCACGAGTTCTCCTGGAATCGATGATTTAGGGCCGGAGTTCATGACGGTGGTGGAGAAGCAATGTAGGGCCGGAGCGTTCGTGGTCGTAGCCGTGGATGCGGCTGCTCTAAGCGTACGTGATGATGGCCTCTGATCACTGCATCATTGGTCGAGGCGGCAGCATAATTGAGGGAAACAGTGGCGGCTTCACGATGTATAGGTTCGAGCGACAGTATGGTTTTGCGTGACGCGGCCGAGAGAGGGGTAACTCCTTTGATTATTTTACTTTATTTTAAATTTAATTTGTCGAATGTTCTAATTTATATAACTTTTACATACGAGCTCGGATTTGGACACGATTTGTTTTGCCGTGATCATATCGAAATTCTAGACATTATGATGTTGTTTTGGACGAATTTTGAGATCATTTGAATTTGAGCCCTAAATTGGATTTAAATTCGATTTAAATTCAAAGGTGAGTGTTTTGACCTACTCACAACATCTAAAATTTCTTATGTTAGTTAAATTAAATTCGTGATGTGATTAGGAATTTATTTAGTGCTGTTTGGTATATATAAATTGCTATTCTTGTTAATTTGAATTATTTTGAATTAAATTGTCATTTAATATATTATTGAATTTAAATTGCTAGTTTATTACCTGAGAATAAAAATCAGTTATTTGTTGTAATTTATTTGGTTGAATTGGATGATAATTGTGATGGATATTTGATTGTTGATGTTGGATGATTTGGATGTTATACTAATTTATATAATGTTATCACTCTCCAAGTTCCCTTAATATTTATTTGGAAATCATTATGGGTTGAAAAGATATATACCTAAACGATCTATAGGTTAAGGAATAATCGTTATGGGTTGAAATGATAGACTCGGGCGATTTTATAGATTTTAATATTAATTCCAGATTGCGGTTTGAAATGATATATAACCGTAAAATTTGAAATTGTGGATTGAAATGATAAACATCCGTATCACTTGACCCTAAGGCAGAGAATTATATACGAACATTGGATTGGTTAAATTAAATGATTTTAAAATTCTTAAATTTTTGAATTTAATTAATGATATGTTGAAATAAAATTCGATGTTTATAAGTTGAATCATTAATTAAAAATCAAGTTTTATGTTGAAATGTAAATGGGTTTCAGGGTATTACTTTAAGAAATTAAATTGAAATTTTAAAGTTGAATTTGGAGTATAAGTAAAGTTTGTCGAAATTGAGTTATTAAAATTGTTCTAAATGTAACTTTGAAATATATTGAAATTGGAGTAATTTAAATTGACATTTCAAATATGGATTTGGAAGCGATATAGAATTAAATATTTTATTGAGAATTTGAATCGAAAGATCTAAAATTGAGTTTTTGGAAATTGAAATAGTCCAAATGTGTTGAAAGGAAATGAATAGTTTAAATTGGTATTAAATTCAAATTTATATTTTTAATATAAACTGTTTAAAAAATATATTGTTGTAAAGATCCTAAACTTTAAGATTTTCAAATTATTAAACTATTTTAACATATATTAACTATTAAATCAATTTAACCTATTTTAAACCATTTAATGTATTTTAAAATTAATTAACCTATTTTAACTTATTTTAAATATAATTAATCCATTTTAAAGCTATTTAATCTATTTTAATTATATTTAATCTATTTTAAATCTACTTAACTATCTTAAATCGGTCTAACGGTATCTTTAATCTATAATTAAACCACTTTAGAGTATTTAACTATCTATAATTAGTTAACTATTTGTAACCATTTAAACTATTTTCTAAATTTCCAGACTAAGTAAAGTAGAAGTGTTTATGTTCAATTCATTGGTTTAAAAGAGAATACAATTAAATGATGTTATAACATAAGCTGGGATTTAAATGTTATTATTAATTGAATATGCCGATTTTGAAGTAAGGATTTGATCTATTTTGGAAATATGATTTTTAAAGAAATTACGATTTTGGAAACGATACGATTTGAAAGTGAATATGGTTTTGAAATGAATATGTTTTCGACAAAGATATGATTTGAAATTGAATATGATATTTTGATATAAATTGTGAATTGATTTCTGGAAACGTAAAAGAACCATCCGATGTGTAATAAGCGATTGGTTGTTAAAGAGACCGGGATCAGATATTGGCATACTCTCTGCCAATACCGAAAACCACTTTAACCACTGTGTACGTGGTGGAGATTCTAGAAATAAAGTAGGATGGTTTGGCGAACGATTTCTATATGAGGTACGACGTGACCCTAACTCCCGTGAGTCAGCATAGATGTGATTAAAACAGGAGCCATGCCGAGCCAAGTAAGGTCATTCCTCATATCGGGCATATTTCTTTGATACCATTCTGTTACTTTGTGATTGATTTGGTGGCCACCCTTTGATTTTATTTGGGAGTGTGTCCGAGGTGGGCGGTAGTAGCTGCTATGCATTACCACCAGTCCAAATCCGCAATTGGTATATCTACCCTGGCATTGCCTCGAATGTCGTGTTCACATGCCCTAGAGCGCCTTACACGAGTTTGTTTTATACCATACCTATGGGGTGCCCTCTGTGTAAACCTCTCGGAGGAGCGTACGGTACTGTATAGACTATGGGAATATATAAAACGTTTTAAGGGGATATGGGTAACGCCTTAATGCTATTTTAATACTTTTACTTTACTGTAGACATATTATAATAGCATATTGTACTGCATAGTAGATAGTTTAACAGATCCTTGGGAGATGTAAATCATAAACATCTCTTAAGTTACTACACTCACGTTAAACACTGGATAGGAGGTGGCAAACCAAGTAAACATCTCTGATACCGTTCCACCCATATTTATTTTTCGTTGATTTAACTCACATAAGATCTTCTAGTTTTGACTCGAGTGTTTTGTCTTTTCAATTCGCTTGGGTCAGCCTAAGCATTTCTAGATTTGAAGACCTTATTTCTAGAGGACGAAGATGAAGGTTTGTACTATTATTATTAATTATTTTATTCCACTACATTCATACTGTTCCGCTGCATTGTCCTTTATCTCTGTTGTATGTAACTCTGATTTTGTGTTGTATAAGTATAATCAAATGTTTTGTAAACAACTTCATGGACTGTTATTTGATTTTTATATTTTATCATTCCTTTGCGAGATTCTGTTTTGTTTTCTTTTTCTTTCTTTGTGTTTTTCTTATTCACTGCAATAACAATCTGCTCTTTTGTATGGTTTGAGTCTGACATGTGTGGTTTATTGTAGATTTAAACTATCCAAAAGGCTGGTCGTTACAACGAGTGTAACTGAGCTCAAAATCATCACATAGTCAGTGTAACATAATTAAATAAAACTCTACTCGGTTATAAAATAAAAATTTGTCACTGTGGTCTACACCCATAAATTATTCCAATAAGCTCTGTACTTAATAATGTTTTAAACTAGATTTCCAGATTCCTTTTAATATATTTATTTTATTTCAACTGTGGAATAGGATGTTGCATAAATTTATAGCAAGTCAAATATATATCAACCAATAAATTCAAATCCAATTAAAACGTTATCAATACTCGTGATAAAACATACATAAGATTGATTTTTAATATAATGACAATACACAAGAGAGTTTTAAAATTAGATTAAATAAGTGGTAATGAACATACATATATGTGAACTAAATTAGATCTAAACATCATGAATGAATTTAAGATGAAAATTCAAACCTAAGAAGCATTGTTTTGTAACACCCTTCCTTGTGACTTCTCCTTAAATCCTCAAGTTCCACACCTCGTCCTTGCAGAGATGGATGTATTTTCTTTCATTTAATTTGAGTTGATTTTTGTTTTGGAAGAGGATGCCAAACTTCAGCCATGGCATGGAAGGAGGAAAGAAGAAAAGTGAATGAATGTAAGAACGAGAATAAAATTAGCGGATTTGTTTTTTGAAAGAATGAAAGCTTTCACTTTATTTCAATTAAAACTTCCCTTAATTCTTCCTCATTCCACCCTTCTACCTCCACAAGACTGGTAAGCCATATATGATGTCAAATGGCATAAAATTTCAATAAAATGCCTTCGTGTAAATATCTTTTATTTAAAACCATTTAAAGTTACATTGACATCATATATCGATGCACACAAATATAACTTATATGTATGCATGTATATATGTATGCATGCATGCATGTATGTATGCATTCAAATAATTACAAACTACTTCCTCAACATCAGGTAAATTAAATAATAATTAATATTTGTAAAATATTAATTAATTACAACATTTTATAAGTTAATTAAATCTTGTGGTTACTGAATTCTTTGAAAATGTGGTTGTGTGACTCGAAGGTATGAATTTAGTCAGCAATTGAGATTGAACAATTCAAATATTAATGTTCACACGTCAGCTTGGCTTGTGGTGTGACAGTTTGGCTAATTCATCACCCATGGACCATTTTAGTAAAATTATATTTTATATTATCTTAAGCAGTATAATTGTGACAATAATTTACACATGTTCTCTTCGTTAAAACTATTTCACATTAGGATGTATGGAATTTGTAGCAGTCAAACTTCCAATATTGTCCACGTTTAACTCGGTTAGTCCAAAAAAGAAGTCTTTGTTTCAATAATAACATCTGTTATTTATTGCACTGCTCTGGCCAGAGATGTTGACTTTGCATTATGTAATGACCCGTAAATTTTAATGGTTTTAATAATGTAATTTAACTGAAATTTTATGAAATTTTAAATAATTGAAAAAATTTGATATTTGAAATACGTCTGTATAAATATAGGAAATGGTAAATTTTCATCGATAATATGGAAGTTAATTTTGTTCTTTAATTTTATTTAAATTTAAATCAATTAATATTTGATGATAATAAAAAATTTCTCAAACCTGAACATTTTTATAAAATAAATTTGTAAATCATCTTCTGGGTGAGACATCATATTTCATTTCGTCAAATTTGTACTGCTATTGCTCTGTTCATGTTATTTTCGGCGTTTTAGCAGCATTTTCAGTACCGAATATCGAATTTTGATAGGATGGTCCTATCATTGATATTTTTATACCGTTTTGATCATCTCATCGTGCTGACCTTCACAGTATATTCATCCCTACATTTCGATGAATGGTAAGCAACGAAAGCTGCGCGGCGGTCCAATGTATCGGTATCCATTTTAACTTTTGGTTTCGGTGTCCATTCAAATCTTTTCCACCGGTTGAAAAAAACAAATAGCCAATTACTTTAATATTCCCTGAATTCTTGTGCTTGACATTTTCCCTTCCTACTGTTATAAATGTAAATGATGGTTCATTTTCTCTGTTGCCCCTTCGTTTGTTCTAACGCTGGTTTATATTTATAATAAAATAATATCGTATCCATAGATATCTATTCCTTTTTGCTGAACCAACACGCCACCTCTTCCATTCAAAAACTCTCCTTCTCTCTTTTCTCCTTCTTATTCTGTTCTTGTGGAAAAATCATCAAAGTTTTATAAATTTTAGCATTATTGATGCGTAAATACCACAGAACCAAATACTCATATCCAATCAAAACTTAAGATACAAGCGATCTGTAACATACCGTTATTTTCAACCACCCGTGTCCGCACATGTCGGACTTGAATTTCTCAAAATATCATATTGTTAATTTATATTTGAAAAAACTCAACATATACAGGAAATAAATCAATCACAGAATCACATATACAGAGTATTATAATAATAATGCAGCGGAATACATAAATAGTAGTTCATGATGGTACTATATAAACAACAAAGTTTGAAATAAAATACAATAGAATGTCTCAAATATAGTGAAGTCTCAAATGCAAACTAGTGACATCTCTGAACAAATCAATTGAAAAAGCTGAAAGCTGAATCGATAGTTGGATCTCCAAGCGAAGCTCCAAACTCCAAAGGTGAGTCTCAAATGCTATATCACTCAGTCTGACCCAAGCGTAAAGCAAAACATAAACATTCGAGTAAGGGTTAACATTCTTATATCAATAAATCTAACTCAAGTGAAATATCAACTGAAATACAAGTAACTCAAAGTGTTTGGGATAACCATCCTCTAAGAATCCGTAAAGCTATCTACTATGTAGAAATATACGCTATTAACAACCAAACGTCATTATAACACCATGTTCATTTCAAATAATATATACTTCAAAAATATGATTCTCATTTCAAATATATCTATTTAAATTATTGCACTTCCAAAGTTACAACGCTTTCGAAACCAAACAACTTTGAAATCATAATTCTTTGGAAAACCATAATTTTGAAATCATAATTTCCACCATTTAAAAATTTTACATATTAATAATAGTATGTAGAATAAAATAGTTTATATTAAAATAATAAGTATATTAAAATAGTTTATATTAAAAATAGTTTTATATTAAAATAGTATATTTATATATTAAATAATTTATAAAGTAAAATATTTATAATTCCCTCAAATTTCACAAATCGATTCAAATCAACTACAATTCCAAATTCAAATTTAATTCAATCTCAATTCATCAATTTCAATTCAATCCAGTTTCTAAATAAACAATTTCAAATTATATCGATTTCAAATACAGATTGAACCACAAAATGAACCATTTAAATTTCAATATATTTCAAATCTTTAAATACTCAACATTTTCAAAATTAAATTTAATAGTTGCATATAGATCTTGATTTAAGTTCATTATTATTTAGTCTTGAAATATTCACTTAATAAATTCAATATTATTTAAATAACCTTAAATTACATTTTATTGTGTGTGTGTATATATATATATATATGAAAGTTTTAGTGTTGTTGTTTATAATATATTAGTTTATAAATAGTTTATTTTGATATATGTATATATGTTTTGTGTTTAGTTATATATGAGTCCGTTTTAAATATACATAGAATTTTAAATTTATAATATATATCATAAAGTTTTAATTCTTCTACTCTATATGAGTTATAAGTTACAGTAGCATATGTATGTTTACAAAGTTTATAAAAATGAATTTTTTTGGTGATTTGGCTATTGTCCTATATTTATGTATATACTTGATTTTTGGATTTGTTTTACCAAGGCCTGTTTCGTATATAATATGTGAGTTGTACTATATATGTATTTATATGATATGTTAGGCATTGTTTCAAAAAAAAATGTATGTTGGCTTGCGTATACATGTGGCAGTTTATACAAGCTATGTCAGTCAAATATTAGATATATTAGACGATATAAAGTCAAGCTTGCATTTGTATATTGTTAATATGATCTGTATATATTATATAAGTTATATATAATGTAATCTATTATTATATGATAATATACAAATCATGCTTGTTGTATATGCTAGAAACTATACTTAAAATATATTATATATACGTAGAAGTTTTAATGTTAGTACGTTTAAGGTTCATATATATATTAGCTTACGTTTTTTGTTTATAAGATTTACACACACACACACACACACACACACACACACACATATATATATATATATACAAACAAAATTTAATATGTGTCTGTTATAACAGTGTTGTTTATATATGTTATATGGGATAGTTTATATATTATTATGTATTTGTTTATAAATAGTTGATTTAGATATATATCATACATAAGGTCTGCATACCTATACTGTAATATATAGTTTGAAGGAAAAAAATGTAATTTATATAAGACTTTGGATATGATATGTTATTTTAAAATATGTTTTGATTTGAGATTTTGTACATAGATTTTATTTTAAATATGTTTCTAAAATTTATTTTTGTAAACATATGTATATAATATAGATATTAGTTTCAGTTTTTATCAAGCCAGTTTGATTATTCTCATCGATTTCTATTTATCAGCTTTGTTCGTCGATTTCGTGCCAATCTTGTTGCTTTGAAATTCATGTTTGGATCCACAATTCGCTTCCATTCCTGTTCATCTCTCTAGCCTCGAAAGGTGAGAAATCACTTACGATTAACGTTCTTATATTTATTAAATTTGATTTCAATTTAAATGACAATTGAAATATGCTGCTGTTAGTTATTTCCATTGCTATATATTTTCTATTATCTGTATCTGTTCACCTATGACACCTGACACCATTATCTGTTATTTATATTATTGATATATGCATGTTATATTATTTTTATATCTGTTATCACTCTGCAAGTTCCCTATTAGTACAGAATTCACTTATAGATTGATACACACCAGAATGATCTGTAGAATAGGAGAAAATCGTTATGGGTAGAAATGATATAACCTAGCGATTTTCATTTGAATTGAATTTGGGATTGCGGATTGAAATGATATATACCCATGTGTGTGTGTGTATTTAAATTGCGAATTGAAATGATAAATATCTGTATCACTTGACCATAGGATAGAAAATTATATACAGACACCGTTGGTCTATATGGTTTTATTTAATATTGAGATATATATATATATATATATATATAAGTTTCAATATAAAGTAGATTTAATAATAATCTTTAATTTCATAAAGTTTGATTTAATTAATATATATATATATAAGTATTTATTTAAAATTTTATTTAAAAAATAGATTTTTATAATGATTTTGTAAGTTAAGGTTGGGAAGATAAATTTGAAAGCTATTTGAAATTGTATTTAATTAATAATTTTATTTAATTAAATCGATTTGAAACTATTGAATTTGAAATTTAAAGATATGATTTTATAACTTGATTTTGATTTAAGTAATTTAATGAATATTTCATGTTTAAATAAATTGAAGAAATATTTAGTAAAATGTAATTTAAGGTTATTTATATAATATTGAATTTATTAAGTGAATATTCCAAGACTAAATAATAATTAAGTTAAATCAAGATCTGTATGAAACTGTTAAATTTAGTTTTGAAAATGTTGAATATTTATAGCTTTGAAATATATTGAAATTTAAACGGTTCATTTTGGGATTCAAATCTGTATTTGAAATCGATATAATTTGAAATTGTTTATTTAGAAAATGAATTGAATTGAAATTGATGAATTGAGATTGAATTAAATTTTAATTTTGAATTTTAGTTGATTTAAATTGATTTGTGAAATTTAAGGAAATTATAAATATTTTAATTTATAAATTATTTAACACATATATATATACACACACACTATTTTAATATAAAAATAGTTGTAATATAAACTATTTTAATATACTAATTATTTTAATATAAACTATTTTATTTTATATACTATTATTAATATCTAAATTGTTTAAGTGGTGGAAGTTATGATTTCAAAATTATGGTTTTCCAAAGAATTATGATTTCAAAATGTTTTGGTTTCGAAAGTGTTGTTACTTTGGAAGTGCTGTAATTTGGAAATAGACATATTTGAAATGGGAATGATATTATGGTTCTGAAGTATAAATTATTTTGAATTGACTATGGTGTTATAATGACCTTTGGTTTGTTAATAGCGTATATTTCAACATAGTAGATAGTTCTACGGATTCTTAGAGGATGGTCATCCCAAACATCCTTTGAGTTACTTGTATTTCAGTTGATATTTCACTTGAGTTGGATTTATTGATATAAGAATGTTAATCCTGACTCGAGTGTTTGTGTTTGGCTTTACGCTCTGGTCAGACTGAGCGATACAGCATTTAAGACTTACCTTTGGAGTTTGGACCTTCGCTTGGAGATCCAACTATCAATTCAGCTTTCAGATTTTCCAGTCGATTTGTTCAAAGATGTCATCAGTTTGCATTTGAGACTTCACCATATTTGAGATATTATGTTGTATTTTATTTCAAACTCTGTTTTTTATATAGTAGCTTCATGAACTACTATTTATCTATTCCGCTGAATTATTATTATATTACTATGTATCTGTGATTCTGTGATTGATTTATTTACTGTATATGCTGAGTTTTTCCAAATATAAATTAACAATATGATATTTTGAGAAATTCAAGTCCGACATGTGCGGATGCGAATGGTTGAAAATAGCGGTATGTTACACGATCCGCATTTTAAGACAATGTCAGACCTAGCAAGATTAAAATCTCCAATCCAGGGTCTCCTCCATAACCTAATTTTCTATGAATTTGCTTTTATTTATTTGTCTATTTTTTTGCCTAACCCAATTCACTTCCACGCATGCCACATCCTCCACCTGACAACGCTCTCACACCATTCGACCCAACGCCATGCCACTCTTCGGCCTCAGCCTGCCCCTTCTCACTTCACAGCCTAGCATGGCCGAAGTCACGGCCTCCACCATCGCCATTCCCCTCCCCCTTTCTCTCCGCTCCTATTTCCGCATACCATTTCACTCCGTCCTTCCACCGGCCGAAACCAGACCCGAAATCCACTTTGCCAACACCCCTGCCTTGTGCTCCACCTCGCCACAACCCCGAGCATCCCCAGGCTGAGCCTTATCACTAACAGCCACCCCGAGCACCACTGCTTTGTAACCATGGCCACAAACACCGAGCCCCACCTGGAACCTATCCGCCTCCATGGCCTAGCCCTCTTCCTTAATGGGAAAGCAATTATAAAATATAATATACATATTATGTTATTAAGTTTTGTAAGCAGCATATATATATATATGCCTATATATAATTGCTTGCATATATATTGATTTTAGTTTTGGTTTCAACATGATATATATCTAAAAAAATTGATTTTAAGGCATTTGTATGTGTGTGTGTGTATAAGTTACAGTATATATATATATATATATATTAGTTTTTATATACCCGAGTTTGGTTTTGAATACATATGTTAGAATTATATTATATTAGAATTATATTATATGTTAGCTATATATATATGATATAACAAGGCAGGTTTATACTGATTTCTATAATAAATATTGTTTCAAAGTATAATATGTATGTAAGCATATAGGTTCACATATTTGTTATACTGATAAGTATATATGAGTTTGGGCAATTATTTTAAGTGGAATATATGGAAGTATAATTGTCAACATAGCTTATTTATGTGTGTGTGTGTGTGTATAGAATGTTGATTTTTAAGGAATATTGAGAAAAAAAATAGATAGATTTTATGTATTATAGTATTGGTATGTTACAGCATACTAGATTATAAAAGAAGTATTATATGTGTTTAAAGTAGATATGTATATATAGGTTATGTTAGTATTTTGAAATAAATATATGATATGTTAGGTGGATATTTTGAAATGAATATACATAATATGTGCAAGTATTTTACATTTTTAATAAGTATATATATATATATAAGTATTTATTTCAAATTATATTATGTATATATGTTTGATTTTAACATATGTGTTTTTATTTAAAACAATAATTTTTGAAATACATGTATATTTAATTTAATATATGTTTGAATCTAGAATATGATTTATATACATATATATAGTTATATATATAGTTATATATATATAAGTCCACTTATACCATTGATTCATCAATCCCTTGCCCATCATAACTTACCATCACAAATCGATTTATCGCAGCAATTGCTTACTTGTCGTGTCTGTATGCATGTTCGTGTTACTATTCCTATTCTCATCGTTCTCTAGCCTCGAAAGATGAGCAATCACTCATGATTAACATTCTTATATTTATTAAATTTGATTTCACTTGAAACCACAATTGAAATATGCTCCCAAATTGAAATATTATTTATATAATTGTTATGTATGACGCTATTATCTGTAATTGTTTCACCTGTGATATGACGCCATATCCTGCTGTCTATATTTGAATTAATTTGTTATTGATGATATGTGTCTGTTGTTGAAACGATACAAACCCGAATGATTTTGTAGAATAGGAGAAAATCGTTATGGGTTGAAATGATAAACCCAAGCGATTTTCATTTATTTTAAATTATTGGGATTGTGGGTTGAAATGATATATACCCGTAAATATTTAAATTACGGATTGAAATGATAAATATTCGTATCACTTGACCATAGGATAGAAAATTATATATGGACACCGTTGGTCTATATTTTGAAAAATGACTTCCAAAGTTTGAAAGGAAATTTATGGGTTTCAATAAATATTGTTTTATATAATATTTATAAATGTAGTTTATATATTTGTATAAAAATTTAGATTTTAATTTCTACGTTTGGAAATTTTAATTTATAAGTCAGTTTTGAAAATATAATTTTAAAGACTTTCTTATAATTTTATTATTTAAAATATATAAAATAAGATTTAATACTAATACATTTAATAATAAGATTTAATTGAATAAAATTTAATATTATTGGTGTATGACATGTTTTAAAATATTTATCTAAAATTTATATTAATATTTAAATAGATTTTTAATAACTTTTATAATAGAGGTTTGGAAGATAAATAAATGTTGACTTGGAATTCAAATGGGTTAATAATTTAATTCAAATAAGAATCGAACTGAACTTATTAGTTTTGAGATTTTGAAAGATATGATTATAACTTGATTTGATAAAAAGGGATAAAATGAATATTCTCAATTTTGAATAAAAATTGAGATTGAATATTTAATATTGATTAAAATTTATAAATTGGGATTTTAATAAATTGTTAATAATGAATAGTTTCCAATTTGAATAAATTAAGTTAAATGTTGAAATATAAATGAAATTTATATTGTAAATGTTTGGATATTTAAAACTTGAATCTTTGGTCTTTAAATTGAAATGGTTAGACTGGAATTGATTTAAATTAAATTTTGGAATTTAAGATGATTTAAATCGATTTGCAAAATTGGAGGAAACTTTTTTATTATATAAAGTATTTTATTATATATAAACTATTTTAATCTATAAATTATTTTAATATATAAACTATTTAATTTATAACTATTTTAATTTATATATTTTAAATATCTAAACTGTTTAAGTGGAACGGTTATGGTTACAAAAATGTTATGGTTCCAAAGTGTTATGCTTTCAAAAGTGTTACGGTTTCAAAGTGTTATGGTTTCAAAGTGTTATGATTTCAAAAGTGTTACTATCTTTGAAAATGCTACGAGTCTGAAAATGAATATAATTTTTTAAGTGAAAATGATATCGAATTGATATGATTTTGAAATGAATATGATATTTTGATATGAAGTATAAACTATTTGAAATGAATATGATATTTTGATATGAAGTTTAAAATATTTTAAGTGAAATGATTACGGTGTGAAATAAGCGTTTGGTTGTTAAAGAGACCCGGATCGGATATTGTCATACTCTCTGCCAATACCGAAACCACTTTAACAACTGTGTACGTGGTGAAGATTCCAAAAATGAAGTAGGACGGTTTGGCAAACGATTTCTGTATAAGGTATGACGTTACCCAAACTCCCGTGAGTCAGCTTAGATGTGACTAAAATAGGAGTTATACCTTAGCCAAGTGAGGTTATTCCTCCAATCGAACATGCTTCTTCGATACCATTTTATTGCTTTTTTGATTTGATTGGGTGCACCTTTGATTTTGGGAGTGTGTTCCGAGGTGGGCGGTAGTAGCTGTTATGCGTTATCACCAGCCCGGTTCTGCAGTTGGTAAATCTACCATGGCATTGCCTCAAGTGTCGTGTTCACATGCCCTAGAGCGGCTTCTACGAGTTTGTTTTGTACCATACCTATGGGGCGCCCTCTGGGTAAACCTAATGGAGGAGCCTAAGGAACTGTATAGACTATGGGAATATATAATATGTGTTAAAGGGGATATGGGTAACGTCTTAACGCTATTTTAATACTTTTAATTTACTGATAGATATATTATAATAGCGTATATTACTACATAGTAGATAGTTCCACGGATCCATAGAGGATGGAAATCCTAAACATCCTTTAAGTTACTTGTATTTCAGTTGACATTTACTTGAGTTGAATTTATTAATATAAGAATGTTAATCCTGACTCGAGTGTTTTGTGTTTTGCTTTACGCTCGGGTCAGACTGAGTGTCACGGCATTTGAGACTCACCATTTGAGTTTGGAGCTTTGCTTGGAGATCCATCTATATATATTCAGCTATCCAGTTGTTTGGTTCAGACTTGTACTCGGTTAACATCCACCACATACTCGGTTATTAAAGTGGTTTTGGTAGAATAACAAAGACTATGATCTCTTTAATAAACAACTGTCCATTTTACACATTGATGGGTTGTTTTAAATTTCACGAACGAATCATACTTCATATCTAAATACCAGATTCACTTCAAAATCATTTCGAATTCAAAAATAGGTTATGATTCCATATTAAAACATTCATATTTGAATAAATGATTTACATCAAAATAGTTCCCAATTTTAAAACAGTTTGAATATTTAAATTGTTTTGAATAATTAAATTAGTTTGAATATTGAAATTAGTTTTGAATAGTTAAAATAATTTGAATATTTAAAATAGTTTTGAATAATTAAAATAGTTTGAATATTGAAAATAGTTTATATATTAAAATAATTTGATTACTATAGTAGTTGATATATTAAAATAGTTCATACTAAAACTATTTCTTTCTTTCACAACAATTTCAAATCAGGTTCAAATTCCAGATCAAAAACGAATTCAATTTTCAACTTCCAATTCAGGTCGACTTCATATTCAAAATTCAATTTAAATCAACTTAAATTAAAAATGATTTAAAACTTTACTTCAAATTCAATTTAGACGATTCCATTCAAATGGTTGAAAGTTTTAATTCAAATTGTCATTTAAATCAATTTAGTTTAAATCCATTTCACATCCAAAATTTGAAATATCCATTTAAACCACTTTAATTAAAATAAATTAAAAGTTTAAATTAAATTTAAAACTTTAAAATAATTCACTTTTAATAAATTTAAATCATATCTAAATTTCAACTATAAGATATCAAATTAAATCCTTTAAACAATTTCATTTAAGCAGTTCTAATTTCAACATTTCAAAGCTAGAATTAGAAAATAATTCCATTCATATAAATCTAATATATATTTTTCATTAAAATAATATTATTTAAACAAATCCTGATTCAAGATTTTGAAACCATTTATTTAACCAAATTCGGTGTCCGTATATAACTTTCTACCATGTGGCCAGTGATCAGTTATTTCAATTTTAATTACATGGATGGATATATATCATTTCAACCTATATTTACATGACATGGGTATATATAATTGCAACCTATTTCTTAGTTCATTTTAAATAATTCAATTGTCAATTTATACAATGTCAATAATATATAGGTTGATAACTATGGATATGTCAAAATAATTAAACAAAATACATCAAAACA
Organism: Allium cepa; assembly: GCA_030765085.1. NCBI lineage: Eukaryota > Viridiplantae > Streptophyta > Magnoliopsida > Asparagales > Amaryllidaceae > Allium > Allium cepa. Next base: position 324,209,271 of record CM060934.1, read on the forward strand.
TATCAATCAATAGGCATCCATATGCAATTAATATCAAGATCAATCAATATACCACAACAGTTACTAATTATCAAAAGTTTGTTGTTTAACTAGCAATTAAATTTCAATATTAGTTTTGATGTCAATTCAATTAATATTAAATTCAATTTAAATGTCAATCTAAGTTACCAAATTGTAATCAATAAAATTTTATCACTTTATGAATTTAATTCAACTAACATCGGAAAATTTAGTATTGCGTGAGTGGGTTTAATCACTCATTTTTGATTTAAGCTCGTTAAAAATCCAATCGAAGCCTAAAATCTCAGCAGTCTCTAAATTTAACCAAACCAGTTTCATATTATCCAAAATTTCAATATGAGTCCAACGGAATAAACTGCATATGAATTGGAGTTAGTATGCAAAAGATATTCAAGTTAGAATATTTAAATTTTAAATATAATTAAAATAAAATGGAGGGCAAAAAGGTAAATACCCATCTTCCCAAATCGTATCTTCCAAACTTGAAGCCCTAAATCAATCGATTGCCAGCCTTCATCGACCCGCTGCTACGCCTACACGCCGCTTCACCCCCATCCAACCTCGCCGCCGTGTAGCCCATCTCCGACCGACCTCCTCCACACCACGTGCGCCTTTGTAGCATCGCCGATCAAACCGCTGCCGCCACTTCATGGCCAAAATACGGTGATTGCGAGCACGTATGACATAACCTAACTCGATGGATGATCTCTGTTTTACCTCCTCTACTAGATGCAACTCCCCAATCGTCGAATAGTTGAGGTTTTGCTATTACTCACGAAACCCTAATATGGACGGCCGAGGAAAGATTGCCTTATTCTGATCAAACCGAGACTCTATTGGAAAAATGAATTGCAGATATTAATTCCATTTGTCGGGAGCTTCACAATGATATATTTTATGACAGGATTTGAGCTGTTTGAATTTTGAATTATATTTTTGAAATCAGTAATTAAGGTTTTAGCTAATCTTCATTAAAATGAAAGAAGCTAGATCAGAAAGGAAGTACAGATTAATAGAATAGGAAGATATGTAGGCTGATAAGGTTTTAGTAACAATCTATTTATGGACACGAGAAAGGTCGATTTGGAACAAAGTGGTTGTGAAGACCCGAAAGGCCGTTTCGTTCCCGAAATGAAAATAATTCATCCTATATATTAATATATAAGTTTTTAATATTTCTAAACCCAAAGGATCTAATTTCATATTCAAATTCTATTGTATATATAAGTTAGCTTTAAAATTAAATATACTTATTATTACACGTTAATTTAAACGAATTATTATTAAACTTATTTAATCACTTTCAAATTCTAAATAAAAAGTTTTCTATCATCATTCTTGATTAAACAGGATTTTAATAATCTTTTGAAATCCAATTTTTCATATTAAGCCCAAGATTTAAATATCAAATTAATTTCAACATTTCATTACAACCGTAATAATACCCTAGTTTATTACATTTTAATTTCCAACAAATTCTTTATTTTGATTTAGATTCTCTTTATATTAAATCATAATTCCCTTTTTTATTTATTAAATATAAGTTTCCATTTTATTACACTCATTACCCTACAGTTAACGTCTTCTCTCATATTAACTGAAATATTCCAATTATATTTAATTTCATGGACTGCAAAATTAATTTCAGAATGGATTAACTAAACGAGTGAGAAATGAATAATTGTTACATTTTATAGTAATTTGGATATCTACAAATTTTTGTTTACAAAAAAGGGTTATAATACCAAATAACTGATTCCTTATTCTATGCTAAAACCAATTTCAATTAAATAACATATATTTTCTCCTTTGATACAACATTTATTTTATTCCTTATTAAAATTTGCTATTAAAATCAATTGTAATTACATTAAAACAATTGTTCATTACATTCAATCAATATTATTAGATTATATCCCAATATGCATTACCACCTTTCACTTCATTATAGTTTGCTGTTTTAAAATTTTATTTAAGGTCAAAATTTGTAATCTAATAAAATTCACGTTCATTGTAACAACATGCGTTTTGGAGATTACCTTTTAATATTAAATTATGACGGTAGTTATAATTTAAGATTGTATATTAAAATAAAATTGGAAATTTTATTTGTTATTTGGAATAAACAATGAATTTTGAAAAAAAAATAAGAAAAACAAAGTTTGGAACTTTATTTTATTTATTTGGGTCAATAATGATTGGAAAATGGGTTTTATATGGCGAAAATGCAATAATTGTGTTAATTATTGCCAATTACTTCTTTTAATAATTTTTAAAAGAAGTATGAGGTTTTTAAAGGTTTTTATTCAAATAAAAGATGGAAATTAGTTTTAAAATGAGTTTAATTATAAATTTGAGTTTAAAATGGTTTAAATATTTTTCTAAGTGGGAAAGGTATTTTTGTGGAATTTTCGATGTTAAAAATAAAGTTTTATTCGTTTATTTGAGTAAATAGTGTATTTTTGGAAAAAATAAAGGATTTTAATAATAATAATATTTTAAAAATAGAAATTAATCTTTTCATATAGTATAAAATATTTTATTTCACATGTATATAAGTTTGCATTAGTTGTTGTATGAAAGCTTTAAAGGAAAACGCAAATTGTTTGTAAAATAGAATTAATATGTGCATATTTGTCTTAGTGTTGAATTAGAATTAACATGGCTTAATTATTTCTTTATTTTTTTAGGTCAAGGCCCATTAGTTTGTACAAACCTGTAGAAGAGAAAAGAAGCTTCTTTTCTCTTATACGTACAATTTTCACTCCCTGTACCAGAAAATGAGAAATCAAAGAAAGAAAGGAAAATGGCTTCCCTCTCTTATTGATAAATAAATACTACTTCAAATTGATAAAAATTATAGAGAAATCAGGAGAGTAAATTGCAAATAAAATCAAATATAGTTAATCTAATCCAAATCCCTGAATCTATGTACTATTTATTTTGTTGGAGAAGAAATTTTATCCGTAACTCTTATTTCTTGTTCTGCATGTCCACTGTTCTCAAGTTTCTGGCTCCTACAATCAAATTCAAGGCTAAAGGTTGCATCTTGCAGCTCTAAATCGTGTAATAAGGTGCTAAGGTGAGTTACATCTCACATTTCTAGCCTAAAATCATATTTGCAAACGAGAATCTGGTCAAAATCTTTCACTGTAACACTTTATCTTCTTTCTTATGGTTTCTGTATAAAATCTGCTTCTAGTTGCCTCTTTGTGAATGAATAACTTCTTGATCTTTTGATGAATTGTTGCCAAATAATTTCTAGATCATAGTTAAGATGTTGTAGTTCATGCTTGTAAAATTTCATAGCTTTATACTTTCATTTGCTATCGGGAAATCGTGCTGCAAAATCAGTGCGAAGCTTGAAATAAGCCTGTAGAAATTCGCGTATGATAGGTCAACACCATCATCCACCTAGGTCAAACTGGAGGTCGACCTAGGCTTCTACTAGGTCGACCTAGGCGCTATCATGTGCCAGATTCATTTCTTTTGTATTTTTCCTTATTTTGCTTTGTTCCCGCTTGATTCTCTTGCATTTGTTGCTTGCTTTTGGGATTTTTTGAATATGATTGAGGGCTATGATGCCTATCAATAGGCTAACCAAGATTTGGAGAATTTGAAATTCAAATTTGTATTTATTTTCAATTGAAATTTGAATTGAATTCGAATATCGGCTTGAGTGATTTTCCTTATTTTTACTCGTTTCGAGCACGGTTTTCTAAGAATATTTTGAAATGATTTTAAAATTAATGGGCACTTCAAAATAATTATTATATAATATTTTAAATTATTTTCAAGTATAAATCTATTTATTCTCTATAATAAGGGATTTTCAAATATGGGTTTTCAAATTGATTTCGGAAATTGGTTTTCAAAGCTTGTTTTTCAAAGCTTTTTTTTTCAAAGTAAATTATTTAATATATAAAATACATGTTTTTCCACTATTCGAGCTAATGAGAAGGTGAATTAAACGGTTTGGTAAAACATGTGGTATGGGACTCGTGTGTTTATCTTGTCGGTTAATTCCCAACTTGTCTGTTTGATCATTTTGACCTTCGGGTCGAGTTTACCGATGAGATGAGGTAAACTTTTTACTGATTTGGGTGTAAAATTTACTAGCGTTAGTAAACCATTTAGTGTGAGCGTGTGGTATGGGACACACGTTAACGTTGTTTGGGTTCCTATCCGAAATTTTGTGACACATTTGTCTAAGAGACGTATAAACTAGTACTGGACCTTTGGGTCATTTGTCCTTCGGAATGTTTGTCTAAGAGACGTTTGTCATTGCGACGTATTTGTCCTTCGAGATGTTGTCCTTCGAGATGTTTGTCTAAAGGACATATTTATTTGTCCTTGGGACGTTTGTCTAATAGACGTGGCGCCTAATTTTGAGAGTGATACTTGGCAGGCTTCGGCCATATGCATGTGCTATATCTTTGAGATGATTTCATTGATGTTTTTGAATTCCCTTGTGTATCACCCTTTTCTGGAATTGGTCCGTTGAACCATTCGATAAATACATATACATGTGTGTGTGTGTGTGTGTGTGTGTGTGTGTGTGTGTATTTGTGGCGATTACCTTTCGGGAATCTGAACTCTTGGGAGTTCTATTTTTGAGATTTGAGTTGCCTACACTGGCGTTATATGAGATTTTTCTTTTGGCGTTTACTTGAGATTTTACTCTCCTCTTTGGAGATATATTTTCCTTATGGCGTGTTTGAGATGGGATCTCTTTGTGCATGTTTTGGGTTTGCCGATATGGCAGGTTTAGGATTTACCCTAAACCATATTTGATGTTTTATGAAATGCTGATGATATGAGGCTAGCTACATTTAGCGTTTTATGGGTTATTCTATCTCTATTGAGATTATATGTTGTGTAGTGATATCACTCATTACATGAAGTAACCATACCATACTTATACTCATGCTTATACTATGTTTGTTCCTTCTTGTTTAAGAAGAACATTACCCTTATCCTTCTGCATCTATTGCTGCTTATCCTTATAAACTGATATGTTTAGCTAGACTGACTCGTGTATTTTATACTCGGATCAGACCGAGGTGTTTCAGGTTAGGTACGCTTACGGACTTAACCTTTTCTTCTCCCGCATGGACTTATCTGCTAGCCCTTTTTGTTGTAGTCTTTTTGTCGCTACTCTAATATGTATATTATTTTGACTCGTGTGTATATTGGGTCGTCATACCACTTATGATGTATTATTTGTATTGTATTGGGATGTATCAGTATGTATATATATACATATATTTGATGTTCTATGATGTGTTTTTTGCATTTGAGTTGTTATATTTTGTTCTGATATATCCTATAGCCACCTATGGCTTTGTATTAAGTACGTTGATCCGGTGGAATATATATATACATATATATATATATAGTATTCGACGACGTATTCAATTGACATTTAAGACAAGGCTACAGATGGTCGCTCCTAACCAGTCATATTCTTCGCATTAGCAGACGGTATTACTCAGCAATACTCTGTGTTGATGTGGGTCCTGGGGTGGGGCATCACATTCATAGATCATAAATTTTAATTCCTGAAAATTTTGAATTTCAAAGTCTTATTTAATTTAATATTTTTAATTGTCAATAATACAGATCATTACAATATTCTTAATATCCATATTAAAATAAAACTATATCTAATTTAAGTCAATACTAAAAAACTATTATTATTTCATAAATAATACTTGGGGGGTTATGTGTGTGTATAAAGAGAATCTTTCTAAATTTCAAGCATTCACTAATAAGTATCATATGATAGCTCCCACTATTTCCCCCTTACAACAGTAGCTCATGAAATAAGAGGTTTCATTCAATTGCTTATTTTGGGATATTATTTCATCCACTGCAACTAGTTTACAATCGAGAGTTTCAAATTAAATATCTTGAACTCAAAGAAGAAGAAAATCATAGTTGGCAATTTTTTATAACAAAATTACATTTGATATAGAAATACATTTTTCATTCCATGTTAAGTATCCATTAGTATTTTATACAATTTATGTTTCCTATGCTTCTTTATGAAGCAGAGGTGACCATTTACTCTCTTCATTCCAACTATGCCTAAGTTATATCTACCCTCGTGCATTCATTTTGCCTTTCCAAATGGCCAAAATTTTTAGTATGAAACTCTCTTATTATAAGACTATGTCGAATTCTTTACAAATTTTCATTTGGATAACCTATCATTTAAGGATATCAAATATGTTGCACTTTACGTAAACTAATCAAACTAACATTTCAGCGATCGAAATCCTAGGTCCATATTGTAGATCTTGGTCTAGTGCTACATTTAACATGACAAGATCCTTATTGTAATCAATTGTGTTGAATACATGTTCTCACATATGGTTTACTTGCTCATTTCGAATGAACCATTTTCATCAAGATTTCTTATAAAGTTATTGTTCACTGTACAAAATTTATATGTTTTTGAATACGAATTCAATAAATACACTTTTGTATTGCTTTAGAGTTCAAAACTCATAATGGACAATACACAGTCTTGTACAAATATACGCTTAAGTACCAAGGTTCGAATGTTTGAATAGTCGCATAAGTTGGTACTTGCATGAGTTTAGAAGTGATCACATGCCAAGAGATTTATTAATATGTATATATCATATTTTTATGTCAATCTTAATTCAGTTCATTTATATATCTTAACTAATAAACTTTTTATCAATTTTTATTAGTTGCATAGATTATCAATATAGATTATTTTAAATTTACATACCATATGTTCTTATTATATTAGAATGGTTAGATGTTACATTTCATCTGTCTAATAAGCTCCCGCTAGAATTTTATGTTTAAAAACCCTCGCAAAAACATAAAAATCTTTCGATTTCTCAAGTGGGTGTTAGGATTTGCTTGCCTTAGGATATTAACCTTAAGGACGTTTTGAAAATCATAAGCATGCATGCGATGGATAACACCTTATCGGTTGTATTCTATACAACTCCTAACCCATGGTCTTCGTCTTAATTTTATCTTGACCTTAAGGATCCTTACAAAATTGAAAGATACTATACACTTATACCCACCATTTAACGATGGCCTAAGTATAATGCATGTACTTTGAGGAAGCTCAACAAATACATGCACGTATCTTACCTCTTCTAGTCAATATATTATTAGTACAACACATAATACCCCTAGCTTGAGTTTTCTTTACAACAAAAGAGTATGCAAGTAATCTATTAATACATAGCTGTTAGAGGAAAACTTATAAATTAAGGATTCATAATATTTAATATGAACATTAAAGTGATATCGATTTAAGGAATAATGTACTTCTTATGAAATTATCTCATGATTCAATTGTCAGATACATTTGAAATCATAGTTTACGTATGATACGTATGTATTTACTCCAAAAATCAAAATGGTTTCTTTGTGACGACCCATTTTTTCGACTTTCGGAAATTGACACTAATACATCACCGGTATTCACGTGCCGCAAATCCAAGTGCTGAAGAGGCGGATTCTCAAGGGTAAGAAAGAAGATAAAGACAGAACAGAATCTCATATGAACAAAATAACATATATTATTTCAACATAAAATATTTACAGTGGAAATTTAATACATTTATCAGAGTTAAACATGGACGGCTATAAATATCTCTCCTTACAAATGCGGAATACAATAATACACGAGTTTGGTGGAAACATATAATAGTCTTCAAAAGAATCTTCTAACTCCATGCTTTGAGCTCTTCCAAATTTCTTCTAACTAAACTTGACTACTAGGCAGCCGGAGAAAATTAGAGCACCTAGATTAAGGGAAAAGGAAAATAAACTCTGTGTCAGTCATGGGACTATGTGACAAACTCAAAATATGTGTTTTGAAAAGAAAGTGTATCTAATAAGACCATGCAGCACATAAATACAGAATGAGTTTTTACCTTATGTTAACCAAAAACGTTTACTATGTAAAATCATTCGATATTATTTTTAATGACATTTTTTTGAAAACTTTTGCAAGTAAACTTATGAATCTTAGCCAAAATTGTTACATTAGTTAAATTCGAAGGCATAGTAGGTTTACAACTAAGTTCGAAGGCACTTATTGGAGAATGGATTTCCATACAATGGCAGGTAAGTGACAACCTTCCGTATAGTACATCTCTAGAGGACATACCAAGGATACAAACAATCCTTCGCATCTAGCAAAACCGGCCTATCCACATTGGGCACTCATACATGTGTTGAAACTTTGTCTACGACCTTTCATATTTACGATATTTTGACTGCGACAACTATATACGTTTTTTTATACTAACTTGATTTTGCAGGAATATTTTCAAGACCGGATTCAAATAAGCTTCATACTATACATAAGTCTTGTATTGAGTCTTTGTCTAGAGTTAAAATGATGTTAAAATCTCTCCTTTTGGATATATATGTCAACACGTGCACATACACACGTTTAGAGCATATTTGCATTTTCTGGTCAAATTCAGACGTCTGAATTGACCATTTTAGACGTCTGAATTTGGAACCAAAAATGATTTCCCAGACAATATTCAGACGTCTAAATTGGTACTTTCAAACGTCTGAATCAGGTCAAAAAAGACCTATTTGCTTTCTGATTTGCACATGAACGATTTCAGAAGTCTGAACTCTATTTTTCAGACGTCTGAATTCTTATAACGGCTATATTTTTGAATAGACATTTCTCTTCCATAAAGAGATACGACTTTTAAATAACAGGTATGACCATATATTTTCATGAGAACTATTCACGAACAATTGCATCTTTTATAATCTATATAAACATGTTAGAATCATCAGTTTGATTCACGAAATTGATCTAACTCTTTCCATTCTTAATCTACTTTGATTCTAACACTCTTGTACATTCAAGTTCATACAAAATTATTCATTTACTTCCATATTCTTCACACATACATACATACATACATATATATATATATATATATATATATATATATATATCGAAAGGAGAAGATTATAGGAAGGTTGCACTATCAAGAGACAAATCTATATTATCAAGAACACACCGTGTCAGATACTCTCTGTATAAGTTAAAGTCCTGTTCTTCTATTCAGGAGGTGAAGTCCTCTTCGGCTGTTGAGGCATCAAAATCATGTTATGTTGTTCAGGTGTTGTAAACCTGTTCCTCCAGGTTAAGTGATGATTGTTGTTAGTGAAATTCCAGAAGGAGTCTGGGACAGGACGTAGAACGGGAAGTTCGAACCAGTATAAAAATACCTGGTGTGCTAGTTTTATTTTATTTACTATACATTGCTATAATATCTTAGTTTATTTCCGCATTTTTTAGTATAATTCCATATAGCACGATCTGCACTGTCTTTTCATTTGGTATCAGATCAGGTTTCATATAACCGTTACATAGTTATCTGATATCTTGCTAATATGGAAAACAACACCAGCACTAGCACTGTCACTAACATTAGTTTTATTGAAGGTCAATCTACTGCACGACTCCACTATTCAATGGCATGAATTATAACTATTGGTCAACACGAATGCGTATTTACATGCAAGCCAATAGTTTTGATGCATGGAATATTACACAAGCAGGATATACGGCACCTACTATTGAATATTCTACATGGACAGCTACACAAAAACAAGATGCTACTGCTAATGCTAAAGCTATGAATATGTTGTTTTCTACATTAGATAAAAATGAATTTAACCAAGTTAGCATATGTAACACTGCATATGAAATATGAAGAACACTAAAAGTCACTCATGAAGGTACTAACAAGGTTAAACAGAATAAAATTGTAACATCCCAGAATTTTTAACAATATCAATTTAATAATCTGTATTAAAATTAAATTGATATTGATAATTTTGTTAATAATAATTCAAATTTATTTAGTAATCTTCTTCAATAATTATTTAATTGGTTATTTTATCATTTAAAAATAATAAATTGGTTTCTATTTATAATATAAATATATAGTTCATATTGTAAATAGATTAGCATTGTTTTACATTTAATAAATAATAATTCTAATATTTTATTAATTTGGAAAATTAGTTTTTATTTAATATATAAGCTTTTCAAAGTTATTAAATAAATAATCTTGGTTTAAATTAATAAATGAATCATGATTTAAAATTCTAATAATATACATTAATAATTTGAAAATTTGATTTTAATTTAATATTAAGTTTTCAAAGCTATTTAATAAATATATGATTTTTAAATTGTTAAGATAAATGTTTAAATGTTCAAAATAGTTTTGGCTTGAGTTTTAAATTTAATTGAATTAACAAAAAGTTTTATAACTTAATAAATAGGTAATTTATTAATAAAGAAATGATTTCTTTTATAATTATTTTAATTTAATAATGAGTCATTTCTAAACAATATTAATAGTGTATTGTCTTTATAGACTTTGAATAAAAATAGAAATTGTTATGTTAAATTTAATTTGTATTCATAACATGATTTTTAAATATTAGTTTTTGAATTTGATTTGAATTTGAATTCCAAAGTATAGATTTTTAGATTGTTTTAATTTTTATATGTATAAGCTTTATTTTAAGTATAGTTTGTTTTTATTTCCTTTATAAATTTATATACATATTTAAATATTTACTAACAAATTAATTAGGCATATATATATATATATATTAACTAATGAATTAAATACAAATTACTTTTAAATAAAAGGACAAGTGCTATAAGATTAACATTTAAGTTGACAAATGTTAAAATAAAGGACAAGTGGCATTTGAAATGTAGTTTTTATTTTATTTTTATTTACAAATAACTTCAGTTTATATAAAACCTCTTTCCTTCATTTTTTTTCTTTCCTTTTCAAAAAGTTTAGTTAACAAAATCTGAAACAAATAAAGTAAGCTAACTCTTCAGAACCAAAATCTGTAAACAACTCCTCAGAACAAATCTGTTGCAAATCCTTCAGATCAAGATTCCAAATCCCTGTAATTCAGTAAAACATGAAAATCAAAATCTGTTACAAGTTCAAATCCCTGCAATATCAAATCTGTAGCCTTCCATTTCAAAATAAAAGGCAAAACTGCATTTTTCTGTAATCTGGAAAACGGGCTCTACAAATTGCAAATCTACATTCTTTTTTATGCAAAACTGGTATTTGGCTCTGCATGTCACCTGAAAGCAAAAAGCAAATTCAAAAGCATCTGGGATTTTGTTTCTGCATGCAAGGTCTTCAGCAAAATTCAAAGCTTTTCAAATATAAAGCTCTGCCTTCTTCCAAAATAAATGAGTAACTTTTTAAATCTAAAAAGTTTAAAAATAGGTTGCATGCTAGTAAACTGAGATAAATAAGTATTGCATGTGTGAATGTTGATGTGAAATTGTATTTGTATGAATGATTTTTGAATGACCTCTGTTTATGTTTCCAGTAACCCTGTTTGTTTTAAATACATATTCTTTTGATCCAATTTCTGTTAGGATCTAGATTACAGACAATCATTGTTTGTTTTAGTTTTAAAGTAAGTTTAAAATTGAATTAAGCTAATAACAAACTGGTATTGGCTTTGGAAAACCAAACAATTGAGCAAGTTCAAAGATAACTGAAAATTTAATTATCCTATTTTCTGGATTCATGAATATAAATTGAATACTAAAATCATAATATGATTTTTAACACTGGAATTAGAATTTTTAGTAAAGAGGTTATGTTGCAATTGGGTTTTGAACTGGTAAGGGGATTATTTGATTTGTTGGTGATCTATGGATAGTGGAGGCATGGGGTTCTTCCTAGTGATGGAAGAGAGGTAGGAGAGGCTAGGAAAAATCATAGGTGGTGATGGTTGTCATTGAGGAAGGTGCAGTTTTGAAATTTTTTTAACCCTAGTTTTAGTGGGTTTTATAGAATCGAACATTTCAGATTGTGTAATTGACCGAGTGTTTCGATCTTTTGGTGATCGATAGATTGGTTGTGGTTGAAGTTGAGGCCGGAGGGGTTGACCTTCTGATGGTCGGAGTGGTGAGCAAGAAGCGTTGAAAGGTTTGGGTCGTGGAGAGCTCTGATGGTTCCAGGTTTTAGAATTGGTGCTCGGTTTTGATTTGAGCAAGTGGGGTGGCTTTGGAGAGTCGTGATGTCGTCAGGGGATGATCGCTGATGGGTAGAAGTGTTGGTGGATGGCCGGTGATGGCCAGAGCCACGGCGCACGTGCACCGTGCAGTTGAAGTTCAGGTGGACTTTTTAGTGGTGTGCAGTTTTTGAACTCGGGAATGACTCGAGTTATTCGAGTTTTTGACTCGAAGCAAATGAGGGAATTACTCGAAGAAGATTTGGGTTGTCTCGTGTTATTTTTAGTTTACAGGTTTTATCAGAATACCTGTACTGTTGTTTGGAAAATTTTAAAACAGAAGTTTTTAAATGTAAAAAAATGGTTTTAAACCTAGTTTAAATCCAAGTTTGAAATTTTAGAATTCAGGTTTAAATTTAAGATCTCGGTTTTAAATAAAAATAAAAGTTTAAAACTTGAACTTAATTGACTACTTTATTTTAGTAAGTAGTTTGAACTTTGTAATAAATGAAGTTTTAAAAAATATGAGCAAGTTTAAATTGAGATTTAAATCTGGAAATAAAAAGTTAAATATGAACCTCAGTTTTTGAAATTAAAAGGAGATTTAAATTTGAAAGATTTAAACAAAATGTAAATTGAAGTTATTGAAATTTTGAAATGAAATTAGTCTCAAACTCTTCTGAATTTCATTTCTAAGACAAACACTTGTTTTTCTTGAAATTTTTATAAGTTTAAAATTGTTTAAAACTTTGATTAAGTTTAAATTATGTTCATTTTAAATCTTGTATTTAAAATGAAATTTAAAAGTAATTTGTTTACAAATATATTTTTTTTAAACATAATTTAGAAATGTTTTATCTTAAAATTAATTAAGATTAATGTTTTGAAATTAATTTAATTAATGGAGTAATTAAGGAATCTTTAATTAATTTAATTAATTAATGATTTGGAATTAATAAATATTGATTAAGAGTTAATCAATTTGTAATTAAGATCATTAATTATATTTTTAAATTAACGATTAATGAATTATTAATTAAGTAATTAAGTTTTAATCAAGGTTAATAAATTAAATAATTAAGGATTAATTAAGTGACAGTTAACTCTTAATTAATTAAATAATTAGACTTTAATTAATGGATAATTAAAGATGATATAATTTGTGATTAATCTAAGTTAACTACTTAATGGAATAATTAGAGAATGGTTAATGAAGGTCATTAACCAAGATTATTTAATAATTAATTAATGTGGTTAATTTTTATAATTAATTAGATTAATTAATTTAATAATAATCATTTGTGAATTGATGAGTGTAATTACTTAATGAAGTAATTAAGAAATTAATAACTTAAGGTAATTAATTGTGTTAAATGTGATTGTTTAATTTAATTAATTATGTTTAATTAATTTTAAACACTTGAGGTTTTAATGATAATTACTTAATGTAATTAATGGATTGGAAATTACTTAGTGAAGTAATTGATTGGTAATTACAGAATGTAATTTATGGAAGATGTTTTGGATAATGTAAGTAATTTGGATTATATTACTTAGTAATTAATCAAGGGATTAATTAAGAAATTAATCAAGGAAAAATTAATTTGTTTTAAGAAATAATTAAGTTAGTTAATTACTGAATATAGTTAATCAGAGGGGATTAATGATTATGGATTAATTACTTAAGGTAATTAATTTAGGAAGATAATTAATTAAATATAATTAAGGATCATTAATTATTATAATTAATGATGTAATTAAAGTTGATTAATTATGATTAATTAATCAATGACAAGTGATTGAAGGTAATTAGTTAATGTAATTGATTAAGGATTATTGTAATTAATTATAGTTAATTAATTAATTGAAGTAATTAAAGGTTAATTAATATTTTTGGTTCAGAATAATTAATTTGTGAAATTAATTAAGGATAATTACATGAATGTAATTAATAATAATTAATCACGGGTGATTAATTAAGGTGATTAATTTTGAATGATTAATTAATTGATTGTAATCAATTAAATGGTTGAGTAAGCAAGATTTATATTGATGAATTAATTAACTTAATTTATTTTAAATTAATTAAAGATGAAGTAATTAATTTAATTCACGTTAAGTTAATTAGAGATAGAGGTAGTTAATTTAATTCATTTTAAATTAATTATAGATGATGTGTTTAGGTAAATCTTTGCTTATGTATGAATGGGTGATATTGATTGCCTTGAATGGTTGTGATCTCAGAAATGAGATAAGTGATGTGGTATGATATGAAATGCTTTGGTTGCATTGTGATGATAATATAGATTATCTATTGTGATGATGATATGGATTACCTATTTTGATGATAATATGGGTCATATGTTTATTATGATAATTTTGATTATCAATTGTGATTTGTGAGTTATCTATCTGTGTGTATATAGATAATTGAATTGTTTAACTTTAAAACAACTTGGACCTAAAAGACACGTTTTGGATTTTGATGAGACCGGGATTGGGTTTCCATATTTGGATATCCGAAAACCACATCGATCCAAATTAACGGTAGGTCGTGAATCTCAAGTGAAGATGAAGATTCAGAGTGCAATGGTTATCCTCGTTAACTCTGAGGGTGATTCCAAAATGAGTGTAATGAGATAATGCCTTCGGTTTCGTTCGAACTCGGAACGAACTTGTATGGATTGAATGCTTTCAGAACATCATCAGGTGGACGATGAGCATTCTAAGTGATGTGTTCACTAAAGGTAATCGTAGCCTCAAGCCTCATCAACCGGGAATGGCTAAAACAGGGGAGGTGCAGCAAGGTTAAGTGGGTCATGCCCAAGTAGGACAAGATTTTCCACTGTCTAGAGGTCCCTTTTATTTCGGCTGTGTGGACGGTTGTGAGCTCCAACTGTCGGGGTTGTCTTGTTCGGGACTGTCCAGTAAGGGATGGTTCCGGCCTTGTGTTGCAGGGGAGTTAGGGTGGCTCCTCGGTACGGTGATCTAGGCCACGTACTGTGACGGGCGGTACCCCGGTAGCCCTGCCATTGATGGAACCCAAAATCCAATAAGTGAGATGTAAGCATTCCAGCTATTTTTGTATTTTACTTGAAAACCCTAGACACTATTATAATATCATCGGATTTCTTATCAAATGTTTTGGTTAACGTAAGGTAAAAACTTTTCCATGTTTATGTGTGGGATGTCTTACGTGATACCTTTCTTTTCAAAAGGTTTTTAAAAAGTTAAGCAACCTTAACCTGTTACTCACACCAGCCCCATGTCTGACCCGGAGTTTATCTTCTGTTTTCTTAAACTCTTGGGTACTCAAATTTTTACGAGTAGCCAAGGGATTCAGGTTTTCTTTGATGAATTATGGAGGAGCAATGGAGCAGGAGGCTTCTGCGTGTAGATATATAGTATTCCGCTGTGTTAGTTTCTCTGAGTAGTTCTCTTGTATTGTTTTGAGTTGTATAACTAGACAGGTGTTTATAATTGTCTAGTATGTGTTGTATTACCTGTGTAACTCTGATAGTGGTTGTAAACTATGTAATACTTATGTTATTAATATAATTTATTCGTTTCTCTATCGAGATTCTAGTGTTGTTTCTTCTTTCTCTTCTTTCTTTTCCCTTTTCTATCCCTTTCTTTCTTCAAGATGATACGATTTTCTATGGTGAGAAAGTCGGGTCGTCTCACTTGGTATTAGAGCATTAGGTTAAGTGAATACCTAGGCTCTGGAGTGGTGTCTATCTTGAGAGAGCGTATTTGTAATTTTTAAATATATATATATATATATATATATATATATATATATATATATATATATTCTACCTATCGCTTGGGTTACCTGTTCGGGTTTTCCAATATAAGTTATAAAGGTAGATGGGTAGTAGTGTGTGTAACACAACTACCATTGGTTGGAATTTGAATATTTGAGGTTGAAAGTGTATTTGTCGAGACTGTAGACCTAATACCGTCTCGAGTGAATTTTGCTATGATGAAGGATTTCATCGATCTCTGAAGGAAACCTGTTAAGGTTCGTAGTCCATCTTTGAAGTTGGATGAGCAGAGTTTGGATATGTCGGTTAGGCAGAAGCGAGTGATGGTATTTTGATATCTCAGGAAGCAGTAGCTGCATGATGAGATGCAGTGACTATGGATGTTCCCGGAGATGTTTTCTTTGGAACAAGTTTAAGGAAGTGAGTCTGCTTCGGTATGGTGGTTGTGTTCAGCATTGTGTTTCTGTTGATTTGAAGTCCGAGTTTCTCGAGGTGCTTTGGATTAGGAGATCTTTGGCATCTGTGACAGCAGTGCAGCTCGGAGTATTCTGTGTCGGCAGGAAGTCTTCTGGCTTAGCAGTTTTCTGAAATGGTGTTCAAAAGCAGTAGAGTAGACCCGTTTCTTCGATGGGTTGGCTAGTTAAGTGTAAGCTGTTCTGTTTGATAAAGGGAGAACAGTTTTCATTGGAATTAGTTTAGGCTGATCGCAAAAGTGACTTGCGATTGTTTGAGTGTTCTCTTAGGTTATCAGAGTTTTTCTGGAAGTCTTCAGAGAGGTCATAGGTTTTTTCGCATCTGGAGATTGAGTTTCCTTATCGACTGGGATTCCAGGAGTACTACCGGTGGTTCAGCTTAGTAGAAGGATGGTTCTTAGAGATTGAGTAGGTGAAGCAGCTCAGATTTTAGTGGGGTTTCTGAGTTTTCTTTAAGGATCTATTGAAACATATTTCTGGGTTATGTTGTCTAGTAGTGCTCGTGTTCTTCTTCAACATTCTCTTCTACTTCGGATCAGAGTTGTGCAGCGGTAGCAGCTTGGAAGTGCATCTGCTTTTCTATTACGGATAGGTGAAGTGAGTTGTTGTCTTCTGATGTTTGAGGAGTAGAGTTTGTGTTTCTTGATTCTGGTTGATCTTGAGGAGATCATTTTGCTGAGTTGATTGGCCTAGTTTGTTTCTAGATACATCAGCGAAGGTTGAGCTGATCAGGAAGGGTGTAGGCATCCCAGGATCGTCTGGAGATTTTTGAGGATAAGTGACAAAGGAATTTGGATTCCGGAGACGAGGAATTGATTTTGGATAAGTTTTCTCCGATCGAAAGGGAGTTATAAGATTGAGTAAGGCTAGGAAGTAGCTCTGAAGTGTTTTGGATCTTTTCTGTGATCTTGGAGAATAAGTGATTGATCTATAGGATTGAATTGCCAGTTTGGATAACTGGGATTCGATGAGTTTCACGTATCTCTGAGGGAGTACGTGTATGATGTATTTCTGGTTGTGGAACTAGCAGTTTGGGAGTTTTGGTTATTGAGTCGGACTCGTCGGAAGTCGGATATCATGTCTAGTGTTGTAAATATAGATGAATAGGAAATCTGTAGCTTAGTAGTTTTGATTGTTTGGATTCTGTAGGGCGAGTATCCCGGTATTTACACTTGGGAAAACTCGAGGAAATTTTATCCATAATTTTTCCTGGATAATTATATTTGTTTGATTGGATGAATTGGTTGTTTTGGTTGTTAGCATATGTTTGATATATGCTTGTGTTTTAAATTTAAAATATTTAATGAGATTATTAAATTACCTTTGTTTTAAATTTCGGGGACGAAATTCTTTTAAGGGAGAAGGAATGTAACATCTCGGAATTTTTAACAATATCAATTTAATAATCTGTATTAAAATTAAATTGATATTTATAATTTTGTTAATAATAATTCAAATTGATTTAGTAATCTTCTTCAATAATTCCAAAGGATATATCATCTGAAAAGGCGACGTCGGTAATGTTGGTACATCTAATTTACCTCTTATTTGCAATGTTTTACTAGTCAAAAATTTAAAATACAATCTTTTAAGTATCAGCCAGTTGTGTGACAAAGGATTTAAAATCTATTTTTCTGAAGATAAGTGTAGCTTTTTTGATAAAAATCAAAATCTTATATTTGAAGGAAATAGAGACATAAATATCTATATTTTGAATATGAAAATCAATCACAATTCAGTTATGTGTTTAATAGCTAATGAAAATGATCCTTGGCTATGGCACAAAAGATTCTGTCATATCAACTTCAAAACTATAAACAAGCTTTCTAAAAATGATTTAGTCAGAGGTTTACCAAAAACGAACTTCAATGTCAATCATATTTGTGATGCATGTCAATTAGAAAAATTAAGCAAATCATATTTTAAATCTAAGAAATTTATTTCTACATTACAACCACTTGAATTACTACACATGGATCTATTTGGGCCAACCCAAGTTCAATCCTTAAACCACAATAGATATGTATTTGTAATAGTAGATGACTTTTCTAGATATACTTGGACCATTTTTATGAAAAATAAAAGTGATACGTTTGAACAATTTAAATTGTCAAACGAATCCAAAATTTAAAAGGTTTAAAAATAAAGAATATAAGAAGTGATCATGAAGGAGAATTTGAAAACGAAGTTTTTAACCATTTTTGTAAAAAGAAAGGAATTTTTCATAATTTTTCATTCCCTAAAACTCCACAACAAAATGGAGTTGTAGAACGTAAAAATAGAACTTTTTGCAAGAACTTTATTAAATGGAAGCACTCTTCCAAAACAATTTTGGACAGAAGCTGTTGCAACTGCTTGTTATGTTTTGAATCGTGTGTCTATTCGACCTCTCACGGAAAACACCTCTTATGAACTTTTTACTGGAAGCAAAACCAAAGATATCTTATTTCAAAGTTTTTGGTTCAAAATGTTTTATATTAAATACCAAAGATCGGCTTGGAAAATTCGATGCGAAATTCGACGAAGGAATCTTTCTAGGATATTCAGATTATAGCAAAGCTTATCAGATATTTAATAAAAAAATCAAATACTGTTGAAGAAACTTTACATGTATCTTTCGATGAAAATTTTCAACAAAAACAAAGTATAAAAGATGATGAAGATTTTCTGGATAACATCACAAATACGGAAACCACAAATCTTGAAAATGATGAAAACATTATTCATAATAATAATGAATTAAGATCTCCACCAAAAATATTACGGGATCATCCCGTTCAAAATATTATCGGAGAAATTAATTCAAACGTTCGAACTAGAAGTCAACTAAATCAAATGGGCCATATAGCATTCCTTTTCAGTAATGAACCAAAGAGTCCCAAAGAAGCTTCCACAGACAACTACTGGATCATTGTAATGCAAGAAGAGCTAAATCAGTTTGAACGCAATGAAGTTTGGGAATTAGTTCCTAAACCAAGTGATCAAACTGTTATTGGAATGAAATGGGTCTACAAGAACAAAGCAGATGAACAAGGCAACATTACTAGAAATAAAGCAAGGTTAGTTGCAAAAGGATACAATCAAGAAGAAGGAATTGACTATGAATAAACATTTGCTCCGGTCGCAAGACTAGAAGCAGTACGAATCTTAATGGCCTATGCATGTTTTCACAATTTCAAACTTTATCAAATGGATATTAAAAGTGCTTTTCTTAATGGTTATATAAAAGAAAATGTGTATGTTGAACAACCTCCCTTATTTATTCATGAGAAATTTCCTGATCATGTTTACAAACTTAAGAAAGCTCTATATGGTTTAAAACAAGCAGCACATGCTTGGTATGATCGACTAAAGACCTATCTAATTTCTTCGGGATTTCAAATTGGGAAAGTTGATCAAACACTTTTCATTAAACATTCAAAAAGGGATATTTTAATAGTTCAAATTTTTGTTGATGATATCATTTTTGGTTCTACCAATGACAAGTTATGTCAGGACTTCTCTGAAATAATGACCAAGGAATTTGAAATGTCTCACATGGGAGAACTAACATATTTTCTTGGTTTACAAATTAAACAACTTCAGAATGGCATTTTCATTAATCAAGAAAAATGTTGTGATAATTTAATCAAACGATTCGGAATGGAAAACACTTCTGCCAAACCAACTCCAATAAGTACAACTACACATCTTGAAAAAGATGAAAGTGGCAAAAGTGTTGACCAAAAATTATACCGAAGTATGATTAGATCATTACTATATTTAACGGCAAGTCGACCTGACATATTGATGAGTGTCTGTTTGTGTGCTAGATTTCAGGCCAACCCAAAGGAATCGCATTTAAGAGCCGTGAAACGTATATTACATTATCTCACTAACACCAAGGATTTCGGTCTATTCTATCCAAAAGAGTGTTCACTAGAGTTAGTTTCATATAGTGATGCTGATTTCAGTGGATCTCGAACAGATCGAAAAAGAACAAATGGCACGTGCCATTTTATTGGAAAATCTCTAGTGTCTTGGTTTAGTAAGAAACAAAACTGCATTTCTCTCTGCAAGTGAAGCAGAATATATTTCTGCTGCTTTGGCTTGTGCTCAAGTAATCTAAATGCAACAGACACTTAGAAATTTCAATATAAACTTAACAAATTCAACTATATATTGTGACAATTCTAGTGCTATTAACTTGTCTAAAAATCCTGTCAATCATTCACAAACAAAACATATTGACATTCGTCATCATTTTCTTCATGATAATGTTGAAAAAGGAACAATAAATTTGGATTTTTTTTCTTCTGAAAATTAGTTGGCTGACATTTTTACAAAACCTCTTTTAGAAAATATTTTTATCAAACTTAGACGAGAGCTGGGTATCGTCTCGCTTAAAAATTTATGAAATCATTCTATGGGCGATTGATGTCTCTGGTTAACTTATCACATCAATACTCCTATCTCTTAATATCCATAACAAACTCTTTCACTTAGAACCTCTTATTTCCTTTGTTTTAAATCTGTGTATATTATTGTTTTAAACATCTCAGCCACCTCTTATTAACTTACTTTCTATTTTTAAACTTTTTCAATATCTTTTATAAACTCATTCTATTCTTTTTTTTTACCAAAGCTTTTTCTCCATGGCTTCAAACAACAACAACTTCGAAAACTCACCTTCATCATATTCTAAATCTTCCTTAGAAATACTGGCTACTCCAACACCACGTGAACCGGCTAAACCTAATCCTTCATATGAATCATCTGGTTATACTCCAGAAAGGAAGAAATCTCGACGATTTCTTTTCTTCGATCTCCATCAACTAAAGAAAAAATAGCCGAGATTCATCATTACCAGAAAGAACGGTTGGATTTGCAACGAGAAATGTATTACAAACAGAAAGTTAATGCCAAACGACTTAGTTTCATTGAACAAGTGGCATTAAAATTCTGCGGTACATCTCCAAAGAAAGATGTAGTTCAACCTTCAACTTCGAATCCATGGAAGCCTAGTCCACAGCATCCTTCGATTTCTCTAAACTTTTGGAACGTCAACCCTATTGGTCTCCGTTGCAACCATACAAAGAGAAAACCAAGATCGAACCGGAAGACTCCAAGTGATTCGAACTAATGCTTTCATTTATTTATATTTGTTTTCAATGATCATAATTATATTCTATTTATCATTCAAATAATAATAAATTTATTTTCATTTTCATTTTTCTTTGTGGTCTGAAATATGTTTTGAAACACTTTTCAGACATCTGAAATGGATAATTCAGACGTCTGAATATTGTCGTAGAAGTAAATTTTTCTTCTGATTCAGACGTCTAAATCTCCCAAAACAGACGTCTGAATATAGGCCAAAATGAACTAAAACCTTTCTGACTCGTTTTTCTTCATTTCAGACGTCTGAAATGAATAATTCAGACGTCTGAAATCATCTGTCTATTCAAATTTGAATTGCTTTTTGCACATTTTCCTATGTAGCTACCCCTTTTTCAACCCCTACCTTTCTTGTATCCTCATTCTTCATCTTCTTTTTCAGTTTTTTTCCTCCATTAGAAATCAAAACGTTCTTCCACATATTGACTAATGGCTCCAAAACAAAAAAGATCAAGGTCATCTACTTCGTCATCTACCCCAAACGTCGATCAATGGCTATGGAATGAGCAAGCAAGACAACGTTTTGCACAAATGAGTAGATCTCAGTTCTTTCCGGGTGCTTTCATGAAATTTGAAGAATTCAAAGCTTATCGGATTCAACAAATTGTAAGATCAAATGGGTTAGAATCTCTTGTCTCTTATGCGGCTATTAATACAAAATCAATCATCTTTCGGTTAAGCTATTTTATGCAAATATGAATTTGGACCATCACACTCCTCACAATCGCAACGATTGCATTTGGACATTAGTTTGTAGTGTTAAAATTTATCTACCCCTTGCTCGACTTGGTGATATACTTCAATGACCGTTTTGGATGAAATTGATGTTTCTTTAAACTTGGATGATAGAGACGAGGTCTCACACCAATTTTTGAATAATGACATAACTAGACTTACCTCCATTCAACTCCGCCCACAAGCTCGTATCCTTCACAGAGCTTTGATTCGCTCCGTTATGCCCCAGACATGAAGTTATAAAGTTGTTAACAAAAGAAACTTCCAAGCCCTTTATTGTATCTATTCCGATCAATCCATCAATTGGGCTCAAGTAATTTTGGAAGAATTCATGGATGTTAATCGTCGAAGGTGCTACAAGACCTTTATGGTGCTTATATAATGAAGATTCTCCAAAACGTTAGCATTTCTTTTCCTGATTCCGAATTCACAGCGATCAAAGAGCTTGGATCAAAGACTTTGGGTCTTATGGGTTTGCCAACGACCGGGAAGTTTGGCATATATTTCATTTCAAGAATGGGTTGCCAACCGTGATCAAAACCAACCCCAACCTCGTCAACATGTTCAACCTATTACTTCACCCTCTGAAGAAGAAGACGATGATGAAATAGTGGTTCTTTCTCTCGACACTAGCTCAAGGAATGCTTTGGTCACTCTCTCCCAAAACCAAGCTAAGCTTAGAACCCGAATGGTCAATCTCGAAAAGAAAACATAAAAACGCTTTAATTCCATTCGTGGCTTTCCCAACAAAATTTGGAAACGTATTGGATGCTCCACCTCATCATCTACCAACGCTTTCAACCCCGCTCCATTTCAATGGTCATCAAGCTCGGGGAACAATAATGGTAATGAAGATGAAGATTAAGATGATGAATATGATGGTGAAGGCAGTGATTCCAGCCCTACGTTTTAAATTCCTTTGGTATTAACTAGTTTGTTTTGAACTCTTTCGTTTTTTATTTTTTTTCCCTTTCTGGCATAAACTCCTATATTATCTGCTGGTATTGTATTATGTTTTGAATACTCTACTCATCTTTGTCATATATTCATACTTTCCTTTTTGCGATGCCAAAGGGGGAGAAAGAGTTGGTGTAGTCTATTTATTCTAACTTGTTTTTTGACAGGGGGAGCTTATAGAAAAAGGGGAAATATATTACTCATCTTATATTTATATAGTTGTCATCGTCAAAAAGGGGGAGAATGTTGAAACTTCATCTACGTTTCATATTTACGATATTTTGACTACGACAACTATATCTGTTTTTTTATACTAACTTGATTTTGCAGGAATATTTTCAAGACCGGATTCAAATAAGCTTCATACTTTACATATGTCTTGTATTGAGTCTTTGTCTAGAGTTAAAATGATGTTAAAATCTCTCCTTTTGGATATATATGTCGACACGTGCACATACACACATTTAGAGCATATTTGCTTTTCCCAGTCAAATTCAGACATTTGAACCTGGAATCAAAAACGATTTCCTAGACAATATTCAGACGTCTGAATTGATACTTTCAGACGTCTGAATCAGGTCAAAAAGACCTATTTGCTTTCTGATTTGCATGTGAACGATTTCAAAAGTATGAACACTATTTTTCAGACATCTGAATTCTTATAACGGCTATATTTTTGGACAAACATTTCTCTTCCATAAAGAGATACAACTTTTAATCAACAGGTATGACCATATATTTTCATGATAACTATTCACGAACAATTACACCCTTTTATAATCTATGTAAACATGTTAGAATCATCAGTTTGATTCACAAAATTGATCTAACTCTTTCTATTCTTAATCTACTTTGATTCTAACAATCTTATGCATTCAAGTTCATACAAAATCATTCATTTACTTCCATATTCTTCACATATACATACATACATACATACATATATATATATATATATCGAAAGGAGAATTTATAAGAAGGTTTTACTATCAAGAGACAAATCCATGTTATCAAGAACACATTGTGTCAAATACTCTCTGTATAAGTTAAAGTCTTGTTCTGCTGTTCAGACAAGTGAAGTCCCCTTCGGCTGTTGAGGCATCGAAATCCTGTTCTGTTTTTCAGGTGTTATAAACCTGTTCCTCCGGGTTAAGTGATGATTGTTGTTAGTGAAATTCCAGAAGGATTCTGGGAATGGACGTATAATGGGAAGTTCGAACCAGTATAAAAATTCCTGGTGTGCTTGTTTTGTTTTATTTACTTTATATTGCTATAATATCTTAGTTTATTTCACATTAGTTTAGTATAATTCCATATAGCACGATCTGCACTGTCTTTTCAACATGGCCTAGATAGAAACCAAATATGACATCATCTCCGCCGTTACCGACCTATCCAAGGCCCCATAGCATACATCACATACCCGACATATAGAGAGTAATCTAGAAAGGTGATGATCATAAACTAATGTTTCCAAACCACATAGCCTTACGGCGTACCCTGTTTAAGCCATTACCGGGTGATGAGGCCCAAGGTAGCGATTACCTTTCACATAGCACTTTCTCTTTGAATGCCACACTGTCATTCCATGGTCACACAACTGATTCCTACAAACGTATAACTCCTGAGCTTGTGCATTTCAAGAATAGGTGTTAAGCTAAGAGAAGTTGCCTTCTCCACCACTAAACAGATGATACGTTCATAGAGTTTAATTTATGTAATTAGAAATGCAACATCAGACATTCGTCCATACAAGTTGTCCAGGAATAGGAAAAACCAAAAAACTCTCCTGCCACATCCTATCGGGAATTACCCTTAGGATTAGTGTGAGGAGCCCTTGCATCGAAGACCTCAAATAAAGAATTACTGCCATATAATATGATACGGGAAATTTCCCACGAGGTTCAGTGAAAAGTAGCCCTACATTATATCTTCCAAATCATTTCCATGTCTTCACTATAAATAGGTAAATTGGTACGAAGTGGTCTTCGGATAGGAATCACTTAAATCCGACCTTAGTTTCTTCAAACCAATCATCGATAAAAGGAATGTTAAGTAAATAGGAAATTATTATTCTGATTTACTACTTCCTTTTTACAAAATATGTCATGAGGATATATATATATATATATATATATATATATATATATATATATTAAGCATTTCTTTTCAATATATATGGAATCATTGAACCTCTCTTTGAAAAATCATTTATTTAAATCTTAGCAAATATTTCTTAATTCCAAATTAAATTTTTGATTGAATTGAAACCATGTTATCTAGGATGTTAATCCTAAAACTAGTTAATATTAAGTGAGTAGAATCTACAGAAATCATCTAATTCTATTCAATAAAATCACCATTTAAATTCCACGAATAGTACGGGTTCCCTCTTCAAAATTTGACACCAAGTATAAGAAGATTACCTCTATAAAATCCAAGTTATTTATATTTGGAAAATTATATCCTATATACTTTAGAAAATTTTGATTCGAGTAAATCAAATTTACTATTCGCTCCGTCGGGACAGTCCGGATAGTCGAGGAGAGCAAGAGACTAGTTTTTCAAACTCAAGCTTAGACACTATCTCTCCATCACCTATAAGTTGGTCAAGTTATTTGATCGACTCTAAATCTTTTAACATACTCAATTAACTTTTAATTATTTATTTAACCACTACATAAATCCTTCAAATCATCTTTAAAATGCTTTATTAATCATTTAAAAAAATTACAAAAGATTTGGAAAAGAATGACTACGTTTAAAACAATATTTCAAAAGTTATAGAAAAGTGCTGCAAATGGTGCTTTTTAAGCTGTATCGGTCAAAACGACTTTTCCACCATTTGAAAATTCATTTTTATTACTCAAATCACTTTTAAAACATTTTAAATATTTTTAGAATTTATTTCATATTTTTTAGAAAATTTAAAATTCATTTTTAAAGAAATCCTTTTATGGATTTCGAACTGCAAAACCGTGATTTTTCTGAAAACTTGTTTTATTCATATTTCAAAATATGCTTATCGAAATCTCAATTTTCTTTCTTTTTAGAAAACTATGGATATAATAGTTTGAAAAGTTCTTATCTTAAAGAATTTTGAGCTATATTCCATTATATATATTCGTTTGACTTTTATGGCGCATTATCGCAAACCACCATTACGCGGTGCGCCTATTTTTTGACTCAATTTTCAATATTCATTTAAACTTCGCCAAAATACCTTTAAATATTTATAAAACATTTCTAAACCATATTAAACCATTTTAAAAAGGTTTAAACATTCCATATATACCATTTCATTCAATAAAGGAAAATGATTTCCTTTGTGCTTGTCGACGTGTATTAACGTGAGTTGCATATATATTCAACAACCACGTTAAACAACCACCAATAACAAGCATATCCGAACATATATATCATCTAAAAATATATATAACTATAGTTTAGGAGTTTTCTCACCTTTATTTTCCCTCTATCTAGTTTAAAATTGGCTATAGCTTCGTTATCACGAATCCACAAAATTGAACTCCTCGATCTTGAATGGGTTTGCCTTGGTCTTAGATGCTCACAACCTTGGGTTTTCTTGGTTGTGGGCTCGGCCTTGGCTTTGGGGAGTGGTGGTCGTGGGTATAAAAGAGGTATGGGAGGAGTTTTGAAGTTGTTTTGAGATATTTTACTACTGTATATATAATATACTTATTTAATTTGTTTTTGAGATATTTTTCTCCATAACTTTGTTAACATAAGAAGCCACTAATAAGCCTGATAATGTGGAGAAGGAAGTGAAGAAAATTGTGTGAAAAATATGAAGAAGGGGTGTGGTATTTATAGGATTTTAGGAAACCAAAATATCATAACATGGATGGACAAAATCACCCCCTACCATCCCTCCTAGCCACCCTAAAAATGCACGACAGCCCCTCCCCGTGTGATGGATGATGTGGAGGTGATGGTGGTGTAAGGTGGATTTGATGTGAGAAGATGTTTACATTTTTAAACTTATAAATATCTTAGATACTTTTCCGTATTTACCATATGCAAATATATTTCTACTTTTCATCCATGGTTAGATGTATATGTATATGTTGATATATGTGTGTGCATGCACAAAGGTGCATAAGTTACATAAACAACATTGTATAACTTATGTATGTTAAACCGTTATGAATTTTAATTTCGATTCATGGTCATATTTTCACTTACAAATTAACGTACATATATTTGTAAATAAAATTTGAAAACTATTTTCTTATTATTTTAGATGAATAAAGATAATAATATTTGAATTATAGAACCCTATGAATTAATATTAACAATTATCTGCCAAAATAGTTATTATATCAATAAAGCGATACGAATTTCCTTATATTTTCAAATCAAATATATATTTTAATAAAACTATTACAAATGATTTATTATCGCTTTACAAGTTTTTAAAATAAATCACTATTATCATTTAAAAATAATTATTTGAATGATTATAATAATTATTAAGTCAATAAATCTCAATTTAAATTCATAAACCTATATTTGAATATAAAGGCATCGATGATGATGCCATAAACACATTTTATTTCTCCAAAAATAAAATAATTAATTTTATTTCATATTCTTGTTCAGCTATAAAAATAAGTGTATATATCCAGCTCCGTGCGCAATGTTTTACGATTATAGAGCTGTTTATCGATAAAAAGGTCATTTTATCGATATATTTCCACGGGAAATGTTTTTGCGAATATTTTTCCAAAATAGGTCCATTGTTGTCATTCATTTCACAAAACTTGATTATCTGCTAAAAATAATCTACATTTGAATATTTGAAAATAATTTAAATATCTCTAATTAAAATGATCAAATTACGGGTCGTTATATTCTTACCATTCCACTTATGTTTATACATATATAGTAATATAAGTTTAACTTATTTATAACTATTTTATTTTAATTAACTTATATAATATTTATATAATTTTATTAATTAAATCATATTTAATTAATTTTAATCTTATTAATTAAATCATATTTAGTTATTTTAATTCTTCAAATTATATTTCTAAGTGTTTTACAATCATATTTAAATTTATATTTCTAAGTGTACTAAAAAATGGTTAGAAAAAATGTTATTAAAATATTATTTACTGCAAACCCAAAATAATGTACATTTAGCTTTATTTTTAACATTCCTTTTTAAAGATTTTCTTATTTATAAACTATCACTTGTAACTTTTAAAACAAAATTTATCATCCTGGAAGATGATAATCAATTTAAAATATCTTTATAAATTTAAAAAATGTTAATCATCCTGAAGTAATTGATATAACTCTTTTATAAATTTGAAACCACATTAATTATTCCAAAAGAAGATAAATCTAATTTATAACCCTTTATATATATATAACAACATTAATTATCCTAAAGGAAAATAAATCAAATTTATAAACTTTTTATAAATTTAAAACAACACAAATTATCCCAAGTATAATTAATAAAATTTATAATCCTTTTGTAGAGTTAAAACAACATTAATTATCCCGAAAAGATAATTAATTAAATTTATAAATCCTTTTACAAATTTTAAATAACACTTATCCTTTATTTCAAAATTCTTAAAATACTTAAATATAGTTTAAATAACTTTCAAAGTGCAAAAACGTGACCAAACATTTAATTTGTAAAAATACAAGCACAAGTTCAATACACATAAAGGTTTAAGGAGATGATATTTCATATGTGACGATAAAGCGATAATCGTTATAACAACACTTACATAAATCAAACAGTAGGTCATAAATACTTCAACAAACATCAATGTAAGCAACGTACGAATATAAGTAAGATGCATATAACAGTAAATTAATAATAGCGAGAAACCCCTTAGTGCCTTTCTACAAAAGTCCCTTACAAAACAATGGTTATTCATGCAATTCGATTTTCAAGCGAGAATTCAGATCCAAACAAAAAATCTATAATAACAAACATATTATTATCAACAATTTACAATCAATAGCTAATATCTCATTTACTAATTAATCTACATATTAACTAACTTCACAAATAATCTTTTAACCTTGCAAGCATAGAACCATGATTTATTCTATGCAATAGATGTCGAAAAATCTATTCAATTTAATTATGGCAGAACGGTGTTTTATTATGCTAAATAGATGTCACAAACAAAGTATAACTAATTTAACTATGTTAAACATAATTAAATTAAATCACTATAATTTTATCATTAATTTATACTTCATTAAAACTACTAACCATCATCAAAGCATTCAACAATAATCTACAGCAACACAGAATTCATATAGTTTATCTAGAGATGAGTAAACTCATCAAAATTCCAGTTGACGCTTTCGCATTCTAGTTTAATCAAAAATCGAACGGTGTTCTATTTTAGCTTAAAATTCTATTAGCCATAAATTCGACGAATCTAAATCCAATGCATTGATAATATTGAAATGAGTCCAATACAAAAGACCGCATCCAAATACAACCTCGTGTTGAAAAGTTATCCAGTTTACAAGATTTTGGATTAATTGAAATAATCAATTGCTTAATTAACTAACTAATCACCTTATAAACTCATCTCCCCTAAAATTAAAAATGCGCAAACATACACGCTGATACTCCCTCCATGGTCGCACCTTCCCTCCACCTATTCTTGCTCCACACTCGGCGAAACGACGCACATACAACTCCGACGAACTTCTCTTCATCATCTCTACACAATGCACACCACCATTTAATGCTCAATCAAATGAAAAAAAACAAGGCCTGTATATCAATACAACATGCCTCCCAATTGATGATCGAAGATGGTGAAAATTAGCATGGATGTGTATTTTATAAAGTGGAACTCGAAGAAACCAACGATAAAGCCTAACATCGCTACAACACTATGAGAAAAAGCGAATCAGACAACAGATATGCTCCGTTTTCTGAATGAATACCTATATGTCGTCTATTTTCATGCTGCCTCGTTACATATCAGACCATAGACATGCACCGTCATCTAATATGCACTGACACATCAAAAAAAACCATACATTGATTGATGTTATAGCATCGTTTCTAATATTTTCTGTTAGACAACATATAAATATTAACTGATATGCATATCAATTACACTTATGTTATATTTGCAAAATGAAATAATGAATTACAATTTTATTTAAACAATTATTTTATTTCAAATCAAATTCAAATACAATACAACTTTCACTACTTACATTTTCAAATATAATACAACTTTCACTATTCTTACATTTTCAAATACAATACAACTTTTGCTATCACTTTCGTATATACAACTTTTCTCTACACTCTCGTATATAAAAAAAGTTACTAGCTCTCACTTACACTCACTCGAGTTTAATTTTAATATTGATCTTTATTTTCTTGCTCCAGCTAGTGTCTAGTCATCTCTTATACCTATCAAATAAACCATGCAGTAAAATAGAAAAGGAAACAAACCTAAATTGCAAAAATTAAATTAAATTTGAATATTAATATTGCCTCAGTTAATGGATTCGTTTTCTCTTCATGTTTTAGACATGGCCGGACAAATATATATGTGCTTGAACAACTTATGATATGCATAACATATGACTATGAATATCACAAGGCCGAGCATCGACTAAATCTAATAGACTATTACAAAGGTCAAGCTCGAAGGTTCATAATAGTGCAAATGTGCACAAGGTCAAGCCCAAGCCTCCTTGGGCTCAACTCAGGTGCACAAGGAAATGCAACTCAAATTAGAAAACCAAACTAAAGGAAGCAACACAGTTCAAAATGGTAATAAGAACTAAAAATTATCATTTATTAGGCGTGCACACATAATGTAAGTGATGCAATTGAACTGCAATCAAGTATCAACATCATTATCAGTGCACATAATGTAACCAATGTCACAACAGCAGTTCTACTAATGAACACATAAACAATTCAAAAGCAGCTCAAGACAATTCAAAATATGGTACAAGTATGTATATATAATAGTATATACAAGTATGTACCGAGACTGAAAAGTGTAGAAGTGCAGTTAAAAAGCCGTGTATAAGTGAAAAACAAGTACACATGCATATTTCATTTCAGTTCAAAATAGATTGCCAAACCATGGAGCATCAAAAGTATATGTGAGAAACACACATATACACATGTATAATATACTAAAGATGCTAATATTTCATATATATATATATCTGTGTATATATATACATGGAAGTAACAAGCAAGAAGACTGCATATAGCAGTAACAAACACACTCATGTACCAAAATGAAAATGGTTCAGAAAAACAAATTCAACTAGGCAAGAAGTCAAGATAGTGCACAAGAACAAGCTTAGACAAAACAACAAGTGCCAGGGCACGTAAAATGGTTCAGAAAAAACAAGTTCAAATCAAAATGGTTTAGAAAATCAAAATGGTTCAGAAAATGCACATTCAGGTGCCAATGCACATAGGAGCAGCTCACTCAGGTGTCAGCACACTCAAGGATGTATACATGTATATATGTATACATAACTTCAATAATGGAATATACATACATATATATATACACATATGGATGTAAACATGTATATATGTACAAGGCAAAGATGTGTGCGTATGTATATATATGTGTGTACAAAACAAAACAAGGCAATGCAATCAGTTCAAGTGCAAGAAGCAATCCAACTTGGAGTTCAAGAAGCAATCAGTTTAAGCTTTTTCAAAACACATATATAAACTGGTTTAAGCGATCAATTTAAGCAATCACAAACCACATGTACCAGTTTAAGCATATTCAAAACAGTATAAGCATGTATATACAAGCATGAACATACAAGTGTACACAAGTTGATACAAGTATATAAAAACAACTCACAAACCAGTTCATATATACAAGTATATATATACAAGTGTACACAAGTCAAAACTGTTCATATACACAAATCAGTTCGTGTATATAAGTGTATACAAGTCAAAACAGTCTAAGCATGCACATACAAGTATGAACACACAAGAATATATACAAGTGCATACATATATAAACTGCAATAGGAATTATCCAAATATAACAAGTGCACACATATATACATACAAATGTATGTGTGTGTATACATGGAAGTTGTAACATCCAGCCTTTTTGTACGCTTTAAATCGACGATAAACCACACATGTCAGACTCAAACTATACAAAAGGGCGGATTGTTATTGGGGTGAATAAGAAAAAGCAGAGAAAGAAAGAAAAAAACAGAATCTTGCAGCGGAACGACAAAATATGATAATCAAATAAACAGTTCATGAAGCTGTTCTACAAAACATTTGACTATACTTATACAACACAGAATCAGAGTTACACATACCAAAGAATAATAAATAACAATGCAACGGAACAATGTGATGCAGTGGAACAATATAGTAAATAATAGTAATAAAATCTTCGTCTTCGTCCTCCATAAGTAAGGTCTTCAAACACTGAAATGCTCAGGCTGACCCGAGCGAATTGAAAAGACAAAACACTCAAGTCAGAAATAAAAGATCTTATGTAAGTTAAATCAATGGTAAATGTCGTGAGTAGAACGGTGTCAGAGATGTTTACGGGATTTGACGTCTCCTATGCAGTGTCTAATGTGAGTGCAGTAACTTAAGAGATGCTCGGGATTCACATCTCCTAAGGATCCGTTAAACTATCTACTATGAAGTAATATACGCTATTATAATAATTTCTATAGTAAAATAAATTTACTTTTAAATAGCGTTAAGGCTTTACATTTTCCACCTTAACATGTAGTAGTCCCAGTAGTCCATCCAGTATCAGCGCATCTCCAGATCGGGAGACTACCCTAAATACTCCACAGGCTACGGGAAAAATCCAAACTCATACAGGCGGGATAGGGTAGGTGACACGGCACAACGAGCCAATGCCAGGGTAGATATACCAATTACGCATTCGGGCTGGTGGTAACGCATAGCCGCAGCTACCGCCTACCTCGAGCCACAACCCCAAATCAAAAATCAAAAGTGGCCACCAAATCAATCTCAAAGTCATGAATATAATATCGAAGAAGTGTGTCCGATCAGAGTAGCTACCTCATTGGCCCGAGAATCGCTCCTGTTTTAGCCACCTTATGCCAACTCACGGGAGTCGGGTCCACGTATATACCTCAATAGGGCGTCGCTACCATCCTACTTCATTTTGGAATCTCCACCACGTACATGGTTGTTAAAGTGGTTTTCGGAGTTGGCAGAGAGTATGACAACTTTCAATCCCGGTCTCTTTAACAACCAAACGTTATTATAACACCACGGTCATTTCAAAATAGTTTATACTTCAAAACCAAAATATCATTTCCATTTCAAAACCCAAATCAATACGATATCATTTTCACTTCAAACATATTCATTTCCAAAATCCCAATACTTCAAAGTTATAACACTTCGAAACCAAATACTTGAAAATATAACATTTTCAAAACATATTACTTTGAAATTCATATCTTCGAATCCTAATTTCCATCCCTTAAATAGTTTAGATATTACAATAATATATATAATATAAATAGTTTTAAATTTAAAATTACTTTACAACATAAAGTAATTTCCTCAAACTTCCCAAATTGATTCAAATCAACCTGAAGCCAAAAGTAGATTTAAATCAAATTTCAATTCATAAATTTCAACTCAGTTCGGTTTTCAATAATCTATTTCAATTAATATCAATTTCAAATACAGATTTGAACCTCAAATAAACCATTTCAATTTTCATATATTTCAAAGCTGTAAATATTCCACCATTTCAAAACTAAATTTGATAACTTCACATATACCTTATTTTAACTTCATTATTATTCAGTTTTGAAATATTTACATAACAAATCCAATATCTTTTAAATAAACCCCAAATTCCAAATCACTAGATGTCCCTTCAATTAATTTAACTTGAAATATTCATTTTAAATCATCTTTAAAAAAATCGATTTATAAAAATCATACCTCTTAAAATTTCAAATTTAATAAATTTCAAATCAAACTTATTTGAGTTTAATTCTTAAATAAATTTGATTTCAAATAAATTTCAAATTTATCTTCTAACCTTAATTTATTTAAATCATTATAAACTCTATATTACAATATAATTTATATACTTAACCGTATTATCTTCAATAAAAACAAACTTATTTTATATTAAAACAAATTTATACATAGCTTAAAATCAAGAATAAAATAACATTTATATAACATCTAAAATCACTATTTATGTAAAACCGTATATTTCTTTACAAAACCATAGAAATCATTTCAAAAATATTTTTATATATATAGAACATGGTGTCTGTATACAATTTTCTATCCTATGGTCAAGTGATACGGATATTTATCATTTCAATCCGCAATTCAATATTTTACAGTTGTATATCACTTCAAACCGCAATCCCGAATTAATAATAATCCATAACGAGCTTGCAGTTTATTACGATATAAACAACACATCCATTCAACCAATATCAACAATCAACATCCATCACAATCATCATCCAAAATAATACATAAATATCAATATAAAAACTGATAATAAATAATAGGTAATTAACTGGAAGTTTATATGCAATAACAAATTAAATAACAATTTAATTCAACTAATTCAATTTAGTTGAGATGATGACTAAAAATATACCAAACAATCATAAATAAATTCCTAATCACATCACGAATTAAATTTAACAAAAAAAAAAGCAATTTTAGGAGTTGTGAGTGGGTTAAAACACTCACCTTTTGAATTTAAATCCAATTTAATCCTAAAATTTGAACAGTCTTAGAATTCGTCCAAACCAGCGTCAAAATGTCTGGAATTTAAATACGATCCCAGCAGGATAAACCGCGCGTGAATCGGACCTTGTATGCGAAAGTTATTGCAATTAGAACATTGAGTTTTAAATTTGAAAAATAAATAAAATAAATAACAGAAAAAAAATACCAGATTGCAACGTTGTCTCTTGCTTTCACCATTTCGAACACAGCAGCAGATCAATCGTTCGATCTAACTTAGAAGCCACCGTCCCCTGCTTGAATTAACGTTGCTGCCTCGAGGCCTTGCACCACGATCTAACCACCTAGCCGAACCCCACGCATCGAGGCGCATCACTCAGGAGCATGCGTCGTGCTTCGATACCCACTGGTCAGTCGCGCCGCCGCCTCGTCTATGGGCCGATTCTGGCAATGCTTTCGCCTGTGAATTGAACCAAACCGATAGATCAACCTGTCTCGACCGCCTCTACAATCCCATACAACCCGATCGACGAAACGGGGAAGATCCATCGTCGACTCTCGCCGATTATCCATGAACAGTCAGAACTAAACTATGGATTTTTGGAAAAAAAATTGATCTGATTCCAAAAATGAATTTCAAATCTGAGATGCACTCGTCGAGAGCTTCAAATCGATATGCAATTCGATATAGTTTGATGAGATTAAATTTTTGATTTGATTTTGAATTGCAATTGGATTTGGAATTGAGAATTTGTCTGCCATTGGAATGAGGAATTGAGAAGGAGATGTACGTACAGATAAATGAATATGAGGAGTGGCTAGGGTTGATAACGAGATATTTATAGGTAGGTTAGAAAATAGAAATAATGGACCGGATTTGATTTGGGTTGGAACGATGAACGGGAGCGCGTTTCGACTTCGGAACGAATATGGGTCAACCCATATATCAAAATAGATGTTTTCAAATATTTTAAAATCAATGGAACATGTTTCAAGTCCAAATTCCATCGTATGAAGAAGTTACGTTAAAATCGGCTTATTTCAAATTGATTTCAATTAATTTCAATTAAACTAATTTCTAGGCGTTTCGAGCCCGTACGATCAAACGACAAGTCCGATCAATACGAAACTTGAAATCGTACAAAATTCACTGTTACGGATCCGATGAAACTGGTTTCATCGAAATTCGAGTCAGTGGCCAAAATGGCTATTTTCACATTAATTAAATAAATTAATATTAGGTTAAATTAAATCGCTTTTCATTCAAATTTTAAAATTTATAATTTTATCGTCTTGGATTACTCTAGTAATTTATACTCCTTTATAACAAATTTCTATATCAATTTAAAGTTAATTTATAAACCAATTATAGCATCAAGTTTCAATTTCAGTAAATTCATTAATTATCAATTGAAATTCCAACAAATCCATTTATTTGATTTTAAATCTTGCTATTCAGCCAATTATTATCTTATGGGTATAATTATCTTTGGTTTATATTTACTACATTAATATTTCCCATTTTGTCCAAATTTCAATTAACATAGTACTTAATTTCATTTACTTACCATTAATCCATTTGTTATATATTGAATTCCAATTGGTAAATTCCAAACAAACTGATTTGATCCAATTCAAATCTTTTATTAAGTTTATTATTACTCTACAACCTAATTAATATTTCCTTGTCTTTCATTACATTCATATATTCAAATTTACATCTTCCCTATGTATTAACCATTATTTTCAATTATATTAAATTTATCAAATATATATTTATTATAATAAAAATCTCAATTAATCTATTCAATTAGGTTTCATTCCTTTATTTTATCTTATGAACAAAATATACATTTCGCTTTATTTTATTACATTCACACTTTACAATTTCTTTCCTAACTCGCATTAATGAACATTTACTTGCATTTAAATGTAATTGAATTCCAATTAATTTCATTGACAAATTAAATAGGTAATTTATAATAATTGTTATCATAACCTTTAATCTACACTTAAGTTTATTTTATATTCAACTAATTATTATGATTACTTACATAATACTATGTTCATCCAATTACCATTAATTATACTAATTCATTTATTTATACAGCACTTAGCCTTATTTACTTATATTCAGTTTTATAACCAAGTGAAAAAATAACACTATTTCATTATTGTGATTTCACTCCAATTGTCTATAATTAGTTTAAATTACCATTGCTACATTTCATTTTTTTTTACATTCACTTCATTATAAATTATAAAGTTTTTATCTCTCTCTAAATTTAATTACAAAAATCTTATTAAATTAAACAATTTAATTATCGAAATTTACGGGTCGTTACACTCTCCTCAACTCAAAACTTTTCGGCCCCGAAAAGGAAAAAGAAAGAATTGATTAAACAATACATCTTATTCAAAAATATTAACTTTATAAACAGATAAATTTTCAAAATTAATTAATTTAAATAAAATATAGCAATTTATAACCATTAAGTCTTTTTATACTCAAATTAATGGAGTTTGGAAAACATTTTTCAAATTTTTTCCTAAGTCCAAAATTTACGGAAAATTTTGGCAGAGTCTCCTTTGTACAGAGAGGCTCGGGAGAGAATATAATATCAAATATAACAATATATAACATATAATTTCCAAAATAATATATCCCAATACGGGAAAAACAATATAATATTGCCAGAAACCGTAATCCGAGAACGTACCTATTTGTCAGGCAAACAGCGTTTAATTATGGAACCAAAGCAGTGGCAATTGTTTCCATAACTTGTATTTCACTTAAATAATCCAAAAAAGTTAATAATTATATAAAATGAAATATTTAAAGTTGTTTCAACCATTAACAACAAATCAATAAAAACAACAATCACTTGTAACCTATATACAGTCACCATATAAAATCAACACAAATCAATTATCCATTCATATCAAACAAAACCAATAGTTGCTCGGGTTTAAAAACTTTAAATTGTACAGAATGGAAAACAAACTACTAAGTGCACCATTTACTCAACAGTCTTAGATGAAATTAAATAGATTATTCATACATCCAAACAATTTTAAAGTATCCTTGCCCAAACAACCATAAACCAAACAAACAACAATTTCAAACAATAGATCAAGTTCATTTTTATTAATTTCATTTCATAACATTTGTTGTTTGATTTCCATTTCATTCATATAATGATTTATCTTTTCAATTTACATTTATTTCTTGCAACGTTTCATTTCCATCCATTAATTCAGTGTTTATTTCATTTATTTGCACTTATACTTACATAGATTCATTCATATCATGTAAATTTTCTTTTTATTGCATTACATTCATTCATTTCTCAATTTCATTTATTTTCATTCATTTATCCATAGTATTCATGTTCAATTCAGTTACTTGGCATATCAATTTCATTTACTTAAGTTTAAAATAATCTACTTACAACACTTACCTTCTATCATATTTTATTATAGTAAAATTTCAATTGTAACCTAAGTTTATAACTCTATAACATCAATACTTATTTATTAAAGAGTTTCATTGAATAATTTCATTATTTCAAGTTTTACTTGTATAATATCCTTTTACATTTTCTTATTAAACATTACACTTTTAATTAAGTTATATATATGCCTTTAAGAATGTAATTGAAAATTACACAAGTTTATCTTATTTCTTTTAAATTGCTATAATGTTCAATAATCATATCCTTTGCTTTTTTATAGATTACAAATTTCAACTTTCTTGTTATTTCGTTTATAACCTAGCATTTAATCTCTTATTTTAATTAGAGGTTCCAATTATTAATTAGTTACATTCCATTTCACTACAATAATTGAAACTATTATTTAACGGAAACTTAAGAACTAAAAAGAACTAAATACCGGGTTAAATTTAAAATCATTTTAAAATAATAGATAGATGTATACACTTACAATTTATATATCCAATTATATTTAAAACAGTTTGAAATTTATATTTGTTTATCAAAATAAATCTGTAGTAAAACTATTATAGTGGCCTTTGAACAAATTAACACAATATCAAAATCCTTTTATAACACTAACAAATAGGCTCTCTCATATATATACACTCAACGACTCATCATAGGGTATTACTACCCTTTTAATAAAGAGTCAGGCCCCACAAAGCAAAGGTTTATCGCTAAACCTCGCTTTGATGCCAACTGTAACATCCAACCTTTTTGTGTGCTTTAAATCGACGATAAACCACACACGTCAGACTCAAACCATACAGAAGGGTGGATTGTTATTGGGATGAATAAGAAAAGGCAGAGAAAGAAATAAACAAACAAAATAGAATCTTGCAGCGGAATGATAAAATATGATAATCAAATAAACAGATCATGAAGCTGTTTTGCAAAACATTTGATTATGCTTATACAACACAGAATCAGAGTTACACATACCAAAGAATAATAAATAACAATGCAGCGGAACAATATGATGTAGTGGAACAATATTGTAAATAGTAGTAATATAATCTTCGTCTTCTTCCTCTAGAAGTAAGGTCTTCAAACCCTGAAATGCTCAGGCTGACCCGAGCGAATTGAAAAGACAAACACTCGAGTCAGAACTAAAAGATCTTATATAAGTTAAATCAACGGTAAATTCTATGAGTGGAACGGCATCAGAGATGTTTACAGGATTTGACATCTCCTATCCAGTGTCTAACGTGAGTGCAATAACTTAAGGGATGCTCGGGATTCACATCTCCTAAGGATATGTTAAACTATCTATTATGTAGTAATATACGCTATTATAATAATGTCTATAGTAAAATAAACTTACTTTTAAATAGCATTAAGGCTTTACATTTTCCACCTTAACACGCAATAGTCCCAGTAGTCTATCCAGTATCAGCGCATCTCCAGATCGGGAAACTACCCTTAATATGCCATGGGCTACGGGAGAAATCCAAACTCGTACAAGGCGCGATAGGGTAGGTGACACGCAACAACGAGGCAATGCCAACGTAGATATACCAATTACGCATCCAGGCTGGTGGTAACACATAGCTACAGCTACCGGCTACCTCGAGCCACACCCCCAAATCAAAAATCAAAAGTGGCCGCCAAATCAATCTCAAAGTCAGAATATAATATCGAAGGAGTGTGTCCGATCAGAGGAGCTACCTCATTGCCCAAGAATCGCTCATGTTTTAGCCACCTTATGCCAACTCACGGGAATCGGGTCCACGTATCTACCTCAATAGGGCGTCGCTACCATCCTACTTCATTCTGGAACCTCCACCGCATACACGGTTGTTAAAGTGGTTTTCGGAGTTGGCAGGGAGTATGACAACTTCCGATCCTCGTCTCTTTAACAACCAAACGTTATAACAACACCGTGGTCATTTCAAAATAGTTTATACTTTAAAACCAAAATATCATTTCCATTTCAAAACCCAAATCAATACTATATCATTTTAACTTTAAATATGTTCATTTCCAAAATCCCAATACTTCAAAGTTATAACACTCTGAAACCAAATACTTGAAAATATAACATTTTCAAAACATATTACTTTGAAATTCATATCTTCGAAACATAATTTCCACCCCTAAATAGTTTAGATATTACAATAGTATATATAATATAAATAGTTTTAAATTTAAAATTACTTTATAACATAAAATAATTTCCTCAAACTTCCCAAATTGATTCAAATCAACTTGAATCCAAAATTCAATTTAAATCAAATTTCAATTCATAAATTTCAACTCAATTCAGTTTTCAATAATCCATTTCATTTTATATCAAGTTCAAATACAGATTTGAACCTCAAATAAACCATTTCAATTTCCATATATTTCAAAGCTTTAAATATTCCACCATTTCATAACTAAATTTGATAAATTCACATATACCTTATTCTAACTTCATTATTATTCAGTTTTGAAATATTTACTTAACAAATCCAATATCTTTTAAATAAATCCCAAATTCCAAATCACTAAATGTCCCTTCAATTAATTTAAACTTGAAATATTCATTTTAAATCATCTTAAACAAAATCAAGTTATAAAAATCATACCTTTTAGCATTTCAAATTTAATAAATTTCAAATCAAACTTATTTGACTTTAATTCTTAAATAAATTTGATTTCATATAAATTTCAAATTTATCTTCCAACCTTAATTTATTTAAATCATTATAAACTCTATATTAAAATATAATTTATATACTTAATATCTTCAATAAAAATCAAACTTATTATTAAGCTTATTTTATATTAAAACAAATTTATATATAGCTTACAATCAAGAATAAAATAACATTTATATAACATCTAGAATCACTATTTATATAAAACTATATATTTCTTTACAAAACCATAGAAATCATTTCAAAAATATTTTTACATATATAGACCATCTATATATAATTTTCTATCCTATGGTCAAGTGATACAGATATTTATCATTTCAATCCGTAATTGAACATTTTACGGTTGTATATCATTTCAAACCGCAATCCCAAATTAATAATAACCCATAACGAACTTGTAGTTTATAACGATATAAACTAAACATCCGTTCAACCAATATCAACAATCATCATCCAAAACAATACATAAATATCAATATAGAAACTGATAATAAATAACAAGTAATTAACTGCCAGTTTATATGCAATAATAAATTAAATATCAATTTAATTCAAATAAATTCAATTTAACTGAGATGATGATTAAAAGTATACCAAACAATCATAAATAAATTATTAATCACATCATGTATTAATTTTAACAAACATAAGAAATTTTAGAAGTTGTGAGTGGGTTAAAACACTCACCTTTTGAATTTAAATCCAATTTAAACCCAAAATTTGAACAGTCTCAGAATTTGTCCACACCTACGTCAAAATGTCCAGAATTTAAACACGATCCCAGTGGGATGAACCGCGCATGAATCGGACCTCATATGCGAAAGTTATTGCAATTAGAACATTGAGTTTTAAATTTGAAAAATAAATAACATAAACCAATACCAGATTGCCACGTCGTCTCTCGCTTTCACGCGTTCGAACCCAGCAGCAGATCGGTCGTTCGACCTAAACCCTAGAAGTCGCCGTCCCCTACTCGAATTAATGCCGCTGCCTCGAGGCCTTGCACCACGATCTGACCACCTAGCCGAACCCCACGCATCGAGCCGCATCACCCAGGGGCGCGCGTCGCGCTCCGGTACCCTTTGGACGGTCACGCCACCGCCTCGTCTATGGGCCAATTCTAGTGATTCTGTTCGCCTATGAATCGAATCAAACTGATAGATCAACCTATCTCGACCGCCTCTACAACCCCATACAACTCGATCAACGAATTGAGGAAGATCCATCGTCGACTCTCGCCGATTATCCATGAACGGCCGGAACTAAACTATGGGTTTTTGGAAATATTTTGATCCGATTCCAAAAACGAATTTCAAATCTGAGATGCGCTCGTCAAGAGCTTCAAATCATTATGCAATTCGATATAGTTTGAGGAGATTAAATTTTTGATTTGATTTTGAGTTGCAATTGGATTTCGAAATGAGAATTCGTCTGCCATTGGAATGAGGAGTTAAGAAGGAGATGTAGACAAATGAATATGAGGAGTGGCTAGGGTTTATAACGAGATATTTATAGGTAGGTTAGAAAATAGAAATAACGGATCGGATTTGATTTGTGTTGGAACAATAAACGGCCTGAAAATCTCGTTCCGACTTCGGAACGAAAATGGGTCAACCCATATATCGAAATAGATGTTTCAAATAATTTAAAATCAATGGAACCAGGTTCAAGTCCAAATTCCATCGTATGAAGAAGTTACGTTAAAATCACCTTATTTCAAATTGATTTCAATTAATTTCAATTAAATTGATTTCTAGGTGTTTCGAGCACGTACGATCAAACGACAAGTCCGATCGATACGAAACTTGAAATTGTACAATAATTCACCATTACGGATCCGATGAAACTAGTTTCGTCGAAATCCGAGTCAGTGGCCAAAATCTACATCTTTCCTATGTATTAACCATTATTTTCAATTCTATTATACTTGTCTTTCATTACATTCATATATTCAAATCTACATCTTTCCTATGTATTAACCATTATTTTCAATTCTATTATACTTGTCAAATATATATTTGTTATAATAAAAATCTCAATTAATCTATTCAACTAGGTTTCATTCCTTTATTTTATCTTATGAACAAAATATATAATTCCCTTTATTTTACTATATTCACACTTTACAATTTATGTCCTAACTCACACTAATGAACATTTACTTACATTTAAATGTAATTGATTTCCAATTAATTTCATTGACAAATTAAATAGGTAATTTATAATAATTGTTATCGTAACCTTTAATCTACACTTAAGTTTATTTTATATTCAACTAATTATTATAATTACTCACATAATACTGAATTCATCCAATTAACATTAATTATACTAATTCATTTATTTATACAGCACTTACCTTATTTACTTATATTCAGTTTTATAACCAAGTACAACAATTTACACTATTTCATTATTGTGATTTCACTACAATTGTCTATAATTAGTTTTAATTACCATTGCTACATTTCATTTTTTACATTCACTTCATTATAAATTATAAAGTTTTTATTTCTCTCTAAATTAATTATAAAAATCTTATTAAATTAACCAATTTAATTATCGAAATTTAC
This sequence comes from Allium cepa, assembly GCA_030765085.1. NCBI lineage: Eukaryota > Viridiplantae > Streptophyta > Magnoliopsida > Asparagales > Amaryllidaceae > Allium > Allium cepa. The sequence goes on from CM060934.1 coordinate 324,252,911, forward strand.
GGGTCGTTACAGAAGTTCTATGTGATGAATTGATATAGTGAAATGCAAGAAATCTCAAAACAGTTTAAGAATAATGCACATGTATATACATACATATATAACCACAAGCATATATTTACACAACCAAGCATGGTGCAAATACATATATGTATACATAACTAGCCACAAGCAAGAAAACACTTCAAGCATCAACTAGTTCAACAACAACTAGCACTAATGCAACAGGCTAGCATCAACTAGTTCAACAAAGATTATTTGACACACCGAACCATAAGCACACTGCTTCTACCACTTCAAGCGTCAACAAGTTCAAAAACAAAAGGCACCAATGATATATAGCAATGAAGCATCGAAAGAGGTACAAACCAATAAATTATGAAAAAACAGAGAGAAAAACTCATATAAGTACAAAACAACAGAGATAATACAAAACGACAGTAAAATCTCCAGGAAGCACACAAACCATTGCAAATATCAAGTCAAAATCGAAACCCAATAGTTCAAAAGAGATAAAAACTCTAGGAAGAACACAAACCAGCATTTCAAATCATAGTATATAATCGAAAATATAGGAAATTGATTCCTACATATACCCATATCATCATTGGTAGAAAAAATCAAGTCAAGTTCGGGAATAAAATTGAAATGGGGCAAAACTATACACATACCAAATCGATAGAGAAGCAACCGAAATCAAATCCAAGCAACCGATAGAAAATCCAAGCAATCGAAAGCAAATTCAAGCAATCAAAAGCAAATCCAAGCAACCGAAAGCAAATCTAAGAAATGGAACGCGGCTACAAAATTTATGAGATCAATTCCTATGTAAACCCAAATCATCGCTGGCAAAAGTGGATGTCGAGAATGCTGCAAAAAATATAAAGGGGAAAAATCATATCGAACAATCTGAATAACTCGACATGTAAAAGCAACCGCACAATCAATCACCGGTAATCGAAGTGTGAGAGCACCAAAGAAGAAGGAGTGTTGTTTTCACTTCAAATTCTAAGCAACAGCTTTCAATCTAGAAAGCCTAAATCGAAACGAAGACAAAAACCCTAAATCGGAACGAAGACAAAAATTCTAAATCAGAAAGAAGGCTGGGGTTGGCAGCAGACAATGGGTAGGAGAAGGTAACGGCGAGGGCAGAGAGGAGGAGAAGATTTTTTGAAACGCCATTTTTTTCTTTTAGCTACGTACGAAATAAGAGAGGAAAATAAATGAAATAACGCGGCCATGAAATATCAAGACAATTTTGAGAGAGGGAAACAAAATATTGATAAGGAGGAAAAACCAAATTTTTGACAATTTCAATCAAACAATGGATGAAATGTCTTCTGACTGGCAATGATGAAATCTCAATATAACAAAGATTTCACAAGTTATGACACACGACAGATGGTTTTTCCTTGTGTTGTGTGAAACGGTTGTAAATATTGGGATAACAACAAATCTAGCTTATGGTATGTGATGTCTATTGTCTGATTCACTATGTGGCATAGTGCAACTCCATAAAATCGAAACCCTAGTTTCGCTGCCTTGCATGGACACTAACTCGACCTTCATTGCATACATTAACGACTATACCAAATCGAAGCCCTCTCCTACACGAGTTCAAAGAATCTAGCATTGCGATTTTTGGTGGCTTAAATATCAAGATTTTGATTTTTAACAATTGAGGCCTAGGTTATAAAATGCTTATAGGAAATGGAAAAAAGAAAAGAGGGGAAAAATGAGAAAGAAAGAGGGAAAGTAGGAAAATGTGGAAATGTGGTGTATTGAAGTCTACTTAAACCAAAACATCAACATAACTTCCAACATAAGCTGAACAAATATTTCAAGCCACACAGCTCAACAAGATCTAATCAACATTAATGGTTATGAAAAATTTTGAATTTACTTTGATTTGGAAAATGTTTGAAAAGAAGGTTTTTGCGGTATCTCACTACATAATATTCCATTTTCATACGATCCGCAAATGAAAAATAAAAATACGATCGTGCACCAGAATGTGACATGATCATAAATCAATAATAAAATACAGAGATTATTTCATTCTATGAAATTTCAAAAATATAATCATTTCGTAAAATATGTCAAACGAAAAAATGATTATTTTCCAAATTAAAAATTATGGAAAAATCCAATAAATTCATTTAAAGTGAAGGGATCGGTATTTACACCAAAGACTAATGCAATCTAATTCATTCGAACACTTAATATTATTTTGCCTTGTTGAACTCGAATATAAGATGATAATGGACGATGTGACTTGCATACTTGGACCGTCGAACTTAAGATTAAACGACCAAACTTTCGGACTTCTCAATATGGACTAAGTAATAAACTTGCCAATGAACTTAGATAACAGTCTTCATAATCGACATGCTGATAGTCGATCCAAAAGCTTTCGTTGCCGATCAACTTTCTTACCAATTAAGACGATCAGCAATAACGGTCTCTTTAGTCAAACCTCCAAGTCTCGTCGTTTTATTTTTGCTTCTCTGATTTCAAACTGTTTATTTCTGTTTCACACTACGTTGCATGGCACTAGTTCACACTCAACATGGAGGGAACAGGTTATTATTTCTAATCTCGATTATCTATTGAGTATAGCTGATATATATACACGACGCACAAAGCATTCAATTATCATGTCTTCTGACTTGGTGACGAGACACATCGGTTCTGAAGCAAAGTCATGTTCTGCAACTATATCTGGAAGGCCTCCTCCAACCCATCATGTAGAAAAACCAGAAAGTTCTAACCCACAAATCAATCTCTTCTCCAATATTCCAGCCTTTCCAATAAAAAATCATCAGCCCTGCTCCTGATGCTGTTGAGGGCACTATTCTCCTTGATAATTCAGTGGATTCACAAGCTTCTCGAATCGACGAAGCTGCTCTTCATTGGTTATGCTCAATCCACGGAATTCCATTTGAGGATATCTTATTTCCTACAAGACAAGATAGACCTCACTTGTCCCCAGCCGGATATACATCTTACCATAAATTTGTGTGTTGGACTGGATGCATTCCACCTTTTAATTCTTTGTTCGAGATATGTTGAGATATCTTCGGATCGCCCCTACACAATTGCATCCCTATAGTTATGCTTTCATCCATGGGACTTTCTTGCTATTCATGAATGTTTTATTCCGTCTGCCCACTCCTAAAGACATAGAATTTATTTACAATTTCAAAATACGATCGGGAAGCCCTTCTTACATCTTCCTCGAACCTTCGCCAAATTGTCAAGTCTTGACAGGCGCCTTAAAAACTTTCATTATTTAAACATGGATAGTTCTACGTGCAATGCCTTCTCGGATTTGCAAGAAGATGGTTAGAAGGACGTAAGTGTCACTTCCACTTCTCTTTCAAGTTCACTAACTCAAATCATGACATTTCCTTTGAATTTACTAGTATCCGAAGCTCTTTTAGGTGTTCGTCTACGGCCAGAAGGCGCAGATTTCTCCAGAGCCATTGCTGCCATCTGCGCTACCCCCGTTGAGGACTGGAACATCAAACTTCACATAACCAGTGAAATGCTATCTTTATTTGGGTTGTTGGAAGACGGTTGCAGGATTTGACTTCCTGGAAGTGTAGCATTACCTAGAAATATTCCAAAACAAAGAAGGAAGACAGTTAACTCCGTCGTGCCCACGCTAAGGGGGATCGGGAAGATACTGAAGAGGGGGATATCAAAGATTCTCGAGTTGATAAATTGGGAGATGACATTGTAGGCCTGGGAAAAGCGTCGATGGTTGAACCGTCGAAAGTCGGGCAATCGCAAATACCTCCAAAGAGAAAAAAAGAGGTTAACGTACAAGCTACACAAAAGAAAGACTGCATCAGGCATGGAGTTCATTATTACTCCCCTCGAAGAGGAATTATCTTCTCTGCATTTGAAAGCTCATTGAAAGGATTCTCCAATCTTCAAATTTCGGACGACATTATGTCCTACGACTTTCCAAATATAACATCGAATGACTTAACTCTCCTATGAGAAGCCGCGAAGGCATCCAACATTCTAATAATGGGGAGAACACTCCGATGAGCAAAGTTGCTATTACCGTCCATTGGTGGGAATACTAGGGCACATACAATCACTTGCACTCCACTATACACTTATTATTGATTTCTCATATGACATCATCTAATATGCTTTTATTTGGTCTTTACAGGTACAATGTCTCAATCGCAAGCCTTCGATCGTCTTCGAAGCTCTTCTGCCTATCATCGCCCGAGCCGGGACTCTAAGTCCACTCGACGTAGAGAAAAGGATAAAGGACGAGACATTGGTTATAATTCGAGAGGGTCTTCTTCCTTTTCTAAGTGAAAGTCTGAATCTCACGTGTCTCATCGAGGTGAACATTCTAATCTTCCGGTTCAGAGTGGAGAAAAATCTTCTTACATAGCCATCACGTCACTGCATCTCACGAGCAACACTTTGGCTCTTCGAGTCCAAGACAGTCACGTGAGCACCGATCTAGCAAGCACCCACTAGCCACTTTTGATCCACCCCTGCCAAATATCGCTCCTGACTCTTCTACAGTAGAAAAGTTGGCTTAACTTAAAGCCACTTTCTTGAAGATTTTCTTCGATGGTCCCAAATTCCTCCCTTCTATCCATGTTATCCCTGGGCATGCCAAGGAAAGCTCATTAGTGTGTATGAATGACGTATTCATTCAACATGAATCATTTATCCATTTCACAGTGAAAGTTTCTAAAGTTTCCATCGAGGGTAAATATGAAATAGATCGTCTCAAGTTGGAAGCAATTCATGACAAAGATATAATCAAGCACCAGGATGTTGAGTTGCTTGAATTCAAAACCCAACTTGCTGAGGCTGAAAAGAACACCGAGGAGATGGCAGAGGCGGTAAGCCGCTTGGAAACTTCTTGCAAAAAAGAACTTGACACAGCACTTCAATGCAGCGGAACACTTGCTTTAGAAAGGACTTCTTGTAAAAGGAAAAAGATGCCTTAGCTCGCCACGTTGAGGAGCTCGAAGAATTGTTGAAGAAGGAAATGATTGAAGCTCAGAAGGAGTCGTAGAAATACTGTAAAGAAGTCGTTGAGGCAATAGCTTGAAAATAAAATTTGACGAACAGTTTGCCAAAATTGAAGCTCTGAAAGAAGAAGCCCAAGAAAAGGGCAGAAAAGAGATGCTTGAACAAGCCAACTCCCAGGTGGAAGCTGCCATGGAGTCCGGTAAGAACGAAATTAAGGACTTATTCGATCTGCTAATTATCAAATATAATGTGAAGGTCCTGCTCCACCATGACTTAATCTTTTTTGGCAAGCGTTACCTCGAATCGCTTACCGAAGCCTGGGAACATATCATTAAGTTAAAGAAAGAAGAACTAGGAGAAGCCGAATTCAACGAGGAATAACTAGTGAAAGAAGTTCTTTGAGGAAATGAGCCTTCGGATCTAGCCGCCGATAAACTTCAATTTTTCAAGGCTCCCGCACCCACTAATGATGGAGATGATATTATCAAGCCTTCTGAAACTCCTCTTAAGGGTTTCTCTCCAACCCAAGTTGCTGGACCATCAACTTCTTATGACATGTTGCAGAATCTCGGCTATGATCTGGACAAGCCGGCCTTTGAACCACAAATGCTATCTCCCACCCTTAAAGGAGGCACTCCAACGACTACGGAAAGTCAATCGGATGTTGGTATCATACTAAACTTCTTCGTATTTGAAATGTTCTTGTTCTTCACGCGTTATGGCTTTTAACTAAATTTTGTGTTTCGATAAAATTTGCAAGTCTTTCAGGCCCTAATTTGACTCCTAAAAGTGGTGTTGCTATGGAATAGCATGAGAAAGCGGCCGAGGACCTGGCTGCTGTCGAAGTTCTGGGGCCCATGCCCAAGTCATCGGTGTCTTGATGAAGACATAACTGAAGATCCGCTCCCGACCGATGACCCTGAAGATGTAATAATTACTGGCGCTTCGAAGCATACCACTAAAACCAGCATGAAGGAGAGAATTGAGGAGGAGGAAAAGTTGAAGTGAAAATTTAAAGGTGACCCCATCGAGGTGAAAGTTGATGATCCTTATCTTGTACCATTGCAAATTATTCCACCGGGGGAGTCGATTCTTGGTGAAATCCCTCCTTCTTCCACAAGAACTTGGACTAAGGGCGGCAAAGGATCTCGGAAGAGAAGTTTGAGTGGCTCCACCCCTTAAAAATCTGAAAGGGAAAGAAAGTCGAAGAAGTAATTTTTACTTCATATCATTGTATATAATTTGCATAATTATTTCTTTCCCTATTCATAGGTGTATGGGTATGAATCTTAGTTTCTGATATAACTTGTACTAGAATTTGACACTTGTTAATATAAAAGTTTTTTTTCGATTAAATATCATGTGAATTGTGATTTTGATAGTTGAATGATTACTTTCCTTTTAGTGTACTTATAATTCATGGATTACAAATTCCATTAACAATTCACTATCCTCATCTCAAGGCCTCCTTGCGGTCGTTGCCTTAAGTCGTAAAGAACACTAAGTCGGAGTTTAGTGGGCTGTAGTATTCAGATTTTAGTAGTTAGTATTCTCCCTGTCGATTTCAAGTTGGAGTTTATGGAATAGAGAGCGGTCGAAATCCATTCAACTATTCTAGGAGTTTGCGGAGTAGAGAATGGTCGTAATCCTCTCTCTATTCATTTGTGTTTATACTCTAGTCCGCACTTTGAGAACTTAGAGTTTTTTGCAAGCAATCGATTCATGCTTGATTTATGTTTATGCTCATGTCCATACTCTGTGGACTTAGAGTTATTTCGTGGGCAGTCGATTCACACCCGATTTATGTTTATACTCCAGTCGCGCTTCGCGAATTTAGAGTTATCTCGCGGGCGGTCGGTTCACACCCGATTTATGTTTATACTCCAGTCTGCACTCTGGAGACTTAGAATTATTTGGCAAGTGGTCGGTTCATGCTCAATTTATGTTTATACTCCAGTCCACACTCTGGGGACGTAGAGTTATTTCATGGGCAATTGGTTCACACCCAATTCAAGTTTATACTCCAGTCCGCGCTCCGAGGACTTAGAGTAATCTCATGGGCGGTCGGTTCACAATTGAATTATGTTTATACTCCGGTATGTGCTCTGGGGACTTAGAGTTATCTCGCAGGTGGTCGGTTCACACTCGATTTATTTTATGCTCCTTTTGGTTTCTTCGAATTTTTTTCAATCGCACAGTCCGAGAATTTTTCAATCTCTAGATTTTCAGCCATATTCGTTTATTATTGTGTGTCCCATCCTTTGGATCATTTACGGGAATTGTTAATTGAGAAAATTAATGGAGTTCATCTTGTTTAACCCTATCAAGGATTAGTATGATTGATCGATTTCAAACTTCGAGAGCCTATTCACACATATCGATATCAATCAGTTTCATTATGTACTTAGCATACAATGTAATAATAATCAAACGAACAACGGGAGCTTGAGACTTTATCAATTAAATGGAAAGGAACAAAATAGTATGTCTTGTTACATATTCAAAAAATCAAATGCTAAAGCAAAATTCTGATTGTAAATAGAATTGAAAGGTAAAGGAAATAATCTGAGTGAAATAGCTTCACAAATTCTCACTATTCCACGCTCTCGAAAGTGTAATGCCGTCGACAGTCGCTAGCTTGAAAGTTTCTTCTCCAAGCCTCTATTCAATGACATACGGTCCTTCCCAAGTCGGATTCATATGTGATGGGGTAGGAAAAACCCATTTTTAGGATGAGATCGCCAACTTCGAAGGTTCTTGATCACACTTTTGTGTTGTAATATCTAGCGACTCGATGTCGTGTGTAGCTGCTCCCAAATCGGCATCATCGTGCTTCTCATCTATAAAGTCCAAAAATTCCAAGAGAAGATCTTTGTTTGTTTTGGGATCGTAGTAAGTCACTCAATGAGAAAGGACTTCGAGTTCTAGTATAATGGATTCGGATCCATAAGCATGAGTGAACGGAGTATGGCCAGTCGCGGATTTGTGAGTGGTTCTGTAGGCTCAAAGTATCGTAGGAAGTTCATCCACCCACTTGCCTCTAGCCTTCTCCAAACGCCTTCTAAGAATAGACTTGATAATTTTGTTTATAGCTTCAACCTGTCCATTCGTCTGAGGGTGCATAACCATTGGAAACCTCTTTTTAATGTGATATCTTCGACAAAAGTTTTTAAATTTAGCACTATCAAATTGAGCCCCATTATTTGTTACAATAGTTCGCGGAAGACAGAAGCTATATATGATGTTTCAAACAACAAAATTGATTACTTTCTTAGTTGTCATCGTAGCTAACGGCTCTGCCTCGGCCCATTTGGTGAAGTAATCAACCACGACAATAGCATATTTTGCACCACCTTCGAAGATTGGTAAAGAGCCGATGATGTCAATACCCCACATATTTAATGGCCATGGATTGACCATTTGCGTGATTTTTATTGGCGGAGCTCTAGGAATTTTGCGTATATCTGGCATTTGTCACATCGTATTACATAGTCGACAGCGTTCCGGTTTATAGTTGGTCAGTAATGTCCATAACAAAGTATCTTCTTCTCCATAGTTTGCTCCTCAATGTGGTCGTCGCATTCTCCCTTATAAACTTCTTTTAGAACACGCTTTATCTCGTCATAAGCGATACACCGGTGTAAAAGAACTGATAAACCTTTCCTATATATAGTTCCTTCTTACATAATAAACCGCAAAGATTTGCGACGAATTTTTCGCTTTTCATTTCTTCTTTCAGGAAAGATTCCACGTAGTAAATAATTTTTAAATGGTGTAATCCATGATCCTCTTTCGAATTCCGCTTCTAGCACTTGATCGACGTCCATCATATTTATACTTGGGATATCTAATACCTCGACCGGAACCAAGCCCATTTGTTATGCATCGTCAGTACTAGCAAACTTGGACAATGAATTAGTATAATGACCCTGACTCGACCTTCGAAAGTCAACACTGTATACGTCATTCGTATTCAAATGCCGCAGATCCAAACGTCGAATCTGGTTCGTCGGAGCTTACAACACATTAAGTATAACAACAAAGCGGAAGAAAATGAATAATATATCATTGATACAACAATGAATACAACATCAGATACACCTGAATATCAAACGCAAATGACGATCAATATATCCAAGATAGATACAAGACAATGACAGAGACAACAGCAGCAGAAAGGCAATTCTTCAATGCCAAACTCCAAAAACTCCATCTCCAATCCAAAGCTAGCTCGAATCCCCATCAAGTTGTACAAAGCAAGGTCAGTCATCCAAAGACTGAAGAAGATTCCCAAAGACTGAAAGCTACCAAACCAAAGACTTCGAAGGCTGTCGAATCTACTCCTACTACTCGATTATCTCAAAAACCCAACTCTAGACTGCCCGTGTGGAAAATTATGGGTACCCAGAGTTTAGGAAGGGAACAATAAACTCCTGCTCAGTCATGGGACTGGTATGAGCAAACAAAAAATAGTTTATCTTTAAAACAACAACAAAAGATTTTACAATTGAAAACCACAATGCTTTTTGAAAAATGAAACTGCCATAAGGCCTCCCGCCACACACACAATGCAAGCGCACACTTGGAGAAGATTTCTCCTTATGACATTCAAAAATGCTTGATACGCAAAATCCCCTTTTTTATTATTACTAGTGCATAGTGCAGAAAAATCTTTCGAAAGTATAATATTAATCTTAGCCAGCATACGTACCATTATAGTATGCCTACTATAGCTACCATATTAAATGGCAGGTTCTACAACTAAAACCGTACAGGGCGTGTATTGGAAGATTGGATTTCCAACAAATGGTCAGGCAAAGGAACTTTCCATACAAAATGGAATGCCTCTAGAGGGACGTCCCTCAGAACCTAACCGGATCTCTTCTACACAAGGCCGGGTTACCCTTGCCCAGAAGTAACTACTGACACGAGTATGTCTCCCCCGGTCGTTACCGACCTTTATCCGAGGCCTCGACACCAACAACCGCACAGTAAAGTATTTGGCTCCATACCATGATACCGCTTTCAAAATCAACATAAGTAAATATCTGGGATCCATACCATGATACTACTTTTTATCAAAAGGAAATGGTCATACCCTCAAGGGGAGCTACCCCAAAATAACCTTGCTGCAACGATTCATGTTTCGACCATTACCAGGTTGTGAGGCTCGACGAAGTCACGTCCAAAAAGCTACACATTTTCACAAAGTCATGCTTTGATCAACAAATGATCAGCAGCACTTCGTATGCCACATTACCAAATTGGGAATGTATCACTAGTAACCATCAACTACATGACCTCTGAGCTCGTACGTCTCAGAGAAGGGTGTTAAGCTAATAGAATAAATCTCCGCCACCAAACAGAAATGTATTTGATAGAAACCAACTTTACATCTCAAAGTGTAATGTCAGACACATATCCGTACAAGTCTGTTCCAGTTTCGAACAGAACCGATGGCACTTCCGAAGAAGTCCTTGCAAATCCGAGTATTCAGAATCCCGATTGGACTCCGCATCACATATGGAGATCTCTATACCGACGCGACTTAGTGCAGAGACAATTGACGGGTTACCCTATCGTTCTCGAAAATACCCGGTCTTCACCACCGGTCTTCAAATGCTATCCATATCGTCGTATCATTATTCGGAATGGGTTATACGACACAAGGTCCTCTCTCGGATAAATCGAATACTGAGCGCAATATTTAAAAACATATGGATATTGGTATTTCGATTAAGTCACAACTTATTTCCCAAAACAAATGATTTAAACAAATTACCATTTTAATCTTTTAAACAAAAAGATTCACTTCACAAAGTTCAGTAATCTTTCACAAAGATTCATTTATAGCCCTTTAAGACAATTCCATTTCAAATTGGATTAACTCGTCCCATCATTAAATCAAAGGCTCACTTTGTAGCTTTCAAAACCCTTTCCAAAGATTCATTCATATCTTTCAAAACAATTCTCATTTCAAATCTTTTATATAAAAGATACACCATTCAAAATCTACTTCGATTTCAAACAAAGTTCAACCATTTTTCACAAGGATTTATTCATAGCTTTCAATTTCAATCCTATTTCAAACTTGAAATCTTTCAATACAAATTGGAAATCCTTTATTTATATGAAAGCTATTATTATTTGAAAACAAATAGTTTTCGTTTCGGAAAAATCCGATTAAATTTGCACGAGTTAAAGCCCTTTAAACTTGGGTTAAATTTAAATTTCCAAAATAATACTTTTAAAATGGTTTAAACCCGTATAAACACATTTATAACTTGTATAACCATTTTAAACCCTAATTTCCAAATATAGAGTTCAATTTCGAATCTTTGAATTTAAATTCAAATCAAACTATTTTAAATTTCAAAACTTTATTAAGTTATTCAAAATAACTTTTATCATTAAAACTCTTTTTAAAAGCTTTTCAAATTTAACCCAATTCCATTTCCAAAATCGTTTGGATTCAAAATTCAACTATAAACCCATTTCAAAAATCTATGACTTAACCAATTTCCTCATGCAATCCATATTTATGTGTGTATAGTGTAGTCCAGGGGTTTCACACAATGTGCCACAACATCAATCATCACAGATTCAATCATATCAATACCGATAAGCGGTATAATCTGTAACGTTTATCTTCCATCCACAGATTTATAGATATAAATTCATCACAGATAAATAAATTACATTTGTCACGGATAAATCAATTACATTCATCATAGCTCGAATCAAAATAACTCATATCACAAAGCATTACACATCAGGGATATCAAACAATTCACAACTTTTAATGCAATCCAAACATCCATAAGTAAGGTTAATTAATCATCTGATTAATTGAAATCAGATTAATTACTAATGAATAAATTTACTAATTCTGGTTAATTAATATTAATTAATTACAAACTATTTTAATTAATAACCCTTTAATTATTATCAATTAACCTTTAGTTATTAGTTAATTTTTTGATTAATTATCCTTAATTAATTAATTAATCCTTAATTAGTTATCATCCCTTGATTAAGTAATTATCTTTTTAAATCCCAAATTAATTAATTTTTAATCATTAATTGATTTCACCTTTATTCATAATTTAAATTAATCTTTAATCATTAAATAATCATTCTTAATTAATTATTCCTTAATTGCTTATATTAACAAATCATTAATTTCTTAATTAAATTTAAAGATAACCCATTTTATCTTTATAAATCACTTTTATTATCCTTTAAACCTTATTAAATAAATCTTGTAATTATTTAACTTAAACTTTAAAGTTAATTACCAGGTAAAACATCTTTTCTAAATTAACTTCATAATATTATTAAGTTTATTTGAAATAACTTTTGAAATAAAGGTTATACATAAATTTAAACATTTTAAACTTAATTAAATTTAAGATTTATTTTAGAACCTTCTTCTAATTACAAACTTTAGATAAAATGATTATTATACACAAAATCTAATTAAGAAATTTATTTAAACTTGATTTGTTTTAAATTTTAAAAACTGTTTTTATATACAATCAACAGACCCGAGCTAATTTGAATTAAACTCGAGCCACACGCCTGCCCACTTCGTGTTGTCCTCGAGATATCCACTCGTCCATTTTAATACTTAAAATTTGTTTAAGTTTATAAAAAATCTGGTGCCTACACGAAACCCTCCTGAATGAAAACTCAAGTCAGAACATAATTTTCCCTAGGCATGCTTCGAGTACATCCCCTCTTCTTCCCTAATCCATCACTGATACACGATGATACTGGTGCATATGCACCAACGATCAGAGCGCCTCCGATCAACCCTGAAACCTCCGGCAAGTCACCCATGATCATCTCCAACCAATCAATAACTCAGATCGATGAACTCGAGCCAAATTCGAGATCGATAAATTCAACTCAAAAATGAAAAAGAGCTGACCATCCAAAATCTCCACGCCCCGATCATCTCGACCATCTGATGCCACGTCCACACATCCATAGCTTCATCATGTCACTACGTGACATCTTCCCCATGACTGATCGCCTGAAACACTTCGATGGCGACGCGACAATATATTTCCTAACTCGACCCAAATTAGCAGTTAAACCCTAAATCGTTGCCGACTGGCCACCACGGCCAATAGAAAAAATTCCGGTTATTTTTCTGATGATTATTACCCTTTGAACTTCCTTCGACAAAACTCGCGACTTACAACTCGACGTGGATCACCAATATATTGCCAAAATGGGAATTCCGTTCAACACGAGATATTCCAACAACTATCAATCTAAAAATCATGAAACGATTATCTAAATTCATCTTTTCCTGTTACGAATTGAATTATGAAATCCAAATTTGAAATTAAAATACTCGAATTTTCATTTTGAAATGATCACTACTATAAATTTTATATATTTTGAAATAACTGCTTAACACATATACTTAAAACTATTCTTAAAAATCAAATGTTGTTATTACTAATAGGTTTCTTCTCAAGATCAAATCCTAAAAAGGATTAGAGGATGGGATATCCAATTTTTGAACAGGTTTTGTAGCCTGTAACCAAGAACAGAGGAATGTATAGCATGCACACAAGATATACAGACATGCAAGCATTTCCTCAACACATTTTCATGTAAAATCATGTAGATAAACCAGAAATAACGAATTCCATATTTTTATATAGGTAGTTTGATCACCTGAGAGATGAAGAACAGAGGAGAATTTTTTGCATTTTAAACCTGGAAACTTTGATTTTTTGTTCTTGGTTTTATTCCCAGGTTGATGTTAAGATGATTGAACTGTCATGCTTAAAACTTTGATCTTGCTTTGATTCTCCTTTTGCTTTCCAGGCTTTAGATTGAATTCAGCTTAAACTTGTGGTTGCATTTTGATTTTTATATTCCTTTGATCTGAGTTGCATTCTAAATTTCAAAACTGAAGCTTGCTTTTGTTTAACCAGATTTGAGCTTGATGTATATTGAATCAAAACTGCATTTCTAGGTTTTTAATTTAAATCTAAAGCTTTTGAATTAGGTTGTTTGCTTGCTTGAAAAAATGTTTTTCTTTTGGTGATTTTCTGGTTTGATTTCGTATGTGGTAGTTTGTTTCAGATTTTAGATTGAAAAGGATTTTGAATTCTTGTTTCTCAGGCTTGAGAGAGAGAAAAATGAAAATAACCTGGCCTTATTTTTCTTCTATGCATGTTTTCTATGTTTAATTCAAAAGAAAACAACTCTCTTGCCACTTGTAATCATAGACAAACACTTGTAATAATCTTTTATCCTTATATTACACTTGTTAAAAACAAGTAATTTTGTGTTTAAGTCCTTAATCTTTAAATTTGTTTCTAAAATTTGTTTTTAAACCCTATGTTTAGTTTTATTTGTTTATATGGATTATCTATTTACATGTGATTGAATGCTTTTAAATTTTTATAATATAAACAAATCACATTTATACAAATTTTGTTTTATCTCAAGTTTAAATTTCAAGAAAAAAGGTATTAAACCTTTTACTAAATCTTTTTCAACTAAAACTATTATATCTAATTTAATCATATCAAAAATCCAAATACAATTTTATTTTCTAAGATATTTAAATTTAAAAAATCCAAATCCAAATAAATTCTCAATTAATTCACAATTTAATTCTAAAATTTAAATCAATTACCAATCTAATTTGACTCAAAAATCGGGATCGTTACAGATTCCCCCCTTAAGAAAATTTCGTCCCTGAAATTTGCCAGGGAGACAACAAAGAATAGATGGAGAATATTCTACCAAATCAAATTGAAATATCTATTCTGCATTTGGCTTACCAAATCAGAATATCAACAATAGATATGAGAACGAATCTACTTAACACTCCACGATATACTTGGGTCATCCAGATCTACGAAGTATGCAGAGGCATTGGTCAGTTCGAAGGATAATTAACCGTTCGTAGAATATGTCGGGACCCAAAGAATAGATAGATATATGGATACAATCCCAAAACTTTTAGTTTAAAAAACCAAAATATACCTATCAACCATAACAACCAAAGCAACCAATTCATCCAAAAAATAAATTCTGACCCATCAAGAGTTTATGTCCCATGCAAACATATCAAAGCTTCTTCCTGAAGTTGCCAGGAAACCATTAAAGAATTGATATCTGATGATGATCAAAGAGATTGATGAGAACTGTTTCCTTGTTGTTACAGGTATTGACCATTTTTAGTCGTATTCTCACGTCCCTTATCTCGTCCTCTTCTTGCACTCATACTCACTATCAGTGGATAGTAAGAGAATTTACTGAGGCATATGGACGGATATCTTAGGGATATACTCATTCTAGGGTATACTTCACCCTATCTCTAATGAGCTACCTAATATGTTATACTCCTGAGCTAAAGTTCAACCTTCAGCTCTGATACCAATTATAACGACCCTGACTCGACCTTCAAAAATTTGCACTGAATACGTCACTCGTATTCAAATGCCGCAGATCCAGACGTCGAATCTGGTTCGTCGGAGCTTATAACACATTAAATACAAAAACACCGCGGAAGAAAATGAATAATATATCATTGATACAACAATGAATACAACATCATATACAACTGAATATCAAATACAAATGACGATCAATATATCCAAGGTAGATACAAGACAATGATAGAGACAACAGCAACGGAAAGACAATGTCTTCAATGCCAAACTCCAAAAACTCCATCTCCAATCCAAAGCTAGATCGAACCCCCATCAAGTTGTACTAAGCAAGGTTAGCCATCCAAAGACTGAAGAAGATTCCCAAATACTGAAAGCTACCAAACCAAAGACTTCGAAGGCTATCGAATCTACTCCTACTACTCGACTATCTAAAAAACCCAACTCTAGACAGCCCGTGTGGAAAATTGTGGGCACCCAGAGTTTAGGAAGGGAATAATAAACTATGGGTCAGTCATGGGACTGTTATGAGAAAACAAAAAATAGTTTATCTTTAAAATAGCAACAAAAGATTTTACAATTGAAAACCACAATGCTTTTTGGAAAAGAAACTGCCAAAAGGCCTTCTGCCACACACATAATGCAAGCACACACTTGGAGGAGATTTCTCCTTATGACAGTCAAAAATGCTTGATACGCAAAATCCTCTTTTTTTTATTATTACTAGTGCATAGTGCGGAAAAATCATTCGAAAGTATAATATTAATCTTAGCCAGCATACGTACCATTATAGTATGCTTACTATAGCTACCATATTAATGGCAGGTTCTACAACTAAAATCGTACAGGGCGCGTATTGGATGATTGGATTTCCAACAAATGGTCAGGCAAAGGAACTTTCCACACAAAATGGAATGCCTCTGGAGGGACGTCCCCAAGAAGCTAACCGGATCTCTGCTACACTAGGTCGGGTTGCCCCTGCTCGAAAGTAACTACGGATATGAGTATGCCATCCCTTGGTCGTTACCGACCTTTACCCAAGGCCTCGACACCAACAACCACATAGTAAAGTATCTGCGCTCCATACCATGATACAACTATCAAAATCAACATAAGTAAATATCTGGGCTCCATACCATGGTACTACTTTTTATCCAGAAGGAAATGGTCATACCCTCAGGGGGGCTACCCTCAAATAACCTTGTTGCAACGATTACTGTTTCGACCATTACCAGGTTGTAAGGCTCGATGAAGTCACGTCCACAAAGCTACACTTTTTCACAAAGTCATGCTTTGATCAACAAATGATCAGCAACACTTCGTATGCCACATTACCAAATTAGGAATGTATCACTAGTAACCATCAACTACATAACCTCTGAGCTCGTACGTCTTAGAGAAGGGTGTTAAGCTAAGAGAATAAATCTCCGTCACCAAACAGAAATATATTTGATAGAAACCAGCTTTACATCTCAAAGTGTAATGTCAGACACGCATCCATACAAGTCTGTTCCGGGTTCGAACAGAACCGAAAGCACTTCCAAAGAAGCCCTTGCAAATCTGGGTATTCACAATCCCGATCGGACTCCCCATCACATATGGAGACCTCTATACCGGCGCGACTCAGTGCAGAGACAATCGACGGGTTACCCTTTCGTTCTCGAAAATATCCAGTCTTCACCACCGGTCTTCAAATGTTATCCATATTGTCGTATCATTATTCGGAATGGGTTAAATGACACAAGGTCCTCTCCTGGCTAAACCGAATAATGAGCGCAATATTTAAAAACATATGGATATTGGGATTTCCATTAAGTCACGACTTATTACCCAAAACAAATGGTTTAAACAAATTACCATTTTAATTTTTTAAACAAAAAGATTCACTTCACAAAGTTCACTAAATCTTTCACAAAGATTCATTTATAGCCCTTTAAGACAATTCCATTTCAAATTGGATTAACTCATCCCATCATTAAACCAAAGACTCAATTTGTAGCTTTCAAAACCCTTTCCAAATATTCATTCATATCTTTCAAAACAATTCTCATTTCAAATCTTTTATATAAAAGATACACCATTCAAAATCTACTTCAATTTCAAACAAAGTTCAACCATTTTTCACAAGGATTTATTCATAGCTTTCAATTTGAATCCTATTTCAAACTTGAAATCTTTCAATACAAATTAGAAATTCTTTCTTTATATGAAAGCTATAATTATTTGAAAACAAATAGTTTTCGTTTCGGAAAACCCGATTACATTTGCACGAGTTAAAGCCCTTTAAACTTGGGTTAAATTTAAATTTCCAAAATAATGCTTTTAAAATGGTTTAAACCCATATAAACACATTTATAACTTGTATAACCTTTTTAAACCATAATTTCCAAATATAGAGTTCAATTTCAAATCTTTGAATTAAATTCAAATCAAACTATTTTAAATTTCAAAACTTTATTAAGTTATTTAAAATAACTTTTATCTTTAAACCTCTTTTCAAAAGCTTTTCAAATTTAACCCAATTCCATTTCCAAAATCGTTTGGATTCAAAATTCAACTTTAAAACCATTTCAAAAATCTGTGACTTAACCAATTTCCTCGTGCAATCCATATTTGTGTGTGTATAGTGTAGTCCAGGGGTTTCACACAATAGTGCCACAACATTAATCATCGCAGATTCAATCATATCAATACCAATAAGCGGTATAATCTGTAACGCTTATCTTCTATCCAAAAATTTACAGATATAAATTCATCACAGATAAATAAATTACATTTGTCATGGATAAATGAATTACATTCATCATAGCGCGAATCAAAATAACTCATATCACAAAGCATTACACATCAGGGATATCAAACCATTCACAGCATTTAATGTAATCCAAACATCCATAAGTAAGGTTAATTAATCATCTGATTAATTGAAATCAGATTAATTACTTATGAATAAATTTACTAATTCTATTTAATTAATATTAATTAATTATAAACTATTTTAATTAATAACCCTTTAATAATTATTAATTAACCTTTAATTATTAATTAATTTTTTTGATTAATTATCCTTAATTAATTACAATAATTAATTAATCCTTAATTAATTATCATCCCTTGATTAAGTAATTACCTTTTTAAATCCCAAATTAATTAATTTTTAATCATTAATTAATTTCACCTTTAATCATAATTTAAATTAATCTTTGATCATTAAATAATCATTCTTAATTAATTATTCCTTAATTGCTTATAATTAACAAATCATTTATTTCTTAATTAAATTTAAAGATAAACCATGTTATGTTTATTAATCACTTTTATTATCCTTTAAACCTTATTAAATAAATCTTGTAATAATTTAACTTAGACTTTAAAGTTAATTACCAGTTAAAACATCTTTTCTAAATTAACTTCATAATATTATTAAGTTTATTTAAAATAACTTTTGAAATAAAGGTGTACATAAATTTAAACATCTTAAACTTAATTAAATTTAAGATTTATTTTTAAACCTTCTCTTAATTCCAAACTTTAGATAAAATGATTATTATACACAAAAGCTAATTAAGAAATTTTTTTAAACTTGATTTGTTTTAAAGTTTTAAAAACTGTGTTTATATACAATCAACAGACCCGAGCTAATTTGAATTAAACTCGAGCCACACGCCTGCCTTCTTCGAGTCGTCCCCGAGATATCCACTCATCCATTTTAAAATTTAAAATTTGTTTAAGTTTATAAAAAATCTGGTGCCTACAAGAAACCCTCCCCGAACGAAAACTCGATTCAGAACATAATTTTCCCTAGGCACGCTTCGAGTACATACCCTCTTCTTCCCTAATCCATCACTGATACACGATGATACTGGTGCATATGCACCGATGATCGGAGTGCCTCCGATCAACCCTATAACCTCCGGCAAGTCACCCATGATCATCTCCAACCAATCAACAACTCAGGTCGATGAACTCGAGCCAAATTCGAGATCGAGCAATCCAACTCAAAACTGGAATACAGCTGACCATCCAAAATCGCCACGCCCCAATCATCTTGATCATCTGATGCCACATCCTCACATCCACAGCTTCATCATGTCACTACGCGACATCTTCCACGTCACTACGCGACATCTTCCCCATGACCGATTGCCTGAAACACTTCGACGGCGATGCGACAATATGATTTCCCAACTAGACCCAAATTAGTAGTTAAATCCTAAATCGATGCCGACTGGCCACCACGGCCAATAGAAAAAATTCTGTTTATTTTTCTTATGATCATTACCCTTCGAACTTTGTGACGACCCACAATTCTGTACCCTTCGAATTGACAATAAGCCACACATGTTCGACCCAAAAAGCACAAACTGACGGAAAGTCAAGAGAAAGAAAAGAAGAGAGAAGAAGAGAAGAGAAGAAAGAGAAAAGATAGACAACACAGAACAATACAGAATCTCATATCGCAGCGGAAAACATATAATATCATATCAATGATCTTTACAAAATAGAAACTGTATATATACATACATAAATCAGAGTTCAACAATCAATCAGAGTTATCAGCATGGACAGTTATAATAACCCGTCCTCACAATTGTCGATAATAAACAACTATGAACAGCGAATAATCAATAATTAAAAATCAGATACATATATACGAAAAAGAAGATCTCTAGCTTTCCTACTGAAGCTCCAAAAGCATCAATTCTAGACCTGTAAATATACTCGATCTGACCCGAGCATTGAAAGGGAAGAACGCCCGGATCGGTCTGGTAAACTAGCGTGAGAAACACGCTCAATTGAATTTATTAAATTATCAAACTTTTCCTTTATCAAAACAAAAGTACCTCGTAAGACAAGTCCACACATAAACACGGACATGTTTTTACCTTACGATAACTGAATCATTTCATATCAAACTCATGTGATATTATACTAGTGTCTAGTATATAAATAATATTCAAAATAGCCGAAATTATTACCATTATTAAATTCCAACATACTAGGCTCTACAAATAAAATGGCAGGAACGTAGTGGAGTTTGGATTTCCATAAAAATGACCAGGTGAAGGGACTACCTTCCGACAATACATCTCTAGAAGAATGTACCGAGAAACCATCACAAAGTTTCTCTACCAACACAGGACCGGCCCACCTCTATAACTAGATGGTACCGAATATGTCATCCTTCGATCGTTACCGACCTTCACCGAGGGCCCACTAGCATACAAACCACAATAATCAGATACACGACGTCATAACGTGCAAAGATTTATCTAGAAGAGGATGATCATATCCTACTTGAGAATGACCCACTTAGCCTTGCCGCATCTAACCCTGTTTCGGTCCTTTTCGGTTGATGAGGCCTAACGAGGTAACGATTACCTTTCACAATCACATATCACATCACTATGAATGCCACACGGCCATTTCCGTTGACTACTAATTGCCTTCCACAAAAACAAAACCCTTAAGCTCATACGTCTCAAGGAGGGTGTTAAGCTAAGAGAAGTTGCCTTCTCCGCCGCCACTGATGTACGTTTGTAAAAACCAATGTACGTAATCTATAGAAATACAATATCAGACAAACATCCATACAAGTTGTCCAGGAACAAGACAAACCGAAGGTACTTTCCTACCACATCCTATCGGGAAATCCCTAGGATTAGTAGCGAATAGTCCTTGCATTGGATATTTCATAATGAAGAGACCACTGCTACTAGATGTATATTGGGATTTTAACCCCAAACATCAACAAGCAGTCCCCCTCTATGAAACTCTGAAATATTAATATCATCACAAGGAACCTGCACAATCGTCGCATATACGTTGGTCCGAAGTGGTTTCCAAATAAATATGATCCCGTTCTCTTTGCACCAACAATGCAAAAGCGTTTCTCAACCTCACACAGCAACTAAGTATCATAGACTTATCACGTCTCCAACTTTCAACTTGCTATCCTTCGGGCCAAGAAGGAAGCTCGATAGATTGGAGTAATACACCGCACCATACGAATCAACATCCTCAACACAAACGATAATCAAACCTACACAGAAGGCTAAGTACTAAGTGTACGATTAAATAGTTCCCACATCAAGTCGAGGAACTAAAATTTTGGCCAAGTTTGATAGTCAGTTATTTAACTATCAAAACAAACAAACACTTATTTAGCACTATATTAAACACTAGGCCCTTTTAATTAATATTTTATTAATTAAATCACTTGCCAAATATCCACTTCAAATTATCTTTAAAAAGATATATTCTCAACATTTCAATATTGGAAAACATTTCCAAATACTTATAAAATAATGAGTAATTCACAAATCAATTTATTTTCAACACTTAGAAAATATTCCATATACTTAAATCACGATTAAGTATCTATTTTATTCTATAAGGAAAACGTTCTCTTTAAACATCTTTTATTTGGGTCAAAACGGATGTTGCGTAAAACATCGTAACGACAGCCCAAAATCACTAGCATAGGGATTCAAAAATAAGACAGATATATAAATCCCAATACTATACAAAAACATTTCCTTTCGAAAATCATTTACTATAAAGATAGTGTTATAGTCCATCATTTCTTTTTTCTCTAAAACGTCTATTTCAATAATGAATGTTGAAATCTATTGTAACGACCCAGAATTTCTGTCAATTAAAATTTGTATATTTAATTGATTTTAAATATTAATAAGTGAAATTAAACAGTCGAATAAATTTTATTTCGAATATCTAGATTTAATTGGACAATTAAATCGATAATTTAATATTTGAAATTCCAGAAATAATTGAAAATTGGATTTAATATGATTAAAAATGATTCGTAAAATTTTATTTAATCATGTTGGAGTTAGAATGATGTTATAGAACTTTTAAAATTGAATTTAAAATTAAATTGCGAAAATTGAATATTTTAATATTTAATTGACGAGTTAAAATAGCCATTTTTCAACCAGTCTCGGATTTCGACGAAACCAGTTTCATCGGATCTGTAATGTCAACTTTTAGTAAGGTTTCAAATTTCGTGTCAATCGGATTTACCGTTTGTCCGGGGCGAGCCAAAACGCATAGAAATTTGTTTAAATCGATTTAATTCAAATTTGATCGTTTATTTCCGTAACTCGCACAGATGACCGAATTAGCCTCCGAGACATGTTCCATTGTGTTCGGAACGCGGGGTAGACCCTAGAAACGCCAGTCACCGCGCAAGATTTGTAGTTCGGAAAATTTTGGATGAATAGTAATTTGGAATTTTTCTATAAAAGGACCTCTCTAATTCACATTTGCAACTAAAAACCAAACCCTAACCCTATTTCTATGTCAGCCGCCATCAACACTGTTCACAGCCGAAAATCATTCTCCTTCTCCTCCTCTTTTCTTCAAATCTACACACCAATTCGAAAAGTCACCAACTACAATCTTGAAGAGCATGTCGAGATCTCACTATCCAACGGTGATGATCGGAAAATACGGGGTGGATCGATGTGAATTTGCATTCAAAGTTGCACATCTCGTGCTCAAATTTCGAAGCCACGGTGGCACTAGTGGGTGCGGTCGGCCGGTGTGGGTGGTGCTAGGCTAGGCGCGCGTAGAAGGGGGTGTTGATCGACGTCACGTCGCCGATAGGAGGTGCGAAATTTCAAGGATATGCGGTGGCTTGGGTTCTTTGTTCAACTGGAAGTTACGAACGGGGAAGAAGGCATTCGCGTGCGGCCAGGATTTGATGAAAATGGAGCGAACGGCCAGATATTGATTTAGGTTAAAATTATAAAAGAAATTGTGATTAAATTATATTATAAATTGTACGATGTTTAAAAATTGATATCTTTGTCATACGAGGTCGAAATTGCGCGAAACGAATTATGTTGGCTTCGTTTTGACGAGCACTACGCAATGGAGCTGGTTTGGAGTCGTTTGGAGCTAGTGAAAATTTCGGGTAAAATTAAACGTGTGTTTAATTTTATTCGAAATAAAACGCGGAACTGAATTGAAAGCAAGGTGAGAACTTCTCACTCAATCGAATAGTTTCGATTTAAATTTTAAATAGTTAGATTTAAAATTGTTGATTGTATGCCTGGATGATAAACTATTATCTATTGATTATTAAAATAGACATTACACGCCGTATATTAAGCGGACGTTATTTATTAAAAACATATACCGCGATAATTCCAACTTGTATGGAATTGGTATTATATATGCACTTGGAGTTGATTTTCCCGCATTATATAGCGGATGAGACCCTATTGCGCCGCATAATAGAGGATAATATTTTATAAATCCCATATACCGCGATATTCTGTATTGGAACGGAATTGGTATTGTGCTAACATCTGTGGATGCAGGGAAACAGGTTGGAGGGATCCAACTGGATTTCTCAACTATATTGATTTATTTACAGATATTGATATATATTCTGTTATCATATTGATATATGATGTTTGATTGTCGTGATTGATATATTGTTGCTATTGCATCATTGGGCCTATTTTGGAGTTTTAAAAATGTTAAAGGAATGATTTTTAAAATTTAAAAGGATTTTAAAGTGGTTTTTGAAAGTATACGTTTATTAAATTTTGAATTGTTAAAATAAATAAACGTTATAATTATTATTATTATAAAAGTTATATTTTGGGAAAATAATACTTAAGTATGATTTTGGAGTTATATATGCAAGCTTTAATAACGATTTGTAAATTATTAAAAAGAATGGTTTAAATTGGGATTTTTGAATTTTTTATAAACGATTTATATAAAGGATTTATAATATTGATATTTATAAATTAAAAATATAGGAATTATAAAACAAGTTTTATTAAGTGTTAAAAATGAAGTATAAATAGATTGCATAAGGATAGATTTATAAATTGGGAAGTTATAGAATGAATATATTTTGTAAATTAAAAGATTTATAAGTAATTAACTTATAAATCAGATTTTGGCATTTTTATTGAGATTTTTGAATAAGTATAAATGGTTTATAGATGAGATTTAAAAAATATATATTTTATAAATCGAAATAATGGAATTATATAAGGAGTTTTGTTAATGCTGAAAATGAGGTTATAAATGAAATTTTATAAGTAGTAAGATTTTTAAATTTTGTAAATTGAAGTCTTTAAAAAATATAAATGGGAATTTATAAACATTGTTTTATAAATCCGAAACAGGCTTATTTTGAAAAGTCAATTATTTTAGATTTTTAAAGGAGATATATTCACGATTTTGGACGGTGGATAATCCTTTAAACAAAATTTGTAGAAAAAAATTATTGAATTTGGTTAACGAAGAATATTCACGATTTTGGGACAGTGAATAATATATTAAAGTGTTTTGGGGAAGTGATATTTTAAATAGAATTAAAACGATTTGAAGTTGTTTTAAAATGCATTAAGTGTCGAAACCATAGATTTCAACATTTATTGTTGAAATAGACGTTTTCGAGAAATAGAAGGAAATGGTGGACTATAACACTGTTGTTATAGTAAATGATTTCCGAAAGGAAATGTTTTATATAGTATTGGGATTTATATATCTATCTAAAATTTCGAATCCCTATACTAGTGATTTTGGGTTGTCGTAACGATGCTTTACGCAACATTCGTTTTGACCCAAATAAATGTGTTTGAGAGAATGTTTTCTTTAAGAATGAAATATATACTTAATTTCGATTTAAGTATATTGAATATTTTCCAAGTGTTGAAATAAATGGATTTGTGAATTACTTATTATTAAATAAATATGGAAATGTTTTCCAATATGAAGCGAACATTTTGAGATTTTATCTTTTAAAGATAAATTGAAAATGAATATTAGAAATCGAATTGAAAATCGTATATTCATAGATATTCTGAAATTGTAAATTCACTATAGAATTTATAAAAGAAAGGGAAATTTGTTTAAAAATAAACGTTGATTTATTTTTGAAGTGTGGGAATAAATTTACGGATTTGGAACGTAAATATAAAGTAAACCGGTAAGGATTTATTTAGTTGGTTTAAATGAACCATTTTGAAATGAAAATGAATAAAGATTTGTAAATATATTCCGTGCAGGGAAACAATTTGAAATTTGTTTTCAAAAGTGGTAATGGTGAAAAGTGATTTGAAAATTTGTTTTCAAATGGTTGAAGTATGGAAATTATATATATCTTGTAAAGATATTTTTTGGAAAATTATTTGGAACTCGGTGTTGTTGTGCATATCTATTGATAGTTAAATAACCAACTATCAATATTTACCTTTAAATAGGTATTTGTTGTGATTTGCTTGAATTTGAATGTTGCACTTATTTTTTTAAAATAAGCGCTCACTATTCGGGTTAGCCGGGAAAGGACCTTTGGGTCGTATAACCCATTCCGAATATGTGCACGTCGTAATGGATAGCATTGATGACCGGTGTTGAAGACCGGATATTTATGAAAATGGAAGGATTACCGTCGAATGTTTCTGTATCGGCTGATCTCCGATATAGAAATTTATTACCCTTTGTGATGGGAAGTCCGGTCGTGATTAGTGAATATCCGGATTGCAAGGGCTTCTTTAGAAGTGCCTTCGGTTCCGTTCGATCCCGGAACGGACTTGTATGGATGTGTGTTTGACGTTACAATTTGAGATGTAAAGCTGGTTTCTATCAAATATGTTCCCATTGGTGGCGGAGAATTTATTCTCTTAGCTTAACACCCTTAGAGGTTATGTAGTTGATGGTTACTAGTGATACATTCCCAAATTGGTAATGTGTCATACGAAGTGCTGTTGAGCATTTGATGATCAAAGCACAGCTTTTGTATAAAGCGTGGCTTTGTGGACGAGACTTCGTCGGACCTCACACCCCGGAAATGGTCAAAACAGGAAGGATGCGGCAAGATTATTATGGGGTAGCGCCCCTTTAGTGTATGTCATTCCTTCTGGATAGAGGTGGTATCATGGTATGGAGCCTAGATATTTAACTTATGTTGTTGCTGCAAATTTATTACTTTGTGGTTGTTGGAATCGAGGATCCTCGGATATAGATCGGTTACGATCGGGGAATGACATATTCGTGTCAGTAGTTACCCAGTTTGAAGGGTAACCCGGCCTTGTGTTGGCAGAGATCTAACCGTAACGTTAGGTTCTTGTGTTGTCTTTCCAGAGGCGTACCATTGTGGCAATGGGAAGTTCCTTGGCCTGACCATTTGTTGGAAATCCAAAGAAACAATACGAACCTTGTACGGTTTTAGTTGTAGAACCTGCCATTTAATATGGTAGTTATAGTATGCGTAATATAATGGTACCTATGCGGGCTAAGATTTATATTCTACTTTCGAAATGTTTTCTACACTATGCACTAATAATAATATCAAAAATGATTTGATTTTGCGTAATAAGTATCTTTGACTAACATAAGAAGAAATCTCCTCCAAGTCTGCGTTTGCATTGTGTGTGTGGTGGGAGGTCTTATGGTAGTTACATTTTCAAAAGCATTGCGAATTGACTTTAAAATTCTCCCTTTGTTTGTTTTGAAAGATAAACTGTTTTAAGTTCTCACACCAGTCCCATGACTGACCTGGAGTTTATTGTTTCCCTTCCTAAACTCTGGGTGGCCACCAATTTCCACACGGGCAGTCTAGATTTAGGTTATCAGGATATTCTGGAATTCAGGAGTTGCTGGAGACAAGCTGGATGACATGGCGTATTCACTAGTATATAGTATTTCTTTTCCGTTGTTTGTTGTTGTTTGTTGTTGTACACTCTGATGATGTAATGTAATGTGATGTGATGTAATGCAATAACTGATATAGTTCTTTGTTTAAAGATTATTCATTTATCTATTATATGTTGTTCCGCTGCGATTGTGAGATTCTGATATTGTTCTGTTGTTTCTTTCTGTTCTGTTCTATCTTTTCCTCTCTTCTTCTATCTTTTTCTTCTTCTTTAACCATAACATTTCGGTTTTCCGGCATTCGATTGCTCGGCAGTTGATACAGTGGACGTATTGATGTCGGTTTTCGAGCGTCGAAAAATTCCGATCGTTACATTTGGTATCAGAGCTTATGGTTAAGCGACAACCTTAGCTCTGTTAGGAATTGTTCATTAAAGATGGAGTCAGTAGTACTCTAGAATGAGTGTGAGTGTAATAATAGATACGAGCGCATATTTCTTAGTGAATATAAAAATATTTTATATTGTGTTTGCTTATCCGTTGAGCTGTTTGTGAATTCTGGTCGGTAGATGGGATGCCATATTATCGATAGGGGTTTCTAAACTCTTAAACGAGATAAACCGACATAGTATCGTTTTAAAATAGGGTAAATGAAATAATTTTACCTTGATTATATTTTTTATATAAAGGAATAATTTTTCAGAATTATTAAAGTGTATATAAAATTGATTGTTTGGTTGTTGAAATGTAAGAATATATATATATATATAAGTTAATTGAAAGATGTTTGAAAAAGTTAAATGAAACATATTGTAAAAGAATAAATTTTATAAGCGAAGAATTATAAGTATGAAGTTATAATTAAAATGATTTACACTTGTGAAATAATCTTATATATAAGAAGTGAAATTATATAAGTAAAAGATTTACAAATGTGATTTATAATCTAAAAAAACAAAATTCCAGAGAAGTGTTTTGAAAGGATTTGATATTTTAGAAAATTGTTTTGGAGAAATTAAAGCTCTAAACTCTTTTCGGTCGCTGGAAAATAATTCCGATGATGATTGCAACATCATTGGTGTTCATTTTCGGGTTTCCAAAAGAGGGATTACTGCCAAGTAGTTTTAAATGGAAGT
The DNA here is from genome assembly GCA_030765085.1 of Allium cepa. NCBI lineage: Eukaryota > Viridiplantae > Streptophyta > Magnoliopsida > Asparagales > Amaryllidaceae > Allium > Allium cepa. The sequence goes on from CM060934.1 coordinate 324,281,130, forward strand.
TGTTTGGAAAATTTGGGTTTGGGTTTTGAAATTCAAAGGATAATTGAATTGGTTTCAAAAATGGTTTTGAAAGGTTGAAAAGACTCTGGAATCCTATTTAAAATATTTATGGGAATGATAAATGAGTTGATAACTTATACAATTTGAATTTTGATAGAATAAATTTAACTTAAAGGATGGAGTAAAATTAAAGGAAGTATAAGTGAATCAATAAAAATTCCAAGTGGTAATTGTTGAATATAAGTTGTATAACTTATGAAATGAGAAAATGTAAGTGAATCCAATTATTAAAATGGTTGGAATACAATTATTAAGTTGGAAAATAAATTGTGAATGAATAAATAAAATTTGCAAGTGCAAGAAAATGAAATTAAAATCCAAGTTGAAATAAATTTGAGTTGTCATCAAAGACATGTGATTTGAAATATAATTAAGTGAAGTTGAATAAAGTTGATTTTGGTATCGAAGTAAATTAATCAAGAGAAGTGATGAATATGAACTTGAGTTATATAAATGAAATTCAACCTTATAATGTTAAAGGAATTAGAAATTGAATTAATAAATGGATTGAATGTTAATCAATCGAATGTAAAAGAGCTGATATGAAATAATGAATGTAAGTGTTAATTCATTAAAAGCTAATGTTATTGAAAATTGAATAAATTGAATAGAAGTCAATATAATATGAACCAATTGGAACTAAAAGTTTGGGATCAAATTGAATGTAAGTTGAATAATTTGGTTATGTTGAATATACATTGGTTGTTATTTGATTGTTAATTGATTGTGTATATTTCATTAAGTGTTGATGAAGTTGAATTGATGAAATGGAAAGCTATAAATCATTGAAATCAAATTGGAAGTTAAGTGAATTTGATTTGAATGTGAAAGTGAACCAACTTGAATGTAAATTAGTGAATGCAAACAAATTGAAATTGAATATGAATGAATGTTAGTAAATCCAATGTCAACAAATCAAATGTGGTTAAATTGAAAACCAATTCAATGAATATTAATGAGAAGTGAATGTATATTGATTTGATATGGATTTGTTGGATGATGGTTGTTTGATGGTTGCATTTGTTGTTTTGTTGCATTTGCTATATTGGCATATGTAGTTGTTGTAGTGATATATGTTGTATATTGATGTTACTTTCATATATACATGTTTATCATGTGGTTTGTTGAGTGTTTAGTAGGTGCGGATTGCGCTTGCTTCGCATTTGGAGCTCGCTTTCGCGCAATATTAGCCGTATATGCTCGCTAATAATATATAAGGTACATATCTCGGATTACATACCGTACTTTTACACTTTTTTCCCTGCGGGATGCCTCATCACTTGATGAGATGTATATTTGTGATATTTATATATATTGTCATTTTTTTTCGGATCGAGCCGCGCAAAGGAGACTCTGGTGAATTTTTCCGAAAATTTAAGGCGTTAGAATATTTTTGAGAAAATTGGGAAATTTTTGAAAACTAAGTTGGATTTGGAAACTTAGTAAAGATTTTGTAAGAAGTTTAACTATGAATTTTGGGAAAGTTAAACACTTAAGAGATTTGAAAAATCCAATTTGAATGGTTTGTTTTGGAAAGTTAATGAATTCTGTGAATTTTTCTTACTTGGTAATTTCGAGGACGAAATTCTTTTAAGGGGGGAAGTTTGTAACTACCCAGAATTTCTGTCAATTAAAATTTATATATTTAATTGATTTTAAATATTAATAAGTGAAATTAAACAGTCGAAATTTTTTATTTCAAATATCTGGATTTAATTGGACAATTAAATCGATAATTTAATATTTGAAATTCCAGAAATAATTGAAAATTGGGTTTAATATGATTAAAAATGATTCGTAAAATTTTATTTAATCATGTTGGAGTTAGTATGATGTTATAGAACTTTTAAAATTGAATTTAAAGTTAAATTGCGAAAATTGAATATTTTAATATTTAATTGACGAGTTAAAATAGCCATTTTTCAACCAGTCTCGGATTTCGACAAAACAAGTTTCATCGGATCCATAATATCAAATTACAGTAAGGTTTCAAATTTCGTGTCAATCGGATTTACTGTTTGTCCGGGGCGAGCCAAAACGCATAGAAATTGGTTTAAATCGATTTAATTTAAATTTAATCGTTTATTTCCGTAACTCGCATAGATGATCGAATTAGCCTCCAAAACATGTTTCATTGTGTCCGGAACGTGGGGTAAACCCTAGAAACGCCAGTCACCACACGAGATTTGGAGTTCGGAAAATTTTGGATGAATAGTAATTTGGAATTTTTCTATCTCTAATTCACATTTGCAACTAAAAACCAAACCCAAACCCTATTTCTATGTCAGCCGCCATCAACACTGTTCACGACCGAAAATCATTCTCCTTCTCCTCCTCCTTTCTTCAAATCTGCACACCAATTCGAAAAGTCACCAACTACAATCCTGAAGAGCATGTCGAGATCTCACTATCCAACGGTGATGATCGGAAAATACGGGGTGGATCGATGGGAATTTGCGTTCAAAGTTGCGCGTCTCGTGCTCAAATTTCGAAGCCACGGTGGCACAATTGGGGTGCGGTCGGCCGGCGTGGGTGGTGCTAGGCTAGGCGCACGTAGTAGGGGGTGTTGATCGACGTCACGTCGCCGATAGGAGGCGCGAAATTTCAAGGATATGCGGTGGCTTGGATTCTTTGTTCAACTGGAAGTTACGAACAGGGAAGAAGGCATTCGCGTGCGGCCAGGATTTTATGAAAATGGAGCGAACGGCCAGATATTGATTTAGGTTAAAATTATAAAAGAAATTGTGATTAAATTATATTATAAATCGTACGATGTTTAAAAATTGATGTCTTTGTCATACGAGGTCGGAATTGCGCGAAATGAATTGGGTTGGCTTCATTTTGACGAGCACTATGCAATGGAGCTGGTTTGGAGTCGTTTGGAGCTAGTGAAAATTTCGGGTAAAATTAAACGCGTGTTTAATTTTATTCGAAATAAAACGCGGAACTGAATTGAAAGCAAGGTGAGAACTTCTCACTCAATCGAATAGTTTCGATTTAAAATTTAAATAGTTAGATTTCAAATTGTTGATTGTATGCCTGGATGATAAATTATTATCTGTTGATTGTTAAATAGACATTATACGCCGTATATTAAGCGCATGTTATTTATTAAAAACATATACCGCGATAATTCCAACTTGTAAGGAATTGGTATTATATATGTACTTGAAGTTGATTTTCCCGCATTATATAGCGGATGAAACCCTATTGCACCGCATAATAGAGGATAATATTTTATAAATCCCATATACCGCGATATTTCGTATTGGAACGGAATTGGTATTGTGCTAACATCGGTAGATGTAGGGAAACAGGTTGGAGGGATCCAACTGGATTTCTCAACTATATTGATTTATTTACAAATATTGATATATATTCTGTTCTCATATTGATATATGATGTTTGATTGTCCTGATTGATATATTGTTGCTATTGCATCATTGGGCCTATTTTGGAGTTTTAAAAATGTTAAAGGAATGATTTTTAAAATTTAAAAGGATTTTAAAGTGGTTTTTGAAAGTATACGTTTATTAAATTTTGAATTGTTAAAATAAATAAACATTATAATTATTATTATTATAAAAGTTATAGTTTTGGGAAAATAATACTTAAGTATAATTTTGGAGTTATATATATAAGCTTTAATAACGATTTGTAAATTATTAAAAAGAATGGTTTAAATTGGGATTTTTGAATTTTTTATAAACGATTTATATAAAGGATTTATAATATTGATATTTATAAATTAAAAATATAGGAATTATAAAACGAGTTTTATTAAGTGTTAAAAATGAAGTATAAATAGATTGCATAAGGAAATGAAATTTATAGATTTATAAATTGGGAAGTTATAGAATGAATAGATTTTGTAAAATAAAAGATTTATAAGTAATTAACTTATAAATCGGATTTTGGCATTTTTATTGAGATTTTTGAATAAGTATAAATTGTTTATAGATGAGATTTAAAAAAAAATTATAAATCGAAAAAATGAAATTATAAAAGGAGTTCTGTTAATGCTGAAAATAAGGTTATAAATGAAATTTTATAAGTAGTAAGATTTTTAAATTTTGTAAATTGTAGTCTTTATAAAATATAAATGGGAATTTATAAACATTGTTTTATAAAGCCGAAACCGACTTATTTTGAAAAGTCAATTATTTTAGATTTTTAAAGGAGATATATTCACAATTTTGGACGGTGGATATTCCTTTAAACAAAATATGTAGAAAAAAAATATTGAATTTGGTTAACGAAGAATATTCACGATTTTGGGACAGTGAATAATATATTAAAGTGTTTTGGGGAAGTGATATTATAAATAGAATTAAAACGATTTGAAGTTTTTTTAAAATGCATTAAGTGTCGAAATAATAAATTTCAACATTTATTGTTGAAATAGACGTTTTTGAGAAACAGAAGAAAATGGTGGACTATAACACTGTTGTTATAGTAAATGATTTCCAAAAGGAAATGTTTTATATAGTATTGGGATTTATATATCTATCTAAAATTTCGAATCCCTATATTAGTGATTTTGGGTTGTCGTAACGATGCTTTACGCAACATTTGTTTTGACCCAAATAAATGTGTTTGAGAGAATGTTTTCTTTAAAGAATGAAATATATACTTAATTTCGATTTAAGTATATTGAATATTTTCCAAGTGTTGAAAATAAATGGATTTGTGAATTACTTATTATTAAATAAGTATGGAAATGTTTTCCAATATGAAGTGAATATTTTGAGATTTTATCTTTTAAAGATAAATTGAAAATGAATATTAGAAATCGATTTGAAAATCGTATATTCATAGATATTTTGGAATTGTAAATTCACTATGGAATTTATAAAAGAAAGGGAAATTTGTTTAAAAATAAACGTTGATTTATTTTTGAAGTGTGGGAATAAATTTACGGATTTGGAACGTAAATATAAAGTAAATCGGTAAGGATTTATTTAATTGGTTTAAATGAACCATTTTGAAATGAAAATGAATAAAGATTTGTGAATATATTCCATGCAGGGAAACGATTTGAAATTTGTTTTCAAAAGTGGTAATGGTGAAAAGTGATTTGAAAATTTGTTTTCAAATGGTTGAAGTGTGGAAATTATATATATCTTGTAAAGATATTTTTTGGAAAATAAATAATTTGGAAAATTATTTGGAACTCGGTGATGTTGTGCATATCTATTGATAGTTAAATAACCAACTATCAATATTTACCTTTAAATAGGTATTTGTTGTGATTTGATTGAATTTGAATGCTACACTTATTTTTTTAAAATAAGCGCTCACTATTCGGGTTAGCCGGGAAAGGACGTTTGGGTCGTATAACCCATTCCGAATATGTGATACGTCGTAATGGATAGCATTGATGACCGGTGTTGAAGACCGGATATTTATGAAAACAGAAGGATTACCGTCGAATGTTTCTGCATCGGCTGATCTCCGATATAGAAGTTTATTACCCTTTGTGATGGGAAGTCCGGTCGTGATTATTGAATATCCGGATTGCAAGGGCTTCTTTGGAAGTGCCTTAGGTTCCGTTCGATCCTAGAACGGACTTGTATGGATGTGTGTCTAACGTTACAATTTGAGATGTAAAGCTGGTTTCTATCAAATATGTTCCCATTGGTGGCGGAGAATTTATTCTCTTAGCTTAACACCCTTAGAGGTTATGTAGTTGATGGTTACTAGTGATACATTCCCAAATTGGTAATGTGGCATACGAAGTGCTGTTGAGCATTTGATGATCAAAGCACAGCTTTTGTATAAAGCATGGCTTTGTGGACGAGACTTCGTCGGACCTCACACCCCGGAAATGGTCAAAACAGGAAGGATGCGGCAAGGTTATTAGGGGGTAGCGCCCCTTTAGTGTATGTCATTCCTTCTGGATAGAGGTGGTATCATGGTATGGAGCCCAGATATTTAACCTATGTTGTTGCTGCAAATTTATTACTTTGTGGTTGTTGGAATCGAGGATCCTCGGATATTGATCAGTTACGATCGGGGAATGACATATTCGTGTCAGTAGTTACCCAGTTTGAAGGGTAACTCGGCCTTGTGTTGGCAGAGATCTAACCGTAACGTTAGGTTCTCGGGTCGTCTTTCCAGAGGCGTACTCATGTGGTAATGGGAAGTTCCTTGGCCTGACCATTTGTTGGAAATCCAAAGAAACAATACGAAACTTGTACGATTTTAGTTGTAGAACCTGCCATCTAATATGGCAGCTATAGTAGGCATAATATAATGGTACCTATGTTGGCTAAGATTTGTATTCTACTTTCGAAATGTTTTCTACACTATGCACTAATAATAATATCAAAAATGATTTGATTTTGCGTGATAAGCATCTTTGACTAACATAAGAAGAAATCTCCTCCAAGTCTGCGTTTGCATTGTGTGTGTGGTGGGAGGTCTTATGGTAGTTACATTTTCAAAAGCAATGCGAATTGACTTTAAAATTCTCCCTTTGTTCGTTTTTAAAGATAAACTGTTTTAAGTTCTCACACCAGTCCCATGACTGACTTGGAGTTTATTGTTTCCCTTCCTAAACTCTGGGTGCCCACCAATTTCCACACGGGCAGTCTAGAGTTAGGTTATCAGGATATTCTGGAATTCAGGAGTTGCTAGAGACAAGCTGGATGGCATGGCGTATTCTCTAGTATATAGTATTTCTTTTCCGTTGTTTTTTATTGTTTGTTGTTGTACACTCTGATGATGTAATGTAATGTGATGTGATGTAATGTAATAACTGATATAGTTCTTTGTTTAAAGATTATTTATTTATCTATTATATGTTGTTCCACTGCGATTGTGAGATTCTGATATTGTTCTGTTGTTTCTTTCTGTTCTGTTCTATCTTTTCCTCTCTTCTTCTATCTTTTTCTTCTTCTTTAACCATAACATTTCGGTTTTCTGGCATTCGATTGCTCGGCAGTTGATACAGTGGACGTATTGATGCCGGTTTTCGAGCGTCGAAAAATCCCGATCGTTACATCTATGGTTACGATACTTAACACATTTTAAAACATCTTTAAACCATTTAACTCCATTTTAAAATATTACTTTCCAAAACATTTTTTTAATAAATTATTCACTGCCCAAAATCGTGAATATAAATCTTTTACCAAATTTAATATTATTTCAACATTTAATTAAAGAATAATCCACTGTCCAAAATCGTGGATATAATGCCTTTACCAAATTCATCACAGTTGCAAACTTAAATTAAAGGATTGCCCACTGTCCAAAATCATGGATATAATGCCTTTAATAATCTTCTATATTTAACTTATCAAATTCAATTGATTTCGGATTTATAAAACAATGTTTATAAATTCCTTTTATACTTTATAAAAACTTCAACTTATAAAATCCCTTTATTAACCAACTCAATATATATTTCAATTACGTGCCAAAATCCAATTTATAAGTTAATTACTTATAAATCATTTATTTTACAAATTCATTTATTTTATAACTTCACAATTTTAAATCTTATTCACTTATAAACTCCATTTATTACTTCATTTTAACACTTATAAAATTCTTTTATAATTCTAATATTTTAATTTATAAAATATCAATTTTATAAATTTCCTATATAAACCATTTTACAAAATTGTTAACTTTATATTCCAAAAATCATAATCTTGTTTTATTTCACAAAAATCATAATTTCAATTATATTTCCCAAAACATCATTATTTTTATAACATAAAAATTATCACATTTATTTATTCAAAATAAATCAATTCTTAACGATTCAAAAATTCAATAAAACATTTATTTTCAAAATCACTTTTAAAATTCTTTTAAATTCGAAATCGTTACTTTAACATTTTTAAAACTCCAAAATAGGCCCAATGCTGCAACAGCACTAAATACATCAATCACGGCATCCAAAATATCATATATCATATGATAACAGAATATATATCAATAACTGTAAATAAATCAATACTGGTGAGGAATCCAGTTGGATCCCTCCAACCTGTCACCTGCAACAAATATACATATTATAATATGTGTACAATGTCCGCTTCGAGGCAGACACGCGTACAAAGGGTTATCCGCTCATACACGGGAACGTATAGGGTCACCTGCTCCACTAGGCAGGTATATATCCAAATACCAACCAATATATCATATATCATCCAAACAATCATCAATTATCATATAATAAATTAATTTTCACTTATATAAAAATATCAATGAGTCAGAAAAAGTGAGTTATATTCACATTGCTTGCAGTCGTCCCGTTAGCTATTTATTCCGATTAAAATTAAAAAACCGTTTAATTTCAAACAAAATTTTCACTAGCTTAAACAAATCTCAATCCAGCTCCATAATGTAGTGCTCGTCAATACGAACCCAATGCAATTCATTTCGTGCGAAACGGACCTCGTATGAAAAAGTTACGCTATTTTAAAGAATGTATAAATTATAATATATATTAATTTACAATTTTATTTCATATTTATTTTATAGCCTTTTATCCAGGCCGCATGATCTACAACACAAAATCAGGGCCGTCGTTTGTTTCTTCTTCCTTTTGTTCTAACTCATGTTGAAACCCAAAGAGCCGTCGATTTTATATGAATTATCGAGCCATCACCATCGACTTTGACGAAGATTGGAGGCCGCCGCATCGAAGAGCAACTCGATCGGTCGAGCTCGGATGCATCTGGCCCTGGAGAAACGTGTATGAATGACGTGACTTTACACGCGATTTGCCATTGGTCCATTACTCTAATCGCGATCATGACCGTTGAAATCGAAGCTCTCATCGTTCTCTACAAGTTTGTAGTTGAACACTTTTTGAATTGATTGATGGATTTGAAGAAAAATGAGGAGGAAGGGGAGGATTTTCTGACCATAGAAAGCTAATGGAGGCTGGGGTTTCTAACCCTAGGGTTTGTGCAAAAAGGAAAAAGTGGGGTCCTTTTATAGAAAATTTTGCGACATTATTCACCCGAAAATTTTTCGAACTCCAATCGAAGCGTGCTGCCTCGCGTTTATAAGGTTTTACCCCTATTCCGAATGCAATGGAATATACATCGGGAGCCAATTCGATCATGTTTGGAAGATAGGTTTTTGAATCGACAAATTTAAATTTAAAATTCACTTAAACCGATTTCCTACGCGTTTTAGATTGCCCCGAACAAACCGTAAATCTGATTGACACAAAATTTGAAATGTTATAATAATTTAACATTACGGATTCGATGAAACTGGTTTCGTCGAAATCCGAGACTGTTTGAAAAATGGCTATTTTTACACGTAAATTTAATATTAAAATATTCAATTTCTACAAATTAACTTTTAATTCGATTTTAAAAGTTTACTAACATCTTTTAAATTCAAGTAGAATTTATTTCAACTTTATAACTCAATTTCATTCATATTAAATCCAAATTCCAGTTATTTCAGCAATTCCAAATATTAAATTAACAATTTAATTATCCAATTAAACCACTATATTCTAAATATTATTTATTCAGCTTATAAACTTAACTTTTATATATTTAAATTAATTAAATATATGAATTTCAGATGACAAAAATTCTGGATCGTTACATTCTCCCCTACTTAAAAGAATTTCGTCCCCGAAATTACCAAGTAAGAAAAAGTCACAATATCCATTAAATTTTCAAAACATTTCGTTCAAATTAGATTTACCAAACCTATTTAACCTTTTAACTTTTTCCAAAAATCCAATAGTTAAACTTACAAAAACTTTACTAAGTTTTCAAATCCATAACTATTCATCTTTTCAAAACCAACAAATATCGTTTAACTTTCAACTCCAAAATTAAAAAATTTAGTTATCAAAAAAAGTTCCAATTTTCCTAAAATTTTCTAACTCCTTAAATTTTCAGAAAATTTCGCCAGCATCTCCTTTGCACGGTTCGATCAAAAAAAATGTATATATCACAAATATACATCTCATCTTGGTGATGAGGCATCCCGCAGGGAAAAAAGTGTAAAAGTACAATATGTAATCCGAGATATGTACCTTATATATTGTTAGCGAGCATATACGGCTATTATAGCACGAAAGCGAGCTCCAAAAGCGAAGCAAGCACCATACACACCTACTAAGCACTCAACAACAATGAGAAACATGTATATATTAAAGTAATATCAATATACAACATATACCAACAACTATATATATATCAATATAGCAATGAAATCAAAAACAACAAATCCAACCATCAAACAACTGTCATCCAATTAATTCATATCTATCCAATCAATCCATAACCAAATCAATATACATTCACTTCTTATTAATATTCATTGAACTGGTTTTTAATTTAATCACATTTGATTTATTTACATTGGAATTTATTAACATTCATTTATTCATTTTCAATTAGTTTACATTCACTAATTCATATTCCAATTTGTTCACTGCCAAATCAAATCAAATCAATTCTATTTATTCTTACTTCACTTTTAATTTGAATTTGACTATTTTACTTTCAATTTCATTAATTCAATTTATTAATTTACTTCGATACCAAAATCAACTTTATTCAACATCACTTAAGTTATATTTCATTTCAATTTCATTTACATTTACTTTCACCATACAACTTAAGTTCATCTCTAATTCATTTCAAATTCTATTTTACTTAACATTTACTTAAGTCAAATTTCATTCTGCTATTCAAATTCAAATTTTGTTTTACTTAACAAAATTGTTTAACCATTTTAACTATTGCTTTTACTTACCTTTTCTCATTTTATTAGTTATACAACTTATTTATTCATAATTTCACGAACATCTACCTAAGTTCACTCCCATTCACTAAACTCATTCTTTATAATTTCAAATCCAATTCACTTTATTAACTTTTCTTTAGTTAAATTTCAAATCATATATCTTACTATACTAACTCTAATTTATTTCAACTTTACCAAAGTTAAATTTTATTTCATATTATAAATCCAAAACTCATTTCTACTTATATTTTATAAAACTTCAACTAGGAATTTTAATTTCGAATTTGTTTATCAAAAAAAATTTCAATTTTTTTATTTACTATGGTAGCAAATCCATCACATAAAAACTCGAAAACGATACTGATGATGCTGCAGTCGTCACCCTTATTATTTTCCAGCGACAGCTATGAATTCAGTGCTTTATATTCTTTTAAAAATTTCTTTTTATTCATAAGTCACATTTACAAATCTTTTACTTATATAATTTCACTATTTCACTTTACTTATATAAGATCATTTCAAATTTATTTATCTTATTTAGATTTATAACAATATAATCTCTTTAACTTCGAAAAATAACTTTCAAAATAAATGGAATTCAACATTCCAAATTCTTAGTTTAAATTCATTTTATTTATAACTCATATTTAAAAATATGCTCGTTTAGTTTCATTTCTTATATATAAGATTATTCACAATTGTAAATCATATTAGTTATAGTTCCATCTTTTATAACTCATTTGCTTATATAATTCATTCTTTTACAATTGTTGTTTCTATTTAGATTATTCAAACAGCTTTTATTGACTTATATATATTTACATTTTCAAACAACCAAACAATCAATTTATATACACTTTAATAATTCTTGAAAATTATTTCCTTATATATAAAATATAATCGAGGTAAAATTATTTCATCTACCCAATTTAAAATAATACTATGTCGACTTGCCTCGTTTAAGTGTTTAGAAATTCCTATCGATAACATGGCGTCTCACATATTGACCAGAATTCACAAATGAATTAACGGATAAGTAAACACAATATAAAACATTTTATATTCACTAACAAACACGTGCTCATATATATATATATATATATATATATATATATATATATATATATATATATATATAATACACTCAAACTAAATCTGGGGTGCTACTGTCCCTATCTATACTGAGTACATATCAAAGCTTAAAGATATATGAAATCTAAGCCCTGATACCACGTGTGATGACCCACATTTCCATACCCTTCGAATCGACAATAAACCACACATGTCCGGCCCATAAAGCACAAACTGACAGAAAGTCAAGAGAAAGAAAAGAAGAGAGAAGAAAGAGAAAAGATAGACAAAATAGAACAATACAGAATCTCACATCGCAGCGGAAAACATATAATATCATATCAATGATCTTTACAAAATAGAAACCGTATATATACGTACATAAATCAGAGTTCAACAATCAATCAAAGTTATCAACTAGGACATTTATAATAACCCATCCTCACAATTGCCGATAATATAAATAACTAAGCACAGCGGATAATCAATAATTAAAAATCAGATACATATATACGAAAAAGAAGATCTCTAGCTTTCCTACTGAAGCTCCAAAAGCATCAATTCTAGACCTGTAAATATACTCGGTCTGACCCGAGCATTGAAAGGGAAGAACGCCCGGATCGGTCTGGTAAACTAGCGTGAGAAACACGCTCAATTGAATTTATTAAATTACCAAACTTTTCCTTTATCAAAACAAAAGTACCTCGTAAGACAAGTCCACACATAAACACGGACATGTTTTTACCTTACCATAACTGAATCATTTCATATCAAACTCATGTGATATTATACTAGTGTCTAGTATATAAATAATATTCAAAATAGCCGAAATTATTACCATTATTAAATTCCAACATACTAGGCTCTACAAATAAAATGGCAGGAACGTAGTGGAGTTTGGATTTCCATACAAATGACCAGGTGAAGGGACTACCTTCCGACAATACATCTCTAGAAGAATGTACCGAGAAACCATCACAAAATTTCTCTACCAACACAAGACCGGCCCACCTCTATAATTAGATGGTACTGAATATGTCATCCTCCGGTCGTTACCGACCATTACCGAGGGCTCTCTAGCATACAAACCACAATAATCAGATACACGAAGTCATAATGTGCAAAGATATATCTAGAAAAGGATGATCATATCCTACTTGGGAATGACCCGCTTAGCCTTGCCGCATCTAACCCTGTTTCGGTCATTTTCGGTTGTTGAGGCCTGACGAGGTAACGATTACCTTTCACAATCACATATCACATCACTATGAATGCCACACGGCCATTTCTGTTGACTACTAATTGCCTTCCACAAAAATACAACCCTTAAGCTCATACGTCTCAAGGAGGGTGTTAAGTTAAGAGAAGTTGCCTTCTCCGCCACCACTGATGTACGTTTGTTAAAACCAATGTACGTAATCTATAGAAATGCAATGTCAGACAAACATCCATACAAGTTGTCCAGGAACAGGACAAACCGAAAGTACTTTCCTACCACATCCTGTCGGGAAATCCCTAGGATTAGTAGCGAATAGTCCTTGCAGTGGATATTTCATAATGAAGAGACAACTGCTACTGGATGTATATTGGTATTTTAACCCCAAACGATAAACAAGCAGTCCCCCACTATGAAACTCCGAAATATCAATATCATCACAAGCAACCTGCACAATCATTGCATATACGTTGGTCCGAAGTGGTTTTCAGATAAATCTGATCCCGGTCTCTTCGCACCAACAACGCAAAAGCGTTTCTCAACCTCATACAGCAACTAAGTCTCATAGACTTATCACGTCTCCAACATTCAACTTGCTATCCTTTGGGCCAGGAAGGAAGCTCGATAGATTGGAGTAATACTCTGCACTATACGAATCAACATCCTCAACACAAACGATAATCAAGCCTACATAGAAGGTTACGTACTAAATATACGACTAAATAGTTCCCACATCAACTCATGGAACTAAAATTTTGGCCAAGTTTGATAATCGATTATTTAACTATCAAAATAAACAAACACATATTTAGCACTATATTAAACACAAGGCCCTTTTAATTAATCTTTTATTAATTAAACAACTTGTCAAATATCCACTTCAAATTATCTTTAAAAGGATATATTCTCAACATTTCAATATTGGAAAACATTTCAAAATACTTATAAAATAATGAGTAATTAACAAATCCATTTATTTTCAACACTTAGAAAATATTCTATATACTTAAATCACGATTAAGTATCTATTTTATTCTATAAGGAAAACGTTATCTTTAAACATCTTTTATTTGGGTCAAAACAGATGTTGCGTAAAACATCATTAAGACAACCCAAAATCACTAGTATAAGGATTCGAAAATAAGATAGATATATAAATCCCAATACTATACAAAAGCATTTTTCGAAAATCATTTACTATAACAATAGTGTTATAGTCCATCATTTTCTTATTTCTCGAAAACGTCTATTTCAATAATGAATGTTGAAATCTATGGTTTCGATGCTTAACACGTTTTAAAATATCTTTAAACCATTTAACTCCATTTTAGAATATCACTTTCCAAAACATTTCTTTAATAAATTATTCACTATCCAAAATCGTGAATATAAATCGTTTACCAAATTTAATATTATTTCAACATTTAATTAAAGGACAATCCACTGTCCAAAATCGTAGATATAATCCCTTTACCAAATTCATCACTATTGCAAACTTAAATTAAGGATTACCCACTGTCCAAAATCGTGGATATAATGCCTTTAATAATCTTCTATATTTAACTTATCAAATTCAATCGATTTTGGATTTATAAAAAAATGTTTATAAATTCTATTTATATTTTATAAAAACTTCAACTTATAAAATCTCTTTATTAACCAATTCAATATATATTTCAATTACAAGCCAAAATCCAAGTTATAAGTTAATTACTTATAAATCATTTATTTTGCAAATTCATTTATTTTATAACTTCACAATTATAAATCTTATTCACTTATAACGTCATTTATAGCTTCATTTTAACACATATAAAATTCGTTTTATAATTCTAATATTTTAATTTATAAAATATCAATTTTATAAATCTCCTATATAAACCATTTTACAAAATAGTTAACTTCACATTTCAATGATCATATTCTGGTTTTATTTCACAAAAATCATAATTTCAATTATATTTCCCAAAACATCATAATTTTTATAACATAAAAATTATCACATTTATTTATTCAAAATAAATCAATTCTAAACGATTCAAAAATTCAATAAAACATTTATTTTCAAAATCACTTTTAAAATTCTTTTAAATTTGAAATAGTTACTTTAACATTTTTAAAACTCCAAAATAGGCTCAATGCTGCAATAGCACTAAATACATCAATCACGGCATCCAAAATATCATATATCATATGATAACATAATACATATCAATATCTATAAATAAATCAATACTTGTGAGGAATCTATTTGGATCCCTCCAACCTATCACCTGCAACAAATATACATATTAGAATATATGTACAATGTCCGCTTTGAGGCAGACGCGCGTACAAAGGGACATCCGCTCATACACGGGAACGCATAGGGTCATCTGCTCCACTAGGCATGTATATATCCAAATAACAATCAATATATCATATATCATCCAAACAATCATCAATCATCATATAATAAATTATTTCACACTTATATAAATATATCGGCGAGTCAGAAAAAGTGAGTTGTACTCACATTGTTTGCAGTCGTCACGTTAGCGATTTATTCCGATTAAAATTAAACAAGCGTTTAATTTCAACCAAAATTTTCACTAGCTCAAACAAATCACAATCCAGCTCCATAATATAGTGCTCGTCAATACGAATCCAACGCAATTTGTTTCGTGTGAAACGGACCTCGTATGAAAAAGTTGCGCTATTTTAAAGATTGTACAAATTATAATATATATTAATTTACAATTTTATTTTATATTTATTTTATAACCTTTTATCCAGGTCGCATGATCTACAACACATAATCAAGGCCTTCGTTTGTTTCTTCTCCCTTTTGTTCTAACTCACATTGAAACCCATAGAGCCGTCGATTTTATACGAATTATCGAGCCATCACCATCGACTTTGACGACGATCGGAGGCCGCCGCATCGAAGAGCAACTAGAACACCACCTTCACCCTAGATCCGGTCGATCTCAGGTGCATCTTGGCCTGGAGAAACATGTGCGAACGGCGTGACTTTACATGCGATTTGTTGTTGATCCGTTGCTCTAATCGCGATCATGACCGTTGAAATCGTAGCTCTCATCGTTCACTACAAGTTTGTAGTTGAACACTTTATGAATTGATTGACGGATTTGAAGAAAAACGAGGAGGAAGAGGAGGAGTTTCTGACCGTAGAAAGCTAATGGCGGCTAGGGTTTCTAACCCTAGGGTTTGTGCAAAAAGGAAAAAGTGAGGTCCTTTTATAGAAAATTTCGCGACACTATTCAAACGAAAATTTTTCGAACTCCGATCGAAGCGTGCCACCTGGCGTTTATAAGGTTTTACCCCTATTTCGAATGCAATGGAATATATATCGGGAGTCAATTCGATCGTATTTGGAAGATAGGTTTTCGAATCGACAAATTTAAATTTAAAATTCACTTAAACTGATTTCCTACGCGTTTTAGCTTGCCCCGGACAAACCGTAAATCCGATTGACACGAAATTTGAAACCTTGCAATAATTTAACATTATGGATCCGATGAAACTAGTTTCGCTGAAATTCGAGACTATTTGAAAAATGGCTATTTTTACACGTAAAATAAATATTAAAATATTCAATTTCTACAAATTAACTTTTAATTCGAGTTTAAAAGTTTACTAACATCTTTTAAATTTAACTAGAATTTATTTCAACTTTATAAATCATTTTCATTCACATTAAATCTAAATTCCAGTTATTTCAGCAATTTCAAATATTAAATTAACAATTTAATTATCCAATTAAATCACTATATTCGAAATATTATTCATTCAGCTTATAAACTTAACTTTTAAATATTTAAAATTAATTAAACATACGAATTTCAGATGACAAAAATTCTAGGTTGTTACAAACTTCTTACGACAAAACTCGCGACTTACAACTCGACGTGGATCACCAGTATTTTGCCAAAATGCAAATTTCGTTCAACACGAGATATTCCAACAATTATCAATCTAAAAATCATGAATTATCTAAATTTATCTTTTCCTATTACGAATTGAGTTATGAAATCCCAATTTAAAATTAAAATACTTGAATTTTCATTTTGAAATGATCATTACTATAAATTATATATATTTTGAAATAACTGCTTAACACACATACTTAAAACTATTTTTAAAAATCAGATGTTGCTATTACTAACAGGTTTCTTCGAAAGATCATATCCTAAAAAGGATTAGAGGATGGGATATCCAATTTTTGAACAGGTTTTGTAGCCTGTAACCAAGAACAGAGGAATGTATAGCATGCACACAAGATATACAGACATGCAAGCATTTCCTCAACCCATTTTCAAGTAAAATCATATATATAAACCAGACATAGCAAATTCTAGATTTTTATATGGGTAGTTTGCTCACCTGAGAGATGAAGAAAAGAGGAGAATTTGTTTGCATTTTAAACCTGAAAACTTTGAATTTTTTTTCTTGGTTTTATTCCCAGGTTGATGTTAAGATGATTGAACTTTCATGCTTAAAACTTTGATCTTGCTTTGATTCTCCTTTTGCTTTCCAGGCTTTAGATTGAATTCAGCTTGAACTTGTGGTTGCATTTGGATTTTTTTACTCCTTTGATCTGAGTTGCATTCTAAATTTCAAAACTGAAGGTTGCTTTTGTTTAACCAGATTTGAGCTTGATGTATATTGAATCAAAACTGCATTTCCAGGTTTTGAAGTTAAATCTGAAGCTTTTGAATCAGGTTGTTTGCTTGCTTGAAAACAGGTTTTTCTTTTGGTGATTTTCTGGTTTGATTTTGTATGTGGTGGTTTGTTTTCAGATTTTAGATTGAAGAGGATTTTGAATACTTGTTTCTCAGGCTTCAGAGAAAAAAAAATGAAAATAGCCTGGCCTTATTTCTTCTATGCATGTTTTCTATGTTTAATTCAAAAGAAAACAACTCTCTTACCACTTGTAATCATAGACAAACACTTGTAATAATCTTTTATCCTTATATTACACTTGTTAAAAACAAGTAATTTTGTGTTTAAGTCCTTAATCTTTAAATTAGTTTCTAAAATTGTTTTTAAACCCTATGTTTAGTTTTATTTGTTTATATGGATTATCTATTTACATGTGATTGAATGCTTTTAAATTTTTCTAATATATACAAATCACATTTATACAAATTTCGTTTAATCTCAAGTTTAAATTTCAAGTGAAAAGGTACTAAACCTTTTGCTGAATCTTTTTCAACTAAAACTATTATATCTAATTTAATCATATCAAAAATCCAAATACAATTTTTATTTTCTAAGATATTTAAATTTGAAAAATCCAAATCCAAATAAATTCTCAATTAATTCACAATTTAATTCTAAATTTTAAATCAATTACCAATCCAAGTTGACTCAAAAATCAGGATCGTTACAATTAGCCTCTCTGTTTTGGTCGCGTGGGATATATGAAATGTCATAATATTCAAACTCTGCCAACAATTCCTGGACTCGAGTAAGATACGGGGAATGTCATTGTCCCTTAGCCTGATAGTCTCTTCTAACTTGATACACCACCAACTATGAGTCGCAAAATACTTCAAAATATTTAACTCCAAGTTCTCTAGCGAGTTTAAGTCCAGCAACCAACACTTCATACTCAGCCTCGTTGTTTATAGTAGGAAAATCAAGCTTCAGAGCATAGTAAATTGACCGGTTTTTAGAGGTTACAAGTACAACCCCAGCTTCGAAACAATGACCATTAGATGCCCCATCAGTATACAATTTCCATCTTACAGTTGGGATTTCGCTACCTTTTGGAAGATCGCATTGCATGGTAAATTCAGCTATAAAGTCCACCAATGCTTGACCATGGATAGCTCTTCAAGGAAGATATGTAATGTCGAACTGGCTTAGCTCAATATTCCTTTTGAGCAACCTTCCAAACATCTCAGGTCACTATAGGAACTGTCGTAACGGTTAGTCAGTGTAAACATTAATCGGATGCGCTTGGAAGTACGGCGAAGCTTTCATGATGCAATTAGCAAGCAGCATGCCAATTTCTCTATCTTTGGATAGTTTCTCTTTGCTCATGTTAATCATTTACTGATGTAATACACCGGCCTCTGAATTTGGTTCTCCTCACGAACCAATGCGGAACTCATAGCATGTGCTGATACAGCCAAATAAACATATAGCTCCTCATGGTCTACTGGTTTTGACAAGACAGTGGGTCTCTCCAAATGATTCACCAGGGCTCGAAATGCATCTTCGCAATCCCGTTTCCATTCGAAATTTCTCTTTCCCTTCCTAATCAAATCAAAGAAAGGAATGTACATGTTGGTTGCTCTGGAGATAAATCGACTTAAGGCAGCAACTTTCCTATTCATACTTTGCACTGATTTAATGGTTCTTGGCGCTTGAATATGTCGAATAGCCTAAATTTTATTGGGAATCGCTTCTATTCCACGGGCATTGACAATAAAGCCCAAGAACTTTCCTGATGAAACACCAAACGAACAATTTAGAGGATTGATTTTCAAGTTGTAATATCGGAGAATGCCGAACATCTCTACCAAGTCTCTAACGTGGTCGTTTAATTGTCGTGACTTCACGAGCATATCATCCACATAAACTTCCACCATCTTCCCAATCTGATCTTTAATTATCTGGTTAACTAAGCGCTCATAGGTTTCTATGGCATTCTTTAATCCAAAAGGCATCACCACATAACAGCACAACCCAACATCCGTAACAAAGCTATTGTGTTCTTGATCGGGGACATGCAACGAGATTTGGTTACACCTCGAGTACGGATCCATAAAAGACAATAATTCATGTCCTACAGTCGAATCAACTAGATGATCAATCCTTGAAAGGGGAAAACTATCTTTAGGACACGCCTTGTTCAAATCTGAATAGTCGATACACATCTTTCATTTCCCATTTGCCTTCTTCACTAGTACGGGATAGGATATCCATTCAGGATAAACGTTGGCTTTCAGTTTATCCTTCTCCTCTTTCAGAGTGACGGATCTCTCTGGATCCATGCCTCATCTCTTTTTCTTTACGGGAACATACTTCGGGTCAATGTTTAATGCGTGGCTCATAATAGCAAGCGAGATTCCACACACGCCCGAATAAGCCCAAGAAAATACTTCTAGATTCGCTCAGAGAAAATTGTCAAGTTCTCTCATCATTGAAAGGTTGAGCTGCGATCCAATCTTCAAGACACGTGATGGGTCGTCGTGGCTGACTGTTATATCAATCGTCAACTCAACCGAAGCAACCTTGGTCTGCTTGGGATCCTCTTTATCATCCCTTGGATCTATATCTCTATAGAACCGATTGTGGCGCCCAAGGCAAGGCTTAGGCACCAATTGTCAATCTTCGACAACTTGGATGCGGACAGATTTGTCCACACCCTTGCACTTCTCCTTTCGTCGAGCTTTCCTCAACTCAGCTACATAATATGCACGTCCAGTTGTCTGATCACCATACACCACTCCTACACCATTATCGGTTGGAAACTTTAAAGTTAAACACCATGGGGCAAGAGCTGCCCGAAATTCAGCTAGGACCAATCGGCCTAGAAAAACATTGTACGGTGATTCATCATTCAAAACAATGAATGGTAGGATCCACACTCTCCTACGTTCACCTTCGCCCAACTCAATTGGTAACTCCACATAACCAAAAGCCTCAGTCGCCACATCATTGAAACCATGTATATGAGCTTTAGATGGTTTCAAATCTTTAGCCTCCGTTCTCATTTGGTCATACGCCTTCTTGAAAATAATATTCACCGAGCTTCCACAATCAATTAAAATCCTTCTCACCAAAGCAGAACTAATCATGGCAGAAATGACCATCGGGTCAATTGTAGGAGCCTTTACTTTATCTGCATCCCTGCTTTTGAACATTATATACAAAGTCATCGTGCGTTGCCGCTTAGTCGGAGCTCCATCCCCCGAATTTGAACAATACTTAAAGTTCACATGCCTTATCACGCTAGCATAGCTCTCCATTCCTTACAAATTTCTATCTGTAGGGTGCGGTCCTCAACCTATCGTGTTTATCACTAATCTTCCATCGGTCCACGCAGGCTCCTCAGCCCTACGTAGAGGTTGTCCTCGATTGGGATAAGATGTCCCCTATCCACCAGCCTGTGGAGCTTTCACAAACTGCTACAATTTCTTTTCCCGAATCAACATTTTGATAGCATCCTAGAGATGTCTGCACTCATTTGTATTGTGCCCATAACACTTGTGAAAGTGATAGTATTTTCCGGTCTAATATTGTCTCGTTGTCGACTCTTTTGAAAGTGACTTCTTATATTGTATGGTATTGTAGGTGGATAGATAAATATTCACCACGGATGCATTTAGTGGTGTGTAGTTGTCGTACATAGGAATTCTAGGTATTAGTCTCCCAGGGTCGCTCTTTCGATCTTGATTTATATCCTCGTTTCTCTTTGTTTATTTGGCTTGTTCTGAACATTAACTTGGACTTTCCCGAAACTATCATTAGACTGCTTTCTTGCAATGTTGCTTTGTACTTCTTCTCCTTTCGATCCCATGACATTGTTTTTCCTAGATGATCTGGCTTCTTCCTTCCTTAGAAGCTGAGATGTCTTTGAATAGATATGCTCTAATGTGGTCGGTAGTTTTCCAGCTAGCCAATCACTAAACTTGGATTCTGGATCAATCCTTCTTGTCACGACCATAAGTATAGCATGATCATTTGGGTACTAACTTTTGTTGCGGTGGTATGAAATCTTTCCAAATAGTCCTTCAACGATTCCCCTGGAGCCTAGATTACGCTGGAAAGTGACCTTACGTCTTTTGGACAAGTAGTGTGCATTCGGAACTACTCCACAGACTTAGTTGCCAGTACATCGAGCCTTAAAATCGATCCCGGGGGTAGTCTTGTAAACCACATCATCGCTATTCCAGAGAGGATATGAAAGCATCTACATTTGGTCGCATAATGTGATGCCTAGGATCGATCTTTCCCTTATAGGCAGGCATCGAAGGCATGTTGAACCTTCTCGGCCTCGAAATTCTCCAGTCGTCATTCGTCAAACCCTGGTTCTCTCTCACCAACTGTCTGACCATTACCAACCAATTCGGTGTTTGGATGGGCGGTGCCAAGAGGTGGTCACGCTCTACCTCACGTGAATGGTCCGGTCGATGATTACGGGCCGTTACACGCCTTCTTGTTCCACCATCCTCTTGACGTGCACCTTGGGCGTTCATCTCATCATCATTCTAGTGGGATACTTGGTCAAATTTATTTGAACTCCAGCATCCAAGCAGCTCATGCTCGATTCTCCAAGTGTTACAGGGGAATCCCACCTATGGAGGAAGGATCGGTACCAACCCTAGGGAGGGATCGGCATCGATCTGTCTTGGCAGACCATATTGGTCTGCAAAGTGATGCTCCGATGGTTCTGCTTGATCTCCTTCGACCATGTAATGCCTATGCCTATGGTATTCATCTGATGAGGTTGAACTCTTCGATGTCAAGTAAGAAGTGGGATCCATTCTGGCATTCTCACGTTGTTGTTGAATAATATGGTTCATTAGGCTACCATTATCCTGAATTTGCTTATTCAACTGTCTGCGGCTTTCCATCAACTCCCTCATCAAGTTATTAAATTCGACTCTAGTTATAGAATCAGTAGAGTTATGGACTTCAGCAGGCTCCACATTTGTAGGTTTATTGCTTGGGGCTCCTCGTTGAATGCTGGCAGTTTCATTCCCATCCGTATTTTGAGAAGTTGATCTGGTATGTCTTACCATTATTGATTTTCTTGCTTTGATTCTATCAAATTTGAGTAGCATCTGCAAGTTTTTAAAGATGACTATGGACCTCCTTCATGGGATTTTCTCAATCCAGTAGCAATAAAAGCGATTCTAAAGCGCTGAGAATCAGGTTCTCAGTGAAAGCACCAAAATGTTTGCAACCAAATTGGCAACAAACACCCAAGAATAGGTTTGTGTAGAGAAGTAATTGAAGAAAACTAAAATAAAATAAAGGAGTATAGCAAAATAATAAGCAAATCAAAACAGAAATCAATAACACTAGGATTTATAGTGGTTCGGCGTCGGTCGCCTACGTCCACTTTGAATACTCTCTTTATTGATTCATTATAATCTTGATTATAGTAGCAAACAGCAAGAAGTAAGAGAGTAATGAAGAAAGTTGATTACGGTAAAAGAGTTATGTAACCAGTAGCGTAAAGATCTTCAGAATGACCCTCTAGGCCAGTATTTATAAGTGAGGGCGACCACCGATCTCTCTGAAACTTCGGTTACATGACCTCCTTAACCATATAGGCCCACCCTAGAGGCCGCTAGGCCCAAATCCCTATGGAGAGGGATTGGTACGGCCCCTCCATTTGTTGATTTTGGGGCAGGAATCCCTATGATAGCTTCTTCATGCATAGATGTGATGGTTCCCCAATTGCTATGTTGTTTGGATATATGGAGCTCGTGCTTTCGATCGATCTTGGATTCAGATCTACTTTGAAGTTATTCTTACCGAACCCCTCTAACGCATTATGTCGATCCCTTCTACTCGGCTCCATACTTCACATGTCGACCCCTATTATACGCCATAGCGATCCATCCAATCATGTCAAACCATGCTTGCATATTCACGCTTATCCCTTGAATTCACTATATAGTGTCGATCCATCTGATGACCTATCATATCGGTCCCTCTTTTGACTCAACATGATGATCCCTCTTATCACTTAACACTATGTTGATCCCTCTTGCTTTTGAATGTTATGTCAAACCCTCCTTATCCTGAATGTTATGCCGATCCCTCAAGTACTATCAAGTCATGTCTAACCAGGCAACATCACCTATGCCGATCCCTCTAATACTTCATCCATGTTGACCATCCATCCAAGCGACTATGCCGATCCGTAGAGTATAACCCATCTATGCTGATCCCTAGTATGTCCAAGCTTTTTTCCATATTTCTAACATCCTGCGTCATCTATCTATCAACTCCATTCAATTCAGGTTTCGTATAACCACCTGAACTCTACTTCCGGGTCCTATAGCCATTGCTTCATGGTCATCCTTCTTAAGAACTGTCGAATTTGTCTTGCGTTATCAGTCTAATATAGCCGAGTAAGGACACCAGGTAACAGTATCATTTAAACAAATCCCAATTCAAGATTTCAAAACCATTTAATTTAACCAAATATGCATCCATATATAATTTTCTACCCTATGGCCAAGTGATCAGTTATTTCAATTTTAGTTACATGGATATATATATATATATATATATATATATATATCAATTCAACTCATATTTAAATGACATAGGTACGTATCATTTCAACATATTTCTAAGTTCATTTCAAATAATAAAATTAACAGTTTACGTAATGTCAATAATATATAGGGTGATAACCAGGGATATGTCAAAATAATTTAACAACAATACATCCAACATATAAATCAATAGGCATCCAATTGAATTCAACATCCAAATCAACAAATATGTCCTAGTTATCAAAAGTCGAGTGTTTAACTAGGAATTAAATTTCAGTATCAATTTAAATGTCGATTCAAATCAATATCAAATTCGAATTTAATTTAGATGTCAATTTAAATTACCAAACAGCAATCAATAAAAATTTATAATTTTATGATTTTAATTCAACAAACATTAGAAAATTTAGCATTGCATGAGCGAGTTTGATCACTCATCTTTGATTTAAGCCCATTGAAAATCCAATTGAAGCCTACAATTGCAGTAGTCTCCAAATTCAACCAAACCAGTTTCATATTGTCCAAAATTTCAATATGAGTCCAACGGAAGAATCCATGCATGCATAGGAGTTCGTATGCAAAAGTTATTCAAGTTAGAACATTTAAATTTTAAATTTAATTAAAATAAAATAGAGGGCAAAAAGGAAATTACCCAACTTCCTAAATCATATCGTTCAAACTCAAAACCCTATACTCATCGATCACCAACCTTCATCGACCCGCCGCCGCGCTTATGCATTGCTTCACCCTGATTCAACCTCGCCACCGTGTAGCCCATCTCCGTTCGACCTCCTCCACCGCACGCCCGCCCCTGTAGCATCGCCAATCAAATTGCCACTTCATGGACAAAATCCGGTGACTACGAGCACGTATGACATGATCCAACCCGATGGATGATCTCTGCTTTGCCTCCAATACCAAATGGAACTCCCCGATTGTCGAATGGTCGATGTTTCGCCATTAATCGTAAAACCCTAATATGAACAGCTGAGGAAAGATTGGTTAATTCTAATCAAACCGTGACTCGATTGAAAAAGTGAATTGCAGATGCTAATTCCATTCATCGAGAGCTTCTTGATGATATATTATATGATAGGATTTGAGTAGTCTGAATACTTTGAATTAGATTTTTGAAATCAGTAATTAGAATTTTAGCTAATCTTCATTATAAAGAAAGAAGCTAGATCTGATAGAAGGTATAAAATAATAGAATAGGAAATGGAGGCTGCTAGGGTTTCGGTAACAATTTATTTATAGACAAGGGAACGGTTAATTTGGGCCAAAGTGGTTACAAAGAACCGAAACCCATTTCATTTCCAAAACGAAAATGGGTCATCCTATATATTGATATATTGGTTTTTAATACTTCTAAACCTAAAGGAACCAATTTTAGATCCTAATTCTATTGTATATAGAAGTTAGCTTTAAAATCAAACTATACTTATTTTTACACGTTAATTAAAACGAATTATTATTAAACTAAATTAATCACTTTCAAATTCTATATCAGGAATTTTCTATAATCATTCTTGATTAAACTAGATTCTAATAATCTTTTGAAATCCAATTTTTCATGTTAAACCCTAGATATAAATATTAAATTAATTTCAACATTTAAGTACGACCGTAATAAAACCCTAGTTCATTATATGTTAATTTCCAAAAAATTCTTTTATTTTGATTTAAATGTTCTTTATATTAAATCACAATTTCCTTTTGTATTTATTAGACATAAGTTTTCATTTAATTAAACTCATTACCCTAAAGTTAATGTCTTCTCTCATATTAAGTGACATATACCAATTAAATTAAATTCCATTGATTACAAAATTAATTTCAGAATGGATTAACTAAATGAGTGAGAAATAAACAATTGTTACATTTTATAGTAATTTGGATATCTATAAATTTGTTGTTTACAAACAAGGGTTATAATACCAAATAACCAATTTCTTATTCTATGCTAAAACCAATTTCAATTAAATAACATATAATTTCTCCTTTAATACATCATTTATGTTATTCCTTATTAATATTTATTATTACAAATGATTGAAATTACATTAAAACAATTATTGATTACATTCAATCAATATTATTAAATTATATCCCAATATGCGTTACCACCTTTCACTTCATTATAGTTTGTTATTTTAAAATTTTACTTAAGGTCAAAATTTATAATCTAATAAAATTCAAGTTCATAGATCATAAAATTTAATTTCTGACGGTTTTTAATTTCAAAGTCTTATTTAATTTAATATTTTTATTTGTCAAAAATACGGGTCATTATAATATTCGTAATATCCATATTAAAATAAAACTATATCTAATTTCAGTCAGCACTAAAAAACTGTTATTATTTCATAAATAATACTTGAGGGGTTATGTGTATATAAAAAGAGAATCTTTGTAAATTGATGCATTCACTAATAAGTATCATATGATAGCTCCCACTGTTTCCACCATTAGAACAATAGCTCATGAAATACGAGGTTTCGTTCATTTGCTTATTTTGGGATATTATTTCATCCACTGCAACTAGTTTACAATCGAAAGTTTCAAATTAAATATCTTGAACTCAAAGAAAAAAATTCACAGATGGAAATTTTTTATAAAAAAGGTATATTTGAAATAGAAATCACATTATACATTCCATGTTAAGAATCCACTAGTATTTTATACAATTCTCATTTCCTATGTCTCTTTATAAAGCAGAGGTGATCATTTACTCTTTATTCCAACTATGCCTAAGTTACATCTATTCTCGTGCATTCATTTTGCCTTTCCAAACGGCCAAAATTTTCAGTATGAAACTCTCTTATTATAAGACCACGTCAAATTCTTTACAAATTTGCATTTGGATATCCTATCATTTGAGGATATCAGATATGTTGCACTTTACATAAACTAATCAAACTAACATTTCAATGATCGAAATCTAAGTCCATATTGTAGATCTTGGTCTAGTTCTACATTTAACATGACAAGATCCTTATTGTAATCAATCGTATTGAATACATGATCTCACATATGGTTTACTTGCTCATTTTGAATGAATTTTCATCAAGATTTCTTATAAAGTAACTGTTCACTATACAACATTTATATATATTTGAATATGAATTAAATATACATATTTTTGTATTGCTTTAGAGTTCAAAACTCATAATGGACTATACATAGTCTTGTACAAATATAAGCTCAAGTACCAAGGTACGAATGTTTGAGTAGTTTCATAAGTTGGTTTTTGCATAGGTCCAGAAGTGATAACATGCCAAGAGATTTATTAGTATGTATATATTATATTTCTACATCAATCTTAATTTAGTTCATTTTTATATTTTAACCAATAAACTTTTTATTAATTTTATTAGTTACATAGATTTATCAGTGTAGTTTATTTTAACTTTATATAGTATAAGTTTTTATGATATTAGAATTGTAACGACCCATAAATTTTCGATAATTAAATCTGTTAATTTAATAAGTTTTGGTAATTTAGTATGGAAAGACATAAAAAATTTGTAATTTAATAATGAAATGAATGTTAAAATGAAATGTAACAATGGTAATTAAATAAAATCAGGATTACATAAAAATTTATAACATTTGGTTGTGAATAATGAATGCATAAGTGTAATTAAAAGTTAGGGTAACGATTGTTATAAGTTACCTGTTTATTTGATCTATTAAATTAAAATGGGAAATCAATTAGAATTAAATGAACTTTAATGTTACATTAATAAGATTAATGCAATAACTGAAAGTGTGAATGTAATAAAATAAACGGGAAATGTAAATTTATTCATAAGGTGATAATTGAGTTAATAAAAGAATGAAATTAGATGAATAATTAATTGGGACCTTAAATTTTCAATTGTTGTGTAAACTTGACAAAATCCAATATAACTTGAAATATAGTGATTAACACAAATAAAGATGGAAATTTGAGTATACTAAGGTAATGAAAGATAAAACAAAGATTAACTAGGTTATTGAGTAATAATGGATTTAATTAAAAGATTGAAAGTGAATCAAATCAATTTATTGAAATTAATTACAACTAATATGATGTAATTACAATTGAAGTTAAACACTGTAATTGGTAAATTAATTAACTTTGAAATTATATCTAAATTGGTTATAAAGGTTTTAAAATTTCTAAGGAATCTAAAAATGATGGAAATTATAAATTTTAGAATTTGAACTGATTTAATTAATTTAATATTAATTTATTTAATTAACTGAAGTATAGCCATTTTGGCAACTGTCTTGGATTTTGACGAAACTAATTTCATCGGATCTGTAACGATTAACTATTGTAGGATTTCAAGTTTTGTAGCGATTGAACTTGTTGTTTGATCGTACGGACTTGAAACACCTAGAAATTTATTGAAATCAATTTGAAATAAGATGAATTTATCATAACTTCTTCATACGATGGAATTAGGACTTGAAACTTGTTCCATTGAGTTTAAAATATTTGAAAACATCTATTTTGATATGACCCATTTACGTTCCGAAGTCGAAACGGGCTTTTCGGGTCATGTATCGTTCTATCCATCTGGTCCATTCTTTCCGTTTTAGCTCTACCTATAAATACCTCCTTACAAACCCTAGTCATTTCTTATTCCTCATTTTTGTACATACAACTCCATTTCTTCTCAACTCCTCATTCCAATGGCAGACAAACAAATTCTCCATTCAAATTAAAATCAAATTCCAAATCAAAAATTCAAACTCCTCAAACTATACCGAATTATATACCATTTCGAAGCTCTCGACGAGCACATCTCGGATCTGTAATTCGTTTTTGGATTTGAGTCGTGGTTTGGCCTGAAATTACTAATTTATTCTCGGCTGTCTATTATTGGGTTTACCGTTTAACGGTAGATCTTCGATTCAATGATGATCCGAGGCTGGTAGAGCATAGAGCACGATGTATGGAGTGGATCCATACGGTTCGTTCATCTCAAAGTGGTGTGAAATCACCGTAATTGGCCGAGATTCTCATGGCAGCGCTGCTTGTAAGGGGGCATCATAGTTGCTCGCGTGGGGTCTAGGGAGGCGTCGTGGCGAGGGCGGTTCAGTGGCAATCTCCAATCATGTGGTAGTTGAACGATGGAGGTGTGAAAATTGACCATTGTCATGTTTGTGTTGGCGGCTGCTGTTGAGGTTAGGGTTTGTTCGAAGATGGACGATGACATGGCGGGCAAAGTGTTCTTTTATTTTATTTTATTATATTTACGATTTCAAATCTTCTAATCGACATAACTTTTGCGTACGAAGTCCGATTCACGTGAGATTTTCTCCGCTAGGATTGTATTAAAATTTTGGATATTTTGACTCTGGTTTGGGCGGGTTCTAAGACTATTCAAATTTTGGACTTAAATTGGATTTAAACTCGATTTAAATTCAAAGGTGAGTGTTTAACCCACTCACAACTTCTAAAATTTATTATGTTTGTTAAATTTAATTTATGATGTGATTAGGAATTTATTTATGACTGTTTGATATATTTTAAATCATCATCTCGGTTAATTTGAATTTATTTGAATTAAATCGTTATTTAATTTATTATTGAATATAAATTGCCAATTAAATACCTGTCATCGATTATCAGTTCTATATTGATATTTATTGATTGATTTGGATGATGATTGTGATGGACGTTGATTGTTGATATTGGATGAATGAATGATGTTTTTTATATCATTATAAACTGCAAGTTCACTATGGATTGAAATGATAGATAGCCGAATAATCTATAGATTGAGGAAAAATAGTTATGGGTTAAAATGATAAACTCGAGCGATTTTATGGATGTTATTTATTTCGAGATTGCGGTTTGAAATGATATATAACTGTAAAATTTTAAACTGCGGATTGAAATGATAAATATCTGCATCACTTGACCCTAGGATAGAGAATTATATAAGACACCGGATTAGTTAAATTAAATGATTTTAAAATCCTTAATTTTTGAATGGAATTAAATGATATTTTGAAGTAAAATTTGATTTGTATAAATTGAAGTATTTTTGAAAAATCAATTTTTATGTTGAAATGTGAATTGGCTTAAAGATAATTGTTTTAAGAAATTAAATTGAAACGGTCTGATTTTGTTGAAATGAAATAAATAGTCTTAAATTGATATAAATTCCAAATTAATGTTCTCAAATATAAACTGTTTTAAATTATATTATTTCGAAGATTCTAAATTTTAAGAATTTCGGATTTATAAACCATTAACCAATATTAACGATATATTATTTTGATTTATTTTAAACCAATTTAATTTATTTTAAAACTAATTAAACCCTTTTGATTTATTTTAAATCTAATTAATCTATTTTAAGCTATTTAATCTATTTTAATTATATTCGATCTAATTTAAACTATTTAACTATCATAAATCAATTTAAAAGCATTTACCTATAATTAAACTGTTTAGAACATTTTAACTATTTAGACCTATTTAAACTAATTTCTAAAATTTTCAAACTAAGTACGTGGAAGAGTTTATAATCATTTCAATCGGTTTAAAAAGAGAATAAGGTTAAATGACGTTATAACCTAAGTTGGAATTTTGAATGTTATAATAAATCGAAATGTTGATTTTGAAGCAAGGACTTAACCTATTTTGGAAATAAGATTTTTGGAAGAAATATGATTTGAAAGTGGTACAATTTTTGAGAACACGATATTTTGATATAAATTGTGAATTTAACTTTGAAAGGAAATACAATTATCGAACTATGATTTCAAAGGCGAATATGATTTCGAAAGTAAGTAATGATTTCGAAAGTGATATGGTTTGAATTGAATATGTTATTTAGATATCAATTATGAAATGATTTTTGAAATGTAAAAGAACCATCCAGTGTGTAATAAACGACTGGTTGTTAAAGAGACCGGGATCAGATATTGTCATACTCTCTGCCAATACCAAAAATCACTTTGACAACTGTGTACGCGGTGGAGACTCCAGAATGAAGTAAGATGGTGGCGACGATCCTATAGGAGGTGTATACGTGGACACGACTCCCATGAGTTGGGTTTAGGTGACTAAAACAGGAGCAATCGATGGGCCAAGTGATGTTATTCCTCTGATCGGGCATACTCCATCAATCTATATTCTAACTTTGTGATTTATTCAATGGCCATCTTCAATTTTTATTCGGGAGTTTGTTTCGAGTTGGGTGGTAGTTGCGGTTGTGCGTTACCAACAGTCCGGAAGTGTAATTAGTATATCTACCCTGGCATTGCCTAGTTGTGCCGTGTCACCTACCCTAGTGTGCCTTCTACGAGTTTGTTTTATGTCGTACCTATGGGGTGTCCTCTGGCGGCACCATCTTACGGAGAGTTACGATACTATATAGACTATTGACATTATAAAATGCGTTACGGGGGAAAATGTAACGCCTTAACGCTATTTCAATACTTTACTGTAGACATATTATAATAGCGTATTGTATTACATAGTAGATAGTTTAACGGATCCTTAGGAGATGTGACTCCTGAGGATCTTTGAGTTACTACACTCACGTTAGACACTGGATAGGAGATGTAAAACCCCGTAAACATTTCTGATGTCGTTCCACTCATATTTATTTACCGTAGATTTAACTTACATAAGATCTTTTAGTTCTGACTCGAATGTTTTGTCTTTTCAATTCGCTCGGGTCATCTTGAGCATTTCAGGATTTGAATACTTATTTCTAGAGGACGAAGACGAAGATTGTATTAATATTATTTACTATATTACTCCACTGCATCACACTGTTCCGTTGCATTATTATTTATTATTTCTGGTACGTGTAACTCTGATTCTGCATTGTATGAGTATAATCAAATGTTTTGTAAACAGCTTCATAAACTGTTATTTGATTATTACATTTTGTCATTCCGTTGCAAGATTCTGTTTTGTTTTTTTCGTTCTCCTCCTTTTCTTATTCACCCCAATAACAATCCGCTCTTTTGTATGGTTTAAGTCTGACATGTATGGTTTATCGTCGATTTTAAACTGTCCAAAAAAGCGGGATGTTACAAGAATGGTTAGATGTTGCATTTCATCTCCCACTAGAATTTTATGTTTGAAAACCGTCATAAAAACATAAAAATCTTTCGATTTCTCTAGTAGCATTAGGACTGTAGGATGATTTTCACCCTAGAGGAGTGGTGAATAGGATGAGACTAAAAATTAATGCGGAAATAAAAATAATAACAGAAAGCAATGCAGAAAAGATCAAACACGGTTTTACCCAGCTTCGTCAAATACTGCCTACATGATGCCCACATGGTTTCTTTTAGAAATTAGGTAATCAAACGCTTACAAAAACATGTAAACTCGCCATGCCTGCTAACTCAATTAACCTAACTCTAAGCTCAAAACTCTGCCACAATTCAGCCATTGAGTTGCGAATTCTCAACCGCCCCGTAGTTTGTACCTAGTTACACAACTAGAAATTTACACAATTTTAAATAGAAAGTTTACAGATCAAAATAAACTAAAACAAAACCCTATTTTATAAGCTAAGCCCAATACAAATAAAAAAGGAGACCAGCCCAATATAATTAGAGAAAAACAAAATGTCTCCCCTTTATTTTTTTGGCTCATATACTCTGGTCGTTCCTTTAGTTGCTCTTCACAAATTAGGGTTTTGATGATTGAAGCCACTGCTTGAATTAGAAGTTTGAATTGATTACTAGTATGCTCTCATTCTTCAATTATATTTGATTCTTCTTATTCGATTGCATGTGGTTGCTTCAGTGACGAATTCGAATGTACTTTGTATTGGTACGTGATTTGCCCCTTTTCGATTTTTGATTATGCTCGACTTGTTTGTTTTCGATCACGGATCATTTGCCGATGACGTAATTGGGAATTTATAGGGAACAAAACCCTATTATTTCTTTCATATAATTTTATTTGAGTTCTTCAAATATTTGCTTGGCCATTCGATTCTTGCTTGAACGATGAGATGATTTTTAACTTGTTCATTTTATCATCCGTTGAATATGTTTTCGATATATTTGTGTTTCCTCCTATGACTTATTCATCGTCCGCTGACCTCCTGATATCTGACTTGTTCATTGGTTGACTTCATCATCCTTCGATTGTATATGTTTAAATATATTTTAATTTGCTAATTCTTTACTGCCAACAACTTATTCAACTGCGACCTTTTCTACTCCTTGACTTTAATCGAACTACTACTGATAGTTACGAAATTTTGAACTGCTACTGAGAATTTTTCTGAAGTTGTAAACAATTGTTAGACTTGTGACTTTACATATTCATTTTCATTCAATAACAAAGTGCACTTTTTAATTAAATTTTCTCTCCTAGTATTTTCACTTTCTTTCAAAATCAGAATTTCATTTTCAAGCGATTTAATTCTAGTTTCTGCTTTTTTAATTTCCTCTTCTAATGATGGACACTTATCACACTTGAGCTCTTTTTTATATAGTTTTGAACCAATTAATAAAGTTGCTCATTTACTTATATCAAGCTATCTCTTTGTGATTCAATTTTAGCGTACTTCTCCCTAAGTCTTTCAAAACAGCCATTTACTTCATGAAAATATATAAGCAATTGCAGCTGAGTAAGTTTTGATACCTTGCTTGGCTTGTCATCATCGCTGCCACTCGTTTTTCCTGAAAAGCACAAATTTGCTTTTTCATTTTCACTGCCAGTGCTTTCATTATTATCTTCATCATACTCGCTACTAAGCATGGCAATACGAGATCCTTTGACTTAGGAGGTTCCTTTATGAGTCACTTCAAGCATGTACCAGATTTCCTATGCAGTTAAACAATGTGAGACACGGTTAAGTTCAATTTGATCTAATGATAAAATAATAGGATTCATGGCTTTAGCATTATCAATTTGCAGTTTATTTTCAAGATCTGTCCATTGATCCATAGGTTTTCCAACTTCTTAATTATCTACCATTACTATTAGTCTCATATATCCTGTTTTAATAATATTACATGCATCTATGGTTTTCAGAAAAAATTTCATTCTATTTTTCTAGTAAGCATATTCACCATTGAACATGGGTGGTCTAACTATGGACTGACCTTCAGCAAAAGCGTTATTCAACGAAGCCATTGAAAAAACATCAAATTTTTTAACAGAAAAATGGTTTTTGTTCCTAGCTATGATACCACTTATAGGATCGTTTTTACCCTAGAGGGAGGGTAAATAGGGTGATACTAAAAATTAGTATGGAAATAAAAATAATAATAGAAAGCAATGCTGAAAAGATCACACAGTTTAACCCAGCTTCGGCAAATACTGCCTACGTGTTGCCTCCAAGGTCTCTACTAGAAAATGCGTAATCAGATGCTTACAAAAACATGTAAACTCGCGACACCTGCTAACTCTATTAACCTAAATCTAAGCTCAAAACCCTACCACAAATCAGCCACAGAGTTGCGAATTCTCAAACTACACCTCGCAGTTTGTACCTAGTTACACAACTATAAATTTACACAATTTGAAATAAAAAGTTTACAAATAAAAATAAACTAAAGCAAAACCCTATTTTATAAGCTAAGCCCAATACAAATAAGAAAGGAGACTGGCCCAATATAATTAGAGAAAAACAAAACGTCTCCCCTTTATTTTTTTGGTTCATATACTCTGGCGGTTCCTTTTGTTGCTCTTCATAAATTAGGGTTTTGATGATTGAAGCCGCCGCTTGAATTAGAAGTTTGAATTGATTGTTGGTATTCTCTCGTTCCTCAATTAGCTTCATTCTTCCACGATCAGTGTTATTCGATTGCAAGTGGCTGCTTTAGTGACAAGTTCGAATGGTACTTTGAATTGGTATGTGATTTGCCCCTTTTCAGTTTTTGATTACGCTCGACTTGGTTGTTTTTGAACTCGTGATCATTTGCCGATGTAATTGGGAATTTATAGGGAACGAAACCCTATTATTTCTTTCTTATAATTTTATTTGAATTCTTCAAATACTTTGCTTGGCCATTCGATTCTTGCTTGAACAATGAGATGATTTTTGACTTGTTCATTTTACCATCGGTTGGATATGTTTCCGATATATTTATGTTTGCTCCTATGACTTGTTCACCATTCGCTAACCTCCTGATATCTGACTTGTTCATTGATTGACTTCATCATCCTTCGATTGTATATGTTTAAATATATTTGAATTTGTTAATTCTTTACTACCAAAAACTTGTTCAACTGCGACCTTTTCTACTCCTTGACTTTCATCGAAATGCTACTGATATTTACGAAATTTTTAACACTTCAATAGCATTTGTGATGCCCCATCCCGAGACCCACATTAACAAAGAGTATTACTAGGTAATAGGAGTGACCATCTGTAACCTTGTCTTAAATTTCTATTGAATATGTCGATAAATGCTCTATATTTTTTCTAATTCAAGTGTATCCAATAAATATTTAATACAAAACCATAGGTGGCTATAGGATCTATCAGAACAAAATAAAACAACTCAAATGCATAACACATCATAGAACGGCAAACAGATATATATACATATATACTGATACATCCTAATACAATACAAATAATACATCATAAGTGGTATGACGACCATAATGTACACACGAGTCAAAAAATATATACATATCATAGTAGCGACACAAAAAGACTACAACAAAAAGGGTTAGTAGATACTTTCATGCGGAAGCAGAATAGGCTAAGTCCTTAAGGGTACCTAACTTGAAACACCTCGGTCTGACCCAAGTATAAAATACACAGGTCATTCTAGCTAAACAAATCAGTTAAAAGGAATATTAGATAACATAAGCATAGGATAAAGGTGACGTTTTTCCTAAATAAGAAGAAACAATAATAAGTATAAGCATGAGCATAAGTATGGTATGGTTACTCTAAGTGATGAGATGATATCAGTTACACAAACATATAATCTCAAAAGAGATAAGACAATCCATAAAATGCTAAATATAGTAAGCCTCATATCATCGGCATATCACAATCATCAATAGTGGTTTAGGGAAAATATAACTCCTAAAAAGGAGAAATCTCTAAGAAATCACCATCTCAAAAATACGCCACAAAGCAATCAAATATAACTCTCCAACATAAGAGAATATAATCCCAAATAAACACCAAAAGGCAAATCTCATGTAATAACGCCAATACGCAAATCTCAGTAATAATGCCAAAAGTCAAATCTCAAATAACGCCAGTGTAGGCAACTCAAATCTCAAATAGAACTCCCAAGAGCTCAAATTCTCGAAAGGTAATCACCACAAATATATATCGAATGGTTAAAAGGACCAATTTTGGAAAGGGATGATACACTAGGGAAAATAGTCAAAGAAATCATCTCAAAGATATAGCATGTGCTTATGGCCGAAGCCCGCCAAGCACTGTTCTCCAAAATAAGGCGCCATGTCTCTTAGACAAACGTCCTGAAGGACAAATAAATATGTCTCTTAGACAAACATCTTGAAGGACAAATACGTCGCAATGACAAACGTCTCTTAGACAAACATCCTTATGGACAAATGATCCTAAGGTCCAATACGGGAAAATATGTCTCTTAGACAAATGTGTCACAAACTCTCAGATAGGAACCCAAACAGTGTTAACATGTGTCCCATACCACAAGTTCACACTAAATGGTTTACTAATCATTAGTAAATTTCACACTCAAAGCGGTAAAAAAAATTACCACATCTCATTGGTAAACTCAGCCCGAAGGTCAAAACGATCAAACAAACAAGTTGGGAATTAACGATAAGATAAACGCACATGTCCCATACCACATGTTTTACCAAACCGTTTAATTCTCCTTCTCATTCAATCGAATAGTGCAAAAACGTGTATTATATTTACAAAATAATTTACTTGAGAAAAAAAGCTTTTAAAACCAATTTTCGAAATCAATTTAGAAAATTATATTTGAAAATTCCCTTATTATAGGGAATAAATAGATTTTCTATTTTAAAATTCCTTAAAAATATCATATAATAATTATAAAAGCTCATATTTTAAAAATTATTCCAAAGAAGTTTGGAAAAGTCCATGCTCAAAAACGAATAAAAATTAGGAAAATCACTCAACCCGATAATCGAATTCAATTTGAATTCAATTTTAATTCCAATTCAAAATCAACACAAATTTGAATTTCATATTCTCAAATTTTAGATAGCTTATTGATAGGCATCATAGCACTTCAAAACATCACATAACCATCATCAAAATCAAACAAGATAGGAAGGAAAACAAGCTAAAAACAAGTCGCAAATCAAAAGAACAAAGGCCAAACTACTCGTGCTTGGGCCAACAAGGGGTATACCTAGCCTAGTGGCCAGGTTTACCACTAGGTCGACTACCGAGTCGACTGCCTGGTCGACCTGGAAGGTGCTAGGTCGAACTGCCTGTCGACCCAGACTACGGACTCTTCTCCAGGTTGCTTTCCAGCCTTGTATTGATTTTCCAGGGTCGATCTAACATATCAAACGATGGAATTTTTGGATGAAAATTGACATGCACATGATTTAACATATGGAAAACACTTTGAAAAATATCCATCAGGAATTTGAGTGAAAATCAAAGAGTTATGGCCACTCAAAGTGGCAACCAAAAACAAGAAATTCAGTAAAACAATTGACAGAAAGATATACGTATATAGAAGTTATTTTCTTTCAAATCTTTACATAAGCAGGCTAGTTTCAGCTAGAAATGTAAGATGAAAAACTCACCTTTGTTATTAGAGAGCAAACTCGGACAATCGGTGGAGGAAAGTTTCTTGCTTTTGGGAAGCAGGAGCTTCTCTTAACCTGCTAGAACTCAAGGCAAACACATGCAATAGGAAAGGAAGAAATTAACAGTCAACTCTTCTAAAAACAAGATTTTGATGGGATAATGAGGTTTTGGAATGAGATTACCTTTTAATTTCACTCAAAATTGATAAAAACAACAACTTTTTTGAAAAAGATTTGGGTTTGAAAGCTTGGTTTGAAGAAAGAGGAGTTTTCTTTTACTGGTTGAAGAGGAAGAAGTTAGAACTCATTTCTGTACGTATAGGGAATAAGATAATGCTTATCACTTCCTAACTACAGGCTATTACTAGGCTAATGGGCCTTTGAACCCAAAATAAAAGAGTTGATAAATAGTCTAAGGTTTAATTAAACAACCCTTAACCAAAAATGTGCATATATCACATATACACAAAAACAAAAAGCATTTTTCTCTCAAGTTTTACACACAAAAAATATGAAAACTTGTATACTTATAAATGAAACATTTTATACCATATAAAAGAAAAATTTATTTTTAGAACATTTGTTATTAAAATCCTTTATTAAACAAAATTACACTATTTACTCAAATAAATGAATAAAACTCAATATTTTACTTCTAAAATTCCACAAAAATCATTTTCTTACTTGGAAAAATATTCCAAAACATTTCAAAACTTAATTTATAGCCAAAACATATTTTAAACCGATTTTATCTTTTATTTCAAATAAACCATCTTTAAAAATAAATTACTCCTCTTAAAATTATTAAAAAAATAAATGGGCAATAATTAATATAACTATTGAAATTTCTCTATAATAAAGTCATTTTTCAATATTTAAAGCCCATATTCCATTCATTATTAACCCAAATAAATAAAATAAAGTTCCAAACTTTATTTTTCTCATTTTATTTTCAAAATTCATTGTTTATTCCAAATAAACAATTAAAATTTCTAATTTTATTGTAATTTACCGTTATAATTTAATATTGATGGGTAATCTCAAAAACCAGGGTTGTTACAGTATTTTTTCCCCACTACTTTTTGAAACAATTTTCGACTTTGTTTGAACTCTTAATTATGATTATTATTTTTTAACACTGCCTTGTAGTCTCCTTTGTTGCATTTGTTTGCTCCAATGTTTGTTGGTCGTCTCTATGTAGATACGTACATATATGTATGCATATGTGTGTGTGATGGCTATGCTCTGTCCATTGTGCTAGTTGCTTTCGAATTCCATAATCATTTCCTTATATTTCATTCACTGTTTGATGGGTTACCCTATGTAGCTATCATTCCTAAACTGATACATGCTCCAACATATATTTGTACTACATGTTTAAAATTAACTTGCATATGAGCTTGGTTATTTTTGCTGGGTTGCTTGGACATTTTGCTTGTACCTGTTGTCATGTTGTATGTGTTCATTTCATTTCACCTGTCCTTGTGCACTTGTATTCTCTGGAGTCTTGTCTGGTTGCAGCCCTTTTGTTCATTCTGAAAGCCTGGATCGGTTTCATTTGAAGTCTTCATATGTTTTCCTTGTGCCTTTGTGCCATTTGAGATTTGGTGCACTTTGTACATTTGGACTTGTGAGCATGTTCTTGCCTGAGTTGTTGTCACGTTGAGTTGGTTGGTCTACACTGTGCTTTTGTATCCTTGACCATATACATTGCCATCGGTGTTTGGTCTCAATGAAGTCTGCATTGATTTAGAGAATTGCCTTGTATTTTGTTATCATGTGAAGTCTTGTTGTACCTGAAGTCTGGTCTGGTTCCATGTTGACCTGCTTGCTTTGTATTGTTGTGTTATTGCACTTCAGTGTACTGACCATTGCACTTGTTGTTGTTTCGAGCATTCATATTAACTTTTGGTTGTCTTGTTCTACTTGAAGTGATTTTGGTCTTGTTAGCCTAAGTTATGATAGTCTGGTTTGTGTTTTCAATTGAAGTTTGGTCTGTGTTCACCACTTGAAGTCTGGTTCAATTTGAGTCTGTCCTTGTAGTCTGAACATGTTGTTTTCATTTTAGAGACTGGGGCACTTTTGTCCAAGGTTTGCCTGACCATGTCTTATGCACTTTCATGATCTGGACTTGGTTCTGACATTTTGTTGCTCTATTCACTGGAATGCTTGCATTCATGATTTTGCTGTCATGTGTACATTTTGTGTTGAGGCTGATCTGTTGTTATTTGTATTTGAACTTGAGTTGAATCCAGCCTAGGCTTGGGTTAGATCTTATGCTCACATATCCCTGTAATTTCAACAAGCAAGTGTATATCAATGTGCACGACCTTGTGGCATGTACAGTGATACACTATGCATGTCATAAGTTGTTCGTGTAAGATGAATTAAAAGAAAATGATGACGAGCAACCCAAATAACTGAGGCATGTAATATTTTCAAACAAAAGCTTCATTGTGCACTGCAAAATATTTCTTTTTCAATTTTACTATGCCAGTGTTTATTTTACTGATAGTTCAGATGCTGGATACAAGTTGGAACAGAGTTGAAGATTAAATACGAGTGATGAGTGAATATATGTAGTGAGATGAAATTGTAAAGTGAAAGTTCTATTGTAATTGAAATTGTATTGTAATTGAAAACGTGTAAATGTAGTGAGAGCTCAAATTTGTACTATTTGAATTTGTAATAAAATATTTGTTGGAATAAAATACTTCTTGGAATAAAATATTTGTTCAAATAGGAATTCCGAGTCATTTATTTTATTCAACAAATATTTATTTAATTATATGGAAAAATAAAATAGTACAATAACAAATACATTTAAATGAACATATGTATGTTTATTATTATCAAACAAAAATCATAGGCTATTGTATTCTACAAGGACTTGCTTGTTTCAAGGTAAGAAAGAAAATAAAGATAGAACAGAATCTCATAAAAACAGAATAACATATATTATTTCAACATAAAAATTTTACAGCAGAAATTTAATACATTTATCACAGTTAAACATGGGCAGCAATAATACATGTCCTTACAAATGCAGAATGCAATAATACACGAGTATGGTGGAAACGGATAACAATCTTCAAAAGAATCTTCTAACTCCATGCTCCAAGCTCTTCCAGATTTCTTCAAACTAAACCTGACTACTTGGCAGCCCAAGAAAATTAAGGCACCCGGAGTTTAAGGGAAAATGAAAATAAACTCTGGGTCAGTCATGGGACTGTGTGACAAATTCAAAATATGCGTTTTGAAAAGAAAAGATATCTCATAAGACCACACCGCACATGAACACGAAACGGGTTTTTACCTCATGATAACAAAAAACATTTACTAAGTAAAATCATTTGATATTATTTTTAATGACATTCTTTTGAAAATATTTGCAAGTAAACTTATGAATCTTAGTCGAAATTATTACATTG
Organism: Allium cepa; assembly: GCA_030765085.1. NCBI lineage: Eukaryota > Viridiplantae > Streptophyta > Magnoliopsida > Asparagales > Amaryllidaceae > Allium > Allium cepa. The sequence goes on from CM060934.1 coordinate 324,322,644, forward strand.
GTTAAATTTGACGGCTTAATAGGCTTACAACTAAGTCCGAAGGCACTTATTGGACAATAGGTTTCCATAAAATGGCAGGTAAGTGACTACCATCCGTAAAGTACATCTCTAGAGGATGTACCGAGGATACAGAAACAATCCTTCGCATCTAGCAAGACCGGTCTATGCCTATTTGGCACTCATACATAGTCTGGATAGAAACCGAATATGGAATCACCTTGGCCTTTACCGACCATGAGGCCCCATAGCATACATCACATACCCGACATATAGAGAGTAATCTAGAAAGGTGATGATCATACTGTAATAGTTACGAACCACATAGCCTTACGGCGTATGCTGTTTAAGCCATTACCGGGTGATGAAGCCCCCGGTAGCAATTACCTTTCACATAGCACTTTTCGATTTGAATGCCACACCGTCATTCCATGGTCACACAACTAATTTATAAAAATGTATAACTCCTGAGCTTGTATGTCTTTGGAATGGGTGTTAAGCTAAGAGAAATTGCCTTCTCTGCCATCCAACAGATGATATGTTCATAGAGATTAATTTATGTAATTAGAAATGCAACGTTAGACATTCATCCATACAAGTTGTTCAGGAACAGGAAAAACCAAAGAAACTCTCCCACCACATCCTATTGGAAATTACCTTTAGGATTAGTAATGAGGATCCCTTGCATCGAAGATCTTCCTTGTCATCACTTTGAATACGTAAATTGATTTGAAGTGATCTTCGGATAAGAATCACCTAAATCCAACCTTGGTTCCTTTAAACTAATCATCGATAAAAGTAATGTTAAGTAAATAGGAAATTATTCTTTTGATTTACTACTTCCTTTTTATAAAATATATCTTCAAGATATATATATATATATATATATATATATGTATGTATGTATGTATGTATGTATGTATGTATGTATGTATGTATGTATGTATGTATGTATGTATGTATGTATGTATCTCTTTAAAACATTTCTTTCCGATATATACGGAACCATTAATCCTCTCTTTGGAAAATCATTTATTTAAATCTTAACAAAGATTTCTTAATTCCAAATCAAATTTTTGATTGAGTTGAAACCATGTTATCTTGGATGTCAATTCCAAAACCAGTAAATATTAAGTGAGCAGAATCTATAGAAATCATCTAATTCTACTCAACATGAATTTTCGTATTCAACCAGTGCTGGGGCGGAATAATAGAGAAATCACCTTTTAAATTCCACGAATAGTATGAGTTCCCTCTTCGGAATTTAACACCAAGTATAAGAAGATTACCTCCATAAAATCAAAGTTATTTATATTTAGAAAATTATATCCTTTATACTTTATAAAATTTTGATCCGAGTAAATCAAAATTACTATTCTCGCCTTCGTTCCAGTTTGGATAACCAAGGAGAGAAGGAAACTGGTTTTCTAAACTTAAGCCCAGACACTATATCTCTGTCACCCATAAGGTGGTCAAGTTATTTGATCGACTCTAAATCTTTTAACATTCTCAATTAACTTTTAATTATTTATTTAACCACTTCATAAATCCTTCAAATCAACTTTAAAATATTTTATTAATCATTTAAAAATATTTACAAAATATTTGAAAAAGAATGGTTGTGACTAGAACTATATTTCAAAAGTTATAGAAAAGTGTGCGAATGGTGCTTTTTAAGCTATACTGATCAAAACGACTTTCTACCATTTGAAAATTCATTTTTATAACTCAAATAAATTTTATAACATTTTAAATTATTTTTACAATTTATTTCATATTTTTAAACAATTTTAAAATATAATTTTTAAAGAAATCCTTTTATGGATTTCGAATTGCAAAACTGCCATTTTCTCAAAACTTGTTTTATTCATATCTCAAAATATGCTTATCGAAATCTCGATATTCTTTCTTTGTCTGAAATTATGGATATAATAGTTCGAAAAATTCTTATCTTGAAGAATTTCGAGCTATATTCCATTATATATATTCGGTTGACTTTTACGGCGCGATATCGCGAACTACCGTTACACGACGCGCCTGTTTTTTGACTCAATTTTCAATATTCATTTAAACTTTGCCAAAATACTATTTAATATTTATAAAACATTTCTAAATCATGTTGAACCATTTTTAAGAGGTTTAAACATTTCATATACACCATTTCATTCAATAAAGGAAAGTGATTTCCTTTATGCTTATCGATATGTATTAATGTGACTTACATATATATTCAACAACCATATTAAACAACCACTATTAATAAGCATATCCAAACATATATATCATCTAATAATATATATAACTACAGTTTAGGAGTTTTCTCACCTTCATTTTCCCTCCAGCTAGTTTAAAATTGACTATAGCTTCGCTATCATAAAATAAAACTCCACAAAATTGAACTCTTCGATCTTGAATGGGCTTGGCCTTGGCCTTGGATGCTCACAGCCTTGGGTTTGCTTGGTTATGGGCTCGGCCTTGGCTTTGGGGAGTGGTGGTCGTGGGTCTAAAAGTGGTATGGGAGGATTTTTGAAGTTGTTTTGAGATATTTTACTGCTATATATAATATACTTATTTAATTTGTTTTTGAGATATTTTTCTCCATAACTTCGTTAACATAAGAAGCCATTAATAAGCTGGATAATATGGAGAAGGAAGTGAAGAAAATTGTGTGAAAAATATGAAGAAGAGTAGGGTATTTATAGGATTTTAGGATACCAAAATATCGTAACATGGATGGACAAAATTACCCCTTGTCATCCCCTCCTAGCCACCCTAAAAATGCACGACAGCCCCTCCCCATGTGATGGATGATGTGGAGGTGATGGTGGTGATGATGGTGGTGTAAGGTGGATTTGATGTGAGAAGATGTTTGCTTTTTTAAACTTATAAATATCTTAGATATTTTTCCATATTACCATACGTAAATGTATTTCTACTTTTCTACCATTGTTATATGTATATGTATATGTATATGTTGATATATGTGTGTGCATGCCACAAAGGTGCATAAGTTACATAAACAACGTTGTATAACTTATATACGTTAGACCGTTATGAATTTTAATTCGGATTTCCGGACATATTTTCACTTACAAATTAACATACATATATTTGTAAAAAAATTGAAAACTATTTTTCTTATCATTTTAGATGAATAAAGATGATCATATTTGAATTATAAAACCCTATGAATTAATATTAATAATTATCTGCAAAAATAGTTATTATATCGATAAAGCGATACGAATTTCCTTATATTTTCAAAATCAAATATATATTTTAATAAACTATTACAAAGGATTTATTATCACTTTATAAATTTTTAAAATGAATCGTTTTTATCATTTAAAAATAATTATTTGAATAATTATAATAATTATTAAGTCGTTAAATCTCAATTTAAATTCGCAAATCTATATTTGAATATAAGGGAATCGCTGATGATGTCATAAATACATTTTATTTTTCCAAAAGTAAAATAATTAATTTTATTTCATATTCTTGCTCAATTATAAAAATAAGTGTCTATTCCAGCTCCGTGCATGATGTTTTACGATTATAGAGCTGTCTATCAATAAAATAGTTTTTGCCCATTTTATCGATATATTCCCAAAGGAAATATTTTCGTGAATATTTTTCAAAACAGGTTCATTATTATCATTCATTTCACAAAATTTGATCATCTGAGTCTGAGGCCTTGGCGCAGTGGTAAAAACGCCAGGCTGTTGACGACAAGGTCGGCAGTTCGATCCCTGCCTCTGGCATATTAAACTGTGCGTTATGATGATTCTTGCAAACCTCTGTGCTGCCTACTTTGTAAATATAAGTACCCAGTTTCAAAAAAAAATTGATCATCTGCAAAAAATAATCTACATTTGAATATTTAAAAATAATTTAAATATCTTTAATTAAAATGATCAAACTATGGGTCGTTATATTCTTACTGTTCCACTTATGTTTTTACATATATAGTAATATAAGTTTAACTTATTTATAACTGCTTTATTTTAATTAACTAATATAATATGTATACATATACATATAGTTTTATTAATTAAATCATATTTAATTAATTTTAGTCTTATTAATTAAATCATATTTATTTAATTTCAATTTTCAAATTATATTTCCAAGTGTTTTGAAATCATATTTAAATTTATATTTCTAAATTTATTAAAAAGAAGGGTAAAAAACAAATGTCGTTAATATATTATTTACTATAAACCCAAAATATTGTATATTTAGCTTTATTTTTAACATTCCTTTTTAACGATTTTCTTATTTATAAACTATCATTTATGACTTTTAAAACAAAATTTATCATCCTGGAAGATAATAAATCAATTTAAAATGTTAATCATCCTAAAAGATAATTGATATAACTCTTTTATAAATTTGAAACCACATTAATTATTCCAAAAGAAGATTAATCGAATTTATAACCCTTTTTATATACTTAAAACAACGTTAATTATCCCAAAAGAAAATAAATCATATTTATGAACTTTTTATAAATTTAAAATAATATTGATTATCCCATGTATAATTAATCAAATTTATAATTTTTTAATAGATTTAAAACAACATTAATTATCCTGAAAGGATAATTAATTAAATTTATAAATCCTTTTACAAATTTTAAATAACCCCTATCCTTTATTTCAAAATTCTTAAAATACTTAAAAATATAGTTTAAATAATTTTCTAAGTGCAAACACGCGACTAAACATTTAATTTGTAAAGATACAAGCAGAAGTTTAATACACATAAAGGTTTAAGGAGATGATATTTCATAAGTGACGATATATCGATAATCGTTGTAATAACACTTACAAAAATCAAACATTGGGTCATAAATACTTCAACTAAACATCAATATAAGAAATGTACGAATATAAGTAAGATGCATATAACAATAAATTAATAATGGTGAGAAACCGTTTAGTGCCTCTCTATAAAAGTCCCTTGCAAAACAATGTTTATTCATGCAATTCGCTTTTCAAGCGGGAATTCAAATCCAAACAAATATCTATAATAAAAAAAACATATCATTATCAACAATTTACAATCAATAGCTAATATCTGATTTATTAATTAATCCACATATTAATTAACTTCACAAATAATCTTTTTACTTTGCAAACACGGAACTGTAATTAATTCTATTCAATAGATGTCCAAAATAATATGTTCAATTTAATTATAGCAGAATGGTGTTTTATTATGCTAAATAGATATCACAAACAAAGTATAACTAATTTAACTATGTAAACATAATTAAATTAAATCATACAATTTTATCGTCAAGTTATACTTCATTAAAACTATTAACCATCATACAAACATTCAGCAATAATCTACAGCAACACAGATATCATATAGTTTATTTAGAGATGAGTAAACCCACCAAAATTTCAATTAACGCTTTTGTGTTCTAGTTTGATTAAAAATCGAGCGGCGTTCTATTTTAGCTCAAAATTCTATCAGCCCCAAATTCAATGAATCTAAATCCAATGCATTGATAATATCGAAATGAGTCCAACACAAAAGATCGCGTCCAAATACAACCTCATGTTGAAAAGTTATCTAGATTATAAGATTTTGGATTAATTGAAATAATTAATTAATTAATTAACTAACTAGTCGCCTCATAAACTCATCTGCCCCAAAATTAAAAGCGTGCAAACATAGACGCTGATACTCCCTCCATGGCCCACCTTCCCTCCACCTAATATCGCACCACGCTCGATGAAACGATGCGCATACAACTCCGACGAACTTCCCTTCCTCATCTCTACGCAACGCACACCACCATTCAAATCGAAGCCCTCTCCTACAGGAGTTCAACGGATCTAGTATTGCGATTTTTAGTGGCTTAAATCTCAAGATTTTGATTTTTAACCATTGAGGCCTAGGTTTTAAAATGCTTATAGCAAATGGACAGAGGAAAAGAGGGAAAGCAGGAAAATGTGGAAAAGTGGTGTATTGAAGTCTACTTAAACCAAAACATCAACATAACTTCCAACTTAAGCTGAATAAATACTTCAAGCCACACACCTCAACAAGATCTAATCAACGTTAATGGTGTTGAAAAAATTTGAATTTGCTTTGATTTGGAAAATGTTCGAAAAGAAGGTTTTTGCGGTATCCCACTGCGTAATATTCCATTTGCACATGGTCCACAAACGACAAAAATAAAAATATGATCGTGCACCAAAATGTGACGCTATCACAAATCAACAATAAAATACACGGGTTATTTCATTCTGTGAAATTTCAAAAGTATCATCGTTCCGTAAAATATGTCAAATGAAAATCTGATTATTTTTCAAATTAAAAATTATGAAAAAATTCAATAAATTCATTTAAAAATATGTCATTAAAATCAAGTCGTTTTATTAACAATTGATTTCCTTATTATTTATTCGAACTATTTAATATTAAATAAATTTACAAAATAAGTTCTCCATTATCATTTATTAATCAAAAGGAGTGAAGTAAGGCTGTTAAATCGATTCAATTAATATTTAATTTACAATTCAAATATTTAAATAATCCCTATATTTGAATATAAGTTATTTATATTTAAAAATTATTTAAATATTTAATATTATTTAAATATTCAAAATTAAAATGATAAAATTTCAAGATGTTACATTCTTCCTCCTTAAAGGAACTTAGTCCTCGAAATTTCTAAAGGAAGAAAATTTCTCCAAACCCTTAAGGTTTAAAAACTATTAATTAAAATGAGTTATTAAACATTTAAAGTCTTTTATGTTATGGAAAATTTCGGTAGCACCTCCTTTATGCGGCCAATCCGTAAAAACTACAACTAACCACAGCTGGCTCAAATCAACAAAGAAAACAAAGCCAAGTGGCCTCCCATATCTGGGACATAAAATCATCAATAAATTACAATTTCCAAATCTATTACATATCCCTTTTGCATTCAAATTGATTTTTGCAAGCAACTCACAATCTTGATGCAAATGTTGGTGCGCAAGAAATCAAATAGTAATCTCTTGTATCCTTGTGCCTATCTTGTACTTAAATAATTCAAAAGAGAATCATGCAAGCAAAAGAGCAATATACTAGCAACATATACAATATAACAATTACATGTGACACAGCAACATGATGCAACTCATAATAATGATGCAACTCTAGTGATATAAAGCGACATGCAACCAAAAGCAATATAACCATATGCAACAAAATTATAGAGAATACCCTGTAGCAAAATACTAAGCATCCAATCTTTTCAAAAGATAAATTTAGAACTAAATTCTCGGGTTTTTATATTCAAAATATATTTTCAAATCCTTCCAAAGAGAAAATATTAAAACCAAAATCAATAATGACAAGGAGTAGGTTCCTCGTACAGAAGCATGGTATAACTAATGAATCAAAACAATATGGAGCATCCATAGGAATTATGATTCCTCCTAAAACAATAACTATAGTGAACAAATATACTTGGTGAGTCTTCCAAATCAAAAACCCCCATTCGCCTAACTTTATTCATAACCAATAATATTTGAAAAATCACTTCACAAAAACTCCTTTCAAATCTGTGTAGTTAATCCCCGCTATTACCCCGCTATAACCCCGCTATATCTCATAGCGGATTTCTACCGCTACGATTTTCCATATAGCCCTAAAATATAGCATTTCCTCTTAAATCCCCGTTATGTCCCGTTATTCCCGCTATATTTTGCTTTCGCAATATCTTCTTTAATAAAATGAATTAAAAAAATGCATTTATACATTATAAAAATTATGAAACTAATTTATTTGATTTAATTTTTAACATAATTTCAGAAATGAAAATACTCTAATATTCTACTAAATTCAATTAGTTACATAACAGTTTTACGTTTATTTAAAGTATATTCGCACATATTTTCTGTTTAAAATTATTTATGTATTAATTATAATTCAACTGAACGATAATTTTTCATTTAATCACCATTTATATATTTGTAAAAACATTAAGTACGAGTTTTATATGCTATTTTAGAGCCATCCGCTATATCTCGCTATATCCTCCTTGTATCCCCGCTATGATTTTTTGCACATCCACCGCTTCGAATCTGCCTAGCGCTTTAACTGCACAGTTTCAAATATCATGAAATAATAATACTTTACCAAAGTTTTAAAATAATATTATTATTATTTCTTTCACACATTCTTCGAAATCACTTTTTCAAAAGCACCGGGATTTAAGTCATAATAAACAACAACTTAAAAATCCTCTGTTTATAAATTCAGACTTTATAAACTATAGTATATAAAATCACACTATCAATCAAACAAGTTCCATAACGGAATAAAATGACACTTAGCATTATTTAAAATTTTAAATGAATAACAAAAAAAGATCTATAATTTTGCTTAGGTTCATAACTTTCTCGATCGTCCAAGGATATAAATAATTTATTGAGCGCACTCATCAGCCTTTGGTTATTACGCAGAAGATTATCTAAGCTCCATCAAACAAAATTGAGACTAACTTCCCAAACTTTCCTAAACCACACAACAAATAATACAAATATAATTAAATCTGTGTGATGTACATAAATCATCTATATGCAATATCTGATCCGATCATTTTCTCGAATACATAAACTTTACTTTCGAATTAGTAGCACTCGCTCGACCTCCCTAGTGCGGACTCCAATCAGGTTTCTTGATTAGAAACTTTCGTTATCCTTACATAACCATATAATATGATAGAAAACTTCAGTATCAAGAATTTGAATCAAGTGCCTGCTTTCAAGAATCAAGCGAGAAATCCTTTTACAGACTGGAATGAAACACCCTAAAGTTATGTACTCGAACCCTAGGTCAAAATTCATGCGAATAAAATAATCTATGTACAACTTACGTACTTAATCGTATTGGTTTCTTAACTACACCAATCTCTTTCTAAACCACTTTCATTTTCATTTATAGCACCTTATTCAATATGAAAATTGTTTATGAATTACTACATAAATTTTTACTTAAGTTTATGAACATTTTATAAAGACACATCTTTATAAAACATTAAATTTAAAATTTTACTTCACTTTTATTTACATTTATAATACTCTTCTACGTCCTAAGAGTATATACTAAATGTCAAATTTATTTTATTTATTACTATTATTATTATTATTTCAAAATTCAAATGGAGGCCCAAATAAAATATAGTTCTTAAAACTGAGTTGACTACTTCGACCTTTTTAGCCTGATAAGTAGCTAAGAAAAGTAGGATGCCGGTATCCAACTCAGTCTCAGAGTCTACTTTCCTTAGACATCCCTAAGGTGAAGCTGTTTACTTAGTTGGCCCAATAACATCAAATAGTTTATAAGAATTAGATGTTTAAACAAAAACTATAGTTATAATAAAACAATGCTTATTGAAACCTTCCTATCTAATTTAACCCATTTAAAACTTGAGTTAAATTATCTCTTTTTTATTTAAGGTTTAAAATTTCATTTATCAAAACATTCTTCTAAATAACTAAATTTTAAATCAATTTCCTTTAAGGAAACTTAAGAACTAAATACTAAGTTTTTATTTCAAAATCCATGTTGAAATCATACTATATATATTTCTATATATAAAAAAACTTTGTCAATTTATTCACTAACACTCACTTTGAGTTCATTCAGATTCAAACTCATTTCGATCATACAATGATAAAGAGAATAATTTACTAAGAGTACTACAATGTTCGCATAAGCAAACATTTGATCGTCACTTAGAAGATTATTCGAATTACTATAAAATTAAACAAGATGTTTCCCCAACTCTCCAAATAAAATGTATCTTTGTTAAAAATTCTCTTTGAAATATTTATACTTACAAATATTTCTAAGTAATACTACTATTACTTATCTCAAAATCTTTTTGAAATCATTTCAAACAATACCGGGATTTAAATTCTCAAAAACTCTTTTTTCTTATAAAAAACCTTTTATAATTTATATAAATCATTTTATATTCCATACTCATATAAAACATACCTATCTAAAATCATCTTATATTATAATAACTTTCTTTTATTATAATAAACTTTTCACAAATATTTATCCTCTAAGTGTCCTATCTTTCCATTTAGATTATATTAAGTAATTTTATTAAAAGATGACTTTTAACGTGACAATTTCATCGTACACTTTATAATTAAACTGTGAAAGTTAGTTCACAAGGGATTTGTTTTAATGTACTCATAATTATCAAAACAGTAAATGCCCATAAACTAATCGAGCATAAATTAATAGCCAACAAAATTAATAGTCAACGCTCCTAACTACACAAGTATGACAAATCAAACAATAATGATAATAAATAAATATCATCATTTCCAAACAAACACAACATAATTAACTATATCGATTAAAAAATTACTCCTTTATACATATACATAAATATAATCCTAGGTAAAATGTTACATTTACCAATTTTCAAAAATCAATATCATGTCAATTTGCTCTGTTCAAGTGTTTAGAGCTATCAACGTTGTGGCATCTCATTTCTCTACCAGAATTCATAAACCACTCAATAGACCAATTAACACAATATGTTTTTTATAGCAATAACAAATACGCTTTTGTATATATAATACTCTCAACTCATTCTAGGATGCCACTTACCCTATCTCAAATGAGTTTACCCCATTAAAGCCAAGGTTTTCGCTTAACCTTCAGCTGTGATACCAAATGTTACAACGCACCTTATCGACCATCGAAAGTTGACACTTAATACAACCGCAACATTCAAATGCCGAGCATCTAAGTGAGGAAAAGGCAGATTGTTAGGGTAAAAAGAAAAAAAAATTAACAGGGGGAAACAAAATCTCATAGCGAAATGATGACATATAATATAACAAAAACAGTAAATTCTGTCACTCTAAAATACATGGTATATCAGAGTTAAAAACAAACCTTATCGGCCTGGACAGTTATAACCTCTTGACCTTATAATTGCTGATGGATATACATATAATACAGTGGAAAATAAAAATACTAAGGCTGGTGAAAGTCCATCTCTGCTCCATGAGCTCCATGTCCAACCAATGACAATCTAAAAAAAACTCGGTCTGACTCGAGCACTATAATAAAATAACTCTTGGATCACTCTGGAAAACCAGCATGAGAAAAATCAAGAAATATGGTGAACATATAATAATTCTATGAGACCATGCCGCTAGACATAGAACAGGTTTTATCTCACAAGAACAACATCCACGGATGAAAGAATGGAAACAAGTCGGAACAAAATCAGACTTGAAAGAATGGAAACAAATAATTAAGCATCGAGAAGAACTCCAGAAATTTCTCGATGTAATTAAGAAAACGATTCAAAGATTCAGATCAAATAAGGAAAAGGAATTTTTCCAACAATAACCAAGAGGGTGCACCCTCTTACCAAAAGTAAACCTCTAGAAATATACTTGAAAACTGTAATGGTTCTCGAAAACCTTTAAGCCGGATCCTGCCAACCTTACCAAGAATCCAAGTATTTCCCATCTTATTGTGGATATAACCGAAACCAATGTAGAGTAGATGTGATAAATACCCAATTGGGAGCAACCCTACATAGCTTGGCCCTGACTCGCTCTTTCGTTTTAGTCATTTCCATAAAGGATATCAATGCTCAAATAAGTAACAAATTGTCTTAAATATACGAAACTCAAAGAAGATAACAGAACCGATAATCAATAAATCAACTATCCAGAATAACAAAATGTCGCGTATGAAAATTTAATCTCTTAAAACATTTGACTCACACTTGTGCTTGATTGTCACATCATAAATATTTGTAAGAAAATATTCTTTTCAAAGAGAAAATTTATTTTTCTAAGTTTACTAAAAGAAGGGACAAAAAAATGTTATTAAAACATCGATTACTAAAGATTTCTTTTCAAAGATTTCCTTATTTATAAAATATCATTTATGATTTTTAAAACAACATTTATTATCTCAGAAGACAATAAAAATATTTAAAATATCTTTATAAATTTAAAAAAATGTTAATCATCCTGAAAGATAATTGATATAACTCTTTTATAAATTTGAAACCACATTGATTATTCCAAAATAAGATTAATCAAATTTATAACTTTTATATATTTAAAACAATATGAATTATCCTGAAAGAAAATAAATCAAATTTGTAAACTTCTTATAAATTTAAAACAACATTAATTATCTTAAAAAATATAATTAATCAAATTTATGACTCCTTTTATAAATTTTTAAAAAATACTTATCCTTTATTTCCACATTCTCAAATATACTTGAAAATATAGTGTAAACAACTTTCAAAGTGCAAAAACGCGACCAAACATTTAGTTTACAAAAATACAAGCACAAGTTCAACACAAACAAAGGATTAAGTAGATGATATTTCATAAGTGACGATATAGCGATAATCGTTGTAACGATACTTATACAAATCAAGCAGTATGTCATAAATACTTCAAACAAATATCAATATAAGCAACACAATAATATAGGTAAGATGCATATAAAAGTAAATTAATAATGGTGAGAAACTCCTTAAGGTCTTGCCACAAAATGACCCTAAAAACAATGGTTTATCATGTAATCCGCTTTTCAAGCTGGAATTCAAATCCAAACAAACAATCAAGCAATAATAACAACATATTATTATCAACAATTTGCAATCAATAGCTATCATATCATGTAACGTCTCGAAAATTTTAAAATATTTAATTTATTTAAATATTTAGAATTAGTTCAAATTTAATAAATAACAAGAATATAAATTTTTGGTAACGACTCGATTTTTAATGGCATATTTTTATTTTTATTTAAGTTATTTTTCCATAATTTTTAAATCATAAAATATTTAAATTATCATTTGACAATGTTTCGTAAACGATGATATTTTTAAATTTTACAAAAAAGGATAACCAGTATATATTATTATTGTTTTGGATTTGTGTCGCTTTTTTGTGCACTATCGTATTATTTTTTTGTCATTTGCAGCCTGTGCGCGAATGAAATTCTGTGCGGCAATGTGTCAGAAATTCAATTTTAAATTAAATTAGAGATTTAGCTTTATGAACATGCTTACCTTTCTTTTCCTCTAACACTGTTCTATTGACCGTTTCATGAAAACAAAGAAAACAAGTAATCCACCTTTTTTTAAAATCCAAAACAAAATAAATACTCAGCTAAAATTCGTAAACAAGAATCTTTGAGTTTGGGATGGTGAGATCTACAAGCCCTAGGAGTTTGGATGTTTTTGGCAGTGCTTAGGAACTCGACGGTGAAGGTCGGGAGCAATTTGTGAGCTAGGGTTTTACTTTTATCAAGCTATGGTCATTGTTAAACAAATCAGAGGATGGATTGGTGTTTGGCATGCGAAGGAGCACTCATCGGCAAAGTCTGGGATTGTCTGAAGTAGAGGAGTGATGCGCGACTTTTTTTGGGCAGCAGTTCAACCTATATAGTTGCGTTTTAATGGGAGGGTTGGGCATATCGTGAAGGTGGACGGAGCTATCGATATGGAGTGTGTTGGTGTTGTCAGATTTTTGATTCATGGTGTGGTGCTCCATGTTGAGGTGGAGCGTGCACAGTCTGGCCATATGCAGGCGATACGAAGGAGAGGATGGAGGGAGTATTGAATTTGGGAAAGATGATGATGTGGAGGGTAATTGACTTGTTAATTAATTTATTAATTATTTTAATTAATCAAAATCTTATAAAACTAAAAAAATTCTCATATGAGGTCTAATTAAGGCAAGTTTTATGTGTTGCACTCGTAATAGTGATAGCTACGCGATGGGCCTAGTTTCATCAAATTTGAAGCAAGTGAAATTTTGGACTAAAATTGGACGTCGTTCGATTTTAGTTCAAATTGGAATTGTAACGACCCACCTTTTTGGACGGTTTAAATAGACAATAAACCACCCAAGTCAACTCAAACCATTCAAAAAGGACGATTGTTAATGGGGTAAAATAAGAAAATAAGAGAAAATAAGGAAAAACAAATACAGAATCTCACAGTGGAATGACAAAATATAATAATCAAGTAAACAATTCATGAAACTGTTTTATAAATAACATTATATTACACTTTTACAATACAAATCAGAGATATACATACAACAGGTATAATAGGATAATGTAGTGGAACAACATGATGCAATAATATATATATATATATATTATACAAATCTCCGTCTTCATCCTCCAGAAATAGAGTCTTCAGCGCTGAAATGCTCAGGCTGACCCAAGCATAATGAAAGACAAAACACTCGAGTCAGAACTAAAAGATCTTATGTAAGTTAAATCAACAGTAAATAAAAATGAATGTAACGGCTTCAGAGATGTTTATGGGATTCTACATCTCCTATCCATTGTATAACGTGCGTGCAAAAACTTAAGAGATGTTCGGGATTTCCATCTCTTAAGTATCCGTTAAACTATTTCTATGTAGTAATATACGCTTTATATATAATATCTATCAGTAAAGTAAAGTATTAAAATAGCGTTAAGGCATTACTCATATACCCATTAACACATTTTAAAAATGTCATAGTCTATACAGTACTGTAAACTCCACCAAACCGGTGGGCTATCAAGGAGCACTCCATAGGTCCGGTAAAAAACAAAATCGTAATGGGCTCGATAAGGCATATGACAAGGCACGCGAGGCCATGCCCAATGTAGGATTCTACCGTTTTACACTCCTGGACCTTGTGGTAACGCATAGCAACTACTACCGCCCACCTCGGAACACTCTCCCATAATAAAATCGAGGGGTATCAATCAATCACAAAGTAACAGATATGGTATCAAAGAAATGTGCACGACCGGAGGAGCGACCTCACTTGACCCGGTATAGCTCCTATTTTAGTCATATCAAGCTGACCTAAGGGGGTCAGCGCTGCATTCATACCTCATATAGTAGCGTTCGCCAAACCATCCTACTTCATTCTGTATTCTCCACCACATGCACAGTTGTTAAAGTGGTTTTGGAATTGACAGAGAGTATGACAATATCCGACCCTGGTCTCTTTAACAACCAAATGCTTACTTTTTTCACACCGTGGTCATTTTATAAAACAGTTATAATAATAAATCCGAAAAATAGTTTATATCTTTCATATCAAGATATCCATGTACTTATTTCAAAAGTATAAAATATATTTATAAATACCGAGGAAGATTTCTTTCAATCAATTTCGAAAATAATTTATAAATCTCTCTTAAACCATTTATAAACTCAAGTATATATGCATGCCTATGTGGGCCTGCATCTTGCCATTAGGGAATTTGGACTTTACATAACATAATATTTATATTATCATTTTTGAAGAGCACGATTATTTACTTCCCTTCATCACAAACTAATGATTACAATATTTACTATTGTTGACTTAGATTTTAACTACAATTTCTTTCCTTTATTAAAATTTCATAACTGAAATTAACCTTTTTCACTCACTTTCATACTTCTTTCATTTCAGGATGGATCAAAGTTCTTACCCAGTCTATGTCACTCACATCTTCCACCAAGAACGGAGAACTATAATTAAGAAATCAATATATTTATGAGTTAGATGCTTAGTTTTTTTATTATTCAATGAATGTATTTTCAGAAGGTCATGTGCGTACTCCTCGTACTTATTTTGTAAATGAAACTAAACTTATTTTACTTCTTCATAGGATAGTTTTTTTTACTAATTCACTATGTAGAATAATGTATTTACTATTTCCTTAGTGATTCTAACTTTGATTTGTATCTAAATGACATGTTTCATATTTTGAGTTCCAAGTAAGATAACAAAAGGCAACAATATTATTTTATTTGAGAATATTGAATCCATATTCATTATGAGAAAGTATAAATAAATGCATACATAGAATAATATACATGAACTATACTCATTTTTAGTTTCAGTTATTACACTTTGTACATATCTTCATACAATAAGTGAAAAGAATGGAAAAAAACTTACGTAAATATAGTAACTTACTTTATGGTACTAGCCATACTTAAATTTTCTGAGCAAAGCACCAAACCATCATTAACTATTATTAAAAAAATTAATAATTGATAGTTGCAAAAAAATGTGAGGTAGTTAAATAAAATAAAAGTTTTAACTATAAAGAAAATAGTGGAAGCACAAAGTATCAGCCAGCTCGAGATTTTTTGAAGGAGAAGCAGTGTGGGTTAGAAGAAGATGAAGTAAAAGCATTAAATGGTGACTTCATACTATCGAAGCTATCATAGTTTATGTGTCTGCTAACTTGTTTTCTAAACAAATTTTTGAAGGAGAACCCAGAGTGAAGGTTGCGTAGTTGGTTCAACATCTGGATGATGCAATATGAAGTCAATTTCATCTTGGTCCATCAAGAAAAATGACAATTGGTCGTAATTTGATTCGTTTTCTTGTTGATCGAAATTTTATCACCATAGTTAGCGTTACTATGAAGTTTAAGAACACTTTGAATCAAAAGGGTCCTAAAAAAGTGAACTATCCTTGTGTTGAATGTAATTTCAATCTCAAATTACTACCATTGAGAATGAATCTTCCAATGATTGTTTCTCCTCGAAAGTGGTTTCTAAATCCTAAGCGCTTAGAAAGAGTGGGTGATATCAAACTTAATGAATTGACAGGTGGTTATCTGACAATATCGTCTAAGGATTATAATCGTTTTAGTCTATTAGCATCTCGGGATAGTAATCATTTCAATATTATTCTAAAGGATATTCCTGCTTTGTGTTCTACTTTGAATAATCTACAGTATACTGCTTTCCGGATCAGTGAGACTATGTTATATTGTATCCTTCATAATCGTTCCTTATTAGAATCAGAAGGCATGCTTATGGACAGACGAATAGCCTATGTGAAAATGCGTGATCCCTATCCCGTGTTACATTAATTGAACTTTAATAATAGAGCTGCTAGAATGATATATAAAAATATATCTGAATTGGAATTGGAATTCACTAAGTGTGTGCAGAAAGCTAGGTTTGAAGATTTCATTCTAGATATAGCAAATGCATACCGAGGTTATGAGTTTTATCTTCCTGCTTTCTTGTGAAAGTGCGGTGTGTATACAATTATATGTGCTAATATAGTACACACGGATCGTGTAATATGGACTACAATATAAATGCGGAAATAGATGATAATATCATAGTAAATAAAAAATAGAAAAATCACACCAGAGATTTTTATACTGGTTCGGAGCACCGTCCTACGTCCAGTCCCAGACTTCTATCTGGATTTTCACTATTAACTACCTCGCTTCACCCGGAGGAACGGGTATACAACACCCAAACAACCGAACGGGATTTCACGCCTCTAATACACTGAGGACTTCAACACTTGTCTCTTACAACACAGAGGACTTCAACACAAGAACAAATACAATTGTTGTTGACAACTTGTGTTCTTGAAAACACGGATTTGTCACTAGTAGTACACCCTTCCTATAATCTAATCCTCAAAGTATGCGAATGATGTTTTGAAAAGATTAAGGAAAGTATATTACTTATTGAATTAAAAGATATGAAATAGTTTCAATGATTCAATAAATAATCGAGAGCTTTTAGAATGCAGGAGTATGTAGAAAGTAAGATCAGAGATTATATTAAAAAGCATATATAACCATGTTGTGTTAATCGACGAATTAGATGAGTTTATATAGATAAGAATGATTGTAACTCTTTGTGAGCAGTTGCCATTAAGAGATATGATCTTTGGTGAAAGGTAAGAGATGCAACCTTTGGAGAAGAGAAGTGTCTTTTGGAAAAATTGCTTTCTGTTTAAAAACGGTCGACAGGTTAAAAAGTGACCAGTAGACAGGAATTTAAATATATATACGTTATGTGCATGTGTACACATTCAGTGTGCAAATTATGCAGGAACGGTCGACCGCCTATATTGTGACCGGTCGACCGGTCCCTGTAAAGTTGCACACTGAATGTGCAACTATATTCTAATCGTATATATATTAATTTTCTTGAAAATGCATGATTATTTGAGGATAGATTTTAACAAGTTTATCACTAATATAATATCAAATAATTAATCTACAATCTAGAGTACCATATGTAGCTCTTTATAGCCATAATGACCTTGTTTTGTCGATCGCCTTTAGTTATTTGTCAGAAATCAAAACCTTCATAAAACTTGTGACTCAACATCTTGGACTTCCATGGTCGAATCTACCGTACACGTCTCTTACATTTTCACAAGCGTGATATCGCAAAATCGTTGGTTCTTTTTTCAAATGAAATGGATAAAACTACCGTTACCTATGATGAAATCGCTTTATCATACTCTACTGCTGCAGCATTTAAGTATAAAAACATGATAATTATTCTAATGCTGCATCATGGTATAAAAAATATGTTTACCCACTCATTATTGATAATGATAACACTACTTCTCTTATTGAGTTTTCAAAGAATGCAAGTGATCCATTTCTGTTCTTATCTAAGGTTCTTGCCTATATGTATAATCGAATTTCTTCGAAAAGCCAACATGTGACTGTACCAGTTAGTCAAGATGCAACTGCATCTGCTTATCAAATCATGAGTTACTTTCTTCTCAACGCAGAGATAGGTTTTCTAACAAATCTTCTACCAAATAAAGATGCTAAAATCCAAGATATTTATCTCTTTATTCTTTCTGAGCACCTTCTTGAAGGAATTAATGCCCAAGCTCTTTCCTGTGATAGAACCAAGGTTGAATTGTAAGCTGGTGAAATCCCTCTTTATGCCTATGATATATGGTAAGACAGTTGCATCAATGATAGATGATATCACAGCTTCTTATGGTGATTTACTTTATTATCATGAATGTAAGCTGTTAGCTACTAACTGCCGGAAGTATTTTCAAATAAAGTATCCAGATATACTAGCATTTATGAATATGATTAATAATATTGGTTTTTTATGCTCCTATATAGATAGAGCAGTGATCTATGATATAGAATACTTTAGGACTACGCAGGATTATATCAATATAAGAAAGAAGTTCTTAGGGTGAAACTATTCAAAAAAGAAAGCAAGAAGACTGAAGAACGTAAGGTTACTTTCCGATTTCCTAGAAAAGATCGAGATAGTCGTAAGATAGGTATTTCTAACTGCGTGAACTTTATTCATCAGAAGGATGCCTATATAGCTATGAAACTGCTCTCTAACGTCTTCCATAACAAGAGGAGTTCTATATACACAGTACACGATAATTTCATTACTCCTCTAAGTAACTCCTATAACTTACCATAATTGTACACTGAGATTTTTGCTAATGACCTTCCTCATCCACTAATATTGGTTAACCACTTCATATTAATTAATATGAGAGCAGACTTAAGTGAATGGGAGTTGGATAAACCAATTTACAATCTTAAAGAGTTGATAATGAATCAAGTTACCCATAAGAAAGTAAAAACAATAAAAAAGAAGGTTAATGAAACTGTAAAACAATATTACTATTATGTTAAAACAGTGCCTAAAGATAATCAATATACAGATTTTAGATTCTGTCTATTAGCCGGGAGGGGTGGTTATTCCCTACATTTTTAAGAAATTGATCTCTGTATTTTAATTGAAGGTCTTAGGCTTCATAGAAGGGAAGCTATGTGAGTAGTATAGAAAGGGGGTAGTCTAAGCGTAATCTAAAGGGCTCTCATATATACGCTGCCTTAGAGATGCAGTAAGCATAGCTAAGAGAGATGGCGCTTCTTACTAATAGTCTCCAGCCTGCTCACGCATTAAGAGTATAAAACTTTGCTCATAGTTTCAAGCTTATGATTAAGTTTAAATGGCTTCTAATATTTCTTTCTCTGGTTCAACATCGCTATCATGTAATGGAAATAGCAAACGTATTCTTTCTTTAGCCCTTTCAACATCGCTATCATCGTATGATGACTCTGTTTCGTTACCCCTTCCGATATCACTTTCGAAAGAATAGCCAATCATTTCCATATCTGCATTAGCATTTATTTTAACAAATAATTTACGACAGATATAACAACAAGCAAATCTCTTAGAGCCATATATCATGTTCATCTGATAAAACTCTGAAAACATATGACGGGGGTGAAGTCTGTTATACAAAGCCATTTTGGGCTGCCGCTATAATGACAATCACAACTGTTATATATCCTTGAGGTAGAAAATGATAATCTCTGGTTGAACGAAGTAAAAACACCCCCAATTAATAAGTAAGAGTGTTCAAAAACTGTAAAAATGTAAAGGCGTAAGCAAGTATAAACTGGTCTTAAAGAGCCAATTAATTGTTTTGCAATAAGAGAAAATGAGAGTTCTACAATATCTATACTATTCATAATCTATTACTCTTTAGATGAATACATTCCTTGAACCTGCTATTATATAGCATAACTATGTTCCGGAGGACCATAAGTATGGGAAGATATAATACTTTTTATTCCCATAAGTTAAGTATGGATAATAAGTAATATATAATCATTTTTGATTTTCAAGGATTTGAACTCAATTTTATTTCCATAATTATGGGAAACCAGGATGAATGGCACATTTTTCCAGAAGACAATAAACTATTCGATTTTTGAACTTCTGCGTAGTTATGGGTCTCTTGTCAACTTAGCCCCATCGAATCGATGCTTGTTGCCTAGGCAAACATCAGGGAGAATCATAATCTTACAATTGATTCATTTATCTCTCACATCAAAGACTTGAGCTACAACAAACATTACTTTGTTTGAATGGGGCACAGATGAAGCTATGCTCAAGATCAATAGCGAGCAATTACTTCTAAATAAGAGAGAATACCTCAAAACTTGGAGACCCCGCATTTGTATTTGGTTTCTCTCTCTATAAGGTATCCAAGTTTTGAGGTATTCTCTCTGTGAACAAAAAACATCTCTCTTGGATTGTAAAAATCACAAAGGCAATTAAGAAGCTTGTTGATTCTAATACTATCAATAATTCTATCATTTCTTCATCAAATATTGATTAGATTCATCAGTAGCCAACGCAAAAAATGTTACCATTAGAGAATCAATGTGTGCCTGCAATGAGATAGAAGATGTAGCAAATAATAAATTCATAATTTGGTACACGAAGGCTATTACCAATAAGAAAATTCTTCATTATAAAAATAAAATACTTCATGAGACAAAAGAGTGAAAAGTTGTTCATCGATTATTTTAATAATCTAACCAAGGAATCGATTTTGTCTCAAGTAATTATCATTTTTCAATTTTTCAATGTGTAATATCATGCACAATTCAAGTGTAGATTTTTTGCTTTGCCATCAAATGCTTAAATGGTCCAAATGACTGAAAATGGTAAAGAAAGAAAAAAAATATTATTTTATGAAATAATGATCCTCGAAAAGATGGGAGCACTCTTTATTTAATTAAATATGTGAGGAGAAAAAATCATTAATGGATGATTCGGCATTAACAATATAAAATGTTTGCAAGAGATACTATAATTAGATCATCACATAGATGGTTCGACATAAGTAATAAATAGCAAACCACTCATACAGAGTACAGCTGTACATGATTTATATATGAAGTATGTGGGGTTCTATTATGCATAGGTTGATGCAAGTATGGTTGCTGAGATAAATTTACTTTGGGATTTAGCCGTAACGCCATGCAGCATGCGAGAGCAGGTTGACCCAATGCTAACTGAGGAATGTAGCATGGACTAAAACAACATAGCATGAGTAATAAAGTAGGAGGTGAGAGAAACATGTGTGAGATGTTTTTGAGCAGGAAAAGATGAACGTGAATATAAAACAGAGCAAGGATGTGGACATGCATTGCTTTACCCCATTATAGCCAGGAATATGTGACAATCATTGCTTTGGCGTACTTGAGTAGCTGTTGAGTTTGTGAACAATATGTGATATGTTGTTGTCGTAGTGCAGTAAGCAACTACACACACAGTGAAAAATGAAGACCGTAGCAGGCAATGCAAACAGCGGTATAACTTAAGGAAGCAACAAAACACTGGAACAACTACAGCATGATATTAGGCAGCTATATCAGGAAAAAAACTTATTCAAGAAGGAAAATTATATATGACTAATTTCCCTCTAACCATAAGTACACATGGTTTGTCCTGCTATGTATCCTTGCCATTGAGAGTAGTAAAATGATTTTCAGTTTTAACGGCTTACTACGAAGGGTGTGCCATTGTTGGTTCGAATGCAAATAAACTAAATAATTCTGAACTTACTAAATATTTCTCACCATGGCAATTAATGGTGAAATTATTGTATTCTAAGAAATCATTGTATTCCTCATTTTTTCACACTATAACTTCACATGAACCAATGCTTCCTCGTAAACAAATTTCAACCGTTCTTATAATTAATTCAAAGAACTATCTTCAAATTATTCAAATATCATGAAAGGAAGTGGAGAAAGTAATCTTAGTGGGACAAAACTTGATTCACTTTTCATGATTGAAAAAAAAATTAAATGACAAAGCTAACTTGTCTGTTTTGCTTAAGCCTGGGACATGCAACATTTGCATCATCTTGGGGAAATTTGCCTGTTATAATTATCTATAATACTAAGTGAAAGAATGTGAAGCCAACACACTGACTAATTATAAAAGCTGTTATCGTATAATCTATTCACTTTTCTATTACTAAAAAGAAGAAAAATTATTAGAGCATCATTGGTTAAATTTTTAGTTTTCTACTACAACGTTAACCAATCTACAACAAAAACAAACATAAGTACCTATTTTAGATATTCACTCCAGAGTAACCATCAAAGGAATTGTGATCGGAATTTTTCCAAAACATCAAAATTGAAACAAATGTGAATGGTGATGCCATAGGTGAAACAAAGGGAGATTCTGCAAGGGAAGAAGGGGAAACTCACTGATGTTATAGGTGGCAGATTCAACAAGGGCTATAGCTCAGTTTGTATATCACTACATCATCTAAATACTTGAGCAAACATAAGACGCTAGTCACTAAATCATTTTGATTTCAAACTATTTCCTTTACCTATCTTAGAAATTGAGATGTTAACACCCCAACACAAAGACAACATAATCATGACATACTTTACAAATTATATCATAACGATTTCTAGCTAGGAGAAACCTTAACTTTATCAAAATTGATTGTAAATCCTATATTGAAATATAAGTTTCGAGCTTTGTTGATACCTATGTCAACTTCAAGTCATTAATATATTCCTACTAATATGTATAGACTATGGGATAAGGCAAATATCAACTTCCACTCTTTTGGAAAAGAAGAACAATTGCAGTTGCATGTATTCAAACGTCATATTCACTAAATCTAGAATCAATTAGTTCAATTTACCATGCATTCATCCTTGTGGAGTAACTAACATGTTTCAAGCTCTGTCTTTAAGTCCTGTGAATTTCTTGGTCACAATAAATAACTCATAAAACATGTTAGTTACTGCTAAGAAAAGCCAATATGCAAAGGGTCTAATAATCAACATTTTAGATTAAAAAAAAACTTATACAGCAGCTTACCAAAATTATTTTCAACTAATTATGGACAAATCATATTTCACTTGAACAGTATAATAAATCTCCAATTCGCCTAAGAGAATTTTACATTGCTTCAGTTTTGGTTTTCATGTGGTCAAATATAACAGGGTATTAACACATGTTGTTAGATTATGACCTATAGTATTCTCAAACTTATATACGAATGATTGGATTTAAAAGTAAATATACTATTACCTAAGAGCATGTAGAACATTATAACAATGTAAGAAATGTCAAAGGAGTAGTGGACAATTAACAACAATAAATAGGAAGAAGTCTTTCTTCCCATTCGAATTAGACTAAATAGGATGCACTTCGATAGTGAAGGAAGTCGGCAATATTAACATAGAGAAAATAGTGCATGCATACGGACCTATACGCATTATTCAATATACTATTACAAAGGTAGTATATGTTGTAAAAGATTAAGACTCCTAATTAGTCACTCGTCGGTAGTGGCGTGGATTGCAAGTGCAGTTCGATCCATCTTTTCTTTCTTCGGTTTCCATATGTTTAATCGTCTCTACGATCGGTTTATTTTTATTGCAAACTATTATAAATAATTAAAAGAAATGCACCTTATCGATAACATTTAAACTCAAATTCCTTATAAAACATTACCCAATAGCACCAAATATCACAGCCTTAGTGGCAATAGTGTTCACTTCACCAAAGTCTACATTTTGTTTACAGCCATGTTTATACATACATAAATGCACACAATGGTTATTAACAATAAAATTCAATGCTAGTTATTATATAAGTTGTTTAATTGAAAATTTATTCCTATATAAATACCATGAACAATCATTGCGGCATAATCTAGAGCCGCAGTTGCAAGAATTTGCAAGCTATACAGGAAGACGGTTTTTTTGCTACTAAGTTTATAATTGAAGAAAAAAAAACAGTTCATATTTTTAAGAGGGTGATCAGTGAAGTGCAATTTCTCAGTTTATGAGTTGACGGAACAGTTTATAGTATACATATTTAAAAAATAATGGTCCATATTTTTGAATCAAATTTTTTACCAATAAACATTTTTATATACATACTCCATTTCGTGCGTAATCGACCTTATCTGTAACCCTCATTTTCTAATGCATATGTCTTCTTCTAAGAGAGTTAAAAAGGAATATATGAAACAGCACTGCAAACGTTTGTTCCTCAGTGCATTTCCCATGAAACTGAATGATGTGATACTCTTTTGCGCTACTAATCATATATGATTATTTCTTCATCCTTCCAAGACAGATTCATATAAAATACCATATAAACCGAATGAACCGCTTATATGTCTTAAAGTAGTTGTTTGTAAAACTCAAAATAAGTTAAAAATCAGAAAACAGTAATAGAATAAGTCATAAAAATCATTTGTAAAATTGAAATCAAATCTTAAAAATCAAAATCAAAATCAGTATAACATACTTTTATAGTAATATAGCTCAAAAGTAAAAACCCCTAAAGTAAAATTGAACAATTAAAGAAAGTTCATTAAATTTAAATTATAAGGTAAAAATCTAATCAAGATCAGATCATAGGATTAGGTCAATCCAAATGATATTGCGGTCTAAATTAGGAGTTATGAGTACAGTATGCAAAACTCAAAAGGTAATTGTAGTCAAACATGAGATTAGGCCAATCCAATTGAGCTCGAACAACGTCTACAATTTAGAAAAGAGGGAGATAAATCGATATGTAAATAGCTTTTAAAAAATATACTTAAATCATGGTTGAAGTTCATTGTCGAAGCAACAGTTATGTAATTGATTAGTTTTGAGATTCGCAACAATTATAAAACTTCGATTGAGAATTGTAGCTGAATGGAATTGTGTAATGTTCGACAAGGGATAACTTCGGTGATCAGGTAGCGATGGTGGTTGATTGGCGTCGACGATGGATTCTCGACGACGATGACATTGATGTCTAAGTTAGGGTAGTTGGGATTTTGTACCGGTGTGAAATGGACAATAAAAGAGAACGTGAGGGTACGGTAGTAAGCAAAAGGCATTTCTGAAAATCCAGAAAGATGTAGTTGGAATTAGTTCATTGAGTTATCATTATTAGTAGTTGAGAAGAAGAGATACTACCGAGTCTTCTTGAAATCTTCACCAACAGATTGTGTGTACAAATAAATTATATCTTGGCAAGCACTAATCTACATGAAACAGCCATGTGATTATTTTAAGAAAAGTTATAGACTTCCCCAGGCTTCTACTGGTCTTATTTTAAGTGAAGCTCACTTAAATGGAGAAGTGTCCCCAAGTGAAGCAACTGATTATCTCATCGGTTGAAGCTTGTGTAGGCAGGTTGAATCTGCTTCCCATTACATCAATGAACATGATTTTGCTCTTTGGGCTAAGAAACAATATTCGATCAAACATATTTACGAACAACTTGCCTACTATGATGAAAAGGATCCATAGGGCAGCAAAATATGGAATAGCACTCAAGAGGGAAAACTTGTTCATGTGGAGAATAAAAATTTCACTTATAACTCAAAATAAGTTTGCTTTATGGGGATGCTTTCTAATTCGATGTTCCCTCTTTATGAAATACGTAACGAGACCAATGTTCATCTTTACTTTAAATGCAATTCATGAATAATATATTTGGAGAAAGTTGCTTGACATAGGTTTGCTACGACCCCCTTTCCATAACAGTGTTGAAGAATGGTACAATGTTTTCCGAACTACAAGACAGAAAAGTTTCAAATCCACCATTCTTCTGTTGTCTTATACAAGTTTTGTAACAAAGGAGTGGTTGGAGCGCAATGATAGGTAATCTGGGAATTTTTTATATTGATTAAAAGAGGTAAGAATCCTCCATAAAAATCATGCTTTTAATAAAATAAAAAACTGAAAAGTTATTTTTTTTTTCCTTTTTTACAAATATTTACCTTAAAACTCCAAATATTTTATTCAAAACAGGAAAAAAGGCATCGAAAATAAGTTGAAAAAAATATATATATATTCTTAAGGACGGCAAGTTTACTATTTAGTTCGAATGATACTTTTTAGTGTAAACAGAAAATGGTATTTACAACTATCATTGTGTGATTTACACTAAAAAATATCTTTCAACCTAAAATGCAAATTTATTGTCTCTGAAACTAAATTTTTCTTCGAATTTTTCTAGCCTAAAACCACTATTGAAAATGTAAATACTATCCTGTAAATATTCAGTTTGTTAATATTTGCATATAAATTGCAAATTTTTATTGAAAATAAAAAATTTGACGTTTTGTTAAGCGAATTTTTTTAAAAGACTAGATGCCAGAATAAATTTGAAAAAATAAACGTCCTAGTCACTAAATCATACGCCATATACCCTTTCATTCCATCTCATTTCAATTCCAGTTTTACACATCGCCATGTTGCATACTTTTGCAAAGTCACGTATATATTTCATGTAATGTTAACCATGAAGACAAAAGCGTACTCAGGAACAGCAAATTAAATGGTACATTTACTATCTCAATCAACATGTATACATCATTCAATATCATCCATAAATACTCATGCACAAATCTTCGGGATTGCGCAGAAATTACAGATCACTCGTAATATCTTCCAACATCTTATAACTTGTTTTCCTTGAATCTTTTGTCACAATGGAATACGAATGACCTCTTTCAGCAACGTCCGTTACGTTATTTTGTCAAATTGTTGACCAATTGAACTTACTAATTGGACTAATACAATGCCACCAAATAACTGGATACAAAAACTTGAACCTTAACAAAAACCAACACCTATTGCAGCTTTCAAGCCAATTTTGGGAATATACAGATAAACACATAAATTATCATACAGCCATCTATACAATGCTGAGCTTACTCCTGTCGATAGACCAAGGTGGGATATACCGGACTCCACATATTCTTCTTCACGTATTCCATTGTTTCCTCCTTCAATACATATAGTTAAACATTGTTAAGGAAAAACAAAAGATAAAGGGTATGCAGTCAGCACAGGTTTTATTGATTGACTGACTGATCGATACCTTAGACAGCCTTTTGAGCTCTTTTGCATCCATGTCACGGTATCCCTCTGCCAGATCCTCAACCACAGCTTCTCGGACTACAGCTGCAGCCACCTCTTTTGTTATGTCTCGAATTCTATGCAAATAGTATAATGTACATGTATTAGTATAAATTTGGATTTCGGAAACATACTTCGACAAATGTTGTTCACCACAAAGTTGGTTAAGACTCGATGAACAAATTAAACTAGATTGTGTAGGTATTCATATGGATACAAGAATGGTATTGTGTAGTCGTGTTACCAAATAACAAGCATTCAACAATATGCATATGGCTTAATCATTTACGTTTTCCGAAAACAAAAGGGCGGGAAAATCCAGTAAATAGGACCGGCATGGTTCCTTTTTGTCAATAACCATGACCCTTCTCTTCATTTCCAACTTTACATGACCGAGCAAGTATTATGTATTTATAGCAGAGCAGTGTAAAGGATTATTGTGACATATCTATATTTTGAAAACAGTTGCCATTATTATTCCAGCCTTGAAGAAGCCCGCGGGCAGGGTAATTTTACACACACACATATACATACACACATATACATACATACATACATACATATATATATATATATATATATTATAGTTATTCAACATATCGGGATATTGCACAAGTGTTTGAACTACAATTAAGGATTTCTGAAACTCATCTGTTCAAATTAGTGCATTATAAAAGAACAAACACCACAAATATTTGATTCTGAATTCAATGAAAGAAAGATATTATAATAAGAATTTCTTACATGTAAAAACCTTTTAGTAAAACAAAAATTCAACCTGATCAAGCTTATGCAGCATTCTAAACTAGAAAATGTTATGTTAGCATGTACCTACTAGACACGCGATAAGATTGCACAATTACTCTATCTTTGTGAAATAATCGTACAATATTGAGATTTAAGACTGTTATGGTAATGGTTACCGTTACCATTTTGTAAATACCGTTACTGTACCGTTACTGGTAAACTAAAATTGTTTACCGTTACCGATTGACTGGTATACCGATGACTTGTATACCGATAAACTGATAACCGTTACACTGGTAATGTAAAATTACCATTTGTATAGAAAAATAATAAGTTGATATATTTTTACACTGAATGATACTTCATTATATATCTCATTGGATCACTTAATAAAGGACATAGAAAAGAAGTGTAATTATCATCATTTAAGTTGAATTATCGAAATAAATTGAACTATTTTCTTGCTTCTAAATGCCCGTAATACAACATCTTATATGAATATCAATGTATTATGAATGGATTGGTAAATTACCGTTACCGCTGGTTTTGAAAAAATATTACCTATGTTTTACCCTAAAAATGGTAAATTTAACGTTACCGTACCGATTATGCTGGTATACCGACTTTACTTTAAAACGTTAACTGATTAACTGGTAGTAGTATGGTAATGTTAAATTTACCGTTACCGTAACAGCCCTATTGAGATTTAAGGGATACTAATAAACACGCGTTAACATAATCCCTCTGAAATGATTTTTTTTCCCTCCTCCGCTGATTTTATGATCAGCGACACGTATTTATTTACATTTAGTATTACTTAATTTACTTAATTATTCAATCTCCTCTCCTCTAAACATTTTTTCTTTTAAAATTTCTTCATACACTTTATTTCTCTACAAGTAAAGCCACTTAACAGTTTTTGTATATTTTTTGCCTTTTTTTTAATTCAAATTTTTGTATCCATAAATCAATCTTTGTTTTTATAGTTTTTTTAATATTAATACAAAATAATTCAATATCAAGTCGAAACTGATCTTTCTGTTGTAATATATAGTTTGTTATGATGCGTTACGTAATTTTAGTCTATTAGTAGATCCTCTTTATTATGCAATTTCTCATTTTTTGTTACTCACCTTAAAAATGATTAAATAAGACAAATAAAAATTTGAATAATTCAACTGTACTACCACCACATTATTCACAACACCAATATATAATCAATTAACGCTTTCAGATTAACTTTGAAGATGTGCCGCGCGCAATACAATTTGTGAGCAAAGCATGGTTTAAAGTTCCAACCGGAATTCCGGTTCGCCATGACCGCTCCGGCAGTTTCGGATTTGAATGTTAAAAAAACAAATCGAGCATGTGAGAGTGAGAATTTACAAAGAATTTTGAGTCAAGAAAAGAAAACAAGAATATGATTTAAAAATGGGCGTATTTTTTAGTAAAAGGATAAAAAATCTTTTTAGAACTACCCAAGCATGAAAATCAAGCAATCTAAGTGAAGAATGAAGATCAAGTAATTTAAGGTAAGAGGATTTGTTATTTTAGCTCTCATCTTGGAAGAAGAGTCCACACCGCTTTGATTTGTTGACGACGATGACTTCTATGGTTAAGGAGAAGAGTTAACATTACATGAGCATCCATTTTTAGTGATAAGAAGATGACTTGGGCTTAATATAAATCCTATGAATTTGTTTTTAAGGAAAATAGTTTCGGCTTTATTGATTTAAGGGTAGATTTTAAAATATTTTGAAGGAATGGGATGTTTGTTCATTTTAGATACAAATTTGTAGTGTTTATTGATTTATTCATGTAAAAAGATTTCGAGATCGCAATTAATTATGGTAATTGGAGAATACACCATTAAGTTGAGTTAATGGCGAACTTCTCTTTTTTGAAATTTGAAATTTGAAATCGGGGAAATTAATCTAAAGGACAAACATTTGTATATTTTTTGCCTTAAGGACACGACCTCAATATTTTTATCACAAGGACAAACATTCTTCTAAAAATTATTCATAAGGACAAACATTTTCAAAAATTATTCATAAGGACATCAAAACTGCTACCGAGCTAAAAACTGATACCTAAAAACTGCTACCGATAACTACAAACTGATACCTAAAAACTGCTATCAACAACTAAAAACTGATACCTACAGAAAGTTGTCCTTCAGGATAAAATATTGAAGGTCTGTCCTTGACAATGATTTCCTGTTTGAAATCTACCATTGCTACCTCAATTCTCTCTTTGGTCCACGCTTCTCCCAAGACTTCCCTCCTCACACCCTCCCATCCACCGTCGATGGCTTCCCTACCTCCTCCTCTACCCTCAGCTAGGGGTGGGCATAAACCGCACTGCTATACAGAAACCGCCCGCACCGGACCACAAAAGCGGTGCGGAAATCGGCACCGAATCTTTTAACTAAAGGTGATACGCCAAACCGGACCGACCCGCATCGATACGTTTCGGTTGCGCTTTGGACGATTGAACCAACCATATTAAACCGGATCGAACCGAAAATTTATATTAGTAATCTTATGATAAAAGTATAATCAACTCCTATCTTATTTTAGATTCTAACGATATACATTCTATTTTTAGCATGTGTTGTAGTTATATTAATAATAATCGCTGACATAAAGGAAGGAGTTATAGTTTGGTATAATATTTTTCATCTTATTTTTTTCGTGAATAAATACTAATTATAATATTATTCTAGTCATTTTCCTTAATGAATATGCATTGATTAATGTTGATATTTGGTTAATCTACCCAAAAAAATCTCACTTGTAGGTGAATGTCAAATTGAAATATTCATACAATTAAGAACTAATCTTTCATTTCAGTATAACATTGTGTGTTTTAACCTTTAAATATAAAAGTTACACACGGTTGCTTTTGTAAATTGATTGTTGATGGAAGTAATTCTTTTTTTTTATATTTAATATGAGTTCAAATCGAACCGGACCGAAACCGAACCGCGTTACATTCAAACCGGACCGGACCGAAACCGAACCGTTTAAAGGATTGGTATAATGGTTTGTATTTTTTATTAACCGTTTGATGCGGTGCGAAAGGTTTGGACTCCAAACCGCACCAAACTGACCCGCGCCCACCCCTACCCTCAGCTATCCTCCATCAGGTGTCAGGTCCTTCGTCCGCGGTTGAAGCTGACACCCTTTGCCTCTCGACAACCTCACTGACTTCTCACTGTTGCGTTCAGCTGGTGTTCCAGTGTTGCTCCGTTCGATGCCGAGGCTTTTGGTCGAGTTTCTTTGTCCAAGAAGTCATCGAAGGATGTGCTTCCAATGCAGGAATTGACAACTGTTTAAGTTCTGTTGGATCTGGGTTAAATATGGGTGTGGGCTCTGCCTCTCTAACAAAGCTGGGATCTGCTAACTCGTTGAAGAATACTTGCTTTGACACTTGGAAAGCAGTTGCGGTCAATTTGAAGATTTCAAATTTTGATCCTACCAAT
Source organism: Allium cepa (assembly GCA_030765085.1). Classification (NCBI taxonomy): domain Eukaryota; kingdom Viridiplantae; phylum Streptophyta; class Magnoliopsida; order Asparagales; family Amaryllidaceae; genus Allium; species Allium cepa. The sequence goes on from CM060934.1 coordinate 324,354,442, forward strand.
TGTTCGATCGGGGATGATAGGAACAAATTGGCGAAGCAAGATGTGGAGCAGGTCCAGGACCAGATTGAGAACAAGAAATCTGCATGGTCTTCTTTATTTTTCCGAAAGCCTAAGAATGCCAAAAAATAGTTACAAAAAAAGACTTCCACTGCGCGAACGATGCTCTCGTGCACTAGTGAAGGTCATCGAGGCAGGAATGACGGTATGAAATAACCACCTTGTGGGTTTTTTTGCTCGATTCATGTCTTACCTTTTGGAGTGGTAAAAAAATTACATTATGAAAATACGGAACCTCGTGCAAATGAAGGTCGACAAATCCATATTCTTTTTCTCTTTTTTGACCCAGCGGACAGAAGACGTGTCCTGGAATCGGATCCAACCATTATCAAAGGCAAAGTATTTATTATCATCTCACCGTGGCATGCAACGATGGACACAACTTGAGAGCGTGTTCACTTAATTTCAATATAGGTGTTCTTTCGTAAAATTTCATCAATATTTTTACTATTGATTGGTGTAAACTGGCTTGTTTGTGATATTGAAAAGCTTATATGTTTTGATGAATCTGATGAGAGATTAGAGATATTTGAATTTGTTAAGGTCCTTGTAGAAATTAAACCCGATAAACCTTTACCATCGAGAATCAAAGCTCGAATTGATGATGATACTTTCTCTTATGTTGAGTTGGCATATAGTTGAAAACTAGATATTTGCGGTTTTTGCCCTTCTTTTAAACACACTAACGACCGGTGCATGCTATCCCCTAACCCATCTACCACAGCCTTCCGTTTACCGAGATGGCGCCCTCCCCTTGTTGCTCAGCCAGCCATACAATCGATCTATCCCGCCAAGTACCTACCCATCCCTAAACCCCCACCCCTTACGACCTATCCTCCATTTCCATCAGTTGTTCCGATGCAACCTCATGCCCACCTACCTCTAATGTGTCGGACTCGGCCTAGACCTCCTTCCCACCTACCTCTGACCCACCCTCACCACTGCTAGCACCTCCTCTGACGCACAACCCTCATTCTCCCTCCCACTCTCATCACTAGACAGGCACGCTTCTTTGTTGAGCTACAGCCAAAGTGTGAGGTATCAAACAGTATTTTGAAATTTCGAAAGTATCATACCGGTATCGTCCCACCGAACGGAAACCAACCAAAAAATTCAGTTTCGGTTAGGATTTTGAAAAGAAAAAAATCAAAATAACACAACCACTTCATATTCAGCAAATCATTACCTGAGCAAAATGGTCGTTGTCTTCTTCTTTGGCGAGCTTTGCCTTTTTTCCTAACCATAATTGTCGACGTCGAATTTGAGAGAAAGTGACGATGTCGACATCGACTTTGAGTTATCAGAGACGTCGACTTTAAAGACATCGACTTAAGACGATGTTGAATTAGGGTCTAATATAAATTAGGTTGGGCAAGTTAATTAGGGTTCACAATTAAGCTTGGGCTTGATAGAAAGGGAATATGATATCGGCTTATTTCATTTTACAAGCTTCAGCAAATGTGTTTGATTTATTTTGGATTTGGATTGGTTGTGGGTTGACAATTAATTTTTCATTTTATAAGCATATCATTTTATTTGCTTAGAATATATTGTTGTATTCCATATCTTTATATACAATATTTTATATTCTTTTTACCGTGATTATTATTACATTTTCATTAACAAACCATTGAAGATTAAAACCAGAATCGAAACTAAAGCCGAAATTTTTGAAATCGACACAAACTAAGAAAATTTCAACCGAACGAAATCGAGATCGAAACCGCGTTCTCAAACCTTGGCTACAGCGTTACGGTCCCACTGTGACGAGTAAGCTCAAGTGGGCAGTTGCGGCCCACCTCTCAGAGGGAACACCGCTATCTTGGAATTCTCAGGCTAGCACCTGAAATAACAAGGATAATAGGATTTACTATCATAAAATTTGGGGTGTTTTTTCCAAACAAGGGTGGAATGGCGAGGAGGATGAAAGAGACTCTTCTATTGGTTTGTGGATGATGACCTAGATCTTTGCAATGATGGCGAGTTTGGTGCAAACAATGATGAGGTTCTCGCGGTGCAAGATTATGATAGAAACTTTACCGTTTTTTTCCAAAGGCAAAGGACTGTGCTCTCATTATCAGTTGATTATGTCGACATGGGTGTCTGTAAGATCCTGTATACTTACTTGGATGGTTAGATTCCCTTCACTACTTGATATATCTTTTGCGTTCTAGCATCGTATTTTTGGGTTTTATAGGTGTGGAGTTTGGAGAGTACTGTCCTAATACTTCGTCAGTTGGGCCAGATTTGTTGACCTTGATGTTATGGTTGATTGTTCGGTAAATCCATCTTGCTATGTATTGTATCATCTAGCTAGGTGTGTTGGCTCTATTCATCTTTTTTTTCCTTTTTGTTGACACCGTTGTCTCTTTGGTGTCGCATTTACCTGTTCTTTGTCTACTTTTATCTAGAAATTATGGTTGTACGGTAGAGTTACCTAACATCCTTTTAGCTAAAAAAAATATTTCGAAAAGTGATGAAATCCAAAAATATAATTAGATCGGAATCTTTGGAATTTTTGAAATGGAACCAAAATTTTGAAATTTTCAAAGAACCATACAGAACCGAAATTGATAATTAATAAACAAAGCAACGATATGATTTTATTCTAAACGCATTTAATTTAGCGAAGTAAAAAATAAAATTATACGAAAAACACCTATTTTCTAGTGCCCCAAGAATAACTCGACACTCAAACGATGCCTCAAACAAAGAGCATAATAAAACATAATAAAATGCTGTTATAAAAAATTGGGGGTTAAAATTGCAAAATAACGCCTAATCGACGCTCAGCGACTCCCCTAACAGCATTGTTTGTAATAATATTTAAATTGAGAATGACTGAAATGCAATTAAATTTCAGAATTTTGAAGAACTCATATTTTTTTTGGGGAAGATGTGATTATACTTTATTTGCTTTAAAAATCTATTACGTATGCAAAACTTGATAAATGTTCACAATGGCTTTTATGAAGTTACTTGCAATTTAATTTATTTACTATTTCTAGTTGCTTGAGATTATAAAATATGTTACTTATCATGTTCAAAGACCGCCCAGCAAGTCCATGGGCTGGGACAACACATTGGGCAGAGGCAACACTTTTATATTAAATGTGTGGCCCAATTATTGCGTCTAGCATCAACTCAGAAGATAGAACATTCTAGGGTTTGTTCGTTTTCTTTCATCAACTAAAACTGAAATTAGTTGCGCACAAATCAATAGCTCTGTGGCAAGCGCAGTCGCAAGCTAGCAGCCAACACCCTCTACATGTCCCACACTTCTCGCAACCAACACCGCAGCCGACGCCATCATCCTCTGTGACTTATCACAGTCTCGACGTCGCCTCTCCAGCTTGATAGGTAAACTTCTTTTTTCTTTGAACTCCAGTTGTTGAAGAAGTCAGAAGTGCATCTATTAATTATATTTTGTTTCACCGATTTGGGTTTGCATTAACTAATTTATAGAACTGATTTGGTATTTTGGTTTCTCTAAAATATGAATTGAATTATCAATTTACTGTCTCACTGTTGGCTTACTGAATTAACTAGTTTATAAAAGTAATCTGTTTAAAATTGTTTTGATTTCAAATTTCTAACTTAATTTTCATACTTCTAACATAGTTTAAATCAATTTTCTAAAATATTGTTTAGTACGTAATTGATCTGTAGTAGTTCATAATGCCTAATACAAGTGGTATTGTTGCATTAACTAGTTTATTTTAGTTGATTTGTAAAAGTATGTTAAGTTAATATTTTTGTAAAAATAATGATTTTACTGGAAAAACAATTCATATATGCTGAAAAAACGAAGAAGATATAAATCGAGTGAGATTTAGAAAACAAAACTCTGAAGCTTATGCTAGAAGGGTGAAACAACATCAAGATGATAAAAATTTTGGATTTGTTAAATGCAAAATTAATGAAAATTGGCAAAGAAGATTTGATGTAACATTGCATGCACTTAGAAAGTTATTTGAAATACAACCAACAAGACGACATATATAGATAAGATTTATTGCAAGAACTAAAAGTTTTACAAACTATGTTACCTAAAGAAATAACCAATTCGATTGACATTCTTCATTTCATAAGATCTTATCTGGATGATGATGGTTTTCAATATGCATGGGTTGCCTAAAAAATGCAAGAAGTATCTTTATATGGACTAATTGTTGAAAATTGTGATATTTTGTGTCAAAAATTGGTGTTTGACTGTGTTTTTCTAAATTAAATATTGTAGTCCAAATGAAACTGTTGTAGTTTTTTATTTAACATTATATTGATTTGAAATTTTTTAATAGTTAATATATTTCGTATGAGGGTAACCAAATTCTAATGTGGCTACGGCAGCTAATCGTTTGGGCAACCACAGATCATGTTTATCTATGAATTCACTATCCATGTCATACAAAAATTAGTATCTCATGATTGAAATTTTAAGTTTGATGTAACAGATAAATTAAAGACTCCCAAAACCAACCCGGCTCCAATAATTACTTATCCAATTGGTTTTATTTAACCATCATGTTGCTCGTTTTTCTCGTAAAAGAATAAACAGAGACCCATCAGATCCAAATCCCAACAGCAAAGACTCACACGTCATGCATCGACCACGATATCCTCCAGCTCAATAGCCTATCCAACCGACACATCCTCGCTCACAAGGCCTGCTCATCCCGTCATCCTACCTTAAAACTTTGTATGTCACGTTTTCAAGAATAATAAAGAGCCTCAGGCCTCGCGGGCAATGTCTTGTGGCAACCTATCCTCGCCCCACTCTTCAACGACCAAGTTGCCAACTCATGGATCAACTTGTCCAACCAATAGATCATGTCCACCTCCTACCCTTCTTTGTTAAGACTCCTCCTTAATTAGCTTCTCTGTTCGTTTCGTTTAGTCATAAGTAGACAGACTTCTGACAAAGGTCATGGTCGTCTCTGAAAAAAGGATAGCAACCTCGTACCGTTCAACTGACAAAGGCGACATGCTAGCACTGTTCATCTGACAAAAGCATCAATGTCACAACCATTCTTTGTACTTCACTGCCTACTTGACTAAAGTATCATTGTACAACTCCCTGGGTCATGTTGTCCTTCTGACACAAGCACGTTGAAATACGGCTCCACGGTTGACATGCATCAAGACCACTCCATCCACGTGGAATCCAAGTTGGCCGCATCTGGACGGTTGATCGCATCTGGACCAGTGATCACGTCAACTCTCATGAAACTTAACATTTAAGGCATTGATCTCAGCCTTTCAAAGCTTGATTTCTACAACTAAAAATAGAGGTTCTCGTGCACTTATACACGGATCGGTTTTTTTGTTACTCCAAATAATTAAATTGCGTTCTAAGTCCTTGTAATAACCATTAAAACTCATCTTGTAATTGAAAGCACTAAGTAATAAGAAAATCAACCGTGGTGGGCATAGATCTCTTCTAGATCAAACCACTGTATATCTTGTATCGTTTGCCTTACTTGCATTGCACGCTGCTCTATTGAAAACTCCTCATTTTACATTTTTAGCTACGGTTTTAGTAAGTAGCATGTACTAAGATCCATCTTTAATTATCATTTCGGTGTTGGCTAAAAATCTAGGCAACACAACATATAAAGAGGCATTAAGGTAGCAACCACTACCACCATTTGTGTAAAAACTATCCGGGTTAATAGGCCTAGAGTTTCTATGGATCTTAAAGGTTTTTTTTACTTTATTAAAAATCGAAATTAAATTTCATTGTCCGTTTTGCCTATATTTTTACAGCATAATTCATATATATTTGGACATTTAGGAGCGCTGATGAAAATTAATAATTAGATAATTTAAACTCGTCTATATACAGGTCTTATGTCAGATATTGTCTGACATACATTATTATCATGCACCAAATATGCATATAAATAAAAAGTGTTACAATTGCTTGTTCTTACTATTATGAGTTCAATGCTTTGTCAACATCCTCTATATGTACTGTTAATATTTATCTTTTGTTCCTACCAACTCTCAAGGCCAGTTATGAGCCAGATCATAGGTCCTTGAATTTATTAATGTAGTGATAATTTGTTGGTATATTAGGCTTTTGGAAACAATGTATATCTGAAAATTTTGCTAGAAGATAATTTCAAATTTTAATTTTGGTCTGTTTATCAAATTTGCTTGCTGCATCCTATTTTAGATAAAGTAAAAATAAAAATTGTGGTTGTTAAGAGATCTGGTGTTTGTATTTGTTCCAGGACCCAAATTTTGAGGACTGGGACTGGTTCCTCTGAAGGCAAGTTAGTGAAACTAGATTGCACATTCATATGTCCAACACTAAGAAACTGTTCTCAGCTTATGTATATTATTTATACAGAAACACGATACACAAATCAACTATTCATGACTAAGAAAATAAAGACAACTAAGGGAGTTCTTAAATACACAATCAATACCTGGATATTGGAGGATATATGATGCCTTGAAGGACTTCATCTTCGGTCATATAAGCAGCAAGGCTGTAAGAATGATAAGTAAATAAGAAGAAGTAAATCTTAATGAATTTATCAATAAATGCTTTAGGGAGCTTTAGGAAAATAGCAAGTCGGACAAAAATACCATTCAGCAGCTGCCTGAAGCATTCCATCAGACACTACACGTGCACCAGATAAAAGGGTACCAAGTCCAATACTGCACAATTTTAAAGTAGAATAAAGAGAGCACATTAATTATCAAATTACCAAAAATATGTGAATAAATATGATTAAAGGATGAACAAATCAAACTAACCCTGGAAATAAGTACATATTATTCCCCTGGTTGCAATGACCAATTTTACCATCCCCTAAAAGAAATATAGGAAACAGACTGAAATTCAGAAGAGCGTAAAGTTGTAAAAGTTTGTGAGTAAGCTAACCAAATGATTATGTCAAGTTAATATAATACGTGGATGAATGCACTTTGAACATAGAGTTTGCATAAAACATTGACATTTACTTGTCAGATTATTCTCTAGTAATAATATGTCTAAACCATCCATAACGTTAAATTTACCGGTCATTTAATATTTTAAATTTGCTAACTTCAATCAATTTTTATTTTACAAGTACCGCATATTACAGAACAATAGTTGACTCATTTTATGGTTTTATAACCATTTTAACTTTCACTTCTATTGAACATCGTTTTTTCATGAAGTTTACAAACTTGCAAGTTATAAACGTTGAATCGATCAAAAATCTCCTAGCATTAAAAATATATATCAATACAATGGAATATGTATTAGCAAATCTAGTATTGGTTAAGATAAATACGAGTAATTTATCTGACTATAAATATACAACTAAATTTTTATTTACTCTTCCTTAACTGTAAATTGTCAATGGTAACTGTTGACGGCAAAAATGGCCACCAACACCCAGTTGTATGTAAAAGTGTCGATATCTAATCCAATCACAGAAATATGGAAAAAAAAATGAAGAACAAAATTAAAACAATAAGAAAGCAAGTAAAAAAGACAAATTTATAGTGTTTCGACTAACGTCGGCCTACGTCCACTTCAAAGTAAACATTTTTTTGTTTATCCTGCTGTTACAGTTACAAATCTATTAAATCCCAGAATAAAAATGGCACGGTATAGCTTAGGTAGAAGATAGGACGAAGCAGAAAGATCATTTTGCTTATGCCATGTCCGTTGTATTTATAGGAGAAGATGTGAAAATAGCTCGCTCAAAAACCGAATCTGGAACCCTAAAACCAAGACGAGCTTGCCCAGAAAGTTTGGAGTCCACCGGAGCCCATAATAGGAATCGGGGCCGATCCCAATTTTGGGAAATTTGTCGGGTGCGATCCCTATGACAGGTCCGCCATGTTGTATTGTCTTCCAAGTTTCAAGTCAATTGGATTGTAGATGTTGATTTATTGATTGATCTCTATTGCAATATGTTGCGAAAGCTAGTTATTGCCGATCCCTATGGAGGGAAGAGGGACAATCCCCCCAATTTGCTCTATTCGATGTGTGATCCCTATGGTAGACTCCCTAAGGTCCCTTCTTGTTCTCAAAGTTTTACTTCAATCCGTTTTATGGTTGTTGAGTTATGAAGCGATCATCATTGAGTTGTGTTGTGTGCATCCTGTTCAATATGATCCCTCTACTCCGATCCCTCTACTCCGATCCTTTTTTGTAGATTGAATATTCTGATCTGATCTCTCTCCTAGGAGAGTGCTAGTTTCATACTTAGCCATTTTGTCTATCCGAATTCATTCAACTATAATCCGTAGTTTCAAATATAATCGATATCTAATCCCCGTAACCATCTCTTCGGACTTTCTGTCTTGATAATCATGAAGTCCGCTGGGTTAAATCTGCTTGCGTACTGTCTTGCCAAAAAGTGGGTTACCCGTGGAATCGATATGACAACTATCTTTCTATATCGGTAATATTAATTGTTACTATAACAGCCTTAATATAATCCACTCATTGTTGAGTTGTCATTGTAGTCATGGTTTAAGATTTCGACCGAAATACCGGAATTTCGACCACCTCGGTTCGGTTTCGGTTGGAAAGAGGAAAAAAGTACGTAAGATTTTGAAAGTTACAAGCATCTAGTTGAACTGTATAATATACAATCTATATCAAACATACCATAAATTATGAATTCTTCACCGACTAAACAAATTTTGTCAAAGCTTTATTCTCCATCATCGAATTTGAAACCAATTTCTACATACTCACGTTTTTACCTCCGTATTTGATCTCAATTTTAAACCTAATTATCGTTTGAGATAAAGGTGGAATAAATAAAGAACTAGATATAAACCGTAATTTGTTGGCGGCTGGGATAAAAAGAAAGAATAGGAACTGGTTACTGGGTCGGGTTTCTTTGTTTTTTGCTGGCTGTGTAATATTAGTAGGGTATTAGATTAACTTATTAGTTGTTGTGGGCTTTTGTTTTGGGCTTATGTTGTATTACTGTTTGGGCTGGATTTAGTTATATTAGTTTAGTGTTAATTTTTGGTATTTAATATGATTTATTTTAATATAGTTATGTTAATTAATAATAATGTTTGGTTTGATTATAATGTTTATACTTTATACTGAACTCTAGTATATATTTTTACAACTTAAATGGTTTCCTATATTTAATCATGTAATTATTGAGAAAAAAATCCGAAATCAAAATCAAAACCAAAATTTATGAAATTTCCTAAATTAGTCGAAACTTCAAAATTTTCAACAGTCTGGAATCAAAACCCAAGTTATCAAACCTTGATTGTAGCCAACAGTTAACTGTACAGAATATGATCATGCAAGATAGAGTGGTAAATTTGTCTATATTTAATCAAATATCAAGTGTCAAAATATTTTTTTGGATAGTTTATTCCAAACACTTCCCCCGTTATGATTTAAAATGTGACTCTACGTGTTTGTTATGTGGTATGAGTGCGTTACAACTATGAATATAACACAACAAGTTGTATAAAAGTGACAAAATCAGAACAAACAAGCAGAAAATTTACATCTAACTCGCCTTGGTTTTTTCTTCCAATGCATTAGACCAAATATATTAAGAACTGATTATCCACATATTATATGAACCATGAGTTCTAGTATGGGGGAGTAAAACTAAGTAGGCCATTGTTCTCTTGACATCTTGGTTACCATGGTGAGGCCTCATGTAAGATAATTCAGCAATCATTTATGGCATGAATTTTTGAATTTTTGAACTAATGGACCGCAGTACAATTATTTGAATTAATGGAATGTGGTATAATATCCCCACACTTTTCCTTGAGCTCTCCTATAGATTAAGGGAAAGATTTGTGTCCTTTTCTTGATAAAAACTAACATCAAATAGACACCCATGTTCTTCTACAATGGATATGAGAGTATTCCCACACACTCCTTGAGGCCTGAAGTGAGTATGAATAACATTTGCCCCTAATGCAAGAATAACTTGTACTGTTTCATTAGTTGATTCCAAAGCTGTGTTATAGCAATTGAGATATCATTATTATAGCATTTTAAGCCTACGAGAAAATTATAGGAAAAGGGTAACTCTGAATGTCTTTCATGATCCCAGATAGTCGAAGGAAAAATGATAATGACTATATCAATTTTTAGTTAATCCAATTCTGCTAAAATTTGTAAAATAATATACATCCCTCAAGAACTAACGGTGGTTAAACCATTTGAGAAACTTGCTGACCAATGAAATTTACACAAGACTTACCAAGATCAACATCTTGAAATGGGCTTCCGCTAGCAAAGATAATATGTTCTCCCAAAATGGAGAAGGCATCTTCAGGTGTGCATTCCGCTGTCACGTAAAATATAAGCTATATTAACCTTAAAGTAGTATTAACCAATCAAGCATAACAAGAATCTTACCGTTCTTTGTTGGATTAGACATCGCAAAAATTGCTGGTCTAGCAGAGGAAGAGTGTTTAAGAGCTTCTAAAACCTGCATTTAACAAACAATATTGAATTAACAATATCCAAAACACTAGCGAACGTTCAAATTTTCTGATATATTTGGAACACAATGAATTGAATGTTTCACACAATAGTATATGAATAAAAATTTTGTCCACAATCAAAAATGAGTGTTAACGCTTGTGTTTAATTGGTGAATAAACATAAGTAATGGTTGTGGACCCATCGGTTTTGTTTACCGCAAACTAAAGGTTGGTTATCTACACATTTATAAATGTGCGAACAAAATCATCTTACATTGTATGCCTCATTGAACAAGAACTATTTGGTTTTTTGAAACACCATAAAAAAAACCCTAAGTTGATTCACAGTTTATTTGAGTTATAGTAAGATTTTATATCTTTATCTTAAGCAAGTAACATAATATAATTGTGTTATATTGTATAAACATTTTATGATATTTATCCTCATCTAAGGGATTCCCAAGTAACTATATTAGTGAAGAGATTAATAGCCCCTTATGGAATGACTCTTTAAAGAAGTGACAATGAAAATTCGTAAGAACGCATAGAGACAGACAAATATTGCTACATGCCTAATTTATACCTCCTTAGAAAACAGACCTCCAACTGCAGATAATCCAAGAAGAACGTCAGGGTTTACTTTCTTAACCTGCTCAGAGTGCAAATATTATTAAATATAATGCAAATAGACGCAGATGTAAACAAAATGGAATATCAGTCACTGGATTATGTTACAATGTCTATTCTACATAATTCAGTAACATTTTAACATAGCTCCATTTCTATATTTGGATACAATCTTCTGAATTAATCTACTAACTTATTTTTTGTAATTTCACATTGTAGACTAGCAACATTATTTTTGGCATTCTTCAAGCAAAAAATAAGTTGTGTGTACTTCTCTTTATTATCTAACATAACTAAGATTATTGTAAAATATACATACCACTTCAACTAGAGGAGCTCCTTCTCTTAGCCCCTGCCGACCTAATTCTTTGAGCTTTCTTGCAAAAGGCAAAGCTTCAGGGTCTATATCAGTTCTTTCTTCTGTTATCAAACCCTGCACTTATTGAAAGGAAAATATTAGTGGCATCATATTTAAGTAATAATTGCGCTGTAATACAAAATGACACAAGGTAAAATATAACAGAATATTGCATCAAGGGAATATACTTGGTAAGTTCCTGTGACTGGAATACAGCAGAGATTTCAACAGAGCACATATGAGGCATATATAGGCAATTAAGCATAATTGTTATCATTATGGTGTTACATTTTCAAGTTTTTACTTATTAATAATATAACTTGAGCTCGGTAAGGTTTATTTTGATCTTAAAAAACGGATACAGGTTTTCAAAATGTAATATACAAGGGACAATACCTTGGCATCAACCAACCAAAACTGACTCCTAGCACTTTCAAAAGCAGACTCGTTGTTTCCAAGCATTCTTGCCATGGTTTTTCTTGCAGCGTTCACAACACCAATTCCAGCACTGCAATATCCGAACACAGAAACTGAGCGCAATCAAATGTAATTTGATTATTTATATGTACTCTTTGTGGTTGCACAAAGAACAGAACAGCCTAGCTAGATCATTTCTAGTGCAGCACAACGTTTAAGAACTGCACATTTACATAACAAATTATACAAGCAACCCACAGTAATACTTGCAATAACTCCGTCCGTCCGTCCCTCTCTCTCTCTCTGTGTTTGTGGGGGGGGGGGGGGGGGGGTGTTTGTCTATACGTAAGAAGTTCTGTGTAGATCTACTTTATCCGTTACAAAAAAGAATATTCTATAACATTGTGCACCCGAAAAAATCCAGTAAATCATAAATGTTTATTTACCCTTGAAAGCATGCTGATGATCTGGCATTTTTGAAAAATTATTTGTGCTTCTGACAAATAAATTAAGTCCTTATGTACAAATACAATATGGCCAATTCTGGGTTCAAACAAGTACCTAAGGAGCTTAATTCAAAATCCGAAATAATTAATCTTCTATATGCTTTCAGGAATGTGGCCGCAAACATGTGGAAAGTAATTAACCTTCAATACTCTGAACTGCTCAAAATTAGAGCTGTCAAAATTTGACCCAACCCATTAACCCAACCAATTTACCCTACTTATAAATGGATTGGGTCAACTCATTTATGAATATAATAAAATGGGTTATGCGTTGGGTTGACCCATTTTTAAAAGGGTTATAAATGGGTAACTCATTTACCCATTTATTAAAAACATTAAATTTTAATGCAAATTTGAAAAATATGAACTTTGAACATACATTATAATTTTTCATGAAGACTGACAGTTGTACTTAGAAAATAACAGACTACCGGATCCTCATATTTGAATTATGCCTAGTGCAGAAGCCGCTATTTTTTTTTCAGACTGCAATAACTTCTTCGTTCTAATTCGGATCAGGCGAGACTTCGACCGATCAACTCCAACCTAAATTACGGACAGTAGGAACACTCGGATACTTCATCGTGTGAACACACACTATAATTCTCCAAGGGGAGTGACAGTTGTACTTAGAAAATAACCGGCTACCACATCCCATATTTGAACCGCCTAGTGCAGAAGCCGCTATTTTTTTGTTCAAACTGCAATAATTCTTTCGTTCTAACTCCGAATTAAGCGAGACTTCGACCGATTAACTTACACCTAAATTACGGACAGTATGAAACACTCGGATACTTCTTCGTGTGCACGCACACTGTAGTTCTCCAAGAACTAACAGTTGTACTTAGAAAATAACATCCTACAACATCTTCATATTTGAACACCGCCTAGCGCAGAAGTCGCTATTTTTTTTTGTTCGGACTGCAATAACTCTTTCGTTCTAACTCGGAATAAAGCGAGACTTCGGCCGATTAACTTCCACCTAAATTATGGACAGTATGAAACACTTGAATACTTCATCGTGTGAACGCACACAGTTCTCCATGAGAACTGACAGTTGTACTTAGAAAATAACAGGCTACCACATCTGCATATTGAACTCCACCTAGTGCAGAAGCCGCTATTTTTTTGTTCGGACTACAATAGCTTCTTTGTTCTAACTCAGAATCAGACGAGACTTCGACCGATCAACTCCCACCTAAATTACGGATAGTATGAAACACTTGGATACTTTATCATATGAACGCACACTATAGTTCTCTAAGGGGACTGACAGTTGTACTTGAAAAATAACATGCTACCACATCCATGTATATGAATTCCGCCTAGTGCAGAAGCCGTTATTTTTTTGTTCAGACTGCAATAACTCCTTCATTCTAACTCAGAATCGGATGGGACTTCGACCTATTAACTACCACCTAAATTACGGATAGTATGGAACACTGAGATACTTTATCGTGTGAACGCACACTGTAGTTCTCCAAATGGATTGACAGTTGTACTTAGAAAATAATAAGCTAGCACATCCCCATATTTGAATTTTGATGAAAATTAGAATTAAAATTTTAAATTTTTGTCAGATCTCAAAACATAAAAGTTAGAATTAGAATTATTATTTTTATTAGTCAAATTAAATTTAAATCTTCAAATGGGTTAAATGGATAACCCGTTTATTAAGTGGGTTGGGTCATAAATGGGTTGGATCATAAATGGATAAAGGAGAATAGGTCATAAATGGGTTGGGTCATGCTCGACCCAACCCATTTGGATCCGACCCGACCCGTTTGACAGACCTACTCAAAACATTGTAAATATGTCATTTAAATGTAGTTTCATCTGTCAAACAAAATTTGGAAATCCTGTGTTAGGAAACCGTGGTTTTTCTATTATCCTAAAATGGGTAAATAATGCTTGAATTACTCGGAGGTTAATTATCTTATGTATGTATCCATGACAAGAAGGGAAGCCTAACTGAACACAAGTGAAACTATGGTGTCTTAAACATTTCTCGTGTTCAGTATGGTCAACAATTAATAGAGATGCTTTAAGTATCAATGATTAGGGCATGCTTGCTAAATTTTTGGCCTGGCTTAAGTTGCACACAATCTAAGGTATGGAGTTCATGTTTGACATGGAAATGTTTGCTTTAGTTTGAGTTCGGCAAAGAGATCTTCAGGCTTGTTTGCTATAAACAAGTCAAATTCATGAACATATTCTTGTCAACCATGCATTTATAAATTATAAGCATGCATTTGGCCTTTTTGAATTATTGAGCACGCATTTATAAGCATGTGTGTGTAACAGAAATAATTATAAGCATGCATTTATGTTTTTATTGAGTTGTGTATTTGTACAATCATGTGTTTTGTACAATATTTAAAAAAAATTAAGGTGTATTCAACATGTCGAAGTAGAGCTCTTAGCAAAGCAAATATGTGGGCTTGGGTTTGGCCTTTTTTATTACCGTTACCAACGTTCCACTCTATTGAAATATATAAAATTTAATGTTACTAAAGATCCCTGAGATTTATCCAATATAACAAAATATTCAAGAATTAATAATCTGCTACCCATCGTTGATTATTAAATACTTTTCATTCAGTGTGCTTAGTGGTATTTTCAGTGGATACTCCTCAATCTCAATGCAACTAGAAGTGTAAACTGATATTCTAGACTGGAGCACAACTTGATAAGCTGAAGCAAACTTTCACCCAAGAAGCAATCATCGCACCACCTTAAACTTTTCATTTCAGATTATTATTTTCTTTTTCCAGTGATGTCCTTTCTCTTCCAAAGTTAAGAACAATAGAGCAAACTAGTCATATTATGATGTAGTAAGAGATCCAAGAAAATTACTCTTTTGTTCTCTCACAATATGATGATAATATTTATGCAACATACTCAGCATATTCAGTACTGAAAAAGGAAAAGAAAAACTAAGATCACCAGGCACCAGCTCAAGACAAAGTCATAATAATTTTTTGGATTAATATCAGTAATAAAACACCTAAAATTCTAACAATTTCGTGATAAAATGAATGACCAAAATTTAAGCAAAACCTAAACTAGAGTGTTAGAGAAGGTATGGTGATGCAAAGCATATACCGATTAGCATAAGCTGTACATGTTGTGTGTCTATGCGCACGCGCATGTGTACTGAATCTCGTCCTTACAAGTTACTATGCACGACTCAACAATACCAAAATTATTATACTAATATCCAAAAAGGCTAAAGATAATGTATATCTAGAAACTATCCCTACACTTATAACTGTTGGGCATACTCGGTGAGATCTCATGTTATGCCATCAAAGATGTGAACATATTCCAGATTTATACCATATACAAATCATGCTAGATCTAGGCACAAAAAGCTATTTGGCGTGGATCTGAATGATTCTTTTTCTTCTTCAGACCATCCGTCTTGCCTGGCCCCAACCCACAAACTAAATAGGCTATCTTGCTAATCTAGAGCTGCGGTAATTATCCCAAAAAACCAGGACAACTTTTGAATATACTGGAACAATGACATGTAATAGGCCCAAATATTATCTTCTTAATTCTAGCTTCTTGGTTGTTCTTTACCTTGGTCTATCCTGTTTATTTCCCAGAGAGAATAAATGCATCTAGGTTGCATGGTAAACTACAATTATATTTAGGTAGCTTATCATCTCATACACTATATTTTCATCAGCATAATACTTGGCGAATTGGCCCATATATAATCCATTAATGAGATTTGTCATACACAGCACAATAATTGATTTTTCTCTCCTAATAAAATTGATTTTTCTCTCCTAATAAAAATGATAACTTAACCTTGTGATATTCCTTAATGCAGAAAACCAGTTTAGCGCATATTAGTACTTAACAGATTGAGAACATGATTCTGATATCACTTGTGTACAGGGCTAACAGAGATAAACATAACCAAAACAGACCTTCCTGCACCAGCAACAACAATCTTCTGCTTTGGGAAATCAATCATTGGTTTTCCTTGTGCCCTTACAGCTCCTAGAAGACCAGCTATTGCAACTCCAGCGGTTCCCTACATAATAATGAAGGTAAGGGTTCAAAATATGATACATATTCAGAAATATGGAAATATGCACTCTCGAGCCTTGATTTCAACCCATGCGTTATCATAACATTTAAAAACACATGCTCATTCAAATGTATCACTTAAACTAAATTATAATATACATTGTTTTAAAAAAAATCCGCCTTGGTACTCGCCTCAAGGAGCTTTTTACCTCTGAGACTTAATGATGACTTGAAAGCCACACAAAGTCGAGGATGTTTTTGGTAGCTCCCTAAAAAGATATTAGGGTTTTAGACTTGTATAAATACCCTATTATGTTTCATGTAATAGATCTCATCTTTTATGCATAGTTGTAGCCACCAAATAGAAATAAAGTTCTCTTATCTTTAATGGCTTCTTAGCCTTCTTTTTTATTTTACGCACTCTTGTTTCATGCTTTTTTTATGCTACTTTATTTTATGTCTCTTTATATTCCATGTTAGTAGTATGCAATTAGTGTAGATTTATTTTTGTGCAATTAGTTAGATCTCTAATTCTTTCCCATTAGCTCTCTCCTTTTTATTAGTTTTTCTTTTCGTTTTCTTTACAATGTTGAAATTAATATATGTTGAAATGAATTCAAGTATGAGAAACTAAACCCCTTCAATTTAGGGGTAATGAAGCTCTCATGAATCATGTAAAATCAACATGACGATTCCATTTATGATCTCTACCTTGGTGCTTAATGTAAATTTTAATGTTAATGAAAGTTTGTTGTTTATTAGTGAATTTGATAGCCTATGTTGTTAATTACAAATAAGCTATACCTACTTAAATATAAACACAAATTACATTTTCATCTAACTAATTGATTTCGATAATGAAAGTGAAAATAGAATCAAAATTTGATATTCTATGTTACTTGATCAAAAAAAGGTAAATAAACCATGTTTAAATTAGATTTTATTTTTAATTTCATAATCATTTTTCTTAGATTTGACAAGTGGGTTTGAATGGTGTATTAAAGTTTGATGGTTTAAGTTGTGTTAGTTAATATCACAAATGGTCTATACTTATAATAAATACATCAACTATTTCTACATGTGATAGAAAAGAGAGATTATAAATTTAATTTGCGTTGATTTATATGAAAGTGAAAGTGGATTTATCTCTAAATTGCATTTTAATCTCATAGTTTTTGTTTCAATTTTTCTCTAGTTTTTTACACTTTTTAGTTAACATATTTTCAAACTCTTAGGATAATCTGATTGGGTAATTTTGAAATTAGTGCTTTTCTTTTGGGATCGACGCGTATTCGCATACGTACTACGATTGTACGTCGTGCGATTGCGGTATTTTATTTCATTAAATTCGATAGTTTTCTAACCGATAGAACATCCGTTTCCGAACACAAACCAAAAAAAGAATAAAATCTAAAAAAATTGTAAGTGTATTTTCACTTTTCAATCTTAATATCGACGTGATTAAGTAAGACTATTTTAAAAGAAGGACAAGAACCACGTAATGAATTACATGTTATTTAAAGAAAATTTCCGAATTGTCATTACTGAACCTCCAAATAGATTTTGTTGATCGATTTGAACTGGTAGGAGGAAAAAAAAATGATTTACATGATTTCCTACTACTTATAATAGAGATGATTTCACTACAATCGATCAAAGATCATTTTCAAAATCTAGAAATTTTGAAGGCAAATAGAGGGAAGGAGAATATAAATAAAATACATACATTACGGAGCTGAAAATTGTACATGAATTCTTCAAACATACTAAGGATTGAATCATATACATACATACATACATATATATATATATACATACAGACTTAAAATTTGTTTATTTATACTTTTATGAATGAATAATAAAAAATGATTAGTCCTGAACTTGTTAAATTTGAGTGTTTATATTGTTATTATTTAGTTTTATATGATTAAGTATTAATTTTTAATTTATTAATCAAAAATTAATAATATCTTGTGCCTCAATTTTGAGCCGAAAAACTTACGCCTCAACGTTTTGAGGGTTACGCCTTGCCTCGCGGGCTAAAGAACATCTCATGTATGCTTTCATATTTAAAACTTTAATACTATTGCACTTTACTAATTCCATAATCCCAATAACCATATTTAATGTGCATAGACTTCGTACAAAATCATTTTTTTGTTTATCTTTCCTTTAGAGCCTACCCAAAAAAAAAAAAACTGGAAGTCCAACTCTAAACTCTACGTTTTAAAAAACCCACCTCAATATTCGTCTAGAAGAGCACCCCAAGGCAAGGGAAAATAAAACGTTTTGAGGTTTTTATACAAAAGCTTCTTTCTGATGTTTGCGCCTCAGCAACTTGAGGCATATGAATGGGTACAAAAAGTACGTCTCGCACGCCTCAAACTGCTGAGGCATGTGACTCAAGAACATTTTTACCCTCAATTATAAATATTGAGGATGACAGAAGTTATTAGGCTTCAATTACTTGATGGAAAGCAAAAGCAGAACAAAATTTAAGAAAATGAAAGTTAGCAGTAATTTTTTTACTTTTTAATTTCAACATCAACGTGATTAAGTAGGATTGTTTTTCAGAATTTATTAAATTTCAATTGCTTAATGGAAAGCAAAAGTAGAACAAAATTTAAGAAAATGGAAATTAATGGTTTTTTTTTTACTTTTTAATTTCAGTATCGACCTGATTAAGTAAGATTGGTTTTGAAATAAAAATTGAGAGTTACTTAATGGACTTTTTCAATTGCTATTTAAAAAAATTTGTGAATTACCTTAACTGGACCTCGAATAAATTTTGTGGATGGATTTAAATTGGTAGAAGGAAAAATAAATAAAATAATAATTTACACGATTTCCTACTGCTTATTGTAGAGATCAATTCAATAGAATCAAATATCGTTTTCAAAAATCTAAATTTTTTGAAGGCAAATAGAGGAAGGAAGAAAAAAATTAAAATACATATCATTACAGAGCTGAAAACTGAATACAAATTCTTCAAACCATTGAATCATATACATACATAGATATACACGCGTGCGTGCGCATATATTATCAAGTGCTTCAATTATATTTATTTATAGTTTCAATTTACTTTTATGGATGAATAATAAAAAATGATTAGACCGAACTCGTTAAAGTTAAGTATTTATATTGTGATCTATTTACAGTTTTTTAATGATTAATTGTTAACTTTTATTTATTAATCAAAAATCAATAATAACAACACAATAGCAACTTACGCATCAATGTCTAGTCGAAAAACTTACGGCTCGCCGTTTTGTGGCTTACGTCTCGCCTCGTGAGCAATAGAACGCCTTGTGTACGCTTTCACTTGGTTGCCATTTTATCAATATATGAAATTGCATATAATAAATGAATGTAAAACCATGTGGCATGCATAACAAGATGGAAGACTTATATTCTAACCAAGCATTTGTTCCACAAAGATGTATAAGATCAGAACAAAACAAGTATGAATAAGCTCCAACTGAAAAATAAAATACCTGCACATCATCATTAAACATTCGATATGTATTCCTGTAGCGCTGCAGCAATTTAAATGCCCACTTACTCTGAAAATCTTCAAACTGTAAAAGCCAAGTTCTGTTTACAAATACCATCATGACATAATCAAATAATCCAAAGGCTGTTCACCTTATAGGTAACCTACACTATATAACAAATAGTACCTGTACAATAACATGCGGCCAACGTGTAAAAACAGCTTCCATGAATTCATCAATAACTGAAATGTAGTCATCGCCGTCAAGGCGGTGCTCTTGTGTTCCTAAGTCTACATTGCACACAGCATCAATATATTAATACCATTCCAAAATATTATCATTCCCCTTTATATCAACTCAAGTAAATTATATTTCCATTCGGAAACCAAATTTGGTTATCCACCTTAAAATTTTGTTTCAGGTTACAAATTAAAAGGATGGCCATTTCATAGAGCAGATTAATTAATAGTTTCTGTCATTTGAACTTCAAAAGGTTAATAGGAAGAAGTGTTGGGATGCAAAGGTATATACACAGTACACACAGATATACACTCTCTAAGACGAGGGAATACTTACAGAGAGGGTCTTTCAGAAGCTTCTCATTGTTCGTTCCAACATCAATCATTACAGGAAGAACCTGAAAAATAATTGGATATTACTGAAAAATATTGGTATTCGAAAGAAGTGAAATCTCATTCTTAATCATGGCACAATGCATAAAGTACCAAAGTTGATATACTTTTTATCGTATTACAAGAGAAACCCAGTATCAAAATCAACAGTCAGCTAATTGTTTTGGAATTTATTTTTCTTTCTTTGTGATATGCCTAAAGCTAGTTTAATAAACCCTCTTATCCCCATAGTTATTTGAAATGTGATCCCTTACATGAAACATGATACATGTATGATCTTGCGCACATATTTCACACTTTGAGCTCAATGTATGGCATAATCTTTCAATCATTGTTACGGGGCTCACATCCAAAGAACTGGCATTGGAACAATAATTAGCCACGTTGGATTTTATTTTTTTTTTGGGGGGGGGGGGGGAGGGGGGGGGATTTTGATACATAATTATTAAAGCAAGTTTTATTAAGACGATTCTTTTCAACGGTATGTTGGGGCTAAAAATTCCCGTTTGCATACCTCAGTATCAGAGCAATAATTAAGTCAGCTTCGTGAAAAATATGAGGTTTATATCAAGGCTCCAACACTCCGTTTCGGTATCATTTATGGGCCTCCAAAATTCTGAAACCTCCGAAATGACCAAAATTTTGATATTTTGGCATTTGTCTTAATAGTAATTCGGCACAAAATCTATCGGAATCCACCGAAATCCGACTGAAACTTCCCAAATTCCAACGAAAACCCAAATCATGGTTATATTCTGTTAGGTAATTTTTAACAAAAGGAGATTGCTTTTATGGGGATGATTAATATATTTGTATGTCTCAGGCCTGGTTACTCAACAAGCAATTATTTATTAGTTCCATTTACACAAAATATTGCTAGTATATATTGTATATATTGTACAGTATATGAGGAATGTTAAGCCCATGGTCCTAAATAGAAATTTGTTATAAGACTCCATTGATTGTTGGAGAAAACGAATTATTTTTTGGATTAGAAGTTTTACTAATCGGTTAAAGAATGAATTATACTACATTCTTCTAAGGGGGTGAGGGTATGACTCCTCTAGAACATTCCACAAAGGATTGGAGTGTACATATCCATTTTCAAATTGTTCTCTAACCATTTCTAGTTTACACTTGATCACTCTACCGGTTACTAAATCATTGTTTGTCATTGAAAAATTGCCCCATGATGAACTCAAAAACCATTTGAGTAAAGCTGTTGCCTTAGTAAATGGTGGCAGGACAAAGGATAGCAGTTTTAGAAATCTATATCAGACAATAACTCATAGAAGCCAATGAAAAAATTGTTTAATAGTTTTCAGAGACTAGTGTACATACATATAAAATTAAAGTAATACAACAAATGAACATAAATGACAGGCTACAGTATGACGAAGATAAATGGAGGTACCCTTTGAGGATTTATTCCTGCGGCTGCAACATATAAATCAAGTTTCCCAATGGCAATACCGATACCTTGAACTCCAAGGTCACCCAGACCTAGTATTCTACTTCCATCAGTTACTACAATCATATCAACCTGCAGTAAGAAATTACTTGCATCAGTAGCCCATCCATATTTTAATAAATGTGTCTGCTTCCCCAAGTTGAAATGTAAAGAGAACCAGCAAAATCAAGGGTGATTGCATCTTACAATTGCACGTCATTGCATTTTTTTTATAAAAAAAAAGGAGGAAAAAAAAACAAGTTCAACTCGATTTTGAATATATTGTGCTACAAACATACAATTAAATTCACTGAATATGGTATTATTCTATCTCTTCATCCAAATTCTTTCTCGTAGCAGAGGGATAGGCATTTAGAAGGTTTTTTCAGTACTAAGTACCCCATATTTGTGCCAGCCAGTTGCAGCTTTTGGAGGTAATTCTAGAACAGTTGCAGCTTTCATAAATCTATAGAGCATATATTTTGCAGCTGCAAAGACCACCAGATCACTTTCTTCACATTTAATTAACATCCTTGTAACTGTGTCAGTTATTCAATTTTATCTCTACAGTATTTGTAAGGTATTAATCAAACACGCTAAAACTCAAGAACCTGGTGGTGCAAAGGGAAATTGCTTCATTTGATAATTGAAACAGGAAGGAAAAAATTTGTCACTATCAGTAAACTGCCACATAATCTAAGTCCAATAACTAACAGTTAGAAGCCAGATTATGGGTTAACTTGTATCTACAACAATTGTGAAATTACAATGTGCACACTAATGCTGAAATTTATCAAACTTGGATGCAATTTTTGCTTGTAAATTATGCAGCATACTACATAAATATTATATACCTGATCAGCAGGCCAGTTGTAAACCATCGACATCATTTCACCGCGATCTGCAGCACTAAAATACATTCCTCTTGGTCTTCTAAATAGTCCACTGTAGTTTTGGCATACAAGTCCAACAGTGGGAGTATACACTATAGGTGCATACTCTTCAATGTTATCGATTAAAACCTGACAAATATACAACAAAACAATAAAGCCATTACATATGGAATTGGAATCGTAGATCAAGAAATCAGATTTCTTGCTGTGGGCATAATCAATAACTAGGACAGTACAACAAGTACGCAAAGAATTCACCTTATAATACATTGTCTCATTCCTGTCATGTAATCGATTAAGAATACGCCACATGGCTAGTGCATTTGTGTCTGATGGTCCGTCTCTTGCATTTACTTCAAGTCTTTTCAAATCAACCACTAGTCAAGGAAAAAATGTCAAGTTATTCCTTCAATGTTGCAAGGAAGGTCCAATGTCATTCATGTTGTGAAATAGTAAATTATGATTCTGCAATATCCATCTTGTCTTCTATAACAAGATTTCTAAATCATAAATGATGATGGCATATGTGAGACTACCAAAGTATCAAATTACTGATCCATGAGTCATACAATTGTGTGTGATCTATTAATTGTTCTTCAAAAGAAATCGTTATCCTACAGCTTCCTGTAAATTGAAAGATAGTGATTGCATTCACAAAACATACTTTTGTTCCATTCAAAAGCACATCAATTAGTCATAACATAGAATAATAGCTTGTGACTGTTCAAAGTTACTTCTCAAATGCAACATAACTAAGATACAGAGCAACTTATATGAATCAAAGTGGGAGTTGCTTCTTCTTAGAAAACATAAGTTGAATAATCTGATAATTCCAATCACGATACATTGACCAATAACAGCTTTGGACACAAGTCGACTTACCAAGCTAAATCAGTTATACACTTCACAAAAGAAAATAGAATACCACCAAATAATGACAGAAAAAACTCACTAAAACGATCAATCTGCTGCTGAGGAGACATGACATTAGGAGGTAAAAGTCCCCTAAGATCCAATCTGTCTCTCTCCGTCATTGAAAATGCAGTGCCCTAATTACCATTACCAACATATTACTAAAAGCCAAAATAATCTTCACAAAACTACAAAAGAAAAGTGAAATGGAATTGCATAAAAACCTTATTGAACCAAGGATCGTGAAGAATATCCAGACTCCTTTTGTGAATAATGACTGGTCTCGAACCTTCGCAAGTTGTAAAGTGCCGCGATCTGCTCACGGCGCGGTAACTGTTATGCTGCATCAGTCGGCGTAGTAGTTGACCATTCGCCATGGTTTTGTCCAGGGCAATTGAATTATTGAAGAAGTGGAAAAAGCGTGGCGAGAGAGTGAGCACGGTTCCAATTGTACACCAGACCCCACCATTTTAACTTTTTTTTCCTTTATTTTTATTTTATTTTATTTTAATTTGAATTTTTTCGATTTCGCCTATTTTGAAACTTATTACGCAAATAGGTCTGTTTTAAGGCTATTTACAAAAAGTAGCAATGTTAGGCTGTTTTGGCCAACTCAACGTTGAGTTGGCCAGAACGTACTAGCAAATTGCGCCAATCGAAACATTTTAATTTTAATTCTTTGAATTTATAACTAGCGCTATTTCAAATAGCGTCGGTATAATTGAGACAAAAAAATAGAAAATGGACGGCATTTGAAATTGCGTCATTCGACAATTGGGGCAAAAGTTCGTAAAGGATCTAATTTCGAGCAAATAAAAGCGTCGGTCTACAAAGCAACCAAGATCGAATCGGAGGAGTTTGATATTGATTTAGTTTGCAATTGGCCAACTGATTCTGAATCTAAAGCAATTAAAATTGTGGATGACGACGACGTTGAGTTAATGTTCTCCGCCGTCTCTAAATCCGTAGAGTTGTTGTGAAAAACAGAAAGTTTTTGGTAGAACAACATGTAGCTGCATCCGTAGCGGCACTTGTAACCATCTATCATTCGCAACCAATTCCATCTTCTAGTTACAGCAATTCTGCTATAAACATATTGCAATACATGTGAGAAATGCGGATTACGGATCTTAAGGCTAGGATTAACAATAGAGGGGGGTGAATAGTGTTTATAAAGAATTACTAAATCTTTTGAGTTTATGTTAATTTAAACACAGATGTGTGCAATATACAGACACAGATATGATTATAGAAACAAACACAGATGTAGAAATAAAATAAAAAAAACAGTAAAGGAAAGAACACACCGGATTTTATACTGGTTCGAAGTTACCCTACATCCAGTCCCGCAACACAAGTACGGATTTCCTTTCAAAAGCAATCCTTACGGTTACACCCTCGATTTCAAGGCTACGAGGTACACCCTCCAGAATCACAATCCTCTGGGTAGAGATACTTGATTTTCCGGGCAATAAGTTCACCCATTTGATTTTACGGGCAACAAGTTCACCCAGTTGATTTCCCAAGGCTACAATCACACCTTATCTCGCTTGATTGTTTTTCAAGGCTGCAATCACACCTTTTCTCGCTAAGTTGATTACAAAAAGCCTATAACTCTGAATAGCACTGAGGATCTTGTTGAGATAGTGATGGAGAATCAAACTACGAATGATCGAGTTTGATTCAATGTTGATTTCGGCAGAGTATGGTAAGAATATGTATTAAGAAAAGTGGAAGAAAAACAGGAGTGACAGAAAATCTGATATAAAATTCATTGAAACTAACCCCTATTTATAGAAGAACAACAGTCATGCCCATTCGTGAAGAGTTATGGCGAATAGACACTTCTTTTGAAATTTAAATTTTGAACTTAACTGACACTATGTCGACATGGTCACCATGAGTATGTCGACATCCCAAGGCAATTTTGATGATTTGATTTTCTTTGAAAATAACCTTTATCTTATAT
The DNA here is from genome assembly GCA_030765085.1 of Allium cepa. Classification (NCBI taxonomy): domain Eukaryota; kingdom Viridiplantae; phylum Streptophyta; class Magnoliopsida; order Asparagales; family Amaryllidaceae; genus Allium; species Allium cepa. The sequence goes on from CM060934.1 coordinate 324,380,241, forward strand.
TAAAACTATTTTAAACTTTATAAATATACTTGAATATAGTTAAAATTCATAAGTAAATATAGAGAATAATATATATATATATATATATATATATAGAATTTAACTATAATTTTATGTTTAAATCTGAGTATAAATATTTAAAAGTTAAATATATTATATTAAAAGATAGTTTAAAATCAGGAGTAATTTGACTTTGAAACTAAAGATGATTTTGAGGCTAAAATTATTTAAAATCAGGATAGAGGTTTTTGAATCTTTTAAAAGGAAAGTTTTGAAATCATTTTGAAAACAAGATAATTTTTGTAAAATCATTTGAATAAAATTAGCGGATACAAAACAATGTTCCACTAGATTTTTCGTAGGTTCCATCCTACTTAGAATTCCATCCCTTTAACGGGCTCGAAGTGGATTCCACTCCACGAATAAATTGGATTTTAAGATGCCAATGCTTTTCTAGGAGTTTTAACAAAATTTCCTAATAAAAATACTTATTCTTGACATCTTGAACTCTTGATAATCTTGATACTCATGAGTCTTCAATCTTGATATCTTGAATCTCTATACTGTACAGTCTTCATTCTTGGTACCTACATGGTTAAATCCTGCATATACATATATATCTAAACTTATACCGTTAGTATTTATATTTTATAATCTATTCTAAGGTTGTTGTCATCAAAACCATCATCTCACGGACTAACAATCTTCCCCTTTTCGATGCTGACAACCTTTGTTTATAAAATATTACTTCTACCCTAATAACTCCCTCTTAATATATGCCCTAATTATCTTATTTTATACTTCTCCCCCTTTGTTATCAACAAAAACAAACTCTAAACTTTATAACTCCAAACTATATAACTCCCCCTCATTCTTGGACTAAAATACCTGCATTAATAACCTTATACGATGGAATATAGAACTAAGAAATAATTATATTGATAGTCACAATAATGAATCAAAGATTATATACATATTAATGTATAATTATACATGTTTTGTACAACAAACATCAATCCATTACTAAATATTAATCACATTCAAACCAAGCCAAATCAAATGAAATCAACTCAATGAAAGCAAACAATTCAAACAAAGCAACTAAATAAAATTAAATGTTACATTGAACTTCCACCCATCCTTCTTCTCCAAAGACAGGGTCTGCTTTAATAGCATCCCAATTATCATTGTCGTTGGTGAGAGAGACTGGAGGATGTGCTTCGTTATCATCCTTGTGTAGGGAGGAAATCATCCATCGTATTGCATCGAAATGTCTTTCTTGCTCCTTGATCATCTGCATTTGGCTCAATTCTAAGTGTCGCTGGTTACGAAGAATGAACAAGAGAATATTCTTGAACGAATTAAGAGTTTCTTCAAGGTTTTTGGATAAATTGTGAATTGGATTAGCCATACTTGAATTTGTGAAAGAAATGAAGGATATAGAAGATAAGAAACAATTTTCAGTGAAGAATTCTGGAAGAAATAGGTGTTTATAGGTGTAGAAATTCGTTTGAAATGAATAGACATATGGTAGTTATTTAAATTTCAAATTCAAAATGAATTGTCACTTATGACCAGTACATGTCGACATGGTCATAGGGGGTATGTCGACATGGGTTAGTGAAAAAATATGACTAATTAGATTTTGTGAATAATTGTGTGTGTGTGTGTGTGTATATATATATATATATTTATATAATATACTAACATTTATTGTGGAGATAAGATAAGCTAGATAACAGAAAAGAAATTTCATTTCATTGCATACTAAGATGATATAATGATTAAACATATGAAACTACATGAACTTTCGAATTAAAACAAGCTAAAACACATACAACAAGATACGAAAAGATAAAACTAGTTAAAGGATGATGATGATGAAGAAAGTCCAAGTTTCTTGCTGACTTTGGAAATGAACTTGTTCATCCTGGATGAAATTTTGTCTAACTTCTTACTAACGGATCGTTTAAGAATCCGTTGATTCTCAACAATAGTCTTTTGGTTTTTGAGAAGAGTTTTGTTGGACGGATTAGGAGGATAGTCGATGCTTTCCAAAGAGGCTTCACCTTCTTCTTCTTCTTCAATTTCCATTTCATCCCCTTCTTCTTCTTCTTCTTCTTCCTCTTCTTCCATTTCCTCATGAGCCAAACGTTCTTCCTTTTCGGCAAGGGTCTCATAAGGTTGAAAAACAAATGGAATTTTCATAAGCGAAATGTTGAAATGATTGAAAACTTTTGTAGAAACAAATTCTTCGTCTTTGAAATCCACTCCAAAATAGTTAAAAATCTGAGTGAGATAAATTCCATGATACAAAGTATTCTCACCCATTTCAAGATTTTTAGGACGAAGTTCATCCAAAATAACTTGCGCCCAATTTATGTCATAATTTTCAAAAATAGCAAAAAGTGCTTTGCAAACTTTTGAAGTAGGATTGTTAAAATTCCCCGATCTTGGGGTTAAAGTATGTTGCAAAAGAAGATTGACAATTCTTGCTTTTGATCAAAAATTTCAATTTTTGAATTCAAAATTATCATTCCCTTCGAAAATATGATGAAATGTCTCACGATCAATTTCATCGATTTTGAAATTAGAAAGATCCATTCCCGTACTCTTGCAATTGAGAATGGTACCCAAAAGATCACAATTCAAAACAATTCTAGTGCCTTTGACACTACTCCAAATTTCATCCTCATTTCCATTATAAAATCCATGGTTTAAATTAGCATAGAAAATTTTGACAAGATTTGGATAGCAAACAAAATCATTTTGAGAAGCATCAATAAGACTAAGAACTCCATTATTTGCAAAAAGAAAATCAAGTTCATAAGAAGAGAAATCTTGAAAAATAGCAAACTTTCCGGGATGGACTTTGGCATAGTTAGCATAATTGATGTATGCTTTTATTGCCTCCGGATCATTGAATAGTTGCTCTTTTATTTTTCTGGAAATTCTCATGGTGGAGAGGTTGCTTAAAGAAGCCATTAAAGTAGAGAGTAGAGAGCTTGAAGTTATGAAGAGAGTTTGAATTTGAAAATGAGGGTGAAAAGATATGATAAAAGATAGTGAATAAATGGATTCTCAAAGGACATATTCTCTGGTCAGAAGGTGGCTTTTCAGACAATTGAATGAAGTGAAAAGGTGGAGGGAAATTCAAACATTTGAATTCAAATTTTGAAATTCAAATTCTGGTACCCATGTCGACATCATGGTAGGGATCATGTCGACATGTGCCGGTGAATTTTCATGAATTATTTTTCCTAAGTTCGCTAATAAATAAATATATATATATATATATGTGCTTTATTATTTTTTAATGTCTATATATATGGAATATTATTAGAATTATTGTACATTCAATAATATATCAAAATAATAATAAAATGAAAAAAGATAATAGTAAAATAATAGTAAAAAAATTTAAAATTCAAATAACACACCAATTCAAAATCACTCAGTCAAGCAATGAAGCATATAATTCTAAGCAAGCAACTTCAACCAATTATATTATAAATGTGTACCTTTTTCTGAGTCCGTTTCTCTGAATTCGTCGGAGTTGTGGACTGCTGTGAAACACAAATTCGAATTATATGTCTTCTGATCATCATCATTTGAGGACGGGTCTGAGTCATCTAGAGTAGCAGTAAATGCACGCTTCCGTTTCTTTGCTGGATTATTATTCATAGGAGGATTTTGCCTATTTGGATACGGACGGTCTCTTTTGATATGACCTGGTTCATCACAGTTGTAACATTTGATATTATTTGGCACTACATTCTGATTTCCAAAGTTCTTATAGTTGTTTCTCTTGAGATTATTCATCTTTCTGTATTTTAGGAATTTCCTAAAATTTATGGTCATTAAGGCTATCTCTTCATCATTATCGCTGTTTGAATCTGATCCATCAGTCAATGCATTGAATGCCATTGATTTCTTTTCAAATGCTTTGCATTCTCTTCTCCCAATCATTTGAACTTCATACGACATTAGATTTCCAATTAATTCTTCTATCTTTAAAGTACTGATGTCATTTGCCTCTTCGATAGCAAGTGTCTTTTGATCCCATTCTGGAGTAAGAGAATTTAAAATCTTTCTGACTTGATCTTCTTCAGAAAATTCCTTTCCCAAAGATATTGGAGAATGCACAGTATCCTGAAATCTACTATACATATCTGAAATAGACTCGTTAGAATTCATTTTAAATAATTGAAACTGATTTGTGAGTATGGAAATTTTGGTCTGTTTAACTTTGCTTGTTCCTTCGTGAGTAACTTGCAAAGTTTTCCAGATTTCATATGCAGACTTACAAACTGACACTCTATTGAATTCATTTCTATCTAGTGAACAAAACAAATTATTCATTGACTTAGAATTATTTTGTGCAACAGTCTTTTGCTCAGCGGTCCAATGTGCAAAATCAGTTGTGGGTTCAGAATATTCAGTTTGTGTAATATTCCAAATGTTTAATCCTATAGATTGTAAATATATTTTCATCCTACATGCCCAATATGCATAGTTATTGCCATTAAAAAGTGGTGGTCTGACAGTAAACTGACCTTCTACAAATGAACTAGTGACAGGGATAATAGTGTTAGTAATAGTACCAGTGTTGATAGCCATTTTGAAAACTTTTCAAAAATTAGATTATGAAACTTTGAAAACCTTGCTCTGATACCAATTGTGAGAAATGCGGATTATGGATCTTAAGGATAGGATTAACACTAGAGGGGGTGAATAGTGTTTATAAAGAATTACTAAATCTTTTGAGTTTATGTTAATTTAAACACATATGTGTGCAATATGCAGATACAGATATGATCACAGAAACAAACGCAGATGCAGAAATAAAACAAAAAGCAGTAAAGGAAAGAACACACCCAATTTTATACTGGTTCGGAGTTACCATACATCCAGTCCCGCAACACAAGTACGGATTTCTTTTCAAAAGCAATCTTTACGGTTACGCCCTCGATTTCAAGGCTACGAGGTACACCCTCCAGAATCACAATTCTCTGGGTAGAGATACTTGATTTTCCGAGCCACAAGTTCACCCACTTGATTTTACGGGCAACAAGTTCACCCAACTGATTTCCCAAGGCTACAATTACACCTTATCTCGCTTGATTGATTTTCAAGGCTACAATCACACCTTTTCTCGCTAAGTTGATTACAAAAAGCCTATAACTCTGAATAGCACTGAGAATCTTGTTGAGATAGTGATGGAGAATCAAACTACGAATGATCGAGTTCGATTCAATGTTGATTTCGACAGAGTAATGGTAAGAATATGTACTAAGAAAAGTGGAAGAAGAAGAGGAGTGAAAAACCAGAAAATCTGATATAAAATTTGTTGAAACTAACCCTTATTTATAGAAGAACAACAGCCATGTCCATTCATGAAGAGTTATGGCAAATAGACACTTCTTTTGAAATTTAAATTTTGAATTAACTGACGCTATGTCGACATGGTCACCATGAGTATGTCGACATCCCAAGGCAATTTTTGATGATTTGATTTTCTTTGAAAATAACATTTATCTTATATTAAAACTATTTTAAACTTTATAAATATACTTGACTATGGTTAAAATTCATAAGTAAATATAGAGAATAATATATATAGAATTTAACTATAATTTTATATTTAAATCTAAGTATAAATGTTTAAAAGTTAAATATATTATATTAAAATCAGGAGTAATTTGACTTTGAAATTAAAGATGATTTTGAGGCTAAAATTATTTAAAATCAGGATAAAGGTTTTTGAATCTTTTAAAAGGAAAGTTTTGAAATCATTTTGAAAACAAGATAATTTTTGTAAAATCATTTGAATAAAAATTAGCGGATACAAAACAATGTTCCACTAGATTTTTCGTAGGTTCCATCCTACTTAGGGTTCCATGACGGGCTCGAAGTGGATTCCATTCCACGAATAAATTGGATTTTAAGATGTCAGTGCTTTTTTAGGAGTTTTAACAAAATTTTCTAATAAAAATACTTATTCTTGAAGTCTTGAACTCTTGATAATCTTGATACTCATGAGTCTTCAATTTTGATATCTTGAATCTTTATACTGTACAGTCTTTATTCTTGGTACCTGCATGGTTAAATCATGCATATACATATATATCTAAACTTATATTATTAGTATTTATATTTTATAATCTATTCTAAGGTTGTTGTCATCAAAACCATCATCTCACGGACTAACAATATAAACACCAACAAATGTTGTATGGTTATCCTCCTTTTATGAATTTTCAACAAAATCTACAATTTAGCTATCCATATTCGACGGAGGATAGTATTGCACGCATGAGTCAAAGGTAACTCCTATTTGTTACTCTTTCTAAACGACATATTATTCAACATGTTAAATTTGATATCAAATATTATTGTCATGTTTAGTTATAATCTATATCATCATCCGAAGCAAAAATAGTGTTGGACCATCTACTACTTGTAGGTCTTGTCCGATATAGTCCACACCTTCCGAATTATACCATATGAGCCAATGGTAAGTTAAGTTGACAATGATAATGAATTGTGTTACATGTATAACTACATTTAAAATGTCATATTTTCATACTGTAGCTTTCCAGCACAAGATATGGATGCACAATCGAACATGCAACTAAATGTCTCCGATGACGATATTGACATAGATGAACATGTAGATGGACAATTAAACGATGTTCCTGCTCTTAATAGCACGACTGTTGTATCTATACCGGAAAACAATACAACGCGGATCGACAACATGCAAGTAAACAATGATCCAGTAAACTATAATTTTGGAGGCGAAAACAACGCTAGTGCCGATAGTGATGAACCTGAAATGGAGATGCCGTTGGACGATGACTTGCGTATTGCGAAAATGTTTGCTAGATCCGTCGTCGCAAACCTACAATTCAACAAAGAACTATTCTCATCGTCGTCTGTTCGGAACGGTTTCAAAATTGGTATGGCATTCGAGACCAAAGCAAAGTTTCGACAACAATTTGGTGAATGGTCAATTTTACATGCAGTTTTTTTTAAGTAAATCGGGTCTAACAAAGAAAAATACCGTCATTTATAATGTCGATACAAACTATCAATGGAGAATTCATGCTATAGATTCTTAAAAATCGCAATCCGGATGGTGGGTTGTTAAAAATTATCCGAGCAATCATACTTGTATAACCCAATAGTTAACTCCAATCACAAGCAAGCGACATCTAATTTTTTTTTTTTGGTTTTAAAGATTATGCCTTTTATGAAATCGAATTCAAACACAACAGCCGGAACTGTGCAGGTATTAATGGAGGAATAATTATTTATTAAGATCGGTCCTATGAAAGCGTGGAGAGCACTAAGTAAGGCAATAAAATGAATATACGGTGATTAGGCAGGATCATATTCAAACATACGACAATATTCGCTGAAATTACTAGAACGAATCCTAGTAGTGTTGGACATGTAACAACCGATGAGTTTGGTGTCTTCGATCATGTTTTGTGTGCCTTTAGGCCTTGTATCGAGGAAATTGTGCATTGTCGACCTTTGCTTTGTATCGATGGAATGCATATATATGGCAAATACAAATGAACATTACTTGTTGCGACTGCAGTTTATGCGAATGATCAATTTTATCATTTTGCTTATGTGATTGTTGAGACCGAATCATGTGATAGTTGGGTTTGGTTTTTTGCTTGCATGCATCGGTTTATTCATGGTGTTAACAATCAATGTATTACTTTCATTTTCGATAGAATGAAAGGAATACCGACCGCATTAGAGAGAAAATGGAGATCGCCATATAAGCATAGATTTTGAGTTAGACATTTGAAAGCAAACTTTCAAGTTGTCGACTTTAGAGACAAACATTTGACCGGTTTATTCTACAAGCGGCATGTGCTTCGGAGGAGGTTGAGTATTTGAAAATCCTGGAGGAAATTAAGACCGCTAATAGTAGAACACACAACTAGATTGAGAGAAGTCCGATGATGAAGGATAAGAACCGGGCTTTGTGTAAGGATGATGGTGGACGATTTCATGTGCTGACAATGAATTTGTCTGAAAGTTTCAATGGTGTACTTAGAGGTGCAAGATCACTACACGTTGAAGCTTTGGTTACTTGTACCTTCTTTCAATTGGTGGATTATTTCTATCAACGAAAAGAGTTTGCTAAAGGCTTTGACATCTCGATTAACTCCAAAGTGGGAAGCATAGATAGCCGAGAGAGCAAGATGTTGTAGAATAGTCCGCTTTAGCCAAACCGAATGGCAAATAATTCACTACTTTGGTGATGAGTTCAAAGTTACAATTGATGGTAACACTTGCTCGTGTATATGTAACATCTCTTTACTACAACACCTTCCTTGCGCGCATGTTATGGTTGCTTGTTCATCAGTTACTAATGGTGCAACAGAGCTCATAATGACTTTGCCTCATTTTGGTACTTGGTTCAGAATTAGTTGGCCGCTTTCACACCAGAATTTCGTCACGTTCGTGACAAACGTTATTGGAGTATACAAGAAGGTCCTTTGGTTCTACCACCAACTACTCGTAGAGCACCCAGAAGGCCAAGGTCTACACGAATTAAAGGAACCATGGATGAGATGCAGCCTCCATGGGCAAATAGGTGCAGTAGGTGTGGAGTTCTAAGCCATAAGAGGAGTCGTTGTACACCAACAACTTAGTTTTTAATATTGTTTTAGTAACTCTCTATTTGTTTGTGTTTTGTAAAAGAATTGTTGTACTTCAGCATATTTTGTTATTGATATTCTTTATTCTTGTGTTTGTGTTGTAAGGACACCAAACTACCAATCAATAATGTACATCAATATGAATTACTCATACAACACAATCTAAGATACAACATAATAACACAACAATGTATGATAACATACAATAAAAATTACGATACAACACAACATACGATTACATACAACAACTTATGATACAACATACAACCAAACGTCATACATTACTTACTAAGATATCTCAGAAATCTTGACTCTAGATCTACATATTTATCTTTCAATCGATAATTTTCCCTTTTCAAACGTGAATTTTCTTCCTGCATCTCAATCACATACTCATTCCCTCTACGACACATTGGTGGATCAATCCACTTGGTATAACCGCAATAACTGAACGATCCAAGCAGTCGTCTACTCAATGTATACTGTGTGCAAACGTAGTACCTACGACCTGTGTTGAGTTCATTTTTTCGACAATCACTTCACATCTGCTATTACAGTGACAAAATTTATGCAGGGGGCCTCTCCAATAGCAAGTGCTTTGCCTCAATTTTTCCACCTACCGCCATGTATTTGCGACGAAATGTGTTCGCTTCTCGCTAGGTACACGATCAGATTGTTCAAAAATTTCGCTCGCTTCGTTGCAAACTTCTTTACCTGGCCTTTGATGATTGATTTCACCCTCTGCCATGTTTGCATTAGATTCAAATGCATCCGTGCATGTCATTAAAGTCTCGTCATCAATTTCCCACCGATCCATTTCTAGTAATGGTTAATAAAATTGGTTTTAAGAAATGTAAAGAAAGTGAAAAGCAACGAAAAGAATTTAAAGTGAAAATTGGTTTAAATGTAGAAGATTACCTTCCATATCCGGTAAATCCGCAAAAAAAACCACAATTTTGATAAAGGATGATATAGAATTATGAAAAGAAATGTAATTGGAGTTTTGGGATTTTTTGTGTTGAGTTTGATAAAGTGAAAAATGAAAGGAAAGAGAGGGACTGGTTTCTATTTTGAAACCTGTAAGCCATACCTAGGGTGCAATTTCAAATAGCGCCCCAGATATGGCTTACAGGTTTCAAATAGAAACATGTCAAACATAATACAACATATACCATCCTAAAAAATTCCCAATGGTTGAATTTTGACATTCAAACATTAAACATCACATAAATAATCCAAGATCATATAAACACTACACAAATAATCCAACAATCGAAATCATACAATGTCAAAATATTCAACCAACACCACAAATCAAAATATTCAACCAACACTGCAAATCAAACTACAAGCTAAACATCTGAGAAACACTATACCACAACAACGCTTTACCACCACCTCTTCATAGTTAAAGGATCTTTTTGACTTCCTCCATGCTATTGGACCTCGTCTAGCGAAGACTCCTCGCTTTCTTGGTTGGACCTCTAAGTCTGTGAAGGGCGGTGTTCGAATTGCGTAGGTTGTAGAAGACGAGTGACCTTTTTCCTTACCCATCCGGCTTTTGCGTTGTTATACTTGTGTCGTAGGAAACAGAGGAATCGATTCAATAGGTGCTTCGATGAGTGCAAGAGGAGGAGGAGGAGGTAGGAGAGGAGGAGGCGGTGCAGGTCTAGCTAGCTTGTTATTCCCTAGAATAGATTTCAATATGCGCTTCACACTAAAGCATTTGCCCTTCGTACGCTCCGGCAACTCTCCCGATAGCTCATCAACCGACTGCATAGCACGGTAAATGCCATCCGCCTGCCAAATCGTAGCAATTAACACGTATGCAAACTAAATATGACTACTTTCCTCTCAAGTTAAATAATATCAATTAACACATACAACATTCCTCTTAGGTGGAGCTCTCAGGGTATACGCGTCTACCTTAGCAGGCTGCTCTACCTCAACAGGAGGTTCCACGACACGAAGAGTGTAGCATCAGGTGATGTACCGGTATCAGGTATAATACTCATTGTCTAATCGCGTGAGGTCTAGTTCTTGTTGCGTATGCATATGACAATGATTCCATGTCTCAATCACCATCACATACTCTCCGGCCGAGTTGTCGATCCGGTGGTGAGGAGCTGCTTTTGGAAGTGTAGGATCGATTTCACCCTAAAGGGGGGTGAATAGGGTGATAATATAAATTATAAAAATTAATTGCGGAAGCTTATAAATAATTTCAACACAGATCACAGAATAATAGCAGCACAAAAAAATAGCAGAATAATAAAAATGCAGAAATAGAACGACCAGAATTTACCCAGCTTCGGCAAAACCCTGCCTACGTGCTGCCCCCAAGGTTTCTACTAGAAATTAGATAGTAAGACGCTTACACACGTAAACTCGCGACACCCGCTATCGACTAAACGTAACTCTACGCTCAAAACCCTGCCACAACTCAGCCACCGTGTTGCGAATTCTCAAACTACGCGACGTAGTCTGTCCCTTAGTCACACGACTAGAAATTTAAACGGTTTAAAAATGAATTACAAATTAAAAACAATTTAAATTAAAATAACCCTAATTTAAAATAAAAATCCCTTTTATAAAAAGAAGAATAAGGCCGGCCCCTTTTGTAATTTATCTCGACCGTCTCCTTTTATTTCTTCGGTCCAATTCTTTTTGATAATGGCGGCTCTGTTGTTTCCTTTGTTCGATCTATATTAGGCCTTTTAAATTTCAACGATGTCAACTTTGGATGCTCGATCGAATGGAAGATTTATCACGTCTTTTGCCTTGTCGATCGCTTGTTTCTTTGAATTGCTCACGGCTCTTTGAAATTGATCGAGTTCGTTTATGATTTCGGTATGTACTTTTCTCCTTTTGCTTTGCTGGTTTGATGCTTACTTGAACTCGATACCTTTTTGCCAATGATGTTAATTTCAATTTATAGGGTTCAATCCCCTGAAATCTCGTCGTATATACTTTATTTGAATTTGTCAACTGATATAGCTTGGTCGTTGATTTTCGTATGGATGTTTGAGATGATTTACGACTTGTTCATAATCGTATATATTTTCGTTGCTTGATGGTCACGACTTTGATTCATTTTGTGATGACCACGGCTTAAATTTGGCTTTAATTTATGAAATTTGACTTTGTCACATTCGTATATTTCACGGCTTGATTCCTTGGCTACCACGGTATTTTGAATTTGACTTGTTCAAACTTTGATTTCGGTTATTTTGGGTTTGATTTTCATTTGACTTCGGCATTTAAACAAGTCTGGTTATATTATGTTGCATTCTCCACTTGCTGTTGGTCTTGTATATTCTCGTCATGCTTCTGTTTTATTGTACCTTATACTTGGTCTTGAGCATTTCCTGACTTCGACTGTTTTAGTTTGAATCTTCTGTGCACTGTGCATATCGCTGCACTGCTTCGAATCAGGTTGCATATTTGTTTCATGACACTTGAAGTTCGTTGATAATTTTGCTCTGCTTCATATTGTATATTTACCTTTGAGCCTGGGCAGTTGTACACTTGGTTACATTCTTGGTTGAAATTGGTCATTCATTGTTACCTGTTGGTCTTCATGTGCCCTTGACTTTTCCCATGCTATTCACTGGTTCGTGTATATGAGTTGTTTCACTGGTGGCCTGTTGTAGTGGTTACGACTTGTTTACATTCTTGGAATTCAGCAGCTAGTCTTCATGTATAGTTGCTTGTGTGTGTATATATATATACACACACTTGATTCATTTATATTGTCACTGAGTTTAAATGCATTGAGCTCTGGTTTCATTTCTTTGGTTGGGTCTGCACATTCACCTGTTGTTGTATTCATGTACACTGCATAGTGGTCTTGTTGAACTGAGTTTGATTTGGTTTCATGTTGGTTCCATTTTTGCTGTGCATTTACTTGGTGCATCACCATACATATTCACTTGAGTTATTTGAAGTTGTAGATTTCTGAGGTGTTTGTGTTGTTGTGCACCGACCATGTTGTCTTTTGATCTGTTCTTTGAGTCAGTGGTATTGTCTATGTTGGTTTTGGATTCTTGATGCGGTTATGAACTGTATATACATGTGCTATTTCATTTTCTTCTCTGGTCTTGTTTATGTTGAACTAGTCGACACTTGATTCTTGAGTTTTGGCCATTTGCACCTGTGTTGAATCCATCTAATGGCTCGGGTTTGACCTTGTGCTCGTGTCGAGATTTTATTTATATTTGCACCTGAGTTGAACCCGTCCTTTTATTTTGGGTTTGACCTGTGCTCACCTGTCCCTGTAAATTTATCAAGTGTATATTTCGATGTGCACGGCCTTGTGGCATATACAGTGATACACCGTGTATGTCAGAAACTGTTCGTGTATGATGAATTCAAATATAAATCACGACGAACAACCCAAATAACTGAGGCAAATATTATTTTCAAAATTCACTTTTTATTTTATACCGCAAAAATATTTCCTTTTCAATTTTACTGCGTCAAAATTATTTTTGCAGATTGCTCAGATGCTGGATTCAATTTGATGTGAAGTTGAAGATAAAATACGAGTGTGAGTGATATGTAGTGAGGTCAACTGTAAATGTAAATTTGTGATGTAATTGAATTTGTATCAAAGTTGTATAGTGTATAGTGAGAGCTTGAATTTGTACTATTTAAAATTGTAATAAATATTTGTTTGAATAAAATTTCTGTTTGAATTCAAATTCCGTGTTATTTAATTTTATTCAACAAATATTTATTTAATATGTGAAAAGTAAAATAGTACATTAACAAATACATTTACACGAATATATATATATATGTGTGTGTGTGTGTGTTTATTATCATCAAACAAAAATCATATAAGCGCATATTCAACAGGAAGATACTGTCTAAAACCAAATTGTCGCATCACTCTATATGGAAGATGAAACGCTACACCGCTGAAACAAATAAGTGGCACCCGTGATGTCCATAGATCAATAGAAGCGGTTCATATGGAGGAAGCTGTCCAAATGCATGTGCGTATGAGGTCCATATCACAGCATCACAACCGAGTATATCAACTCGTTGCGGTAGAACATAACATTATGCTAGGAGTATTCACTGTGCTCTTCTGCCCTATCCATCTACAAGAGCAAGATGATAAGAATTAGTGGAGTAAAACGTGTATGTGTAATCAAATAATGAAGTAAATATACTTAGCATCATATGACAAAGATAAAACAACTTCCGTTATTCTCCCAACTGGAAGATATGACCAAGACCATAACTACAAATGTGTAGATGCATAACAAAATATGTATATGTACATAAAATATATGCATATGAAGGGGGAAAATGTGAATACCTGAATTAGATTCAAACAGCCTCCAATAGATGTGCTCTCCTGTAAAGCGAGCCTAGTCAGCTCGGTGTACATATATGCTAAAACCACAGTACCTCATGAATACCGATGATATGCATTAAAGTCCTCAATGAAATGAAGCCACCTAAGCCAGACACAGGTCTTCGAATGATCACATATCAAACTCGAAGTGATGATATGCAGTATAATAGCTCGAGCCTGTTGCTCGGTCTTAATCTAGGAGGCATCAGGTGGAATATCCCCTTCAAGCTAACGCCGAAATTAAGTGGTAACTATCAGCTCATTACCCCACCACTGCTTGGAGGAAGAAGATAGACCTAAGAGGATCTCGCACATCGATAGGTTATCAGCTGGCTTCGGATTGCTCAATGGAGCACCATTTATAGGTAAACCAAGCAACACAGCAACATCACTCAAGGTGATGGTCATCTCATTGGCTCTAAGATGGAATGTAGATGTCTCCGGCCTCCATTTATCCACCAAGGCAGTGATAAGATAATGATCCAATTAGGTTACACCCAACGGATTTATAAGCAAGAAGCCAGCTCTATCTAACAACTCTATCACACCAATATGAGAGGAAGTCACTGTCCTGAGCGTCGTTGAGTGATCAATAGTTGTAACTGCGTTTTTGTCCTGTCAAAAAAATACATCATATAAGCACTACTAATAACAAAAATCAATGTATATCGATATTACAAAAGAAAGTGTATTACCCCATCATAGCATTGTCGCTCGATTGATGATGTGCTTGCAAATATAAAACGCTACCATTAATCGGTCCGGGTAACATCTCGGTGCAGTCTACAACAAATGTTGAAAATTTGAACATGGTAAAATTCCAAATTCTAGTTGCGAATCAACAATTTCAAATTCAACTACAAATCGATGTTTAACAACATAAAGTAAAGTAATTTTTGAATTACAAGATGAAACAACTATTACAAAGCTAAATAGCTACTACTTCTAACAATTTCAACATCAACAAACCCTAGGTTGTAAATTGAATGAAGACTGTTTGTATAATTGATAGCTATAGAAGTTTCCTGCGTTGTTGAACTAGCCATGGTTTAATTTTTAGAAGAAATAAGCTAAAATTGAGTTAGGATTTTAATTTTTTAAATTTGGAAAGTGGATTTCAGTTTTGATGTTTGGGGCAGAGTTGGAATAGTAAGGAGAAAGAGGGGGGCTATTGTTTTGTGTATGCAGAGGCGACATCTGAAATTGCACCAAATAGCACAATTTAAAATGTCGCCTATATATTTTTATTTTTTCCCCATTCATACTGGCGCTACTTGAAATAGCGCCAGTTATAAATTCGAATAAATTTTTTTTGCTTCAACTGGCGCAATTTAACATTGCGTCAGTACGCTCTGGCCAATTCAGCGTCGAGTTAGCCAAAAACAGGGCTATGTTTGTAAATAGTTTTAAAATAACGCTATTTGTGTAATAAGTTTCTAAAACAGGGCTTAATCGAAAAAACTTCCTTTTTATGAATTTCTTTTCTAATGAGAAACAAAACTCGAGCACCTAAATCGGATGTGGATATCAAAGAACACTATGCAATTACAGACGTGAGTTTCACTAATTCTTTAGTTATATCCCTGTGAAAGAATCTTCGTGTAGGACGAACAAGGCTGTTGTTCTCACTTATGTCCGCATCGGATGGGGTTATTGTTAACACTCTCATCGTCATTGGTGGGATGATGTTATTAACAACTCCTGCAATAGGCGAGGTTCTTGTTTTTACCATTCATGCATGTGACGGACGAGGTGACTAATTTTTTGTGAACCCTATCTTGGATAATTTAGAAAAACTAAAGAATAAAATGGGTATAAAAATATAAAGTTTTTTTTTTAAAATAAGTGGGATACAAATAGAATTGGCCCTGCATTTTATGATTGGGGGAATTTTGTAAATTATTACGAAAGGTATTTCAATATTCATCACCTCCTAAAATAATTATTCATAATTACAACAACAATAATCTTCTTAATCCTCCCTAATCGCTCTGAAATAAAACCCTAAATAATATCAAACCCAAAAAATTCAACCTGCGGCCATTCATGTGGGTTCCAACCATAATTATTCGAGATTGGTCTCTTGATTCAACTCTAATAGATGGAGGTAAAAGCGACAGGGTTAGAGCTATACCCGATGGACAATTATGTAATTTGTTGCATATATCTAACTCGATAATCAATCTTTTTCAAAATCAAAGATATTTACTTTCTATTATATGTACTTGTTATATTGTGATACAGTTAATTAACTAATTTAAAATATATTAAATAAATTTATCAGGACTTCAAAAACATAACTTACGTTTAGAACAGAATTAATGGTGTCTCTGTCTCGTATGCCTTGGTCTTTTTCGCCCTTTCTTTAGCTTCCTTTCGCGTTTCATTCTCCCCCTGCCCACCTCTCTTCCCTCTCGCCCGTCCCCTTCCTATGCCAGTGTCGCCTCTCCACCCCGTCCTTCCCTTTGCTCCCTCCCCTTCGCCTTCATCCACCAGATCTGGCAGAGTCTTTATGGACCTGCCTTCTGCGCCCATTCGACAATTGCCTCCCTCTCTTTCTGGCACTGATTTTCCTCCCCTGCCCGCTCTTAAACCTTCTACCCATGCTGCTAATGTTTGCATTAGTTCGTGTTCAGTGGTTTTGTTACCTATGGCTGGTGATGTCTGTGTATCGGAGTTAGGAAGTGTGCCTTCGCTTGTGAATGAGAATGTTGTCTCTGAAGTTGTTGGTGCGGATTTTGGCCTCACTGGCTACGATTTGCGTTCTGCTGATGCTGATTGTTCGAGGCTTGATCCTCGCACCTCTGGTGTTCGGCTTAATGCCGATGTGAATTGTGTTCTCAATCACCGTGAATTGAATTCTGATGGTTCCATCGTCTCTGACTCTGTTGGTACTCCTATAGTGGTGGAGCTTCCCAGTCCGTTGGATTGTCCTGCTGCCTGTGTAGTTAATGCCCCGCTATTACCTTGCTATAACCCCGCTATATCTCATAGCGGATTTCTGCCGCTATGATTTTTCCATATAGCCCCAAAATATAGCCTTTCCGCTTTAATCCCCACTATTTCCGCTATATCCCATTATTCCCGCTATATTCCATTATTTCCGTTATATTTTTTAATAAAATGAAATTAAAAATTGCATTTATACATTATAAAAATTATGAAACTAATTTATTTGATTTAATTTTTAATATATTTTCAAAAATGAACATACTCTAATATTTTACTAAATTTAATTATGTTATATAACAGTTTTACGTTTATTTAAAGTATATTCGCACATGTTTTTATTTAAAATTATTTATGTACTAATTATAATTCAATTTGAATGATAATTTTTCATTTAATTACCATTTATATACTTGTAAAAACATTAAGTACAAGTTTTATATGCTATTTTAGAGTTATCCGCTATATCCCGCTATATCTTCACTGTATCTCCGCTATGACTTTTTGCACCTCCACCGCTTTGAATCTGCCGAGCGCTTTAACTGCACAGCCTACTGCTCCTACCCAGGCCTGTTCGAAATCTTGGTCTTCTCTTTTTACATCTCCGCCCCATAACGCGGGTGATTACAAACCGATTGATTCTGATATCGTTGAGGAAAATGGAGTGATGATCCCTCCCCCTATTATTATGCAAGCTGGTTTGGATTACTGGTCATGCTACTTGGTTGGTTTCTTTTTGGACCCTAATCATCGCTTGCTTGATGCGTCGTCTGTTTGTCGTAGGGCTTGAAGCTACATGGTGCTCTTCGTGTTAAGCTAGTTGATTCCATGTATTTCCTTTTATTCTCCTCAGCCGACGATCATAGTTGTGTTCTTGCGGCTAAGCCTTCTTTTTTTAGTGGGCAACCATTTTTTATTACTCCTTGGTCTCCTACAATTGCTAGTGCTCATGAGCAAGTTCTTTCTATCCCCGTATGGGTTTACTTTTCGCAAATTCCCTCTGCTCTACAACCTTTACTTGGTTTGAATTGGCTGACTTGTAATGTTGGTAAATTGAAATGTTTTGACTCAAATAAAGTTGCGCGTGAAAAATTGGTATTCGCTAAGGCTCTGATTGAGATTTCCCCTTTTAAGCCTCTCCCTTCCTCTATTCCTGTACAGCTAGCTGTTGGGCATGTAGTGGAAGTCCGTGTTCGTTACGGCTGGGTTCTGGATATGTGTTCTGCCTGTCACTCCTTTAGTCACCTTGCCATCGCCTTCTTGCATTCTGTTGTTTCCGCGGCTCCTCCTAAGATCCCTCTTCCTCAGCCTCCGCTCAGGAAGTGGGTACCTAAGGTATCTTCCTTCGACTCTCAGATTGCTCCTCCTGCAATTCCTTTATCCATCCCGGATCTGCCTGCTTGTTCTGATGCTCGACCTGCTCCCCCTGCCGCTTCTGTGGTCCCTTGTGTTGTTTCAGCAGTCCCTTCTGCTGCTTCGGATCTTGTTCAGCCTCGTTTGCCTGTTGTTTGGGATGCGGCTGAGAGATGTTGGGTTGATCGCAAATCTGATGTGCGATTTAATCCCGTGGATGATTCCTTTTTTAGATTTGTATCCGATGATCATTTGGACCTTAGATTCCTTTATTACAGACCTTCTTGTGACTCCTTAGTTCTCGATTTGGACGGTCCGTATGCGGAGTCGAATTCTGACATGCTTGCTGATTCTACCGGGGATCGTTCCTTTATTTATTCATCTGATGAGGAGGATTATGATCCTTGTCTTGCTTCCCTTTTCCGCCCCTTTGCCGGTCTTGTTGGGAATGTCCCTTTGGTATCTCTCCAGGCGATTGTCGACGTTGGTGCTTCTACCTCTCCGAAGGAGACCTAGTCTAGGCGTTATTTCTAGTAGCTGTGACATGTCTGTCACATTCCTGTGCTCTATTTTCCTTTTTTCATAGTAGTTAAGGCGTTTCTACCTTACTCTTGTATTTCAAGTTTTTATTACGTTCGTAATAAAAGTGAACGGTCCACTATAAAACCGGCTTGCCTTGCAATATATATATATATATATATATATATATATATATATATATATATTAAATAGAAAATTCTTAAATGATATGTTATGTGATAGTAATTATGATGTGTTATAATAATGAGAAAATTATCACAATAAAGATAGCATATTACTTTCAATTATTATTGGTCAAGATATTTCGAGACGGGATACCGATACATCTATTGAGACTAGAGTGTGTAGCGCTCTCCAAATATTTGGCAGTGTATTACTCGTACTGTTGGGGTCACCATGGGGTTACATACTAATAGTTATTGAAAAACTATGGAATGACTCACCCGAGAGTTTTTTGTTGGTTAATATAATTAAGGTCAAATCAAGAATCTTAAAGCAGTGTATTACGCAAGTCTCTCAACTTGGGAATACTATTGAGCTGCAATATGGACACTCCACTTTGATTATAGTTAAATCGTGGCATGGCGTTTATCGAATAACTATAATTGGATCTGAGCTGAAGCATTAGAAGTGAAACACTATTCAATAGGGGATCTGTCTCCTATATTATATGAGGTCGGTATTATGGCCAACTGTAGTCAACTCAAAGTCAATGTATATGGCTAGAGCATAACATTTAATAATAACTATTATTGTTAAACCAAGGATTTTATGTTTGGACTAGGATGATGTTGGAATTTTGATCGAAACCAAATCAATAAGTCCTAATATGATATATTTTTGATGAAGAAAATTGATGCAAATAACCATTAGTATTAGGTAACGTTATAATAAGTAAAATTGGATTTTACCAAAAAGATGTGTAAGTGATAAATTCGACCAAAATATCACACCACTAGCTAAGGTGATATGTTAGCATTAATATTTGAATTGTTTAATATTAATCAATATGTGAAAATAAACTTGTATATAGGTATGTTATTATTATTTTAAAAAAATAGTATGGACAATAAAGGCATATATAAAGGGCGAATGTGCCCTTTGTGGTATAAATTTAAGCAACTATAAATGTACACGATAACTATTTTACGTTTGCATGTTGCACTTACAATCTACACATATGAATGTATTTGATACATTTATTATTATGCATTTGAATTTAAATTAAATTTAAACTTTCTTTTAAGCAAATAAAATAAAATAAGATGTCAATGGGTTTGGCTCGGTTGGTTGGTAGTCCTGATTACGAGATTAATGGTCATAGGTTCGATCCCCGAGATCAACACTAGTTGGCATCAATGAACCATGTTCAAAAAATAATAAATAGAATATGATTTTATTTGAAAACTTCGCTAGATTAGATATAATAATCTTTTAACTTTATAGGCCCAATGCATTCAGAAATACCAAAAAAATGAAATTTATACATTTTACCCGCTTTCGACTAGTCTGGTTCCATCAATTGTATCATAAGCTAATAGTCTATGCAGTCTAAAATTAGTAATGCTAGGTCTAGCTAATTAAAGTCTACCCATTTAACTAACTGAATAAATATTGATGTGTATTGGAAGGAGTTCAATAGATCCATCCTTTACCGGCTTCCTTTTCTGTAGGCTCCCTTTCCCATTTGTTTGTCTTCTCCCGTCTCACCTCTTCCTCCTCCTCCGGTTCCCAGGCTTCTGCAGCCCTTCTCTCTTCGGATCTGATGATTGTCGAAGCTTTCCTCTGCCGCCTGGTCTCCCTATCTCTGGCTTTATCGGGCCCCTCGTTGTTCGTTTGCTGAGGTAGTAAAGAGTTGCCCGCCCGCCCCATTGCTTCTGCCACCTACCCTCGATTGCGATGCAGCAGGGCTACTTACCACCTTTCAAGTCCATCTTCCATTCGCTGAATTATTTGAAATCAAAGAATCATTGTCTGTGTTGTGCCTTTCTTGGATACCGGTAAAGTATCCAAAAATGGACGCATGTGTTATTCCTATTGGTTCATAGGACATTCCGTCTCTACATGTTCCAGGAATAAAAAGTTGCAGCAGAAAGGACGTTTCTCCTCTATCTCTGCTCCTGAGACAAACAATTCTCCTTCCAAATCTTTACAGGTGAAACGCCTCATGTTACTACCCACCCCAGAATAAGCTTAAATTTTGATATAGAAAAGGCTCATTGAAACTTAGAACCATTCTAAGGTAAGCTGTTGATAGTAAAAAGAAACAACACTGCAGAGTCATGACTAAACGTTCAGAACTCACAATGGATGGAACAAAATATAATAGCAAAGTGTACCCATTTATTTCAAAACTATAAAAATGTCATAATACAAAATTCCATAAAAACCATAACATAATAATTGTTACAACAATTGTCTAAATACAGGGTATACATAAAAGCAAGTAATAATAACAAATACTACCACAAGTCATGCTTCTCCATCTCTAATCGTCACTGTCATCACTCCATCCTTAACATGTGTTGTAATAAGTAGGGAGTCAGGACAAGTGTCTGGTGAATAAAAACCTTGAGTCTTATCTTTTCAGTACTTGGGCAGTATATTTTAAAATAAGAACATGTCTATGAACATAAAACTATTAAAACCATTTAATACTTCTTTATAAGGAAAGGAGGCGGGTCCAATCACTTAATATCTACCATTCAAGAAACAAGTTTCTAAAATCCCATATTGCAATCATATGTCATAAGCAGCTAATAATGTGAGAGACGGTACCCAAGCTACTTAATACCTTTTATTGGAAAATAGACAGACTCTGATCATTTAATACCTTAATTAAAGTAGACCCCATCATTTAATACCTATTTCCAAGGCGTGCTCCCCAATGGTACCATCTAGCAGATACCATATGAAATCTCTTAGGTTACTTAATACTTCCACATGAAAAATAGGTAGACTCTGGTCATTTAATATCTTAACTAAGGCAGATTCCATCACTTAATACCTATTTCCAGAAGCAGACCTTTGTAGGGATACCACCTAACATGTCCCCTCGGCCATTTAATTCTTCATCTGGGAAAAGAGGTAGGTCCAACCATTTAATACTTTAAGACCCCGAAGCAGGTCCTTTGTCTTATGGCTCATACTCATAATGATTTCTCACATTAATTCGTTATTCATAGGAACTGGTAGCCAAATTAGCTGGGCAGATTTCTCTTATAGAATTTGGAACCAACTTCACGTCATTACAAATATTTATCATAAGGATATCTCATATCAATGAAAGCATACACAACTGCTGCTCTAAGTGAAGGAAAAACTTCTATTGTGTAACTCTATTGACCTTATATCTCTACGGCTTAGTCATACATCAATTACTCTCCCTACAAACACACTCATCTCATCGTTTCATAAATAAGGGCTTATAAAAAATCTTCCTTATTACGCCTTAAAATAATAATTATGCTAAATAAGAGTTCCCACTTATTTTTACCTCAAAATAAATTACCTTTCTAATGAGGGAAATAATGCCTAATTAACTATGCCATATACGCAATAATTATACATTAATTACGTAAATAGAGATAAATAAATATTAGCGCCTAATAAGTTCTAAACATACGAATTTTAAGCTCTAAACTAACGTTAAATGCCAACTCTCTAACCAAATATTATTACAAGTCTTTTTTCTTTAAATTCCCAAGATTTCACGGGATCGCAACATCCAAAACATGGAATAAATATGCATAACCAAAACTCTAATAACAAACTTATAAAATAAATAGAAATTCAATTTATTACATCAATTAAATGAAATATCTTGATAAATAAGATTTGCAATCTAAACCCCATATTCTATTTAGCTCCTCTTTTACAAAGAAATAGGTAAGAATATGTGGTATAAACTACGAATAGAATTCGTGATCTAAACCCCATATTTATCGAAGAATCACAATTCAACCAAAAGAAGAAGGAGAAATGGAATATATTATGAAATTATCAAAAATTGCATAAGCAAAAAAAAATTCCATTAATGTAATGTAAATAATTGAGAATCTCAACATTGAATTGGCATTTCGAAAAAGGAATTTTGGGTGATTTTATCTATCATATTTTCAAAATCCTAAAATCTCTGATGGATATTCAAATTCAAAAAGAAATATACTAAAAAATTGCTGAAAAGAAATACTAAGGTTTCCACTCATCGATTAGCTTTAGCTTCACTTAAATGGATTTGTAGCCTTCTGATCACTTCTGCAATCTTTCTCTTTTGATATATATACATACAATAGGGAAGAGGTATATATTCGTTGGATTTAGAATAGTTGGAGAATAATAGAATAAGAATAGGTTGGAGGAAGAAGAAACAAATAAGAAATAAGTTGAATTCTTACCTGAATTCTTTAGGAGTTTCTGAATCTTATTAGAGAGAGATAGCAATGGTAGAATTTCGTCGTATTTCCCAAAATAATATTAATAAAAAGTGAAAGGGATGGGTTTCTATTTATATGGGTTGAAACACACCAGAATCATAGGATGGAAGTAGGTAAGAAATAGATAGATCTGGAGCATACAACTCAATATAACATAGCTTCAAACCCTAGTCGCCATTGGCAACTTTCGTTACCAAGTGGTCGACCGCCTATGTGCCATCGGCTCATCGCTACGGTCGACCGGTTGACCTATATAGGTCGACTGCTCCTCTATTTCGAGAAATGTTTATTTACTGCCACTGCTCAATTATTATATTCCCTAAGTAACTTTTTAATGTTAAACGTTAATCAAATCTTTACTTATCCCCAAGCTAGTTTTTGAAATTTAAACACTAAATTTGATTTTTGATTTGAATTGGAACTCAAATTCAATTAATTTAAAGCTGAAAACTTCAAATGCTCATTACTTCCTGTTGAGCTCTATTTTCAACTATATGGAAACAGATCGGAATTTCACCAAGAATGCAATAGAATAACTTTCATGGTGAAATTCCAACTTTTATAAAATTTCCATATTCAACCCTTATCGTATTTAATTCAATTTACTTTATTTATGGTTTATTTTATGGGGTGTTACGCCCCATCATTCCACCTTCTCCACCTTTCAAATCCCCCAGCATTAAATTTCTTCCATCCTCTACACGAAAACCATTCCACTTACTCTCCAAATCCTTCAGCTCCCCCAGTCGCCCTAATATCTTCAGCTGAAATACCTGATCACATGGCCATCCTCACTATAGTTGCTGGGTTATAGACGATTAGCTCTATTCGACAATGTCTATTGATCGTTTTTCGCTGTAACGATTAGGACATTTCCCTCTTTATCATCCGCAACTACATTGTTCATGTAACGACCGCTCCCATGCAATTCAACCTGATAATAAACCAGACATGCCCAACCGAAATTAAACGAAAAAATGGATAGTCGTGAGCAAGAAAGAAAGAAGAATATAAGAGAAGAAGAAGAGAAAGAAACTTAAATATCACAGAATCTCACAAACGCAGCGGGATCAATGATTTTGTAAACAGAAATTGTTATATATATATACACACATACACACACATACACACATACAACAATCAAATCACAAACACCAGCCTGGACAGTTATAATAACATATCCTTATAAATGCTGATAATTAAACTCAATGCAGCAAAAAAAAACAAATATGTGAATACGACCAGAAGACCTCTTGCTCGTTTGTTGAAGCTCTAAAGCATCCAAATCTAAATCTATAAGTATACTCGGTCTAACCCGAGTATTGAAAGGGAAGAACGCCTGGATCGGTCTGGTAAACCAGCGTAAGAAAACACATCTCAACTGAATTTTATAGTTTATATAAACCTTTCAAATCAAAAGTATTTCATAAGACCATGCTACACATAAACACGAAGGATTTTTACCTTATACAACCAAAGAATTTCATATTAAATTATGTTACATTATACTAGTGTCTAACATACCAATAATATTAAAATAGCTGAAATTGTTACCATTATTAAATTCCAGCATACTTGGCTCTACAAACAAAATGGTAGACACATAGTTAAGAATGGATTTCCATACAAATGACCAGATGAAGGGACTATCTTTTGGCAGTACATCTCTAGAGGAATGTACTGAGGCTACAGAACCTCTGCACCTCTACCAACATAAGATCGACCTAGCTCTTCCTAGATAGTACTGAATATGTCATCACCTCGGTCCTTATCGACCTATCCGAGAGGCCTCTTCGCATACACCATAATACTTTAAAACTCAATATCATAGCGAGAATAAATATATTTAGAGGGAATGATCATATCCTAATGGTTTCTAACCACATTGCCTAACCGCATCTACCCAATTTTGGTTATTTTCGTATTTAAGGCCTGAAATAATGATTACCTTTCACATAGCACATCATCTTTCTTCTTTGAATGGTACATTGCCATTCAATAATCACATAACTGATTTCCATAAACGTATAACTTCTACGTTCGTGTGTCTCAGGAAAAGGTATTAAGCTCAAAGAAGTTGCCTTCTCCGCCATTAAGCAGATGATACGTTTATAGAGATCAATCAATGTGATTTTAAAATGTAACGTCGTACATTCATTTATACAAGTTGTCCAGGAATGGGACAAACTGAAGGCACTTCTCCAACCACATCCTATTTGGAATCCACCATAGGATCAGTAGCTGTTAGTCCTTGAATTGGATATTTCATAACGAAGAGACCACTACTATAATATGTATATTGGGAGTTTATCCCCAAATGATCAACAAGTAGTCCTTCATTACGAAAATCCCAAATATCAATGTCTTCAAACACCGGTACATTCGAATGCATATACGTTGGTTCAAAGTGGTTTTTGGATAAATCCAATCCCGGTCTCTCTGGTCAACAACGATAAGGAGGCCAAATTTTTGACAATCAGTTATTTAATTATCAAAGCAACAATAAGATCTAGCACATAAGCAGTCACTAGGCCCATTTAATAAATCTCTTATTTCTCACATAAATTTCCTAATATTAACTTCAAATTATCTTTAAAAAGATATATTCACAAAACCATTTCAAATTTTCAATATTTGGAAAACATTCTCATATACTTATATCAACGGTGTAAGTTTATTCACAAATCATTTCATTTTCAACACTTAGAAAAATATTTCCATATACTTATACCAAAATAAGTGTATATATACAATCTTAAGGAAAGTATTCTTCAAAACGCACTTTATTTGGATCAAAACGAATGTACGTAAAACATTGTTACGGCAACCCAAAACACTAGTTTAGGGATTCGATAAATTATACATATACATATACATATACATATACATATACATATACATATACATATATATATATATATAAATCTCATATATATATATATATAAAGCATTTTCTTTCGAAAATCATTTACTATAACAATAGTGTTATAGTCCATGCCTTCCTTACTTCCCCGTAAGCGTCCATTACAACAATAAATGTTGAAATTTATGTTTTCGGTACATCACATTTTAAATCATGTTTTTAAACTACTAAATTCCATTTGGAATCATTATTTCCCAAAACATTTCTTTCAAAGGATAAATTACTTTTAAAATGATTAACTCCATCAAAACATAACTTTCAAACATTCCTTATAAAAGATAACTACTTTTAAAATGATCAACTCCATATCCAAATTTCAACATAAATCATTTCTATATTTATAAACTACGTCTATAAATCTCGCTTTTATTTTACTAAACTTCTATTTTTATAACTTCTCTTTAATTAAAAAGTTCTATTTATAAATCCATTCTTTTCTAAATCTTATTTACTTTATAAATTTAATTTTTAAGTCCCTTTTCTTTGATAATCTAATTTACATTTACAAAATATTGATTTCAAATCCATTTAATATTTCATAAAACACCTTACTTCATTTATAAAATATCCTTTTATAAATGTTTCTATAAATTATTCTAGAAACTCTATCTAAAAACACTTTACAAAATAGTAATTTGAAAATACCAAAAATCATACTTTTATTTATTTTAAATAAATTCCTTTATTTTACTAATTCAAAAATTATTAAAACGTTATTTATACTTTAAAAATTACTTCGAAATCCTTTTTAAATCAAGATCGTTATTTTAGTATTTCAAAATACCAAAAATGAGGCTCAGTGCTACTAAAGCACTAAATAAGTCAAATCCTATCACAATCAATAATATGACATCCAACACATCATATATCATCATATACGAAAAGTTAAATCAACGGTAGTGAGAAATCATGTTGGATCCCTCCAACCTATCCCCTTGCATCACATACAGAATAAAATCAAGTGATATAAATCAACCACTTCGAGACGGTATCGTATACAAAAGGTCATCCTCTCTTACATGGAAATGCAATACGGTCTCATCTGCTCCAATGGGCAGGAATATATCCAAACCAACCAATAAATATAGTAAACCATCGAAACAAGCAACAAACAACATAAATAAAATTAATCCCACTATATAAAAATATAAGCAGGCCAGAGAGGTGAGTTTACTCATCGAAATTCCATAAATCGCAAAAGCGCTTTGGTTTGAATTAAAATTGAACGGTCGTTCAAATTAATCCAATTCTTGCTAGCTCTGAATCTATCCAATCTGACTCCATAGCATAGTACTCGCAAATACTAACACAACTTGTCATGCTCAAAACCGACCTCGTTTGAACAAGGTATGGATTAATGATCGTACGAAATAAATTAAATTATCATTAACTTAATTAATTAGCCTTTTAAAGATAAACCCTCGTGCTTGTACATGTTCTAGCTGCGTATATTTTCTTTTGAAAAATCGATCGATCGCGATCACCAACTGCCACCGCCGACCTGTGCTCGTGCCACTCGCGAACCCAAAAAGCCAAACGCCACTACCCTCAAACTTGGCTTGATTTTGGCCTCCACACCTTGCCAAACGATGATCTGACCATTGGTTAGCTTCATGTAGTCGAGCTCTATGCTTTTCTAGTTGGAGTCGAAGGCTGATATGGCCTCTAGTGGTCAGAGGTGATAAGGGCCCTTGGATAAAGCTCTTTTTAATGGCGACTCTGAAGTTTTGTTAGGTTTTTAGCAAATGAAGGAAAGTTGATGGCCTATTATAGAAATTTTCAAAGCATTATGCACACTTTAAATGTTCGGACTCCAAACGAAGCATGCCACCTGGTGTTCTATATGTTATACCCCTATTTTGAACATAATGGAATATATATTGAAAGCCAATTCCATCGTATACAGAAGTTAGATTGTCAAATTGAGTTATAATAAATTAAATTCCTTTAATTAATTTGTACGCATTTCGAACTCGCATAGCCAAATGACAAGTCCAATCACCACAAAATTTAGCGGTATATAATAATTCACTGTTACGGATCCAATGAAACTGGTTTCGTCAAAATCTGAGATAGTTCCTCAGAAGACTATTTTTACACATTAGTTAAAATGAGTTATTTCCAAAATTAGTCTAATCACTTTTTTATTAAAATTTAAAAGTTTACAATATTTCTTATGTTCAAATAGAATTTAATCAACCTTGGAATTCATTTTCGTTCGTATTATTTCAAGATTCAATTATTTAAACAATTTCAAATATTAAATTTAACAATTTAATTATCAAATAATTCGCTATATTTGAAATATAAATTATTTAACTTATAAAATTAATTTTTCAACATTTAAATTCAAATAAATATTCCAAATTTAAATGATTGAAATCCTAAGTCATTATAGTTCGCTTCCCTAATTCCAGAACCCTAACCACAGCCATCAACGGTCGCTTTTTCCATCGACCGGGCGGAGCCCTATACGCGTCCAAATGGTCCCCTGATTTTGAGTCTTGCAACCTCTAGTACTTCCCTTCATCTTGAATCCGTGTTCGAGGTATTCATTGGAACTTCCGGTCTGATCGCTCCTCTCTTTTTTCCATCCTCAAGCCTTTTGGTCTTTTTGTTGACCTGGACTCTTGTCCATAGGCGGTTACAGATCACCTTTACGTCTTTGCTCAGATATGCCTAGATAAATGGTTTCTCTTCCTTGCATCATTATCTCCTCCCTGGACGACTTAGATTTCTAGATATCTCGGAGCCCTAGGAACATCGCCACCCTCCCCTTGACCCAACCGATCTCATTTTTGGAGATGACATTGTTAGCTGCTGGAAAGAAAGGCAACGGTCCATCCCCATCTCCCCTGAACACTACTCCTCCCTAGACGATCAACTCCCTCAAGAACCTCGTGGTTTTGACGCTATACAAGTAGAGACAGAGATAGCCATAAGAAGAGACGAGATTTCGATAGGCAAATGTGTGGCCATCGGATCTGATTTTTCTTCTGCAGAGGTTGAGGATCCTGCCACATGTTCCCTTTAGCCTTGCCCCTTGAGAATCCTTTTCATTCTTATGATGATGTAGACCTCACCGCTCTCCACCTATCCTCCCTCCCTGCTCCACTAGTTCTTATCATTTCAGATGATGACCTTCCTGCTCAAGACATGGACCTTGATCTCCCAAGGATTCCTGAACCCTTCACTCCTACCCGTGGCTTCCCAACCATGACCACCACCTCCATCAGACGTAGTGCAAGATTGCTTCAGCGCTCTATTGGCTTTCCCTCCCACATGGCTGGCCGTAGCTTTCTCCCTCTCTGGCTCAGGCTGGCAGTGTCGAGCTCGATGATGAATCAGTTAATAGCTGCGATGAGATCCGCCAGTTTGTTCCTGGTGATGTTGACCCCTATGATGTGGATTACACACTTCATTCTTGGCTTCGGGGCTTCAGCTGTCTGCGCCTTGTGACGTGATATGTTATTTTGTTATGTTGCCTTTTGTTACTGTATGTATGTATTTGTATTATGTTATTTTCTATGCTAGTACCGTCTATTTTGTGTTGTTGTATCTGTATAACTCTGATATGTAATAGGCTATGTAATAGTTGTGTTATATATTATATTTTGTTTCGTTCCGCTGTGAGATTATGATATTGTTGAGTTCTTTTCTTCTATCTATTCTATTTCTACCTCTTTCTTTCTCATTGATGATACATCTTTCTATGGAGAGAAAGGCGGGTCGTCACACTAGGATCTGTCCCATAAAATATTAACTCCATCACTTTTTTGGCCACCGATCAGGCATGTTGATCAAAAAAAAAATTAATTTTTAATTAGGTATTGGCTATGTAGTCTCGCACTACAAATCTGTTTCCTAAAAAAAAGACTACTTTGTGTCTAGGAAAGTAATGTCGAATGTTGCGTTTAGGTAATCAAGTACTCTACTCTACTTGGCTACTGGTCTAGCTAAAGGATGAAGTAAACCCAAAGTTTATCCCCAATATAAAGACTCAAATTGATTTTGAGCCTTGTGCGTTCAAATTTAAAAGCTAAGTTCAAAATATAAAAGGAAATTTTATAAAATTTATAAAATTCATTCAAAATTTTCAATTTTTTGATAAATTAAATAATTAATTTTAAATTTTAAAATAAAAATTTAGTTAATATTATTGATTGAATTAAATAATTAATTAAAAGCTAATTGATTATAAAATATATATCGATATATGCGTAATAATTATAACTATTATAGTTATTTATTTATCTTAAAGTTATTTATGATGAATTAAATTAAAATATCAAATTAACTTGAATATTTAATTAAATAAAATTAATTAAATTAAACTAATTAAAAGTTAATTGATTAAAAGGTGTACATATATCCATATGTACACTAAGTAAACTATAAATGTTATAGTAGATTAACTATCTTAAATAGTCTAAGATGAGTAATATATTATTTTAGAAATTTTATATAAAGTAAATTAAATTAATTAAATATGATTTAATAGATAATAACTAAAATTACTTGAATATAATTTAATTAATAAGATACATGTATTGAATATATAAGTAAATTAAATTATAAAAGTTATAAATAAGTTAATACTTGTTTAACTATATAGATATAAAACTAAGTGAACTCGAAAGGAACCCTAACTAGATTTAAGTAATAAATCCATATGTATAGTACATATATCATGATTTCGGATGTATCTGACAATTGAATCATGATGTTATTTCTAAGAAATACAATTTTCCCTAAATTGATATCACGCGAAAAAACATGTGTATTAAAGATTATGAATCTTTAATATGAGTTGTCCTCTACCATTTATATATTAATAGATTACATGCACACTCTTTATTTGTTGAGCTCTCCTCAAGCTGGAGATGTTATGTGTAGTACCATTAATATATTGACTAGAGAATGTAAGATATATGCACGTATTTTTTGAACTTTCCTCAAGGTATGTGTATCATATTTAAGCCATCGTGAAATGGTGGGTACGAGTAAATAATCTCTTTCAATTTATTTAGTTTTTCTCAAGGTCGAGATGAGATTAGAACAAAGACCATGAGTTATGAGTTGTATATGATACAATTGTTATGGTGTTATCCATCGCATTTAGGCCTATAATATGTTGAGCCTTCCTCAATGTTAGAATTCCAATGCACGTAAGTCGAAACACCCACTAGAGAAACCAAAACATCTCCTTTTGGGGTTTTGAGTAACATAAAAGTCTAGTGAAAGCCTTA
The DNA here is from genome assembly GCA_030765085.1 of Allium cepa. NCBI lineage: Eukaryota > Viridiplantae > Streptophyta > Magnoliopsida > Asparagales > Amaryllidaceae > Allium > Allium cepa. The sequence goes on from CM060934.1 coordinate 324,411,746, forward strand.
TTAGAAAAAAGAAATGGTAACATTTAATATTCCTAATATTATTAGAACATTTGCTATATAAAGTTAAATAATATACATTAACTAATAAAATGTTAAAATGTTTATCAATTAAGATATGCAAATAAATTAAATTAATTATTGACAAAGAAATATAATATATACTTACCTTAAATCCTTTATCATGTCGTCGCTTCAAGTCCCATGTAAGAGCCAATTTATACAGCCACAAAATCATTTATACCTCGGTTGCTTAACAGTTTATTTGTAAAAGACTATATATTGTCTTCTAAGAGTGTCAAACTCTAATATCAATACAAGAATAATAGATATTTAATCCTTATTCATTCATGTATAAATTTTATACGGTGAATGTTCACAGTTCCTAATATACGAAGCTTCGATGAAATTAGTTCATTGGGAATAAGAAAATAAACCATGATCCAAAATCTTGTATTCAATTAGATTGATTATAATATGAATCTCCTAAACGGTTTGACCATTTTGAAAAAAAAACGAATGTACAAGAGTGGATGTAACTTGGGAATAATTGGGATGAAAAGCGTGAATCGTCTCTCTGCTTCATAAAGGGATATCAGAAACGAAATGTATGAATTACTAAAAGATGCTTAATATGCAATGAGAAATGTGATTTATATTTCAATTGTGTTATAATGTAGAAAATTGTTTTCCACAAAGGTTATTTCTAAGAGTTTAAGTTACTTAATCAAAAACTCTCGGTTGTAAATTTGTTATGGTAAAATAATAAATAGAATAAAATAAGTAGTTAAGTAAAGCTTTGTATTTCATATGCTATTATAGTAGTGGAAGAAATAGCGCGAGCATACCATATAGTACTTATCCATGGACGCATGAAGATACGAAAAATTATTTTCGTAAATATACCAAATGTTATTTGTGAAATAATGACTATTTCCAAGATTGACTGAAAATAAATATATTTTTATTTTGTTATGAATACCATGATTATTCAGTATTGAATAAATCTATTAGAATAACAGTATTTGTTTCATTAGCTTAAGTATCTAAAATTTTAACAATTATTTTTTAATTATGGACTAAACCATATCTTGGAGATATAATTCTTCGAATCATATGATAATGAATCATACAGTACCGATAAATTATATCTTAGAAGATTAAAGGCGAAATTCATTGGGATCGAATAGTTGGTGAACTCTTCGAAAAGATACATATAGATATATGAAATTCAATGTCTAATAATATCAAAACAGTTCCATTTGCATCATTAAAATACACCGACGAACTATCATTGAAATGAACATGTGTATATGATGCACAAATAGTATATTTATGATAAGTTCATAGAATTCAATGCAGAATAAAAAACATAACATGCAAAGGTAATTCAATTTGATCGAATAGGTGAATATGTTGGAAAAGGTTCCAAAAACTACTTAAAATTGAATAAGATTCAACCTCAAAAGTCACTCCTTCCTATGACACATAATAGTGACAAAGTATGATTAATGATAAGTGAAGTTGAGTTAATTTCTATCTGCAGTAAGGTCATGTACCTATGAGTAAGTACATACTAAAATTAATTTCAACCAAGAAAAAGTTTATAAGACACCTTTGCACATCCTAGGTCAAAGAGTTGATTGGTTGTGTGAGTCGAGAGATTGCACGTAACACTTGTTCATGAGAGATCTTATGTGGATCACCCTAAAGGAGTTTGGGACGATCAATATTGATTGACCAAATTATGTTATGAGCGTAAGTTTCGTAAACTAAAAAATCAAACCAGTTTCCTATATGTATATGGTAATTTATAAGTTATTTATGAATACATATTTTGTTGCACTGAGAAACAATTTTTGTTTCAGGAAATTATAACTTCCAAATATGTAACAACCTGTGGATTTTAATGGTTTTTATAACGTAATTTGTTATCCCGTTTTTTGGCAAAGCCGTGATACCAAAAGATCAGTCAAAAACAAAAGACAGTTCGTCTCAGAGATTGGCTGTACTTCACTTCGCTATGGATATCGATGAATTTTTTCCGAGCCCGGATCAGGCTACCATTGATAGGACATGACAAACAAAGCCATGAAAGCCAGTGTTCCAAATTTCAGGTTAATCGGAGGTTGTATGAAGGAGATATGATCGATGCAAGTTAGCCAAAGAGTGTCGTTTGAACCCATCAAAAAGTGAAGGAGATGCTCATTTCGAACCCATAGGATTCGTATCCATCTTGTTCGAATCCATCGGCTTGCATACGCTTCGAATCGATTGTCTTCGAACCGATCAGGCATGATATTGATCACTTCGAATCGGTCGGTTTGAATCCATCAGATGGGCATCCCCTCAGCACATTCGTATCCATGCTAGAGCACTGTTTCGTATCCATCGAGGCACTTCGAATCCATCACCATGCCCTACTTCGAATCGACCGGTCTCGTGCCCATGCACTGCTTCGTATCGATCGTCTTCGCATCCATCAGATTCGAATCCATGAACAATCACTCGTTCGTGTCCACCAAGTCAAACTAGCTTGGATGACGTGTCATTCAACGATACGAACGAGGCGAAGATCATGGATGCGAAGCAGTCAACTCGGAGAAGACATAGGATCGACGCGAGGAGTGTGCGCCACGTCACCAAAGAACCACGTGACCGATCGAGTCGAAGGGAGTGGATTCGAACGCAATAGCCCTCACGAAAAACCACAACTTGAATCGATCATATCTCCTAAACCACTGATCCAAATGCAACGAAATTTTCACAGTAGCTTCCATACAAGGTAAAGATTGTTCCTGCCAAGTTTCAACTCGATTGGATCATTTTTTGATGGATTCGAAATCACTTCGTATCGATCTTAGATCGAGTCGAAACTTGGTGGGGTCGGTCGCGTGGGCCCACTCACGTGCCAGAAAAAGTCTCCCGAAGTTTGACCGAGATCTGGGCCTCCTACGCCTATAAATAGCACCCTGACGCCTTCAGAAAGGGGGAGGTTCCGCCATTCAACGTCCAGACTCCGCCGAATTCAATTCTACCCTTCAATACCGCTATTGTAATCAAGTATCAGAGCTATAACTTGCTGTAATTCGCTGTAATCGATTGAAATCATCAAGTGAATCAATAAAGACACAAGCTTCAAAGTGGACGTAGGCAAGATCGCCGAACCACTATAAATCCTGTGTTTGTGATTGTTATTTGTGAATTATTGTGATTGCTATTGCTTAGATCTGAGTTCTATATTGATTGTTGCTGGTTTGTGATCATAAACGGGTGCTTTCGCGATATTGGATGTTTGTGGTCAATTTTGACGCAAACATTTTGGTGCTTTCACTGAGAAAAGCTGATTCAGGATAAGTTGAATTTGAAGACTTAAGAATTTAGATCTAAGAACCATGACGAGACAAACAAGTAAGAAACAAAGGCCAGAGAGAAGTGAACACCAAGGGAGTCAAGAGGCTTCTTAAGGAGCGAACCAAGCTTCAGTCTTCATCACTAGGAACGAGATGGAGACAATGATGAAGAAACAGGAGGAGTTGATCCAGAGCTTATTTCAACAGATAGGACAACTTGGAGCACAGAATAGAGAAGCTGATGGAGTTCAAAACGGGGCAGGACCATCCGGCATAGCACCTGAACTAGGGGGCACACACATGGAGAATGTTGATCCAACCTCGAAGAGAGAAAGAGGTACATCTGCGCAACCCGGGAGTAGCAGAGGAGTGAACGCTCAGTCAAGGGGGCAGATCCCAGAGTTCCCTCGTGAACTCGGGGGGCATGTTGAAAGTAATGAACGAAGATTGCATCTCGAAGACAATGACAGATTGGCGGAGATGGTTAGAAGAGCTATGAGAGGCGGCTTAGTAAACAAAGATTTGGAGGATGTCAATAGGAGTCCTTTTACTCCAGCAATCAGACGAGCTAGGAACCCACCGGATTTCAAGTTACCATCGTTGGACATGTATAACGGGAGAACGGACCCCACGGTTCATCTGACGAACTATATGAGGCATATGGAAGTGCTGGGGGCATCAGAGGAGGTTATGGCCCGGTGCTTTCCATTGTACTTGGCGGATATTGCAGCATTATGGTTTAGACAACTAGAGAGTGGATCTATCGGAACATGGAACGATTTAACTGAGAGGTTTATGAGGCAGTTCAAGGTTCATATTACAAGACCCAAGAATGTGATGACTTTGGCAACCCTAAAGCAGAAAGCCGGAGAGACTTTGAGGAGTTATCTAACGCGATTCAATGCAGCAGCAGCTTCGGTGGATCGAGCAGATCCATCTATGGTGGTGATGGCAGCTGTGTCCGGAGTAGCTGACGGCACAGAGTTCAAAAATTCATTGACTAAAGATCCACCTGTGGATCTAGGAGTATTCTACGACGAGGCAGAAATTTTTTTACGATTAGAGGATGCGAATGCAGAAAGAGAAGAAGGAGAGGAATAGAAATTTACGCGCTTAAAGACAAAAGGCCTCTCGAAAAGGACTCAGGCAAGGATAAAGGAAAACGAAAGGCTGAGGATAGTGGTAACGGGTCAAAGCGACTGTGGAGAGAGGCACGATTCACCACCTATTCAGAGCTGAATGAGAGTTTGGAGCGAATCTGCCGAGATACACGAGAGCAAGTTCGATACCGTAGGCCAATACGAAGGGACCCCACTGCCGACGAGAGAAAATCAGACAGATATTGCTTATTCCACGAACTGAACGGCCATAACACTAACGACTGTAGGCATCTAAAGGATGAGGTAGAAGGGCACATCAGGAATGGTATGCTGCTTCAGTACGTGAGGAGACGAGCTCCAGCGGTAGAGCCAGAGCGACCACCGTCTACATCAGCTAGGGCTGACCCTAAACCAGGACATCGTTTGGTTATCAATTAATTGAAATAACGATGAACAAGTAGTAAACATCTCACTAACGTGGGTTAATCATTTACACATGTACGAGATCACGAACGGTCCACAGACATGCTCTGAATGGCTATTAACCCTATCATTGTGAGAATTTACACTTTGACATCCTTGCTTTGCTTTTGTTTCGTTTTGATTTGAACATTTAGGCTTTGTTTGTTTGGACATTTCTGTTTTAAAACTCATCAGTTGAATGGATATTTGGTTCGGATAATTCTGAAATGGCTAAGCTACTTACACATGTACGAGATCACGAACGGTCCATAGGCATGCTCTGAGATGGCGATATGCCACCTTGACAAACGATCCAGGGACCCACTCGAACGTGAACCTGGTATCAATAATACCAAGCCCTCCCGGGCACATAACTCGCCTCGAACGGCACCCGACCTCGAACGGTCACAACTCGCCCTGAACGGCACAACTCACCTCACCTCAAATGGCTCGACCGCGAACGGTCGTCATTTGAGGTCCGCCACTTGACCGCGCACGGTCGCACTTCACCTCAAATGGCTCGATCCCAAACGATCGTCATTTGAAGTTAGGCGCTTGACCATGAACGGTCGCACTTCATCTCAAGTATATCGATCCCGAACGGTCGTTATTTGAGGTCACATAAAACTGTAACTTCCTTTACAGGACATCAACAGGATATGAACATCCAGCTCATGGCATTACAAAACACACCTTCCTACCGCAAGGCATGTTTTAAGGGGCAAATGTTATCCCGCTTTTTGGCAAAGCCATGATACCAAAAGATCGGTCAAAAACAAAAGACAGTTCATCTCAGAGATTGGTTGTACTTCACTTCGCTATGGATATCGATGAATTTTGTCTGAGCCCGGATCAGGCTACAATTGATAGGACATGACAAACAAAGCCATGAAAGCCAGTGTTCCAAATTTCAGGTTAATCGAAGGTCGTATGAACGAGATATGATCGATGCAAGTTAGCCAAAGAGTGTCGTTCGAACCCATCAAAAAGTGAAGGAGATGCTCACTTCGAACCCATATGATTCGTATCCATCTTGTTCGAATCCATCGGCTTGCATACGCTTTGAATCGATCATCTTCGAACCGATCAGGCATGATACTGATCACTTCGAATCGGTCGGTTCGAATCCATCAGATGGGCATCCCCTCAGCACGTTCGTATCCATGCTAGAGCACTGTTTCGTATCCATCGAGGCACTTCGAATCCATCACCATTCCCTACTTCGAATCGATCGGTCTCGTGCCCATGCACTGCTTCGTATCGATCGTCTTCGCATCCATCAGATTCGAATCCATGAACAATCACTCGTTCGTGTCCACCAAGTCAAACTAGCTTGGATGACGTGTCATTCAACGATACAAACGAGGCGAAGATCATGGATGTGAAGCGGTCAACTCGAAGAAGACATAGGATCGATGCGAGGAGTGCACGCCACATCACCAAAGAACCACGTGACCGATCGAGTCGAAGGGGGTGGATTCGAAGTGGTGGATTCGAACGCAACAGCCCTCACGAAAAACCACAACTTGAATCGATCATATCTCCTAAACCACTGATCCAAATGCAACGAAATTTTCACAGTAGCTTCCATACAAGGTAAAGATTGTTCCTGCCAAGTTTCAACTCGATTGGATCATTTTTTGATGGATTCGAAATCACTTCGTATCGATCTCAGATCGAGTCGAAACTTGGTGGGGTCGGTCGCATGGGCCCACTCACGTGCTAGAAAACGTCTCCCGAAGTTTGAGCGAGATCTGGGCCTCCTACGCCTATAAATAGCACCCTGACGCCTTCAGAAAGGGGGAGGTTCCGCCATTCAACGTCTAGACTCCGCCGGATTCAATTCTACCCTTCAATACCGCTGTTGTAATCAAGTATCAGAGCTATAACTTGCTGTAATTCGTTGTAATCGATTGAAATCATCAAGTGAATCAATAAAGACACAAGCTTCAAAGTGGACGTAGGCAAGATCGCCGAACCACTATAAATCCTGTGTTTGTGATTGTTATTTGTGAATTATTGTGATTATTATTGCTTAGACTTGAGTTCTATATTGATTGTTGCTGGTTTGTGATCATAAACGGGTGCTTTCGCGATATTGGGCGTTTGTGGTCAATTTTGACGCAAACATAATTAACTAAAATTTTGCTTGAAATTTTATTCTAAAATTTAGCAACGAAAATTTGATATTTAAAATACGTCTATCTAAACGTAGTAAATGTTAGATTTTCATCTGATAATAGGGAAATTTATTTTGTTGTGTAATTTTCAATTTAAAATCAGTTAATTTGATGAAAATAAAATATTTTCAAAACCTCAATATTATTATATAATAAAATGTAAACTATATTACGAGTGAGATGTCACAATTCATTTCATCAAATTTGGACCTCTCCAGCCCTGTTTGCCTTATTTTCGGTGAAATTGCACCATTTTCGGTCGCGAAAATTCGACTTTTGATGGAAAATCGTATCGCTACTATCTATATACCATTTTGTTCGTCTCGTTGTGTTGATCTCCACGGTATATTCATTTTTTTATTTTGAGGTCCGGTACGCGACGGAAATGATGAAGCTGTGCATCATATCAGTACCGAAAGTTGTGATTTTTGGGATTTCCTTGCTTTTTAAATTTGAAACCGTGCAACCCTAGCCACAATAATAAATTGCTTTAGATTTTTCAGCTTAATCACGGTGTGACCGTTGCCATTTCTTTCACTTTATATTTAGTCTTCTGCCTACTACTTTGTTCCTCTGATTCAAATATATTTGTTTTCTGCCTATTAATTAGCCTCTTGCCTTTATTATTTCTTTAAAATCGTGCGTGACCATTTCTATTCCACTGTTCAATTCAATTTTTTTTCATGCCTCTTCACTTTCTATCGGGTTTTCATTTGAAATATATATATAGTAATATAATCAGAGTGCACATCCTTTTGAAAATCTAATATACATACATAGAAGGCAAATCTGAAGCCTTTCTCTCCTCTCTATCATTTTATACAAATATATTATTATGGAGATCATGCCTGCTCTATCTCTTTAATTTTACTGATCCTTCCCTGACACTCGTCGCCACCGCACCATTACTCTAATCTGCCTCTTCACCATCTTTGCAGCCATAACCCACCACTTCTAGTTCGCCTACCATCACCTGCCTTCTCATCAAACCCACGTGACAGCAAATAAAAGCAGAATAATGTGCGCAGTCCTCCCGTCAACCACGGCCTCGCAACCACTGACCCATCACACAACCGAGCATCACCAATCACCTATCGCCGACCCTCTGACTTTCCCCACCAGCTCACCCTCCCATCTTCTCTCCTTTGCTGTCGCCACTCGCCTAGACACAGCCATCATCTTCACACGCGGCCTTGAACCCATTGCCCTTAACAACCACATCGCCCAACAACCTCCGCCCTCCTTGCTTCTCATGCCAGTACCAGAAACCACCCATCCACCTATGCTTGCTCCTCCACCCGCCGAGACCCCTCCTTTCCCTTCACCTTGCAGCCGCACCATGCTTCACCACTGAGCAACCACCTGCTCATCACCACCCTTCTCGGCCTCACATCAACATGCTCATTCTCTTCCCGTATATTATTATTCATAATATCCAAGTTTATATATATACACACACGTAAGTTATTATATAACGATATATATATATATTCTTTTGCGTTCCTAAATCTAAGCATGTATTCTTCAAATATTATATATATGTAGATTATAAGTTTGTTGTGCATTTGCTATTTATATTGTATAAGTTTATGGGATCTACATACATATTTTATTGTATATATATACATATTAGAGTCTACATATATGAGTAGCTCGTGTGTGTGTGTGTGTATATATATATATTGTTACAAACCTATATATCTGTTTGTAACAATATATACTGGCTACATATATATCTGTTTATATATATATAGCTTATGTATATATATATATATATATATATATATATATATATTTATAGTATAAAGATTTTACTTGATCCTTTATATAAATATCAATATGTTTTTTATATTATATATAAACTATAAAACCTGGTTATGTGTAAAGTATATAAGTTATAATCTGTTATATATATATATATATTTGTCTACATATGTATATTTAGTTGTATTTTATATATAGTGTCTGCACATATATATAGCAGTCTGTATATGCACATTTAGTTGTATTCTATATACATAGAGTTTGCACATATTCTTTTACCTATAGCCTGAGCATATAATTTTGTAACCTGTATATATAGTAGCCTGCACATATATATGGTAGCCTGTATGTATATATACATATACATATACATATATATATATATATATAGTTCGCATAAATTTTGAGTAGCATGCATATATTTACTTTCATAGATATATAGTCTGCAAATCAATATATTTTCCAATATAAGTTGTGATTTTTAAAGTAAATTATAATATATAGATATGTTATTTTAAATATATGTTTCAAATTAAGTGATAATTTTGTAATATATGATACATATAGATTTATTTTATATATAGATTTTATTTAAATATGTGTTTTAAGTTGAATATTGATTTTAAGAAAAGTTAAAATATAATTTCAGTTTATATCAAGCTGGTTTGATTTGTCTCCATCAATTCTAAGCTATCAGCTTTGTTCGTCAAATTCGTATTCACCTTACTTTACTTTGGAAATCGTCATTTGGATCGGTCGATTTCACGATTCAAATCGTAGCTTGTTATGTTGTCTATCTTCTCCAGCCTCGAAGGGTGAGAAACCACTCACGATTAACATTCTTATAGTTAGTAAATTTGATTTCATTTGAAACGAAAATTGAAATATGCTGTTAAATTTGAATTGCTAGTTATTTAATTGTTAAATATGATATGCCATTATCTAAAATTGTTTATCTGTGATATAGGACACTATATCTTGTTATGTATATTTATTTAATTACTACTGATGATATATGTCTGTTGTTGATATTATATTATTATTATCATATTTGTTCTCACTCTATAGGTTCCTTGTTAGTCTAGAAATACCTATGGGTTGAAATGATACACACCCGAACGATATTGTAGATTAGGGGATCAATATGGGTTGAAATGATAAATCCAAATGATTTTAATTGATTTTAAATTTAGGATTGTGAGTTGAAATGATATATACCCATAGATATTTAAATTGCGGATTGAAATGATAAATATCCGTATCACATGAACATAGGATAGAAAATTATATACGGACACCGTTGGTCTATATTTTGAAAATGATTTTCAAAGTTCGAAAGGAAATATATGGTTTTAATAAATACTAATTTTTAAAATATAACATATAAATGTTATTTTTATATATGTCTAAATTTTAGATTTTTAAAATTAAATGTTTTGGAAATTTTAAATTTATAAGTTAGTTTGAAAATATAATTTTTAAGATTTTACTTATAATTTTATTATTTTAAATACATATATATATATAAAAATTAAGATTTAATGCATAATACATTAAATAATAAGATTTAATTTAACAAAAAATTAATTTAATTAGTATATATTATGTTCAAGTATTTACTTAAATTTATATTAACATTTAAAAAAAATATTTTTAATAACTTGAGTAATAAAGATTGGGAAGATAAATTAATGTTGACTTGGAATTTAAATTGGTTAATAATTGAATTTAAATAAGAATTTATTTGAACTTATTGATTTTGAGATTTTGAAAATTTTGATTTATAACTTGAATCGACAAAAAAGTGATTAAATGAATATTCTCAATTTTAAATAAAATTGAGATTGAATGTTTAATATTGATTTAAATATATAAATTATGATTTAAATAAATTGTTATTAAAATGGTTAAGTTAATATTTTCCAATTTGAATAAAAATTAAAGTTAAATGTTGAAATATAAATGAAATTTATATTGTAAATGTTTGAATATTTAAACTTGAATTATTTTGAACTTAAAATTGAAATAGTCGAACTGGAATTGATTTAAATTGAATTTTGAAATTTAAGATGATTTGAATCGATTTGTGAAATTGGCGGAAACTACTTTATTATATAAATAAAGTATTTTTAATATATAAAAACTATTTTGATATATAAATTATTTGATATATAATCTATTTTAGTTTATAACTATTTTAATATATATACTATTTTCAATATCTAAACCATGTAAGTTGAATGCGTTATGATTTCAAAAGTATTACGATTGCAAAAGTGTAATGATCTCGAAAGTGCTATGATTTCAAAAGTGTTATAATTTTGAAAGTATTACGATTCTAGAAATGAATACTTTTTTTTAAAGTGAATAATGGTATCGAATTTGATATGGTTTTGAAATGAATATGATATTTTGATATGAAGTATGAGCTATTTGAAATGAAATGACCACGGTGTGAAATAAGAATTTGGTTGTTAAAGAGACCGAGATAAAATATTATCATACTCTCTACCAATACCGAAAACCACTTTAGCAACTGTATACGTGCTGGAGATTCCAGAATGAAGTAGGATGGTTTGGTGACGATTCTATTTGAGGTATTAGCGCAGCCCTGACTTGCGTGAGTCAGCTTGATGTGGCTAAAACAGGAGCCATCCCGGGCCAAGTGAGGTCATTCCTCCGATCGGACACATTTCTTCGATACCATTCTATTGCTTTTGTGATTTGATTGGGTGCACCTTTGATTTAGGAGTGTGCCACGAGGTAGGCGGTACAGCTGCTATGCGTTACCACCAGTCCGAATACGCAAACGGTATATCTACCCTGGCATTGCCTCGAGTGCCTCGTCACATGCCCTATCGCGCCTTCCACGAGTTTGTTTTGTGTCGTACCTATGGAGTGTTGCCTGATAGCCCACTTGCGAGTGGAGTTTATAGTATCTGTATAGACTACGACATTATTTAAAATGTGTTAAAGGGGATATGAGTAACGCCTTAACGCTAATTTAATAGTTTACTTTACTATAGACATATTATAATAGCGTATATTACTACATAGTAGATTGTTTCATGGATCCTTAGAGGATGGGAATCCCAAACATTCTTTAAGTTACTTGTATTTCGGTTGATGTTTCACTTGAGTTGAATTTACCATATAAGAATGTTAATCCTGACTCGAATGTTAACCTGGCTTTCAGTTATTTCAGTCTATTTCATTTGTTCTGTTCAAACTCATTGGTTACTTATGTATTAAAGATTCATTTGTATTTGAGATTCTGTTGTATTTTGTTTCAGACTCTGATGTTTTATAGTAGCTTTATAAACTACTATTTATCTGTTCCGCTGCTTATTATTGTAATACTCCGTGTCTGTGATCCTGTGATTGATTTATTTACTTCGTATGCTGAGTTTTTTCAAATATAAATTAACAATCAGTTGTTTTGAGCAATTCAAGTCCGACATGTGCGGCTGCGAATGGTTCAAAATAGTAGGTCGTTACAGTTGGTATCAGAGCTAGGTTTAGGCAAAATTTGGCACATCGAGTAAAAATTATTTATAGAATCACCTTCGTTCGAGCTTGAATTTCTCCTTTTTGATTCGAATTTCCTTTGAATTTTGAAACTTTCCCCTCTGTTCTGAAATCCATTCTTGTCTCTCCCTATTTGTGTTTTCCCTGATACTGGAGCATCCAAAAACTCCATTTCTATTTCGACAACCTTAGTATGATTTGTAAAGAGGTTAACTCCTTTGTAACAGGCATCGATTCACCGAATATTTCTACGTCCTCGGTTTAGACGCTGTTATTTCTCGCAAAGCCCAAACCATCTTTAGTAGACGATCAGGGTAATTCCCTTATGATCTCGACTCCGCCCCTATAGTCAGGGATTATCCTGATGTTTTGGTAAAGTCACTCCTCTCCCTCTCAAGTGGGAATTTCAATTTCCGCATCGATCTTATTCCTGAAATCTCTGTTGATCTAGTTATGGTTGCACGCGATTAATTAAGTCTATCAATCCTTTATCTTTTATGACTTAATTATCTTATCTTCCTTCCTAGGTATATTCGTAGTTGAATTCTCTTTGATTAGGGTCCCTCTAAATTTGAATCTCTATCCCTTTCTTGAAATCCATTCTTGAATCATCCTGTGAGGGAGTGTATTTGTAATTAATATAAAATGTTTTATATTGTGTTGCTTGAATTGTTAAGTTTGACTTGGGGTTTTGATCGATTCGTCTGGCCAATGCTAACGATAGAAATTTCAAAACACTTGAACAGAGCAAACTGACACAATATTATTTTCGAAGTTGGTGAGTAAAATAATTATTATGTATCATTATATTCAATATATATATAGTGTAATTTTCTGGAATTAGATAGTTAAATGAATTGGTAGTTAGAAATGATAATACTAGATTACATTTATTGTTGTCAACATTTCTAAACCATTAATAATTTGTAAGTTATAAGGAGAAAAACCTATAAATATAGTTTATAAATATGATTTGCAAATGAAATAAGTTTAAATTAAAGAATCCGAGAATTTAATTTTCGGTGATTTTCAAATTTGGTTTTCAAAGTCCTATAATTTTATTAATTGAAAGTGTTTTCAAATGGAAATCGTTTCCAAAGAATTTCAAATGAAGAAAGTTAGTACTCTCCTCTTTTGTCGCTGGAATTATTTCTTGTGATGACTGCAGCATCATTGACGTTCATTTTCGAGTTTCAAAGTGGAAAGACCACTTAGTAGCTTTGCTACACTTTTATTTTGGAAAAACGAATTTGATTTGAATCGTTTTGTATAATTTGAATTATAAAATATATATGTATATGTTTATTTCAAAATGATTTGAAGTGAAACCGGGAATTTAACTCTTAAATTTTTTGCCAAGTGATAATTTTCAATTATTGAAATTTGCAAAATTTTGAAAAATTGGAGAATCAAAAAGAGAAATGGAAATTTAACAACTTAAACAGTAGAAATAGGATGCAAATTTATTTGTATAATAATCAATTTCATTCTAATATATATAACTTACCTAAAATATTCAAAAAGTTAAAATGTAAAGGTGAATATTAAATTGAAGGTTATACAAGAGAAAACTTAAAGTAATAAATTGTTCAAACTAAAAATCTTGCTTAATAAAAATGTTGTAAATAAGAGGTAAATTTGAATAGTGTTCAATTTAATCCAAAGACATTAATAAAACTTACCTAGAAGGGTTTGAATGTAATTGAATAATATACAATAACAAATAAGAAGTCCAAAAAAAATATTGTTAGGGAATTTACAGTTTTTTTTAGGTAATTATAATAAATGCTATACACCTAACCTATATTGCAGGATATGTCAGTGAAATAAATTGAACAATAAAAGAGAAATGCTATCTAAATAAATAAATATAAACTTAAGAATAATTGAAGTTGAATGTGAGGTGGAATCAACTATAGCTTGATCAAATAGATTTAATAAATAATAAAACAAATGTTGTTGTGAAAATTTTATATAAATGCTAATAAATTGAAAACAAACAAATTGAATGAAAATATATTGAATTAAAATAATCAAATGTGAACAAAATAAATTTTGTGAATTGAAACCAATTAGTGAATATAAACCAATTTAAAAATAAATAAAATTTATATGATTTTGGAATTAATTGTGGTATCTGGTATTTTTATATTTCAAATCAATATTTCTTCTGGTTGTTTCTATTCCCCTGTCTTGTTCCTTTTCGAAGACGAAAAGTTTTGAGTGGGGGAGAGTGTAATGACCTGTAAATTTAATGGTTTTCATAACGTAATTAACTAAAAAAATTCTTCAAAATTTAAAATTTAGCAATGAAAAATTGATATTTGAAATATGTCTATTTAGACGTAGCAAATGTCATATTTTCATTTGATAGTATGGAAGTTTATTTTTTTATGTAATTTTCAATCTAAAATCAGTTAATTTGATGAAAATAAAATATTTTCAAAACTTGAATATTTTTATATAATAAAATGTAAACTATTTTCTGAGCGAGTCATCATATTTCGTTTCATCAAATTTGGACCTCTCCGGCCCCATTTACCATATTTTTGCAGAAATTGCAGCATTTCGTAGCAAAAATTCGACTTTTGATGGGATAATCATATCGTTGATATATGTATGTAGTTCTGTTCGTCTCATTATGCAGATCTCTGTAGTATATTCATTTTGAGCTCCGGTACACGACGGAAACGTTGAAACTGTTCGTCGTATCGGTACCGAAATTTGTGACTTTTGGGATTTTCTTGCTTTTCAAATTTGACACCGTGCAACCCTGGCCACAATAATAAATTGCTTTAGTTTTTTCACTTAATCACCGTGTGATTGTTGCCATTTCTTTCACTTTATATTTTTTCTTCTACGTGCTGCTTTATTTCTCCGGTTCATGTATATTTGTTTTCGGCCTATTATTAGCCTCTTGCTTTTATTATTTCTCTTAATTCATGCATGACCATTTCCATTCCATTGTTCAATTCATTTTTTGTTCGTGCCTCTTCACTTTTTATCGGGTTTTCATTTGAAATATATATAATAATAAAATCAAAGTGCACGTCCTTTTGAAAATCATATATATATATATATATATATATATATATATATATATGTCGAAGGCAAATCTAAATCTCTCCTCTCTGTTGTTTTATAAAAATATATTATTATGGAGATCATGCCTGTTGTCTCTCTTTGATTCTGTTGATCCTTCCCTGACACTCGTCGCAACCGCGCCCTCGCTCTTATCTGCCTCTTCACCATCTTCACTGCCGTAACCCACCACCTCCACCTCCAGTTCGCCTACCATCACCCACCTTCTCATCAAACCCATGTGACAGCAAAAAAAGGAGAATAATGTGTGCTTTCCTTCCCTCAACCACGGCCTCACAATCGTTGACCCATCACACAACCGAGCATCACCAATCACCTATCGCAGACCCTCTTATTTTCCCCACCATCTCACCCACCCATCTCTTCTCCTCTGCCGTAGCCACTCGCCTCAACACAGCCATCATCTTCACATGCGGTCTTGAACCCATCGCCCTGAGCAGCCACATCGCCCAACAACCTCCACCCTCCTTGCTTCTCACGCCAGTGCCAGCAACTACCCATCCACCTATGCTTGCTCCTCCACCTGCCGAGACCTCTCCTTTCCCTTCACCTTGCAACCACACCATGCTTCACCACTGTGCAACCATCTGCTCATCTCCACCTTTCTCGGCCTCCCATCAACCTGCTAATTCTCTTCCCATAAATTATTATACATAATATCCAAGTTTGTGTGTGTGCGCGTGTGTGTGTATACGTAAGTTATTATATGACGATTTATGTATATATATATGTATATATATATATCTTTTGCGTTCCCAGATTTAAGCATTTATTCTTCAAATGCTATTTATATGTAGATTATAAGTTTGTTGTGCATTTGCTATTTATATTGTATAAGTTTATTGGATCTGCATACATATTTTATTGTACATATATACATATTAGAGTCTGCATATATGGGTAGCTCATATATATATATATATATATTTTATTACAAACCAATATATTTAGTCTACATATGTATTTGTTTACATATATATAACTTATGTATATATATACATATTTATTGTATAAAGATTTTAATTGATCCTTTATATAAATACCGAAATGTTTTTTGATATCATATATAAACTGTAAAATCTGATTAGTTGTAAAGTATATAAGTTATAATCTGTTATATATATATATATATATATATATATATATATATATATATTTGTATACATATGTATGTTTAGTTGTATTTTATATATAGTGTCTGCACATATATATAGCAGCCTGTATATGCACATTTAGTTGTATTCTATATACATAGAGTTTGCACATATTCTTTTACCTATAGCCTGGGAATATAATTTTATAACCTGTATATATAGTAGCCTGCACATATATATAGTAGCCTGTATATACACAGTTCACATATATTTTGAGGACATGCATGTATTTACTTTCATAGATATATGGTCTGCAAATCAATATATTTTCCAATATACGTTGTGATTTTTAAAGTAAATTATAATATATAGATATGTTATTTTAAATATGTGTTTCAAATTAAGTTATAATTTTGTAATATATGATACATATAGATTTATTGTATATATAGATTTTATTTAGATAACTGTTTTAAGTTGAATATTGATTTCAAGAAAATTTATAATATAATGTACATTTTTTCAGTTTATATCAAGCTGATCTGATTTGTCTCCATCAATTCCAAGCTATCAGCTTTGTTCGTCAAATTCGTATTCACCTTACTTTGCTTTGGAAATCGTCGTTTGGATCGATCGATTTTGTGATTCAAATCGTAGCTTATTGTGTTTTCTATCTTCTCCAGCCTCAAAAGGCGAGCAACTACTCACGATTAACATTCTTATAGTTAGTAAATTTGTTTTCTTTTGAAACGACAATTGAAATATGTTGTTAAATTTGAATTGCTAGTTATTTAATTGTTAAATATGATATGCAATTATATGAAATTGGTCACCTGTGATATATGACACTATATCCTGTTGTGTATATTTTATTTAATTACTACTGATGATATACACCTGTAGTTGATATTATACTATTATCATATTTATTCTCACTCTGCAAGTTCCTTGTTAGTCTAGAAATCCCTACGGATTGAAATGATACATACCCGAACGATATTGTAGATTATGGGAAATTGTTAATGGGTTGAAATGATGAACCCAAGTGATTTTTACTGATTTTTAAATTTGGGATTGCGGGTCGAAATGATGTATACCCGTAGATATTTAAATTGTAGATTTAGGATGATTTGAATCGATTTGGGAAATTGGAGGAAACTATTTATTATATAAAGTATTTTTGATATATAAAAACTATTCTAATATATAAATTATTTGATATCTAAACTATTTTAATTTATAACTATTTTAATACGTATACTATTTTCAATATCTAAATCGTGTAAGTTGAAAGTGTTATGATTTCAAACGTGTTACGATTGCAAAAGTGTTATGATCTCGAAAGTGCTATGATTTCGAAAGTGTTATAATTTTGAAAGTGTTATGATTCTAGAAATGATTTTTTTTAAAGTGAATAATGATATCAAATTTGATATGTTGAAATGAATAAGATATTTTGATATTAAGTATGAGCTATTTGAAATGACCACTGTGTGAAATAAGCATTTGCTTGCTAAAGAGACCGGGATCGGATATTGTCATATTCTGTGCCAATACCGAAAATCACTTTAACAACTGTATGCATGCTGGAGATTGCAGAATGAAGTAGGATGGTTTGGTTACGATTCTATATGAGGTATTAGCACTGCCCTGACTCCCGTGAGTCAGCTTGATGTGGCTAGAACAGGAGCCACGCCGGGCCAAGTGAGGTCATTCCTCCGATCGGACACATTTCTTCGATACCATTTTATTGCTTTTGTGATTTGATTGGGTACACCTTTAATTTGGGAGTGTGTCATGAGGTGAGCGATAGTAGCTGCTATGCGTTACCACTAGTCCGAATACGCAAACGATATATCTACCCTGACATTGCCTCGAGTGTCTCGTCACATGCCCTATCGCGCCTTCTACGAGCTCATTTTGTGTCGTACCTATGGAGTGCTCCCTGATAGCCCACTTGCGATTGGAGTTTACAGTATCTGTATAGACTACGACATTATATAAAATGTGTTAAGGGGGATATGGGCAACGCCTTAACGCTATTTTAATAGTTTACTTTACTATAAACATATTATAATAGCGTATATTACTACATAGTAGATAGTTTTACGGATCCCTAGAGGATGGGAATCCCAAACATCATTTAATTTACATGTATTTCAATTGATATTTCACTTGAGTTGAATTTACTATATATGAATGTTAATCCTGACTCGAGTGTTTCATGTTTGCATTATGCTTAAGTCAGACTGAGTGTCACAGCATTTGAGACTCACCTTTGGAGATTGGAGCCGTGTTTGAAGATCTACTATCTATCCAGCTTTCAGTTATTTCAGTTGATTTCAGTTGTTCTGCTCAGACTCGTCAGTTACTTATGTACTAGAGATTCATTTATGTTTGAGATTCTTTTATATTTTTTTTCCGATTGATGTTTTTGTTGAGTCATAGATTCTATGAAGTTTTTGATTTCTGACAAAGAAATAAAGGCGATCAACAAAACAAAGATATCATGGCTATAAAGAGGCACAAAAGAGCTACATATGGTACTCTAGATTATAGGTTGATTATTTGATATTGTAATAGTGATAAACTTGTTAAAATCTATCCTCAAATAATCATGCACCTCAATATAATCGATATATATACGTTTGAATAGCATTGCACATTCATTGAGCAATTTAACAGGGACCGGTCGACCGGTATTAAATCAGGCGGTCGGCCATTTCTGTGTAAAATGCACAATGAACGTGCACACATGCACATAACGACTATATATTTGAAATCCTGTCTACTGGCCATTTTTTGACCTGTCGACCGTTTTTAAACAGAGAGCAACCTTTTCCAAAAGACACTTCTTTCTCCAATAGTTGCATCTCTTACCTTTCATCAATGATCATATCTATTAATGGCTACTGTTCACAAAGAGTTACAACCATTTTTTCTCTATATAAACTCATCTAAATCATTGATTCAAAATACATGAATATATGAATATATATGTTTTTTACTCTAATTTCTGATCTTACTTTCTAAATACTCCTGCATTCTAAAAGCTCTCCATTATTTTAATTGCTTATTAAATCATTGAAATTATTTCATAACTTTTGATTCAATAAGTAATATACTTCCCTTAATCTTCACAAAACATCATTCACATATTTTGAGGATAAGATTATAGGAAGTTTGTACTACAAGTGACAAAACTGTGTTAGCAAGAACACATACCGTCAACAAACGATTATATTCATCTTTGTTGAAGTCCTCGGTGTTGTAAGAGGCAAGTGTTGAAGTCCTCGGTGTTGTAAGAGGCAAGTGTTGAAGTCCTCGGTGTTGCAAGAGGCAAGTGTTGAAGTCCTCAGTGTATTAGAGGCGTGAAATCCCGTTCGTTTGCTCGGGTGTTGTAAACCTGTTCCTCCGGGTGAAGCGAGGTAGTTAATAGTGAAAATCCAGATAGAAGTCTGGGACTGGACGTAGGACGGTGCTCCGAACCAGTATAAAAATCTCTGGTGTGATTTGACATTACTCAAAATGTTTCTAACTTTAACGAAGGTCGAGAAAATTTGACAAAAATCATTGAAAGTTCACAATCTATTTCGGATAAACAAGATTTGGGATATAAGAAACAAGAAACCAAGAAACATCTTGGAAATAAAAGGAAGAAAAAAGCACAAAAAACTGAAGCTAAGAAAAATCTTAGTTTATTATATTCCAAACCAAAACCAGTTGTGAAATTTCAAAAGAAAAATGTCAAGACTATCAAAATATGGGTTCCTAAAACAAATAACAATTTGATTAGGAACAAATATATTCAGAATTTCATGAATACTGTACGTCTTAATATTAATTATGTATATAAAGGGGATTCCAGACCCGTATAGGTTTGGACTCCTAAGACCTAACTCTTAGGACCCCATAAAAAGTGGGTACCATGGATTTAATTTTATTTTTTGCAGGTCCCACTTAAAAAAGAGGAAAGTGGATATTGGACAGTGGTTGCTCGAAGCACATGACTGGAGACAAGAGCTTATTAACAAATATTACATACTCAGATGGTGGCTCCGTCACTTTTGGAGATAATTCAAAAGGCTATATCATCGGCAAAGGCGATGTGAGCAATTGCGGTACATCTAACATACCTCTTATTACTAATGTCATGCTAATTAGAAATTTAAAACACAATTTACTTAGTATTAGTCAGTTATGTGACAAGGGTTTTACAATTTCCTTTTCAAATAATAAGTGTAGTATTTTAGATAAAGACCATAATTTAGTTTTCAAAGGTTATAGAGACAGAAATATATATATTCTGAATATGAATATTAATCATAATTCAGATATGTGTCTTGTGGCTAATGATAATGATCCATGGCTATGGCACAAACGCTTCTGTCATATAAACTTCAGAACTATTGACAAGCTAGCCAAAAACAATCTAGTTAGAGGACTACCCAAAATGAGTTTTAAGGTTAACAACATTTGTGATGCATGTTAACTAGGAAAATTGACCAAATCATCTTTTAAATCCAAGAAAGTCATATCAACATTACAACCACTTGAGTTACTACACATGGATTTATTTGGACCTACTAGGGTTCAGTCAATAAATCACAGTCGATATGTGCTTGTAATTGTTGATGATTTCTCTCGTTATACATGGACAATTTTCTTAAAAAATAAAAGTGACACTTTCGATCATTTCAAATCTTTCGTCAAAAGAATTCAAAAATCAAAAGGGATTAAAGTTAAAAACATAAGAAGTGATCATGGCGGAGAGTTTGAAAATAATGAATTTGAACATTTTTGTACAAAGAAAGGTATATATCATAATTTTTCGTTTCCCAGAACTCCACAACAGAACGGAGTTGTAGAACGGAAGAACCGAACTTTACAAGAATGTGCAAGAACATTATTGAATGGAACCACCTTACCAAAACATTTCTGGGCAGAAGCCGTCGCAACTGCCTGTTATGTTTTAAATCGTGTGTCCATAAGACCTCTTACCAAGAATACTGCTTATGAATTATTTAACAAAAGAAAGCCTAAAATCTCATACTTCAAAGTTTTTGGTTCCAAGTGTTTTATTTTAAATACGAAAGACCATCTTGGCAAATTCGATCCAAAAGCCGATGAAGGAATATTTATTGGTTATTCGGAACGAAGTAAGGCCTATCGTATATTTAATAAACGAACCAAAACTATTGAAGAATTCTATCAGCATCCTCACACTATATCAGATGATGACGAATCGATAGTCACTGACAATCCAATCATCACGAATATTGATTCTGACTCGGAAATAATTATTGAGAATATTCCTCAAATATGTGAGTTACAATCACCACCAAGGATATTAAAAGATCATCCGGCCCAAAATATAATTGGTGAAGTAACATCACATGTTAGAACAAGGAGTCAACTCAACCAAATGGGTCATGTCGCTTTTCTCTCAAATATTGAACCTAAGAATCCAAAAGAAGCTGCTACAAACGATTACTGGATCATTGCCATGCAGGAAGAACTAAATCAGTTCGAGCGCAATGATGTTTGGGAACTTGTTCCAAGACCATCTGATCAGTCAGTTATTGGTACTAAATGGGTTTATAAAAATAAGGCTGACGAACAAGGAAATATCACTAAAAATAAAGCAAGATTAGTAGCACAAGGGTATAATCAGGAAGAATGTATCGCTTATGAAGAAACTTTTGCACCAGTTGCTCGACTAGAAGCTATTAGAATCCTATTATCTTTTGCTTGTCACCATAATTTCAAACTTTATCAGATGGATGTCAAAAGTGCTTTTCTCAATGGATTTATCAAAGAGAATGTCTATGTCGAACAACCTCCTTTGTTCGTACATGAAAAATATCCTGACCATGTGTTCAAACTTAAGAAAGCTCTGTATGGTTTAAAACAAGCACCTCGTGATTGGTATGAACGACTACGTAGTTATCTTATTAACTCAGGATTTCAAATAGGCAAAGTCGATCAAACTTTGTTTATCAAACATTCTCAAAAGGATATTCTAGTTATCCAGATATATGTAGACGACATCATCTTTGGTTCAACAAACGATAAACTCTGTAAGGAATTTGCAAGTATTATGACCAAAGAGTTCGAAATGTCTCATATGGGAGAGCTGTCATATTTTCTTGGACTTCAAATCAAACAACTTCCGAATGGTATCTTTATCAATCAAGAAAAATATTGCGGAAATCTTATCAAACGCTTCGGATTAGAAAATACATCTGGTAAACCAACTCCTATGAGTACAACTACACATCTTGAAAAAGATGAAAATGGTAAGAGCGTTGACCAGAAATTATATCGAAGCATGATTGGTTCTCTTCTTTATCTTACAGCTAGTCGTCCAGATATAATGATGAGTGTTTGTCTATGTGCACGCTTTCAAGCAGATCCAAAGGAATCACATCTACGAGCAGTGAAACGTATAATTCGTTATCTTAATAATACCAAAGATTTCGGTCTTTTTTATCCAAAAGAATGTTCATTTGAATTAGTATCATATAGGTGATGCTGATTTTGGCGGCTCGCGAACGGATAGAAAAAGTACAAGTGGTACGTGCCATTTTATTGGAAAATCACTTGTCTCTTGGTTTAGTAAGAAACAAAATTGTGTTTCACTATCAACATGTGAAGCTGAATATATATCAGCAGCTCTCGCTTGTACTCAAGTACTATACATGCAACAAACACTTCAAGATTTTGATATTCATTTATCAAACTCTATTATATACTGTGATGACACAAGTGCTATAAATCTTTCTAAGAATCCAGTGAATCACTCCAGAACCAAACACATTGATATCCGTCATCATTTCCTCGGAGACAATATCGAAAAAGGATATATATGTCTTGAATATGTCCAAACTGATAATCAATTAGCGGACATTTTTACTAAGCCTCTGCTCGAATCTAGTTTTATTAGATTACGAAGAGAGCTTGGTTTAATTTCAAGAAAAGATCTTGGCTAGTAATTACTAATGATTGTCTTTTCCTTTGGTTATATTTTAACTATAGCATTTTTTTTAAAAGCTATTTATTTCTTTGAATAAGAGCCTCTGCTTGCTTTCACGGTCAAATTTCTTTATTCACTCTCATCCACAGGCTTATATATAAGGAATTTCTTTATAAGCTTGTCAAAATTTCTCTCTTTATTCATCTTTCCTTATCTGAGCATAAGGCTCTATACATAATTTTCTATGGCCCACATTTGTGATGAGTGTGCTCAAAAATCACACATTTCCGTTACAAGTTCTGAGCCTGGAGAGTATTATTCTCCTGAAACACCAAAACAGAAACCGAAGTATCATCACCAATGCTTTCGTACTCCTGGCAGTACACCAACCTCAAAACGAGTAAAGAAGGTGCTGTTTTGTTCTCCTCGTACCAAAGCACAGATCGACGAGATTCACCACTATCAGAAACATCAAATAGATCTTCAAAGACAGCTCCATTATGGGCAAAGCCATCTTTATCATGAACAACAACGGACATCGGCACGTTTATTTGTTTTAGAAAAAGTGGCATCATTCTTTTGTGGTTCAAACAAGCATGATGTGCATGAACCAATGCCGTCTAGGCCGTCAACATCTAGGAGTCCTAACTCTTGGGATCGGAATTATAACAGGAATGAAGGTGCTCAGAAAAATTGGAGTCCATGGACACAACGTATTGACGATAATAAAGAAAATTCTAATGACGAATCTTCCATTCCTCATTAGATTTATATATACATGTTGTATAGTTTTCTCTCTATCACTCACGTAATAACGTTTGTATTTTATAATAAGAGTGAAATATGAATTATATAGCTCGATATATTCTCAAAAATTGCAAAACAGACTATTTTTTTCATTATGCAACAAATCCAGTCGACCACCTATAATATAAACGGTCGACCGTTTAGCCTTTGGATGAAAACGATCGACCGGGCATATTATAGCGGTCGACCGGTATACGTAAATTATGTTTTTATATATACTTTGCGTCATTTTTTTCCCTTCCTCTTCCTCAATTGCTTCAACTGGTCATTTATCCCCAAATCCCAAAAACCCTATTCTCTCAATTTCAAATTTCAATTCTCCAATTTTTCTAAAAATAGCTCCTCTGCAAAAGAAACCCAAGAAAGGGTCATCCTCCGGAACTTCATCACTCAATATCTCCGCTAAGAAATGGCTCGAAAATCCGGTAGCTATCACAAGATGGAATCAAATGACTAACTACAAATTTCATCCGGGTTCTTTCATCAAGTTTGATGATTTCACATCTTATGAAATCCGTAGGTTAGCAAATAACTCCAATCTTTCTCCATTGATCGATTTTTCAGAAAACAATGTGGAAATAAATCACTTGATGATAAAATTGTTCTATGCCAACATGAACCTGGACGAGTATAAACCTGATGATCCGAACGGAGTCATTTGGTCTGTCGTATGTGGCAAACAAATTTTTATCACTCATGATAGGATAGCTTCTATACTGGGTATTCCAAATCAAGGCGATGAGTTTTCATCACATTTCTATGAAGTCTTCACTCGCAATAGCATCAGCCATCAATTCATGGAGGACAACAGTGATGGCACAAAATCAATTGGACTTCGACCCACCGCCAGACTACTACATCGCGTCTTGATGCTTTCTTTGTTTCCTAGACTAGGAAACTACGACGCTGTATACAAAGAAAACTTCAAGGCCCTTTATGCTATTTATGGGGATATCCAAATCAATTGGGTTCATACGCTATTTGACGAGATTCTCAAGGTGAACAACTCTACGCGACCTCACTTTTTCTTCAATGAATATATCATGCGTATTTTGCTTGCTTGTGGCGTAAGGCCTCCTGACTCTGCCACCTCGAAACCAAAATGTATTGATTCCGTAACCATCAAACGCATGAAGCTCCCTCCTCCTTACCTTCAGATTATGCCGTTTGAACAATGGCAACAAAGAGGTCCAAGAGAACAAAAAGCTACTTCCTCTCGACCTCGTTCCGAAGAAGTTAAACTGTTGAAATCAAAATCCTCCACAAAAGAATCACTTGAAACTATTGCGCGTAATCAATTCTTGCTTGAATCAAGACTTAAGCGCATGGACACAAAAATTGATAAACGCTTCAACAAAGTCAAGTCATTCTTTGGTATTTTATGGGATGCTATGTCATGTAGCACATCTATCTCTGCTCAAGATCAGGACCCAGGCAAACGTCCTGCTCCTCCTATTTTCAACTGGTCATCAACTGAGGAGTCTGCTAGTGGACATGGTCGTGGAGAATCATCTAGAGAAGACGATGATGAGGAAGATGATGATGAGGAAGAAGAAGATGATCAAGAGGAGACAACATCTGACTCATCCTAGATTCTGTTTTCTATCTTTATATTTTGGTTTAGTACTTTAAACATCATTCGACACTTGAACTAAATAGTGTCGTTACTTTTATTCGTATGATATTATGGTGTGTATGATACTCTGGTATGTTTGGATATGTTATATTTTTTGCTATGCATGGATATTCTGGTTGATATACTCCTATATTATTCCATTATCTATTATTCCTTTTTGTCGATGAAAAAGGGGGAGAAAGTGCTAACAATTATTTGCAGGAATATATATATATATATATATAAAGAATACAAACAAAATCTCAGGGGGAGATCAC
Organism: Allium cepa; assembly: GCA_030765085.1. Classification (NCBI taxonomy): domain Eukaryota; kingdom Viridiplantae; phylum Streptophyta; class Magnoliopsida; order Asparagales; family Amaryllidaceae; genus Allium; species Allium cepa. The sequence goes on from CM060934.1 coordinate 324,438,002, forward strand.
ATATTCAGGGGAGATTCAGAATTTCAGATATATGTTGTCATCAATCAAAAAGGGGGATAATGTTGAGTCACAGATTCTATGAAGTTTTTGATTTCTGACAAAGAAATAAAGGCGATCAACAAAACAAAGACATCATGACTATAAAGAGGCACAAAAGAGCTACATATGGTACTCTAGATTATAGGTTGATTATTTGATATTGTAATAGTGATAAACTTGTTAAAATCTATCCTCAAATAATCGTGCACCTCAATATAATCGATATATATACGTTTGAATAGCATTGCACATTCATTGAGCAATTTAACAGGGACCGGTCGACCGGTATTAAATCAGGCGGTCGGCCGTTTCTGTGTAAAATGCACAATGAACGTGCACACATGCACATAACGACTATATATTTGAAATCCTGTCTACTGGCCATTTTTTGACCTGTCGACCGTTTTTAAACAGAGAGCAACCTTTTCCAAAAGACACTTCTTTCTCCAATGGTTGCATCTCTTACCTTTCATCAATGATCATATCTATTAATGGCTACTGTTCACAAAGAGTTACAACCATTTTTTCTCTATATAAACTCATCTAAATCATTGATTCAAAATACATGAATACATGAATATATGAATATATATGTTTTTTACTCTAATTTATGATCTTACTTTCTAAATACTCCTGCATTCTAAAAGCTCTCAATTATTTTAATTGCTTATTGAATCATTGAAATTATTTCATATCTTTTGATTCAATAAGTAATATACTTCCCTTAATCTTCACAAAACATCATTCACATATTTTGAGGATAAGATTATAGGAAGTTTTTTTTTGGCAAGGCCAGCCGGTTTTATAGTGGACCGTCCAATTTTTATTACGAACGTAATAAAAACATGAAGTACAGGAGTAAGGCAAAAGCACCTTAACTACAAAGATAATAAGAAAATACAGAACAGGAGTGTGGCAGACATATCACAACTACATCTAACTACTATCAATCTAAGACTCCTCCTAAGAGGTAGTAAGTCGTACATCATCTTCCACCTGGGAAGAAACCAAAGAGGCGTTCCCAATAATACCATAATAGGGGAGAAACATGAGAGCAAGAGAAGGATCATAATATCAGCATCAGAAGAGTAAATAAAAGATCGATCCCAAGTAATATCAGCAAGCATAATAGAATTTATCTCAGCATACGATCCATCCAAATCAAGAACTAAAGAATCTCCCGAAGGGCGATAATAAAGGCACCGATGGTCCGAAAGATCACTAGAAACAAATCTAAAATATGAACCATCAACGGGGTTAAAACGCAAAGCAGACTGACAATCAATCCAACATCTCTCAGATTCATTCCAAAGGACAGGCAACACAGACAAAACAAGATCCATAGCAGGAGAGGTGTCCGCAGACTCAATATTAGGGACAACGGGAGGGTGAGGGGATGGGGGCCGAGCAGGAGAAGACGGAGGAACTGGAGGAACTTTTGGAACCCATTTCCTGAGCGGAGGCCGGGGGAGAGGAATCCTAGGCACAACAGTAGAAACAGCAGAGTGCGTGCAAGCAGATACCAAGTGACCAAAGGAGAGACAGGAGGTACAAATGTCCGGGACCCAACCATAACGAACACGAACATCCACCACATGGCCAACTGCTAACTGAACAGGAATAGAGGTAGGGAGAGGCTTACAGGGGGAAATCTCAATCAGCACTTTAGCGTACACCAGCTTATCACGCGCAACAGTATTAGCATCAAAACATTTCAATTTTCCAACATTACATGCAAGCCAATTCAAGCCAAGCAGCGGCTGTAGTGCAGAAGGAATTTGAGAAAAATAAACCCACACAGGGATAGAACGCACCTGCTCACGTGCACTAGCAACCGTTGGAGACCAAGGAGTTATAATAAACGGTTTCCCATCAAAAAGGATGGCTCAGCCTCAAGAACACGACAGCGATCCTCAGAGGAAGAGAACAACAGGAAATACATAGAGTCAACCAGCTTAACACGAAGATTCCCGCGGAGCTTACAAGCCCTACGACAAACAGAAGCCGCATCAAGAAGGCGTTGCTTTGGGTCCAAAAAGAACCCAACCAAATATTCTGACCAATAGTCAATTCCGGCTTGCATAACAATCGGTGGTGGGATCATCACGCCATTTTCCTCAACGATATCAAATTCCACTGGTTCGTATACTCCCGCGTTACGGGGCAAAGATGAAAAGAGCGATGTCCATGCTTTGGGAACAGCCTGAGATGGGGCAGCAGGTGGAAACACCACCACGTTGGGTCCCCATCTGAACCCGCAAGGATACTAGCAGGCGAGGAGGTAGTATGGAAATGATCTGCAGTTTTCAAAACAGTGGAATTGGGAAAATTATTCTCAGCAACATTTAGACAAACACCCAAAGTGCATTGATCATAAATAATATTCTCAGCAGACACAGGTCGCAACTCGCAACCAAAATCACCAGATACATCGCCATTCACACGAGAACCAGCTACATCATTCACATTTTTAGCCGAAGAACCAATAACTGGTCGACGAACAATAACATCCTCACAACTTAAACACGCAGTTCCATCACAATAGGGTACACCAGCAGTACGTTCAGATTGGCTACCGGAAGGTAGTGGTGGAAACTCAGTATCAGAGAGCGAAGGGGGCAAAAGCACCGGATTCCTAAAAGATCTTCCAGATCGAGTAGAAGAAGACGTAGAAGAAGGGGCTACGGGGAGGGACGGCGGTAAGGTAGAGGAAGGCATGGAGAGAACTGAGAGATGAAGGGGAAGAAACGAGCAAGGAAATCGTGCAAAACAGATGCGAACTGAAGTTCGCGATAAAAATCACGCCATTACTGAAAATCACGCCATTACAGAAGGAAAGTGTAAAACAGATTATAGGAAGTTTGTACTACAAGTGACAAAACTGTGTTAGCAAGAACACATACCGTCAACAAACAATTATATTCATCTTTGTTGAAGTCCTCGGTGTTGTAAGAGGCAAGTGTTGAAGTCTCGGTGTTGTAAGAGGCAAGTGTTGAAGTCCTCGGTGTTGTAAGAGGGAAGTGTTGAAGTCAGTGTATTAGAGGTGTGAAATCCCGTTCGTTTGCTCGGGTGTTGTAAACCTGTTCCTCCGGGTGAAGAGAGGTAGTTAATAGCGAAAATCCAGATAGAAGTCTGGGACTGGACGTAGGACGGTGCTCCGAACCAGTATAAAAATCTCTGGTGTGATTTTTCTATTTTTATTTACTTTGCTACTATCATCTATTTCCGCATTTATACTATATTCCATATTACACGATCCGTGTGTACTATATTAGTACGTGCACTCGTACACATATTTTTCAGTTTTATAGTAGCTTTATGAACTACTATTTATCTATTCCGCTGCTTATTATTGGAATACTCTATGTTTGTGATTTTGTGATTGATTTATTTACTATATATGCTGAGTTTTGCCAAATACAAATTAACAAACTGTTGTTTTGAGCAATTCAAGTCCAACATCTGTGGATGCGAATGGTTCTAAATAGCGGGTCATTACAAAATAAATGAATTTCATTTAAAATTATTGGCAGTAAAATGAATTTAGATATGATCCAAAGATAAAACTGATAATGAAAGACGGAATCAACTGAACAAAATAGACATGACACATTAGAATGTCTAATGGTAAATATCGCATATTAAAGAAAAATTATGAATTTTATTAGTACTGAGAAAAGAACATCCTTGGTAAATAAGTCATTCAGAGTATTGACTCCACCATATGGTAGGGTGCACGAATCCAAAAAGGATTCCAAGTACTTTATCAAAATATAATTTCGATATTGGTCTTCGAAAGGATATGAACCATCATCCATAAAAGCTTCAAGAAGAAGATCAATGTTGTTGGAATATAAGTCACATTGATAAGAATGACATCGTAGATTTCAATTATTGAAACTAACATATATATTCGTCATTCAACGCGCTTTGGTAAATTGGATTTTAATCGCAAAATCACCGCTCGATATGAGTGTGAGTTTCGGTGTGTGTATATATATATGTTGAAATAGAAATTCTAAATAGACATGTTGTTTACGCTTAATAACCAAAGTGTCTCGAAGTCAGTGAGAGTGATTCAAAGTTTGTAGGTTAATGGTTATTATCCGAGAATGTTATGAATGTATTATTTGATAAGGATCAGCGTTAGGCAAGTATTTTGATAGAGAAATCAAATAGTTTGATTTTTAGTCAAAAGGCAGAGGAAGCACATGTCTATAAAAAAGAATATTAGAGATACTAAAATATTTCTAAAACTTTTGATAAACAACAAACTTATTATTATTAACAATGCATTGAAGTTAAAATCAAGTTCGTTTAGTTGTTAAATACTTAACATTGGATTTCAAAATGATATCTTTTATAATCATTACAAAATATGTTGTGATTTTCCAAAATGATATACATGGGCACGATATAGTAAAATTGTTTGATATGGAGCATGTAAGATGGGTTCCTTATGCATTGGCAATAAGAATCAGCATACATGTTATATTGCCTACAATATCACATTTCACTCATGTATTTGATATATAAAGCAAGTTACAGATTCAAATTAATGTCATTAAATGATAGTCTAAAGTATTCTTGAATATTTATGAAATACTTAAGAATTGTTTATGGAAACAATGAGCTCCCTATGAAGGAGTGTGTGGACTCGAACTTCATAAGTGATATCGAGTATAGTATGCATGTCAATCCTAAATTCATGTTAAAACTTAAGTCAATAATTTTAAGTTAGAAATGTTCCAAATAATAAGTATTGCTCATTCAACCAAAGGCTAAGTACATCACCTTGAATAGCACTACAATAAAAATATATAAATAAATGCACAAATCTATAACTAAGCCAAGGGTGATTCTAAAATGTTAAGAGTCCCATGATATTGTTGTATGATAACAATACAGTTCGTAAAAGAACCTAAAGTTAATTGGAATTCAAAAAACAAACTTTAAAGGGTTCTATATAATAAAAGCAGTTTATCAACACCAGAGAGAGTTGATTGACATAGTAGATAATTAAAATAAAATACAATATCCCTTCACTAAGAGACTGACCAAAATTAGTTTTTGAGAATACTAATCGAAGAAGCCGGAACAAGATTCCATACTTAATCCGAAGTGCAAGTGGGAGATTGATAGAATTATGGGTATTCCCTAAGGGCACTAACTCAATAGCCAATCTTGTTCAAAATAAAGATGTTTTCTTATGTTGTGATATACTTAACTTAAAGTATATTAAGTAGAAAATCCTTTAAAATGATATGTTACGTGATAATAATTACAATGTTTTGTAATCATGAGAAACTTCACATTAAAAATAGCATATTGTTTCAAATATTCGTAGTCAAAATGTTTCGAGATGGGATATCAATATATCCATTAAGACGATAGTGCATTATCTCTTCAAACTTTGGACACTGTATCACTCATAACTGCTAGCAGCACTAAGAGGTTTGGTTTCGTACTGGTAGTTATTAAATAACCATAGAATGACTCACTCAAGAGTTTTATGTTGGTTAATATAACTAAGGTCAGACAGAGAATCTCGAAGCGACGATATTACACGGTTCACTTGATTTGAGAATACCATTGAACTTCAATATGGACATTGCACTTTAATTATAGTTAAATCATTCATGTGGTCCATCGAAATCTAAGTTGAAGCATTGGAAGTGAAATACTATTCAATAGAGAATTTGTCTTCTCGGTTATATAGGGTTAGTATCACGGTCAACTCAACTCAAAGCCTGAGTCTCTAGTCAGAGCATCACGGTTAATAATAATTGTTATTATTGAAACCAGGATTTTATGTTTGGACTAATCTAATTGAATGTGGATGATGTTGGAATTTGATCGAAACCAAATCCATAAGTCCTAATGTGATATAGTGTCGACGATGGGAATTAGTGTGAATTGGTGTAAATAATCGTTACTACCAGGTATAGTTTATAATAAGTAAAATTGGATTTTATCAAAATGATGTGTACACGATAAATTCAACCAAATGTCACACCACTAGCTAAAATGACGTGGTAATACTAATATTCGAATTGTTTAATATTAATCACGGACTGAATCTACATCTTTGAGTCGCACAACTGTAATGAGACTACTTTGAAAAACCACATGATTAAATTAATTTATAGTCATTGTAAATTAATTAATATTTACGAAATATCAGTTATTAAATTTTATTTTTTTGAATACCATTACTATTAAATAAAGTGTGTATGTATGTTATCTAGGTTTTTAATCCAGCAGAATCCAACAGAAGTCAGAACAATTTGATCGAGTCAAAATAGCTCCAAGGTCAAACGAAAGGACTAGAAGAAGTTGGGAGAAAAGGAAGAAAAATACAAAGGGCATGGATCGCTAGTGATCCATAGCCAATGGATCACCAACGATCCATAGCAATATCTTGGGAGTTCACAAACAACGTCGACACAAAACAAGGTAGATCCCCAGAAACCAAATTCCAAAAATAGACTAAGTGTAAGGATCATTGACGATCCATGCATCAACATAAGGTCGCCATGTTTCATGGAAGACAAAGCAAGAGCAAAAATAAACAAGTTGGCTCGCACCCGAGCAAAAACCATGGATTGCCAGCGATCCATAAACCATGGATCGCCAGCAATCCATGGTTTTGGCTTGGGTCATGAGGCAAGCTCCAGTGGACCTTCCTATGATCATCTACGAGTAGTTAGCGCGAATAGGCCTGGCTCAGAGGCTCTCCGATCTCTATAAATACCATCCTACTTGCAAGGAAAGGGGATCTTCTTCTAACTGGTTGTTGAAACTCTACTGGAAGCTTTCTTAACCCCTCACCTCCCTCACAACGATTTTCAAATGAAGTCATTTTGATTCTCCACTGGATTCCAACCGTGGAGATTCAATCTAACTAAGGATATTCAAGAGCTCTATAATCAATACAACTTGTAACAGCAATCAATCAATGATAGAAACTATAAAGTGGGCGTAGGCTTCGTTAACAGCCGAATCACTATAAAAATTTCCTCACATCTTTCTATTTCCGCTCTTTTACGTTTATTTTCTATATTATTGCTCAGTAAGAAAAGGTTGGCGCTTTCACACTCAATTTAGGGTGTTGATCCATTTTTTGGGTTAACATTTTGGTGATCCATTTTTTTGGGTAAACATTTTGGTGCTTTCATTGAGAATCCAACTCAAACTTTGATCAAGCTATCTACTTTGGATCAGATAGGTTCATAAGTTAGATTTTCAACGTTTGCATTAATCAACATCAAATACAAATCCAAACTATCATGGTTGGGGTACAAAAATGTACCAACATCAATGTCATAACATGTACCGTGAACATCGAGGGCGTTCAAAGGGGACGTAATCGATAGAAGGCAAAAGCAATAGGAAGTAGTGGGCAGAGCTCCAAGAATCATGATGGAAAAAAATGTTAACACACCGCCCGCTGCAAAAAGATTGCGACAAACCCGAACTTAGAGGTAAAAACAATGTAGGGAGGCATACCGATGGCTCTCTCTAGCTCTAAAGATGACAAGGAGTTTGAGGAAGACAAATTGGATGAAAATTATAACATGCAAAAAGATAGAAGAAGCTCTAAAACCCATGTCGCAGCACAGTGCCAAATAATGGATGGAGAACAACTACTTAAATAGTACTTACAGAAGCAGGAGAACCAAGAAGATATGACACAAATCAGGATCATTTACAAGGCGAAGCTTCCGTGGTATATTGTCATCACTCCCAACTGACCAGCCTTCAATCCAATAATGGAGCTCCCACCATCAAATCACGAAAGGTCGTCATCGAAAATCATCAAAATGGTCATTGAAAAACTCACTTCGGGGTTGACTCGAACTCAAACTCGGGTAATTTCCTATTCGACTCGAAGCATATTTTGAAAATCCTGACTCGAAGTCGAACTCGGGTAATCATCCATTTGACTCAAAGTAAACCTAGGAAATTCAAGCCCGAAATCAGACTCGAGTAAAACTAAGATTTTCTCCAAGAAAATATGTAAATGACTCCAAGTAATGTTTGTCATCAACTCAACACTTCAAATTCCATAACTTTAAGCGAACCATATGCTGACTCCAAGCAAACGTCAAATTTTCTCGGGTCAGACTTCAAGTAAAATACCACCAATCCATCAATGGCGATTCATCTTCTTTTGTCCAAAACTCGAACATGCGAACTCCAAATACCTTGAAATTTGAGATGAAACCTTTTGAGGCCTTCTTTGTCACCCCAGACCGATCGAACCTAGTTTTAAATTTTTTGAGATTTTCACTGATGCATGACCCCATCATAAGTGATTTTCCATTCATCGGCATTTCCAATCATTCAAGCATAGACAATCTTGCATATCATTCTCAAGCATTATAAACAGCCGTAACTTCAAAACGGACCGGTCTGACAATGATTAGAGCATCTTCCCCAATCGAAACCCATTCACCGTAGTCGTTCAACATGTAGAACATCCAGAGAAGTTTATCATGCCAACCATACCTTTTTATACAATTGTACAACTGATTCAAAATTGCTTCTTTACATGTATGATTAGCATATGGACGAAGGAAGGGCGACAGATGCAGTCTGTTGTAAGACCCTCAGGAATCATTAAAGGATGAAACAACCTTCCACCTTGGAAAAATTCTACGGGAAGGCAAACCGGTTATAAATACTAGAAGTTATGCAATTTGAAGAATGCAAACTTGGCAATTTGCCAAAGAACATACCAAATGGTGAAGGAGCTATTGTGACAACCCGGAATTTTTGAGCTTTTGAAATCAGAATATTTAGTTGATTTCAAATATTTAAAAGTTAATTTACAACTTGAATTCAAATATTACTATTATTTAGCAATTAAGTTATTGGATTGAACAAACTGAAATTGGGTTAAATGTTGAATCTGGAGTTTTAAGCTTGTTAAAAATAAGTTGAAGGCTTGCAAAATTTATATCGATAATACTAAGGATAGTAAAGGTGTTGAAATTGAATTTGGTAGTGTTTTGTTCAGTTTTGAAATTATATCGTTTAAATTGATATTTAAAAATAGCCTTCCGAGGCACAGTCTCGGAATTCGACGAAACCAGTTTCATTGGATCCGTAATATTGTGTTATTATCGGATTTCAACCTTCGTAGTGTTTGGAGTTGTTGTGTGAACATACGATATACAAACGCGCTTAAATCTATATCGAAAATCCGATATAATAACCGGGTTCAAAAAGCTATCTTCTCCATACGATCAAATTAGAACTCGAAACCTTTCCATTGCGTTCGGAATAGGGGTATGGCATTATAAACGCCTAGCGGCACGCCTCGATTGGTGATCGGGATTTTTGGCTTCGTTTTCTCAACAATTTAAATTTGAATTTAAATTTAAAGATGGATAATGAAATTGCATTGAATACTGTAGCTAGCATCACGTATAGAGATTTAAAAGCTTGTGTTACCTTCTTTAATATGCTTCTTCGTTTGAAAAATAGTAATAATAAAAAGTAGATATTTTTCTTCGTTCAGAAAACAAAACGAAACCTCTCTCTCTTTCTTCGTTCGAATTCAAGCGAATGGCCGATCAAAAATCATCCACCTCTTCTCCTTCGTTTTCAAATTCAACCGAAAGCCTATTCTAAAATAAAAGAGGAGAAGCACTAAATCGATTCGAACTGGAATTCGTTCAAATCAAAATTTATGGCTGCTATGGATTGGATTTAATTTGAGTTCGCGTGAGATCATCGGAGGGTTGCTCGCGATTTTCTGTTTAGGGTTTCACGTGCTGCGTGAGGTGGTGCCGTGGTGTTCATCGTCTGGGAGGAAGGGGTGCATCGCGTGAAGTGGGTTGCGAAGGAGGAAACCAGAGCAACAATGGTCATGATTCGAAGGGTCGCGTTGGTGGTCGTCTCGAGCCTGAGCTGATTCTCGTGTGTGCTGGAGCTTTAGTAGAGGAAGGAACGAACAACTTTGTTAATGAGGTAATCTTTAGCCTATATTATTATTATTATTGCATAATTAACTTTAAAAAAATGTTGTTATCAGTAAAACATAATATATATATATATATGTAATTCATTTTAAGTATAAATGTTGGTTTCCTGTTTACTTAAGGTAATTTAATTTTAAACTTTGATTAGGTTTGAAACTTATAAATGATTTATTGATTTTTATTCCTCTTATCAGTACTATTTAGTTTAATTTAAATAAATAATTATATATTTTTTCACTTGCTATTTAGTTTTTTAAAAAATAAAATAATAAAGTGGTTAACGTATTTAATTAGCTTATTTAATTATTTCAGACATTAAAAATAATTTATTAAGGGGAAATTGGTCTAAAATCAATTTATTAGTTTAAAACCAAGGTATTAGTTTAAATTAAATTAATAAAGAGAAATTAAGGTGTTCGATAAATTCAAATAGTAATAAATCGTAAATTGTTTGTTACAAGGTCAAAAGATCATGAAAAACACACTGGAATGAAAATGGATTGCATGCAAAGCAAAGGTGACTTAATCTCAATCATGTGGTGGATATTTAAATTGAAATGGTTAATTTTAAATATTTAGTTGAATGATTGAATTGTTTTGGATGTGCTATACTATAGTATATAATATATCTTGGAATGATTGATTTCCCGCATTATATAGCGGATGAGACTCTATGCGCCGCATAATAGCGGATGATTTTATATTTAAAACCCATATACTGCAATATTCCACCTCGAAGTGTAATTGGTATTTTATATTGTGCTAACATCTGTGGATGCAGGGAAATAGGTTGGAGGGATCCAACTGGATTCTTCAACATTTATTTGGATTATTTAATATTCTCTGTTATGATTATTTGATATTCTATGATGAATTTTATTAGAATATTGAATGCTATAGTTGCTTGAATATATTTCGGTACACTGAGATATCAAAATATATAGAATTGGATTTTTTGAAAAGAAAATAAAAGAATGAATTTTTAAGAAATAATTATAGAGAATTTAAATAAATTAAGAATGAACTGGATAAGAATATTAGTAGTTTTTAAAATTCTAATAAATAAATTTCGTATATAAAAAGGGGATTTTGAATAAACAGGAAGATAAAGAGTTTTAAACTTTAGTGTTATTATTTAAAAGAACAAAGCATTTATTTTGAATTTAAGATTTAAATTTTTGAAAAGAATAAAGAAGTAATTGGGAAAATCTTAAATTTGTCTGTTTCAGTTAAAAGATTAAAATCAAACGAAAAATAATAATAATGATAATAAAGTCTATAGCTAATGGATTTTGAAATGAATTGAGTAAGTAAAGAAATTTATTTCAAAAAGGAGTAAATTGAAAATCAAATTGAAAAATGATTTAAGTGGTTGATGTTGGAACTTTAAAAGAGAAGCAGGACTTTGGAATTTATAAACTGGGTTTGTAAAAGTAAAGTAATATATCAGTGGATATTTGGAGAATAAATTCACGATGGAAAGTTATTAAAGAAATGGAAATTTGTTTAATAATAAATAGTGATTTATTTTTAAAGATTGAAAGAGAAGAGTATTTCCCTGGATAGCCAAGTACGTTTTCAAAATAAATTTTTAAATACAAGTTAAAAGGCTTAATGTTATTTTAAAAAGCATGTTTTAGAAAATTTATTATTTCTAAATGTTTAAATTCTGAAGTAAGTATTTTTTTTTAAATCTATTATCGTTGTAATTATTTTAAAGTGACTTGGTATTTGTTTTTAAAGAGAAAATCTAGTTTTATATTTTATAAAGTAGCCTCATTTTAAATATTCCTAATATATATATATATATATATATATATATATATTTAATAAAGTATTGAAATAGTTTTCAATCTAAATGTTAAAACATATTTTATAATAAAGTGTTTTAAAGTTATTTCAAAATCTAAAGCTTTGTACTTGGTATTTTCAGTGGAAATAAATATTTGGAAATTTATCTTGTGAGAAAAGTATGGTTTGAAACTGTTTCAAAAGGGTTGAAAACAGAAATATATCTTACGAAGATATTGTGAGGTTAATAAATAATTTGGTGAAATTATTTATTGTTTGATGGATGTTTGTGAATGTTAATTGGTAGTTAAATAACCAACTATCAATATTGGCCAAATGCGCTGATCGTTTCGAAGAGATCAAGATCAAGATTAATTTCTCGAAAACCACTTAAATCTGGTTTGTACGTTTTCATGGAAAAACGAGTTCGGAGTCGAAGATGGAGCAATGAAGTGCAAGGACTAGTCACTACTAATCCTGAGGATATTTCCAAAATGGGTGTAGTAGGAGTAGTGCCTTCGGTTCCGTTCGAACCCGGGACGGACTTGTATGGATGAATGCTTTCGGAACATCGTCATGTGGACGATGGGAATTCTAAGTGAAACGTTCTAAAAGGTAATGCCTAGCCTCAAGCCTCATCAACCGAGAATGACTGAAAATCAGGGGTTATGCAGCAAGGCTGGTGGGTAGTACCCATTTCGGGTGAGGTCATCCCTGTCTAGATGTCCCTTTTATTTCGGCTTAGTGGTGCGGTTGCTGATCACAACCATGAGGTGATCTTACTCGAGATTATCCAGTAAGGAGTAGTCCCGACCTTGTGTTGCAGAGGATCGGGCGTGGTCCTCGGTACACTGATCTAGACCAGGTACCGTGATAGATGGTACCCCAGTGCCTAGTCATTAGTTGGAAATCCATTCTCCCTACACGCCTTTTACGAGTTTTGTTTGTATTACCCACTTTGTGGCTAGTAGCTGTAATTTAATAGATGTAATAATTTCGGCTATTTTAATAAGTGTTTGTAAATAGACCCTATTATAATATTAGAGGATTTTAATAAAAAGTGTTTTAGCTATCGTAAGGTAAAAACCCGACATGTTTGTTTGTGGCGTGGTCTTACGAGATGCTTTTGATTTTCAAAGGATTTTTGAAACTTTAATAATCAATTTGAGTGTGAATTCTCACGCTGGTATTCCATACTGACTCGGGTGTTATTTAACTATAATGCTCGGGTCAGACCGAGTATTATAGGATACAGGATATGATGCTATGGAGCTCAGGAGACGAGCTGGATGGCGATATGTACTTCCGTACTTGTTTTAAATATTCCGCTGTGATGAGTAGCTGTGTATTCAGTGGTGGGTATTGTGAGTTATGTGTACTCTGGTGATGTATGTATAAACACATATAGTATATGTTTTGGTGTAAAGATATGTGATTATCTATTATATTTTATTCTGATGTTGTTTTCTATCTTCTTCTTCTACCACGTCTTCTTTTACCCAAATGGTCTGTATTTCTGTTCATCTTGAGTTGATAGTTGTAGAATGTGTTAACTCACGGGTACGGATTTGCGGGTCATTACAGCTATAGGACCTTGGGGACCTCCTGCCCAAGTAAGACCACTAAGACCATGTAGAAAAGCACCCTGGCTAATTGACAAAATTAGAACAAAGGATGATTATCCCATAACACTATGGTTAATTAGCTACTAAGGAATGGGGCAGCAACCTAAAGCGATGCCTTCTCATCCATCCTTATTTACTTTCCTTTTCCAAATGAGTTGTACCGAGATACTAGAGGCATTGTAGATAGCACATCGAAAAAGAAAATGCTTCTATGCAATCAATGAGTCAGGTCGATCCCCCTTTATAGAATCGACGTTGCTCTGGTAACGTTGAGAAGGCTTGTCCAAAGGATCGTTGAACAAACAGATCTAACCCCTTAGTCTCTAGGAACTACTAAAATCGAGTTCTCGTGAGACGAATCCCATGATTCCCCGTGAAGTCGATGAGTTATCACTCCAAGGCCATTGGTCATCAAACTATGACCACAAAAAACCCTTCGCGAACGTGAAGGTCTTTCACGAACTAAAGCATCGTGAAGGTGAACCGATAGATCAGTGTTAGCTGATCCAAAAAACCCTTCGCGAATGTTAAGGTCTTTCACGAACTAAAGTGTCGTGAAGGTGAACTGGTAGATCAGCGGTAATCTGATTCAAAAAACTCTTCGCGAACATGAAGGTCTTTCACGAACTAAAGCATAATGAAGCCGGTAGACCAACGGTCGTCTAATCAAAAAAAAAACCTTCGACTGTAAAGATCTTTCATGTACTAAAGCACCATGAAGGTGAACTGGTAGATTAGCAGTCATTTGATCCCAAAAAACCCTTCGCGAACGTAAATGTCTTTCACAAACTAAAACGTTGTGAAGGTAAATCGGTAGATCAGCGGTCATCTGATCCAAAAACGTTCACGAACGTGAAGGTCTTTCACAAACTAAAGCATCGTAAGGGCAAACCGGTAGATCAGCGATCATATGATCCTAAAATCCTTCACGAATGTGAAGGTCTTTCACGAACTAAAGCGTCGTGAAAGCAAACTGGTAGATCAATGAAATTTATTGTATGATTGATATCCACAAAGGTGAACGGGAAGATCAGTAGTCATCTGATCCGAAGCCCCCTGAAGTCAACGAAGTCACGCTCCGGGACCACAACTCGACAATCATATCAGTCACTCTGCATAGTTAACATAATCACTTCCAACGACCGAGGAAATAAAAAGTGCTGAACTCTAGATCTTTAAAGTCGTTTGAAGGAAATAAGCTACAAATGAACAAACCTTTTGGTTATTCAGAGGCTAACTCAAATTAAGCCAAGACTTAGAACCCAGGAGAACCGAACCCACTGGACCGGGGCAACCAAGCGAGTTGTGGAGAGAATCTGGATATAGTTCAAGCGTGTTAACGACCCTGTAGCATAGGGGCAATGCACACACTTGAATAGCCATAAGAAAGGTCGAGACTAATCTTACCACATTTATGTTAAGCTCAATCAAATTTTTTGGCATTCTGACAACTGCGGACTTAATGACCTAGCTAGTGGAACAAACGAAATACTAGCATAATACTTGCCCACTTCTTCCCAACTACTACTTTACCGCTCTTGGTGACCAATTCCTCTTTTTCTTGGACCATATGCCAATTAAAGACCCATTCTAATTTGGAACAAGAGCTAAGAGTCATGCCTTGAACTCCCATAGGCTCTTTCTTCAATCTATCTTTATGCGGTCAGCTATAGACCTCTCCACCATGGCAGCCTGATCTATTTGGATGTGTACATCTTCCAAAAAGATGGAAGGATCATCCAAGCCATGGTTACCTGAACCAAAAACTGTTTAATTTCTCAAACCAATAAAACCGTGTTTATGTAAGCAACCTGCTGAGTGGACAGGATCAACTCGAAATTCATTGTTTAGCTGCTTGGACCGGTCACCCGAGTATGCTACATTAACTCGCCGAGTCAAAGAAAGAAAATCGACTCAAAACACTAACTCCTCACATTACTCGAAGATTGACAACATCAAGAAGCTCCAAACCATTCCGGACGACGGGTCTTATCGATTCCATAAGCCACACATTTTGTAAATCGTGCACCCTCAAAAGCCATGCATCCTATAAGTCGCACACTCTCATAAGCCGCACCACTCATGAGTCGTGCATCTCGAAAGCCGCGCATCTCATAAACCATGAATCTCATCAGCTGTGCAAATAATGCTTATTGTCGCTCCGGCATCATTACTAGACCGTCAAAATTCTCTAAATATCAGTGTTGTCTTGATAACACCAGGAAACTTGTTTATTTCAAGATCAATAGGAACCAATCCCTACCACCCAAAAGGACCGATATTGCTCCGGAAATGTCATAAAGTTCCCAAACAAAGATTTCAACAAATAATTCTGATCTTTGACCAAAATGTCTAAAGTTAAGACATTCAAATCACGAGCTCCCAAAGTTAGGAGCCGTGACACAACTGTGACGTGGGGCATCCAGAGAACAGCCCAGAACATCAAGTTTTGCATTAAGTGTTCAGAGTAATCAGCCCTGGGGACTGGCGACAGATAACACACTGACACTTGGTCAGGACAAAAAAATCATTCCATGGTTCTATTATGCTGAACAGAGAATTTCAGCAATCACAATAGAACTAAGCAGTACAGTAGGTTAGACGAATGTGGAAATAAAAAGGAAATTGCTCCAACCTGCTAGACATCGATATTGCCTCGGCAACATTAAGAACTCTAGCTTTTCATATTGATAAGAAAACCAAACTCCTTAAAATTCACCATCGCTTGGAAATAGGCAATGAAAGGAGGGAATTACTATCGACCAGAGATAGATAATGATTGCAGATATTTCCAGAATCAAGTTATCGAGCCAACGACTTCCAAATATAGAAGCAGGTGCTTGAATGAGATCTCAAATCCTAACTTACAAAAAAACCAGCTGTTATCTAAAGGCAGACAACGACAAGGAGAGAACGCTCAAAATCAAGCAGTTAAACCATTGATTCCCGAAGATTGGAACCAATAAATAAGGTTGATATCCACAGTAATGCTATTAATCTAGCAGAATGCATATGGCCTGAAAGAAGCAAGGTTAAGTGTCATGGATTTAAGACAAACACCATCGAACTCTACCTGTCCATGATCGGTATAGGAATGAACACGGTCATACCAGGGGCAATGTGATGACTTACTCTACAATTTTAGATTTTCTATAAGAACTTGGAGTTTGACACCTAGAAGTGAAGGGTTCCGCCTAAAAATAAAGGGTTCTGTAGGTAGTCGTCAGATCATAACAAAAACCGGTGGGAGGAAGTTCGATTTTTCGTGAATAAGAATAACTATGGAATTAGTTAAGCAACAATCTTGCATCTCCAAGGGTAATAGTTGACGGTTATAAACAAAGCTAGGCAGTAGAAATGCCTGAAACTCTCAACCTTTCAGAACATGGCATCTCCCAGATTTAGGCAGCGTCGAAAAAAAATCCACACTGGTTAAAAGTAATCTACTCAACTCTACAGGATTGGAAGAATGATTCTACCCTCACCAGCATGATTTTAACATTGTCGAAGACAGGCAACACTAAAAAGATACTTCTACAATCCAACCATCGAAGGGCTAGTTTTCAAAGGCCGAAACTAGTACCCAACTAGATTAAGAGCTCTGCCGAATCGATAGGGAAAATTGATCCTAACCTCCTGAGTGTCGGTGTTGCCTCACCAACACTAAGGCCTTGTTTTATCTTTTAAGTACTAGTGCTGCTCTGACAACGCTAGGAAAATTTTCTATTTCCTAAGTACTAGTGTTGCCCTGGCAATGCTAGGAAACTTTCTATTTCATAAGTACTGGTATTGCCCTAGTAACTTCGGGAAACATTCTCCTCACCAAGTACCGGTATTGACCCAGCAATACTAGGAAAAATTTAATCTAAGGGCTGATGAGAAACACTCATCGCAGTGAACCATCGATGCACTAGCTTTCGGAGATAGTAGTTGGTCCTCAATTGAGTTTCTTCCTTCTCTTCAAATTACTACTGTTGCCCAATGATAGGCAATGATTGAAAAACATATCCTTTCATAGGTCAGTTAGATGGTTCGACCTTTCATCACAGAAATCAGCCACCGCACATGAATAAAGCAGCATCGAAAGGAATTCCTAGGATTGAATTTCCCGTGTACTAATTCATAGGGATGAAAGCATATGCATAACCGAATTTCCTAAATTCAACTTAGAAAGAATTTAGACACGGCCAAAAGATAGGCAGTGTGACAACCCGGAATTTTTAGCAATATTAATTTAATAATCTGTAGTAAATATTAAATTGATTTGATCTATCTTTATTAATAAGATTTGAATTGATACTTTTCTTTTAATAAATATCTAATTGGTGAATTTTATCCTTTAAAACTAATAAATTGTTTTCTATTTATAATGTATATATATTTGTATATATTGTAAATAAGAAAACTTTGTTTTAAATTTAACTAATGAAATTATGTTTTCAAATCCTAATATACGTTTTAGTGATTTGGAAATTATGATTTATTTAATATTAAGCTTTTCAAAGCTATTTAATAAATAACTATATGGTTTTAAATACTTAAGATAAATGTTTAATAGTTAAAACTTATTCTAGCTTATGTATAAATTTAAAATTTATTAAAGATTTGTTTTATTTTCTTTTTAAATAGCTTGATAAAAATGATTTAAAATATATATAGGATTTAAATATAATTTTATCAAATGATGCATTAATATATATAATAAAATAAGTAATTTATAATAAAAAGATAATTTCTTTTATAAATCATTTCAAATTGATAAATGTGTAATTTTTTTAAATAATATTAGTAAATAAAAATGTACATATAGAAATATAAGTCTATAAATATTAAGTAGAAATAGATTCATGTATCACCAATAGGTAATATAGATAAGTAGGCTGATTTGAAGCAAACAAAAGGAAGCAAAATTATAGATGTCTATTGTACAAACAATATTAGATAAACATGAAGATTGTGAATCAAGACAAAGCATTAAATGCTAGCCACAATACATTTCATATCAGCCTCCACCATAAAAATATCTCTGTTTTAAATTAGTTCAAACAAAGATTATATATGCTGTATTGTACTAAAATATAATAATCACCTGTACAAAAGAAGAAATTTTGTACCCTGTAACTTGTTTTTAAATATCACCCTGTAAGCTACTTTCCTATGTCATCTTTCCATTTCAGTTCGAGCCGAGTAAAACTTAAGTGAGCCTCATTTAAAACTTAAATAAAACATTCAACATCATCAAGGCAACCCAACAAATCAGAGACTCAAGAAGTAGGAGATTCCAGCCTGCAAATTTTCAAGCCTATGAAAATTGAAGGCTCTGTTCTTTTAAAACCAGTGAGAAACATTTCTTTCTTTAAAAATTTAAAGGTTTAATCTGAACAAGTATCTCTATGATATGTTTTTTTATGCATATATAATTATCTGTATTTGTAGAAACTGGAAGTTTGTGTGCAAGCTGTTGATTCATTGTTCTCTGTCTTAGTTTTTTTTTGAAAAAAAAAACAGACCTTGATTCCAAAAATCTTTCTCTCTCGTTCTATTTACCATCCGGACTTTGAGTTAAAAACAAGAAGTGTTTGTTATATCATATACTTGAGATTAAAATTTATTTCAAGTCCAACCAATTTGTATTTAGCTCAGGAAATCAAGAACATTGACCATATCCTTATATATGTCAAAAATTAAACCTTACGATTTACCAATTCAGGTACGTAAATGAAATCTTTATACTTTAACATGATTTTCAATGTAAAAATCTTAATTTTTAGATCAAAGATCGAAGAGCAGTTTGGGTTTGATCGTATTGTACATTTGGGGTTGCCGTGGGTGATCTCGTCGACTGGAGGTGTCGAGTTTCCTCCTAGAGGTGGAGGAGTGATCGGGGAAGCTTGGGAAATGGCGCGGTGGTGGATAGACAGCGGCGGCGGCGGAGTAGGTTTAAAGTTTTTAAACCTAGTTTTTGAGTGGAGAGGAAACTCGTGCCTCACGTCCTCGTTCGAGCGTCGAGTTGCTCGGGGTTCTGGGTAATGGTGGCTGTGGGGTTGACGAAGTTGAGGCCGGACTCTCGAGTCGCCTAGTGGCCGGAGCTTGTAGCATATGGCGTTGACAGGTTGTGGTTTGTGATGGTTTGGTGGTTCCAGGTTTTAAGCTAGAACTCGAATTTCAATTTCGAGGTGATGGAGTGGTTCGAATGATCGGAGTGTGTTCTGGAGGTGACTGTCGATATGCTCGACGTCGTGGCGACGACCGGAGCTGGCCATCGACGATGTGCACATGCACGGAGCATTTATTTGAAGATCTAGAGTGGCTGTTTTTTGGGATGGAAGCGAGTTTTTCTCTTATTGCCTCGAGCGTTTACTCTGGGAAACTTCGTGTCGAACTTGAAGAACATGTAGGGGGAACTCGGGTGTTGTTGTTCAAATTTAACAGAGACCTGTTCTGGTTAGTTTAACAAATTTCAAATTATAACAAAGCTCAAATCTAGTTTAGCATCAGAAGTTTAAATATAAATTCGAGTTTAGTTGTAAGCTTAGATTTTTAATAAGTAAATTTTGGGTTTTTATTCAAACTTGTTTGATAATTTTAAAGTGTTAATTGAAGTCAAAAAAATGGAATTTTAAAAAAAAAGGGAAAAGGAAAGTTTATGTCAAAATTTTGTAGCCTGGGAGAAGTTTAATTTTTTTTTATTTCCAGATTTTGGAATAGAAGCAAGTTTATAAATTTAAATATTTTAAGTAAGTTTAAATATTTTGAATCTAAAGGAAATTTGATTTCAAACTCATTTAAAATTCTTTCATAACAAAAGAATTGCTTTAATTTGTAATTTAAAGGTTTATAAAGTTAGTTTTAAAAATTGATTTAAAGATCAATTAGTATTTATTTTAAACTTGAAATGTAAAATGAAATTTCAAAAGTAAATTTTGAAATTAATGCCTCAACCATATTTGTAGTAAAATTTAAAACAATACATAAGAATAAGGTTAGTTTAAGTAATGAAGGTTTAGGATTTACATTCATTAGCCATTAAAAATAATTAGAATAGATAATTGATGATTTATATTAATTAAATCTGTAATTATAAGTTTAAATGTATTAATTAAAGTTTAAATAATGAACTAAGTAATTAATATGTAATTAAGAACCATAGATTAGATTTTTATTTAACTAATAAATTTTAAATGGTTAATCAAACTTATAATTAATAATGATTAATGTAAGTTAATTATTTTCGAAAAGTAATTAAAGAAATGTTAATGAAGGTCATTAACTAGATTATTTTATAATTAATTAAGGTGATTGATTTTTAATAATTAATTAGATTAATTAATTTAATAATAATCATTGTAATAGTTTAAATGTAATTACTTAATGGGAAGTAATTAAGGAATTAATTACTTATTGTAATTAATTGAGTAATTTGATTAATTTGAGTTGATTAATTTAGTTTAATTAATTTGGATTAATCATTTGATATTTTGGAAGTAAATTACTTAAAGAAGTAATTGATGGATAATTATTAGAGCTAATTAATTGGATGATGTTTGTTAATAGAAGTAATTGGAGAATAATTACTTGAAATTAATCGAGGGATTAATTAAGTTTGTTTATTGAGAAATAAGTAACTAAGGAAGTTAATTACTGTACGATAGTAATCAGAGGTGGTTAATATATGTGTTTTGAAGATTAAGTTTTCTTAATATAATTAATTAATAAAATAATTGATTAGAGATCATTAATTAATATAATTAATGATGTAATTAGAAATTGATTAATTTGGGTAAAATAAATCAATAAGGTAATTACAATGTAATAAATTAAGAATGAATGGAATAAATTATAAATAGTTAATCTATGGATTTATTCAAAGATTAATCTCTGTAAATAAATTAAAGGAAACTACTGGAATGTAAGCAAAAGTTAATTAATCAAAGATGATTAATTGGAATACATAAGTAACTGATGATTGATCAATTGCTTTGTAATTAGTTAATAGGTATGTAAGCAAGTTTTAATGATGAGGTAATTAATTTAATTTACTTTAAGTTAATTAAAGAAGAAGTAATTAATTTAATTCATTTTAAATTAATTATAGTGTAATTACTTGATAAAAGTAATTGAGAGATTAATTACTTATTGTAATTAATTTTGATGACATGATTAAATTAAGTTAATTAATTTAGTTTAATTAATTTAAGAAATCATTTGATGATTTTATATGTGTAATTACTTAGTGTAATTAATGGAGCATAATTACTTAGGAAAGTAATTAGATGATAATTACTTGATGTAATTAATACAAGATGATTTGTAAGTGAAGTAATTTGGGTAATTACTTTTGTAATTAATCAAAGGATTAATTAATGGAAATAATTAATCATGGGATAATTAATTTGTTAATAAGTAATTAAGAATAGTTAATTACTGTTTGTTATTAAATCAAGGATGATTAATAATTGTGTTTAATTAAAGATTAATCACTTAATGTAATTAATTTAAATAAAGTAATTTAATTTAAATATAAATTAGAGATCATTAATTAATATAATTAATGATGTAATTAAGAATTGTTTAAATAAGGAATAATTAATAATGAGGTGATTAATTAATATAATTAATTAATGATAAATGTAATTAATTATATTTAATTAACAAATGAAGTAATTAAATGTTAATTACTATGAATGATTTAGAATAATTCATTTGAGAAATTAATTAAAGACTAAATTCCTTATTGTAATTAGAGAATGATTAATTAATTTGATTTATAATTAATTAATGGTTGTATGAGCAGGATTTATAGAATGAGCAATTAATTTATTTTATTTTAAATTAATTAAAGATAGAAGTAATTAATTTAATTCATTTTAAATTAATTATAGATTGTGAATAATAAATCATTGCTTTGGATGATGATATTGATATTTCATTGATTGATTGTGATCTCAGATATGAGATGAGTAATATCTATGTGATATGGATGCTTGGTTTAAGTATGATAATATTAAGTATCTGTTTGGATGATAATATTAATTATCTGTTTATGATGATCATGTGATTATCTATTATGAGATGTGAATTATCTATCTGTGTGTATACAGATAATAATGAATTGAATTGTTTTAAACTTTAAAACAACTTGGCCTTAAAAGATACGTTTTTTGGATTTCGATAAGACCGGGATCGGGTTTCCATATTTGGACATCCGAAAACCACATCGATCCAATTTAAACGCTAGGTCGTGAATTCTGAAATGAAGACCGGGATGGTGTTTTCAGAATGCAAGGGTTATCGTCATTAACTTTGAGGGTTATTCCAAAACGAGTGTAACGAGATGATGCATTCGGTTTTGTTCGAACCCGGAACGAACTTGTATGGATTGAATGCTTTCAGCACATCGTCAGGCGGACGATGAGCATTCTAAGAGATACGTTCTGTAAAGGTATTTTCAGCCTCAAACCTCATCAACCGGGAATGGCTAAAACAGGGGAGATGCAGCAAGGTTAGGTGGGTCATGCCCAAGCAGGACGAGATATACCCCTGTCTAGATGTCCCTTTATTTCGGCTGTGTGGGTGGTTGCTAGCTACAACCGTGGGGTTATCTTGTTCGGGACTGTTCAGTAAGGAATGGTTCTGTCCTTGTGTTGTAGGGGGTCGGGAGTGATCCTCGGTACGGTGATCTAGGCCCTGTACTGTGACGGGCGGTACCCCAGTAGCCCTGCCATTGTTGGAAACCCATTTTCCCTACGAGACCCTACGGTTTTGATTTGTATTACCCACTTTTGTGGCTAGTAGCTAGAATTTAATAGATGTAACAATTTCGGCTATTTTCTATTTACTTGAAAACCCTAGACACTATTATAATATCATTGGATTTCCTATAAATGTTTTGGTTAGCGTGATGTAAAAACTTACCCGTATTTATTTATGGGGAGTCTTACGTGATACCTTTATTTCCAAATGTTTTAAAATTAAGCACTTTAACCTATTACTCACATCAGACCCATGTCTGGCCCGGAGTTTATTTCTGTTTTTCCTAAACTCTTGGGTACTCAAATTTTTACGAGTAGCCAAGTGATAGGTTTCGGACTTTGATTTTTGGAGGAGCTTGGAGCAGGAGTTCCAGACGTATGTAGATATCTATCTAGTTCCGCTGTGTAATTGATGTATGCTGTATCTCTGATGTATATAGTGACAGATGTATGTATGACTGTCGTGTGTATTGATATTGTATAACTCTGATATATGTAAAACTATGTAATAGTTATGTGATCTATTATATTTTGTTCCATTCCGCTGTGAGATTCTGATGTTGTTGTTCTTTCTTTTCTATTCTTTTCTATTTCTATCCCTTTCTTTCTTTAAAAATGATCCGTCTTCCTGGTAGTAGAAGGGCGGGTCGTTACAGTTGGTATCAGAGCGCTAGGTTGAGTGAATACCTAGGCTTTGGAGTGATATCTTTCCTTCTTGAGAGTGCGTAATTGTATTTTTGATATATATATATATATTCTATCTATTTGTTGGGTTACCTGTTCGGGTTTTCCAATAAAAGTTATAAAGGTAGATAGGGTAGTGGTGTGTGTAACACGACTACCAATGGTTGGATTTGTGGAAGTTGGAAGTGTATCTGCCGAAACTGTAGACCCAATTCTGTCTCGAGTGAATTTTTTTTGTGGTTTACGGATTTCACCAAATCTTTGAAAGAAATCTGTTAAGGTTCGGAGTCCATTTTAGTAGTACAAGTTTGGATGAGTAGAGTTTGAATTCTGTCAGTTGAGCAGAAGCTAGTGATAGTATCTTGGTAACTCAGGAGGTAGAAGCTGTGTGTTTTGATGCAGTGGTTATTGATTGTTTCCGAGATGTTTTTCGAGGAGTTTTGGATTAAGAAATCTTTGGCATCAGTGGCAGCATTGCAGCTCAGATTGTTCTGTCGGCTTGCAAGAAGGTCATCTATTAGCAGTTCCTTAGAGGTGAAGTTTAGCAGCGGCTTTGAAGATCCATTTTCTTCAATGGATTAGCTAGATAAGTTTAAGCTGTTCTGATTGGTAAAGAAAGGACAGTTTTCTTTGGATATTAGACTAAGTTGATCGCAAAAGTGACTTGCGATAGCTGAGTGTTCTCTTGTGTTTTCAAAGAATTTTGTCAGCATCTGAAGATTGAGTTTGGTATCGACTGGATTCCAGAAGTGGTACTGATGGTTCAGCCTAGTAGTAGAATGGTTTCTAGAGAGAGGATTTGGTAAAGCGGCTCAGGTTTTGGAGGAACTTCTGAGTTTCTTGTGGATCTGTTGAACCATATTTTTGGAATGAATTGTCCCGTTTGTGCTTGTGTGCATCATCAGCATTTTCATCTACCCAGATCAAAGTTGTGCAGCGGAAGCAGTTGGGAGTGCATCTGCTTTTCTTTTCTGGAAAGGAGAGGTTGTTTTCTACTGATGATGGAAAAAGGTTGTGTTCTTGTTTTGGTTGGTCTTGAGAAGATCATTCTATTGAATTGTTTTGGTCCAGATTGTTTTAGGAGTCATCAGCAAAGGTTGAGCTGATCAGTAGGGATGAAGGCAGCTCTGGATCATCAGAAGAATTTGATGAATAAGGGACGGAGGAATTTAGATTTCTAAGTCGAAGGTTTGATTTTGGATAAGTTTTCTCCGATCAAAAGAGCTATATAATTTGGTAAGACTGTGAAGCTAGCTCCGAGGAGTTCTGGATTTTCTCTATGTTCTGGTGAGGATAAGTGTTTGATCTTCTGGAGTGAATTGCCAGTTTAGATAACTGGGATTCGATGTGTTTCATGTATCTCGAAGGGAATACGTGTATAATCCATCTCTGGTTTTGGAACCAGCAGTTTGTGGAGTTTTGGTTGTTGAGTCAGACTCGTCTATAGTCTGATATTTGTGTAGTTTTGTAGATCTGGATGAGTAGGAGCTCTGTAGCTTAGTAGTATAGACCGTTTGGATTCTATAGATTGAGTATTCTGGTATTATACTTGGAAAGCTCTAGGAAACTCCATCCAGAATTTTGTCTGGATGGTTAGCTTTGTTGACTGAGTGGATTGGTTGTGATGATTGTTAGCATGTGATTGATATGCTTGTGATTTAAAAATTAAAATCTTAAATAGATTACTAAATTACCTTTTCTTTTAAATTTCGGGGACGAAATTATTTTAAGGGGGGAGGAATGTGACAACCCGGAACTTTTAGCAATATCAATTTAATAATCTGTAGTAAATATTAAATTGATTTGATCTATCTTTATTAATAAGATTTGAATTGATACTTTTCTTTTAATAAATATCTAATTGGTGAATTTTATCCTTTAAAACTAATAAATTGTTTTCTATTTATAATGTATATATATTTGTATATATTGTAAATTGAAAACTTTGTTTTAAATTTAACTAATGAAATTATGTTTTCAAATTCTAATATACGTTTTAGTGATTTGGAAATTATGATTTATTTAATATTAAGCTTTTCAAAGCTATTTAATAAATAACTATATGGTTTTAAATACTTAAGATAAATGTTTAATAGTTAAAACTTGTTCTATCTTATGTATAAATTTAAAATTTATTAAAGATTTGTTTTATTTTCTTATTAAATAGCTTGATAAAAATGATTTAAAATATATATAGGATTTAAATATAATTTTATCGAATGATACATTAATATATATAATAAAATAAGTAATTTATAATAAAAAGATAATTTCTTTTATAAATCATTTCAAATTGATAAATGTGTAATTTTTTTTAAAATAATATTAATAAATAAAAATGTACATATAGAAATATAAGTCTATAAATATTAAGTAGAAATAGATTCATGTATCACCAACAGGTAATATAGATAAGTAGGCTGATTTGAAGCAAACAAAAGGAAGCAAAATTATAGATATCTATTGTACAAACAATATTAGATAAATATGAAGAGTGTGAATCAAGACAAAGCCTTAAATGCTAGCCACAATACATTTCATATCAGCCTCCACCATAAAAATATCTTTGTTTTAAATTAGTTCAAATAAAGATTATATATGCTGTATTGTACTAAAATATAATAATCACCTGTACAAAAGAAGAAATTTTGTACCCTGTAACTTGTTTTTAAATATCACCCTGTAAGCTACTTTCCTATGTCATCTTTCCATTTCAGTTCGAGCTGAGTAAAACTTAAGCGAGCCTCATTTAAAACTGAAATAAAACATTCAACATCATTAAGGCAACCCAACAAATCAGAGACTCAAGAAGTAGGAGATTCCAGCCTGCAAATTTTCAAGCCTATGAAAATTGAAGGCTCTGTTCTTTTAAAACCAGTGAGTAACATTTCTTTCTTTAAAAATTTAAAGGTTTAATCTGAACAAGTATCTTTATGATATGTTTTTTATGCATATATAATTATCTGTATTTTTGGAAACTGGAAGTTTGTGTGCAAGCTGTTGATTTCATTGTTCTCTGTCTTAGTTTTTTTTTTGAAAAAAAAACAACAGACCTTAATTCCAAAAATCTTTCTCTCTCATTCTATTTACCAACTGGACTTAGAGTTAAAAACAAGAAGTGTTTGTTATGTCATATACTTGAGATTAAAATTTATTTCACGTCCAACCAATTTGTATTTAGCTCAGGAAATCAAGAACATTGACCATATCCTTATATATGTCAAAATTTAAACCTTACGATTTACCAATTCAGGTATGTAAATGAAATCTATATACTTTAACATGATTTTTAATGTAAAAATCTTAAATTTTTAGAGCAAAGATCGAAGAGCAGTTTGGGTTTGATCGTATTGTACATTTGGGGTTGCCGTAGGTGATCTCGTTGACTGGAGGTGTCGAGTTTCCTCCTGGAGGTGGAGGAGTGATCGGGGAAGCTTGGGAAATGGCACGGTGGTGGATAGATAGCGGCGGCGGCGTAGGTTTAAAGTTTTTAAACCTAGTTTTTGAGTGGAGAGGAAACTCGTGCCTCACGTCCTTGTTCGAGCATCGAGTTGCTCGGGTTCTGGGTAATGGTGGCTGTGGGGTTGACGAAGTCGAGGCCGAAGTCTCGAGTCGCCTAGTGGCCGGATCTTGTAGCACGTGGTGTTGACAGGTTGTGGGTTGTGATGGTTTGGTGGTTCTAGGTTTTAAGCTTGAACTCGAATTTCGATTTCGAGGTGATGGAGTGGTTCGAACGATCGGAGTGTGTTATGGGGTGATTGTCGATATGCTCGACGTCGTGACGACGACCGGAGCTAGCCATCGACGATGTGCACGTGCACGGAGCATTTATTTGAAGATCTGGAGTGGCTGTTTTCTTGGGATGGAAGCAAGTTTTTCTTGTATTGCTTCGAGCGTTTACTCGAAGAAACTTTGTGTCGAACTCGAAGAACATGTACGGGGAACTTGGGTGTTGTTGTTCAGATTTAACAGAGACCTGTTCTGGTTAGTTTAACAAATTTCAAATTATAACAAAGCTCAAATCTAGTTTAACATCAAAAGTTTAAATATAAATTCGAGTTTAGTTGTAAGCTTAGATTTTTAATAAGTAAATTTTGGGTTTTTATTCAAACTTATTTGATAATTTTAAAGTGTTTATTGAAGTCAAAAAAATGGAATTTTTAAAAAAAATGGGAAAAGGAAAGTTTATGTCAAAATTTTGTAGCCTGGGAGAAGTTTAATTTTTTTTTATTTCCAGATTTTGGAATGGAAGAAAGTTTATAAATTTAAATATTTTAAGTAAGTTTAAATATTTTGAATCTAAAGGAAATTTGATTTCAAACTCATTTAAAATTCTTTAATAACAAAAGAATTGCTTTAATTTGTAATTTAAAGGTTTATAAAGTTAGTTTTAAAAATTGATTTAAAGACCGATTATTATTTATTTTAAACTTGAAATGTAAAATTAAATTTCAAAATTAAATTTTGAAATTAATGTCTCAACCATATTTGTAGTAAAATTTAAAACAATACATAAGAATAAGGTTACTTTAAGTAATGAAGGTTTAGGATTACATTCATTAGCTATTAAAAATAATCAGAATAGATAATTAATGATTTATATTAATTAAATCAGTAATTATAAGTTTAAATGTATTAATTAAAGTTTAAATAATGAACTAAGTAATTAATATGTAATTAAGAACCATATATTAGATTTTTATTTAACTAATAAATTTTAAATGGTTAATCAAACTTATAATTAATAATGATTAATGTAAGTTAATTATTTTAGAAAAGTAATTAAAGAAATGTTAATGAAGGTCATTAACTAGATTATTTTATAATTAATTAAGGTGATTGATTTTTAATAATTAATTAGATTAATTAATTTAATAATAATCATTGTAATAGTTTAAATATAATTACTTAATGGGAAGTAATTAAGGAATTAATTACTTATTGTAATTAATTGAGTAATTTGATTAATTTGAGTTAATTAATTTAGTTTAATTAATTTAGATTAATCATTTGATATTTTGGAAGTAAATTACTTAAAGAAGTAATTGATGGATAATTATTGGAGGTAATTAATTGGATGATGTTTGTTAATAGAAGTAATTGGAGAATAATTACTTGAAATTAATCGAGGGATTAATTAAGTTTGTTTCTTGAGAAATAATTAACTAAGGAAGTTAATTACTGTATGGTAGTAATCAGAGGTGATTAATATATGTGTTTTGAAGATTAAAGTTTTCTTAATATAATTAATTAATAAAATAATTGATTAGAGATCATTAATTAATATAATTAATGATGTAATAAGAAACTGATTAATTTGGGTAAAATAAATTAATAAGGTAATTACAATGTAATAAATTAAGAATGAATGGAATAAATTATAAATAGTTAATCTATGGATTTATTCAAAGATTAATCTCTGTAAATAAGTTAAAGGAAA
Organism: Allium cepa; assembly: GCA_030765085.1. Taxonomy (NCBI): domain Eukaryota; kingdom Viridiplantae; phylum Streptophyta; class Magnoliopsida; order Asparagales; family Amaryllidaceae; genus Allium; species Allium cepa. Next base: position 324,467,322 of record CM060934.1, read on the forward strand.
CTACTGGAATGTAAGCAAAAGTTAATTAATCAAAGATGATTAATTGGAATACATAAGTAACTGATGATTGATTAATTGCTTTGTAATTAATTAATAGGTATGTAAGCAAGTTTTAATGATGAGGTAATTAATTTAATTTACTTTAAGTTAATTAAAGAAGAAGTAATTAATTTAATTCATTTTAAATTAATTATAGTGTAATTACTTGATAAAAGTAATTGAGAGATTAATTACTTATTGTAATTAATTTTGATGACATGATTAAATTAAGTTAATTAATTTAGTTTAATTAATTTAAGAAATCATTTGATGATTTGATATGTGTAATTACTTAGTGTAATTAATGGAGCATAATTACTTAGGAAAGTAATTAGATGATAATTACTTGATGTAATTAATACAAGATGATTTGTAAGTGAAGTAATTTGGGTAATTACTTTTGTAATTAATCAAAGGATTAATTAATGGAAATAATTAATCATGGGATAATTAATTTGTTAATAAGTAATTAAGGATAGTTAATTACTGGTTTGTTATTAATTCAAGGATAATTAATAATTGTGTTTAATTAAAGATTAATCACTTAATGTAATTAATTTAAATAAAGTAATTTAATTTATATATAAATTAGAGATCATTAATTAATATAATTAATGATGTAATTAAGAATTGTTTAAATAAGGAATAATTAATAATGAGGTGATTAATTAATATAATTAATTAATGATAAATGTAATTAATTATATTTAATTAACAAATGAAGTAATTAAATGTTAATTACTATGAATGATTTAGAATAATTCATTTGAGAAATTAATTAAAGACTAAATTACTTATTGTAATTAGAGAATGATTAATTAATTTGATTTATAATTAATTAATGGTTGTATAAGCAGGATTTATGGAATGAGTAATTAATTTATTTTATTTTAAATTAATTAAAGATAGAAGTAATTAATTTAATTCATTTTAAATTAATTATAGATTGTAAATAATAAATCTTTGCTTTTGGATGATGATATTGATATTTCCTTAATTGATTGTGATCTCAGATATGAGATGAGTAATATCTATGTGATATGGATGCTTGGTTTAAGTATGATAATATTAAGTATCTGTTTGGATGATAATATTAATTATCTATTTATGACGATCATGTGATTATCTATTATGAGATGTGAATTATCTATCTGTGTGTATATAGATAATAATGAATTGAATTGTTTTAAACTTTAAAACAACTTGGCCTTAAAAGATACGTTTTTTGGATTTCGATAAGACCGGGATCGGGTTTCCATATTTGGACATCTGAAAACCACATCGATCCAATTTAAACGTTAGGTCGTGAATTCTGAAAAGGAAGACCGAGATGCTGTTTTCAGAATGCAAGGGTTATCGTCGTTAACTCTGAGGGTGATTCCAAAACGAGTGTAATGGGATGATGCCTTCGGTTTCGTTCGAACCCGGAACGAACTTGTATGGATTGAATGCTTTCAGCACATCGTCAGGCGGATGATGAGCATTCTAAGAGATATGTTCTGTAAAGGTAATCGCAGCCTCAAGCCTCATCAACCGGGAATGGCTAAAACAGGGGAGATGCAGCAAGGTTAGGTGGGTCATACCCAAGCAGGACGAGATATACCCCTGCCTAGATGTCCCTTTATTTCGGCTGTGTGGGCGGTTGCTAGCTACAACCGCGGGGTTATCTTGTTCGGGACTGTTCAGTAAGGAATGGTTCCGGGCTTGTGTTGTAGGGGGTCGGGAGTGATCCTCGGTACGGTGATCTAGGCCCCGTACTGTGACGGGCGGTACAGTAGCCCTGCCATTGTTGGAAACCCATTTTCCCTACGAGACCCTACGGTTTTGATTTGTATTACCTAATTTTGTGGCTAGTAGCTGGAATTTAATAGATGTAACAATTTCGGCTATTTTCTATTTACTTGAAAACCCTAGACACTATTATAATATCATTGGATTTCCTATAAATGTTTTGGTTAGCGTAAGGTAAAAACTTACCCGTATTTATTTGTGGGGAGTCTTACGTGATACCTTTATTTCCAAACGTTTTAAAATTAAGCAACTTTAACCTGTTACTCACACCAGACCCATGTCTGATCCGGAGTTTATTTCTGTTTTTCCTAAACTCTTGGGTACTCAAATTTTTACGGGTAGCCAAGTGATAGGTTTTGGACTTTGATTTCTGAAGGAGCTTGGAGCAGGAGTTCTAGACGTATGTAGAGATCTATCTAGTTCCGCTGTGTAATTGATGTATGCTGTATCTCTGATGTATATAGTGACAGATGTATGTATGACTGTCATGTGTATTGATATCGTATAACTCTGATATATGTAAAACTATGTAATAGTTATGTGATCTATTATATTTTGTTCCATTCCGTTGTGAGATTCTGATGTTGTTGTTCTTTCTTTTCCATTCTTTTCTATTTCTATCCCTTTCTTTCTTTAAAAATGATCCGCCTTCCCAGTAGTAGAAGGGCGGGTCGTTACAGGCAGCCTCGAGGAAATATTGCTTGAAGCAGCTACGTTATCAATTCTTAAAGAGACATATGAAAAAAAAATCATAACAACGTCAGCAACCAAGAAGAGCATGTATGGCCAAGGACCAGCGAGAGAAATCATGGAAGGATGAAAATAAAATCTCCGAAATTCCTCAATTCCAGAATGGGATTGAGAGCCAGACTGGGGGCAATTAAGCAATTCGCCCCATAGATTTCCATCTCTTACAATCGCCCAAATATAGGTATTTGAAATAGTTAGTCCCTCAAGAAGGGATTGAAGCACAGATACTTGATCGAAAGAAATGTTTCAAAAGTCCAAGCACAAATAATCATGAGGTTGGTTAGATAACGGTTCTGTATCACAAAACAGAGCAGTCTGACAATAAAACCGATAGTAAAGGAAATAAAGGATTTAACGTCAGAAATCAACCATCACTCATAGTCTGGCGATGACGAGAAGGATCGACGACCTACTTACGATCTAAATAGATCATTTGGTTCCAACTTGCAGGAATATGCCATTACCTGAAGTTTGGCGATGTTAGAAAGAAAGCCCAAAATGAAACTATCGACACATCGGCTTTCAGAAACAGAAGCAAGAGTTTGATTGAATCTTCACCCCTACCTTCTAGCATCTCATGTTATCTGAAGCTTCATAGCGTCAAGGAAAAATCCACAGAGTTTAGTCATCCATATAAGAGTTTCCAAAGATAGAAACCAACACATGATTAGGATCTCAACGCCGAACTCAGAAGAATTTACTTTAGCAAAAGATGCCAGAAACGCATCTTTCAAATACATATCGACATCATTACAAAACTCAGATCTTAGGATCAAGCAAAAAAGTCCCTAATTCCTAAAGATAAGAGCTACCGCTTCAATCAAATTAGGCAATTAAACTTATTGCTTAGGAGACATAGTCTCCCAAAACATGTTGGTTGAGTAGTCAAAGTAACCAGCCTCACGGACTAAGGCATTTACACTAACACTTCGTTGAAACGAACTCAATTGAGCATAAGTAGGGATTAGCTACAGAACTGACTAGACCAAGCTACTTAATAGTTTTGAACAAAGCTATGAAATAGAATATGTTGAAATGACCGTAGAAGTATTACCTACATATATAGAATTACTATAAACGACCATGTTGCACACAAGCACAAGAAGTGCAACAGCAAGAAAAAGCAATGCTCGGAATCGAACAATTAGGCCAATAGTCCTTGGATACAGAGGCTGGTGTGCGTTGAATTCTAAAATATGAAAAGGAAGGATAATCGCAACCAAACAACTCATGTGCTAGTTTTCGAAGGAATAATAAGCGAAGTCTAAGTTGCGAAGGACCCAGCTTCTAGGGGAGTGGAAGTACCTCCACCAGACTAAAGATTGGATGACCGAAAAGTCACTTTCAATAACAAAACTTGGACCTCGTCAAGTATGTTCTATTTTAAATAATATCCTCATATAACCAATGCCCAGAATCCAAGAGAAGTGGACGTATGTTGACCAGTTGGGTTCTGAGAAATGACCGGGGCAGATGCAATGTGTTATCTACATGAGAAGAGTCCAGTATCTCGAATACCACAAACAAAAAATCTAGTGTAGATAGCTTTCTTACATTTGAAAAACAATCCATATTGTCCTTTGAAAATGATCTCTTCCATACTTACCCATTATCGATCAACGATCGATAACGGAGCCCTCATTCGAAGCAATGCGGGAAGCTTTTATTTTCAAGATCATCGGTGTATAGAAACAGGAAGAGAGATATGATCGAATCATCCAGTAGATCCAAATTTTAAATAATTCATCATATTGGAATTCAAAAACATCGATGGGAACTACTGGGTTCTCGAAAAGGAGAAGTTAAGGACAAAGAGTAGGAATTTGCTCCAAGATAGCGCACAATCATTCGAGACAAAACTTAGCTTCACCACCGATCGAGTCAAACACAAAATTGGTTAACTCCAAACCCACATCATGCACCGGATTACCAACCTAAACCCTTGTGCAAGCTATGGAGCAAAGATTGCATCGTCAATACTAGGAATTGGAATTCAGATTGAAATCGAAAAACGAAGGCTATTACAAGTCAGTCAATTGAAAACAACATATTGAGATGGACTCCAACGATTCACTGAAATTCACAGAATAGTAATCTGAAACTTGTCTTGTTTCAAAGCACACTTATTTCCAACGAAATCATACTTTTGGGGGAAAATGTTATCCGGGTTTTTAACCCAGTAGAATCCAACAGAAGTCAGAACAACTTGATCAAGTCAGAATAGCTCCAAGGTCAACTGAAAGGACCAGAAATAAGAGTAAGAAGAAGTTGGAAAAAAAGGAAGAAAAATACTCCAAGGACATAAATCGCTAGCTATCCATGACCAATGGATCGCCAATGATCTATAGCATTAACTCGGGAGTTCACAATCAACGTCGACGTATGACAATGAAGATCTCCAAATACTAAAATCCAAAAATAGACTAAGTGTATGGATCGCTAATGACCCATACAATATGGATCATTGACAATCCATGCATCAACAGAAGGTCGTTGCGATTCATAGAGACAAAGCAAGGGCAAAAACAAAGGAGTTGGTTGGCACCTGAGAAAACACCATGGATCGCTAGTGATCCATGGTTTTGGCTTGGGTCGCGAGGCAAGCTCCAATGGACCTTCCTGTGATCATCTGCGAGTAGTTTGCGCGAACAGGATTGACCTAGAAGCTCTCTGATCTCTATAAATACCATCCTACTTGCAATACAAAGGATATCTTCTCCGGACTGGTTGCTGAAACTTTATTAGAAGCTTTCTTCACTCCTCACCTCCTTCACAACGATCTTCAAAGGAATTCACCATGATTCCAACCTTGAAGATTCAATCTAGCTAAAAATATTCAAGAACTTTGTAATCAATACAACATGTAACAGCAATCGGTCAATAACAAAAACTATAAAGTGGACATAGGCTTCGTTAACAGCCGAACCACTATATAAATTTCCTTGTCTTCTTTCTATTTCTGCTCTTTTACATTTATTTTCTATAATATTGCTCTGTAAGAACATGGCTGGTGCTTTCACACTCAATCCAGGGTGTTGATCCATTTTTTGGTTAACATTTGGTAATCCATTTTTTAGGTTAACAATATAAAAATTATAAACGAGCGTATCGATACACGATATCAATAGAATATCTAAATTAGATTTTAATAGGTTAAATGCTAATTGATTTTGAAAACCTTTTAAGGGCCATATGGTACCTTTTATGGTCATCCATGCATAATAAAAAAATGAGAGGATTTGATGAGAAATTAAATAGGCAAAGTTTTAAAGTTTCGTATAAAAAAAGTTCTCTTTTATTCATTTCATTTACTTTACAGACCATTCGCTTTTCTTTCTCTCCTCTCCTTTCCTTGTCATGGCCGAAATCCATCGCCTCGATGGAATAGAAATTTCCAAGATCAAAATCAAAATTAAATCAAATAATAAAGGTAGTCAATAGCTCTTATCTTTGCAAGATTCAAGAGTCTATATGTTTTTTATTCATCATTCAATGTCCATTCATTTAGCCACATATTAAGGTAAAATTCTAATTATATTTATTATTATATTCACCTTGGTCATATGATTTAGATATTTTACATACCACGTCCGAATACAAGATTGTCTATTTAAGTTGAACTAAATCTCCTTTTGTCACATATCCTTTTATAATATATGTTCATAATGTTTAGTTGTTTTGGATTCATATTGTGCTATACCTCTTTTTGATTACATCTCATCCTTTTAATATTAGACCTATGACGTATAACATCTTATTTAATTAGTCGTTCATGTTACTCATACACTTTAGACCTAAAATTTTACCACGAACGTATATATGCCTAAGTTATCCATTTTGTTCTTGTTTTGGAAATTATTGTTTAACAAAAAAAACTACTTTGATCGATGCCTAATTTTAAATTAATTGGTATGCTTTTATTTTGTTTTAACTTGAACAAATTACCTATCTTGTCTATTTGAAATCATTTAGAAATTGATATATGTTTTATATGATTGCTGTATGAATATATTTCTTTTTATTATTGTATACTTTTATTTGAAAGTTGTTTAAAAAAATCTTAAGTGGATTTTTGCGTAAAATATCATAAACTTTCAAAGTCTTCCTGATTTGATGTTAACTTTTAGTTTATTAACTTTAATTCATAACACATATGCTACATTACAAACTTTACATATACATATGCTATTTTAGTTTAAAATATAGTTAGTAAATAATTATATATGTATATATGCATGTGTATGTTGTTTTAGTTCAAAGTATATTTTAATTTTTTTTGTAAAATCACAAATTTAACTTTAAAATCCTTCCTTATGATTTATACTTATTGATTACAGATTTCAAAATATAAGAATGGTCAAAATTATATATATATATATATATATATATATATATATATATGTTTAAGATTTTAATTGCTGATTTGAAATGACTTTGAACAAATGAATAAAGGAAGGGGGAAGTCCTTCACCTTTCCTTCTTCATAAATGCCCACTTCAGCTCATTAATTGTCTTATTATAAATATAAGTTATCATTTGTTTATTAGTAAAATGCTTATTAAAATATTATGTTTAAGTGTAAGTAATGTATACATGTATTACTATTATTTGTATGTTTTTAGAATAATAGTAAGGAGAACAAAGGCATATATAAAGGAGAAATGTATCTATCGCGGTGTAAATCCCAACATTTATATACATGCACATTAACTATGTAACATGCTTATATATTCACTTACATTTTACACATATGAATGTATCTGATACATTCATTATTATATATTTGAATTTAATATAAATTTGAACTTCCTTTTAATCGAATTAAATAAAATAAGATTTTATTAAAAACTTCATTACATTGGATCTAATAATCTTTTAGACTTCATAGGCCTAATAGGTCCAAAAATGGGAAAAAAATTTGAAAGCTACCATTTCATCTGCTTTCGACTAACCCGATTCCATTAGAAGGATTGGAATTCGATGAAGTGAATCGGGTTGTGATTTGTTTATAATTATTTTTCAAATTGCAGGTTGGTAGGGGATGATGGAGAAGATGAGGTTAATCAGTAGGTTTTGTTGAGTTGGATAATATTTTGGTACTGATAACTTTGGCAAGAATTTTTCGAGATTTTTCCCCTATTTAGCATGTGTTCACCTTTTTTTTAAAAGTATTTCAGTAGATTTTTGTTGTTTTTACTTAGGTTGGTTAGTTTCGAAATGTTGAAATCATAATAGATAAACACATAAGGGAGTAATCGATTTATCTTTATATTTTGACTGCTAACTATTGTATTACATGTGTTTGTCTGACATACCGAACTTGACAGGTCGAAGGCATTCAATGCTTAACAGTTTACCAAACCATATTATTTATCCATGCTTACATTTTTAGACTTAAATTATAGGTTGTAAGTCAAGATACAGTCGAGATTGCATGAGAAGAAGATAATGAACTTCAAGAAGATAACAAGCAAGGCATTAATGAAGATTATGGGTCCAATGTTGTTTGTTCGAATTTCCTCGATTTAACTGCACATTTTACTACCAAAGAGGTATGCTTATGTTCCATTATAATAATAACTATTCAACAAATGCTGCTTTGATTTTGCTTAATTCATGGTCATATGTTGCAATTATTTGATTTGAAATAACAAGTAAAAGTATGGTGCCAGCTTATTATCTACGGAGGCATGTAATAATCCCTTAATTATGCAAATGCTTAGAATTAAAAAATGCCCTTGTAAGAGCCTGAATAAAAAGAGGGTGGGGTTGTAGCGGACCAACCTACATCCCTAGCCTACGAAAGTAGGTTTCCTAAAATAAGTCTTGTGCGTTGAAAGAGAAAGTAAATTGCATTATTATAACAAGAAGAACAGAGCTTAGATATGTGAACAAAGGTGGTAGGGGATCATGGATAGATTGTTTTAGTTTGTGAAAAAATTCTTGAGCATTGAGGACATAGAGAAAAAAAATATGTTACTAAAACTCAAAAAAAGCATAAAAGAATGGGTGGTAAAAAGCATGGTTGCATTTGAGCTTAGCGCCGATTGTTGAAGAGATGGGAAGTGGAAAGTTAGTGTAAAAAATGGCATACACAATCACTTTCTCTCTAATACTTTTGTTGGTTATGCATATGTTGCGAGAATGTAAGATGGTGAATTCAAGATGGTGGATACAACGACGAACAATGGTGTTAAACCAAGGCATACCTTACCGGCTATGAAAATAGAAAATTTTGATAACCATTCTACAGTATGGAACATGTATATCTCAAAAGTAAAATTGAAGCAAATTAACACCGAAGAAATGTCGGTTATGCAATAGTTCATGAAGTTATCGATAGGCCAACACTATTTATGGAACATTTATATGATCACGTGGCGAACCAGATATTCGACTTGTTTTTTGGTCATCCGAAATGTGTTGTTCTAGCATAATGCTTCCATCAATGTATTTTCCTAAATTTTACACTCAAAGCTAATCGATACAAGTTTCCTTACTTTCATATGGTGCCACATGTCTATGTGAGCTTCGTTTACATTTTCACTTGCACTTGCATTTGTTAGTTGAGAGACCACCGAATCTTATATTTAGGAGCTTGATTGTATGAAAAATTGGTGTAGAGAAAATGAGTTGCCAAATGTTATTGTAATGGATGTTGAAGTAGCACTAATCTAAGCTGTAGCGATTGCTTTTCCTATGGCTTTGCATATACTGTTGGCATGACATATTTCTAAGAATTTTCATGCTAATTGTAAACCAAAATTTATCAAAAAGAAAATAGTTATGGTTGGCGACAAAGAATTGTTTGTTGTAACGACCTGGTATTTTGAACCATTCGCATCCGCATATGTCAGACTTGAATTGCTCAAAACAACATATTGTTAATTTATATTTGGCAAAACTTAGCATATACGGTAAATACATCAAGCATAGAATCACAGACACAGAGCAATATAACAATAAGCAGCGGAAAGAAAGATAGTAGTTCATGAAGATGCTATATAAACATCAGAGTCTGAAACAAAATACAACAAAATCTCAAATACAAATGAATCTCTAATACATAAGCAACTAATGAGTCTGAACATAAATGACTGGAATATACTGAAATAACTGAAAGCTGGATAGATAGATCTTCAAACAAAGCTCCATTCGCCAAAGATGAGTCTCAAGTGCCGTGACACTCAGTTTGATCCGAGCATAAAGCAAAACACGAAACACTCAATTCAGGATTAACATTCTTATATCAGTAAATTTAACTCAAATGAAATGTCAACTGAAACACAATTAACTTAAAGGATAGTTGGGATTTTCATCCTCTACGGATCCGTAGAACTATCTATTATATAGTAATATACGCTATTATAATATGTCTATAGTAAAGTAAACTAATAAAATAACGTTAAGGCGTTATCCATATCCCTCTTAACACATTTTATATATTTCCGCAGTCTATACAATGTCATACGCTCTACTAAACCGATGGTTTACCCAGAGGACACCATATAGATACGGTATAAAACAAACTCGTAGAAGGCACGATGGGACATGTGACGAGGCACGCGAGGCAATGCCAGGGTAAATATACCATTTGCGGAACCGGACTGACGGTAATGCATAGCAGCTACTACCGTCCACCTCGAGACACACTCCCAAATCAAAGGTGCAACCAATCAAATCACAACGTAATAGAATGGTATCGAATAAATGTGTCCGATAAGAGGAATGACCTCACTTGGCCCAGCGTAACTCTTGTTTTAGCCACATTAAGTTGATTCACGGGAGTCAGGGCTGTGCTAATACCTCATACAGAATCGTCACCAAACCATCCTACTTTGTTCTGGAATCTCCACCACATACACAGTTGTTAAAATGGTTTTCGGTATTGGCAGAGAGTATGACAATATCCGACTCCGGTCTCTTTAACAACCAAACGCTTATTTCACACCGTGGTCATTTCATTTCAAATAGTTCATACTTCGTATCAAAAATATTGTTTTCATTCAAAACCATATTAATTCGATATCATTATTCACTTTAAATAATATTCATTTTCAGAATCGTAACACTTTCAAAATTATAACACTTCTGAAATCATAGCACTTTCGAGATCATACCACTTTTGAAATCATAACACTTTTAAAATCATAGCACCTTTGAGATCATGACGCTTTTGAAATCATAACATTTTTAAAATCATAACACTTCCAACTTAAAAAGTTTGGATATTGAAAATAGTATATATATTAAAATAGTTGTAAATTAAAATAGTTATTATATTAACATAATTTATATATTAAAATAGTTATATATATATTAAAATACTTTATATAATAAAAATAATTTGCTCTAATTTTACAAATCGATTCAAATCAGCTTGAATTCCAAAATACAATTTAAATAAATCCCTGTTCAATACTTTCAATTTAGAAGGTTAAAGATTCGATTCAAGTTCTCAATAAACCATTTCAATTTTATCGTTTTTAAATCCAAGTTCGAACCATCATTTCACTTCCAATAAGATTCAAGGTTTAAATATTCAACAATTTCAATATAAGTTTCATTTATATTTCAACGTTTAACTTTATTTTTTTCAACTTAGAAATATTTTCACTTAATCATTTTAATAACAATTAAATAAAATCCCAATTTATAAATTTAAATCAATACTCAATATTCAGTCTCAATTTTATTTAAAGTTGAAAATTTTCATTTAATCACTTTTTCCTTTCAAATCGATAATAAAACAATATCTTTCAAAATCTCAAAATTCAATAATTTCGAATCAAATTTTATTTAAATTCAATTATTAACTAATTTAAATTCCCAGTTAACATTAATTTATCTTCCCAACCTTTATTATTAAAGTTATAAATCATCTATTTTAAAAATATTAACATAAATTTAAATAAAACATAAACATATATAAACCAATAAAATTTATTAAATTTAATCTTATTATTAAATGTGTTTTGTATTAAATATTATTTTATATACTTTAAAATAATAAAACTATAAGAAAATCTTAAAAATTATGATTTCAAACTAACTTACAAATTTAAAATTTCTAAACATATAATTTTAAAAATCTAAATTTTACACATATATTAAAATAAATCTTTATATTATAATTTAAAAATCTGTATTTGATAAAGTCCATATATTTCCTTTCAAACTTTGGCAATCATTTTTTTTCAAAATAGACCAACAGTGTCCGTATAAAATTTGTTATCCTATAGTCAAGTGATATGGATATTTATCATTTCAATCCGCAATTTAAATATCTACGGGTATATATCATTTCAACCCGCGATCCTAAAATTTCAAAATCAATGAAAATCGCTTGGGTTTATCATTTCAAACCAAACGATTTTCCCCAAATCTATAATATCATTCGGGTATGTATCATTTCAACCCATAGGAAATTCTAATCTAACAGGGAACTTGCAGAGTGAGAACAAATATGATAAAAATATAACATATCAACAACAAACATACATCATCAATAACAAATTTAATTATAATATGAACAAGTGATTGTGTCAGCTGTCATAGGTGGACAGTTATAGATAATGACATATCACATATAGCAATTTAAATATTAAGCAGTTCAAATTTAATAGCATATTTCAATTGTCATTTCAATGTGAATTAAATTTATTAAATATAAGAATCTTAATCGTGATTGATTGCTCACTTTTCGAGGCTAAAGAACTTTGATAACGAACCGAGCTACGAATTCAAGCAACGAATTCAAAGTAAAGTACGATGATCATGAAGTTGACGATCAAAGCAAAGCTGAAAGTTTGGAATTGATAGGAGACAAATCAAAATTAGCTTAATATAAACTGAGCAAAATATATGTTATATATATAATTTTCTCTTAATCAATTTTAAAAACATATTTAAAAATAGATTCTCTATACATATTTTCAAATCAAATATTAAGTTTTGAACTCATAAAATATCTTTATATATTTTCGAAGATCAAACTCATGTAAGCTGATATAAACTAATATATAGACTAACATATATATTATACAAATAAACGATATCTATTGTAAAATCGATATAACTTACTTTATTATAATATACATATATAAACAAACATAACTAACACATTATAAATCAATAGATCAAATATATAAGCTAATATACAAGCAGATATATAACCTGTATATATATTGAATAAAGAATTGGAAAGCACGAGCTAGTTTTAGAAAAGCAAGCTATCAAAATATGAGCAAAACAATATATATATATATATATATATATATATATATATATATAAACAAAAAATGCAACTATGCTAATAAACTTATACTTTATATTTAAACTTATTTATTATATAAATAAACCCAACAAATCATATGAAAACTTACATATACTTATGTATACAACAACAGATTTTCATGACTTGCATAAACTATATATATACATATAAACTAACACATCACATAACTTGCATAAACTTACACACACACACAACATATTATATAACATATATAAACTAACATTTGTACGTTTATATAAACTATCATAATATATAAGTTATATAACTAACAAAAATAAAAAAAATAAAAAAACCCAAATGGTAAACTCGTATATAACTAACTGTATAGACCAATATATAAATAAGGAAATGTAACATACTTATACACACACACACACAAACATTATATATCATATATATATATATATATATATATATATATACAAGTACGAAGGCACGTCCGATGGACGTGAGTAAAGCAAGTTGTTGTAAAATTGGTAGGGTGCGAAGAGACCCGTGTGAAATGTATAATGTGGAGGGAAAATATTACCGTGCGAATTCATTTTGTTGTCCAGTATGCATATTTTGTCATTTTTCTTATCGGAAATTGATTGGGGGAATGAAGAAAGGAAACTACCTTAAATTAGCCGGTAACTTTCTCCGGCGCAGTTAAATTAGCCGGTAACTTTCTCCGGCGTGATACCGGTCGTTATTTAATCCGTATATACTTGTAAGAAAGAGAGTTCAATGAATAGAGGTTTAGCGGTGTCTATTTGAAGTTTGTAAAATACCTTATTCAATTTCAAAGTTGGTAATCATGTTGTGACATAACGTAATCAAGAGCGTATTAAAACTTATCCATTGGGACGTACAGCAGGTTTGTGGGAAATTTTTGGTTGCAGTGTGTAATACAAAGCTGTAGCATTGAATATGGTGGTAGGTAAATGGTAACAGTACTTATGGCAGAGAAAGCAAGTGCATTTGTACGTCTACATTAAAGTGAATTCATAAAATGTCCAAAGTAAATTACACGTATATATTCACATAGACAGCAGATGTTGTGTTGTATACGGATGACGCGTATATGTGTGAGGCAATATGACCGATGAAGTTGATGATATGTGCGAGCAGCAAAGGACTGTTGCGGGCAAACATATGAAATTCGAAAGCTAATTAGTTGAAGAACGCGAAACAGAAAAATGGAAAGAAAATCATAATTCTGAGAAAAGAATGAAAAAAATTATAGTGCTTATGTAGGAAAAAACATAATGGTGCATTAGCGAACAAAGTTACAAAAGCAAGCCATGTGATTATATTATTGATGATTATAACCAATATTAGTATAAATAATTATAGTCGTATATTGATTAGTTATTGTGTATTGGAAATATGCAATTATTGTGTACATACAGATATTAAACACGGTGTAAAAAAAGAATCATTTCAATTACGGAGAGCGTTTCCAAGCAACTTGATATATGTATAGCCAAAATGTACACTGCATAGTGCATTGATGTTGTATTTGGAATACAGTTAGGTTGTTTCAGTTCTTAAAAAATATACATGAAAACGGTGACATAATATTGAACAATCACAATGCAACGAAAAAAAAAAGAAACTATGGTGAACAACGTCAAAAAATCTTTGCTTTTCATAAAGTGAAATTTTTTATATCATGGTTGTAGCACTGAAGTAAGAAGAATCAGTGTCAGAATGATAATAATATGAATGCAGTTTTCTTCAATGCATCTTTTTGTTTAATTAATCATTGGCATTTCTGGTGCTGATATGAGATGCTTGTTTGTTTGGGTCTCCATCCAAAGCAACCACCATAAGCTACCATTCATCCCTTGTAAAAAAATAGAAATGGATGAGATGTCCATTAGAAGTGTGCATAGAAATTGTTGAGCCCCCCTTAATTTGTTACAATATTGAGATCTTTGTCATTAGGTGCGTAGGAAAACAACATGATTAATTTATGTACATGTAGATTAAAATTATCTGTAGTGGTAGAAGAAATGTCAAGAGAAAACGTAGAAAAGCCATGTTAAATCTAGTCAGGTCACTGTTGCACTCTGCCGCATCAAAACCGCTCTAACCAAACTTCGCTTCGCTATTCATATCCTGCTTGAACTCTCATGTTCAGTACAGTCTTCTCACCTAAGCCATCTCAGAATTAGTTTCATTCGATCTAAACTATATCAAGTTGCACCAAATATACAGACCATTATACTTGCATGCTTAGTCTGTCACTGTGGTCGCTGTACACATAGATTTAGCACTAACTTTTAAAAGCATGCAACAATCTTTCTACCAACGGTCAACAACCCTGTATAGGAACGGTTTAAAAGGAACATTGTTCAATGAGCATGTTGTTAATTATGGAAAAAAATATTAAATATTTCAATGCATATTTCATGCTCTCATCGTAGAGAAAACACGTAGTATATTTTATGTTAAGCAGCAATCAAGGACTTTTATTTAGAAAATGTATTCAAAATCTCGATGTAGGAAAAGAAGGAAAATTTAAATAATATTCAATCAGCATGTTGTTAAATTTGAAGAAAGAATAATATTTTAACTTGGAAAACAGTATAATGTGGCCTGTGGTTAAAAAACACGAATAACATAAGTGAAGTTGGAGATATGTTATATGATTGATGGAAAACTATTACTGAAAGATTTAAGTGTAAAGCAATAAAAAACTAAAATGAGAAAAGTATCATGTCTGCAAGTGAAAAATAAATAAAGATGGAAAAATGACTGGTTGACATACCATTAAATGCATCAGCACAACAGTAAGTAACATTTGATTCATAGATGCGTATATAAGGTTTATCAGTAAATCAAAAAATAGGCTAACATACACATGAATATGGATTAACAATTCGATTTTCTTGCTATCTTCAATTACAACGCTAGTGTAAAAGATTGTCAAACAGATACAATTCTACACAAATTGATTCACAGAATATGCATACTAATTAACTCCCATCTACCCTACAGAGAAACTAATAGTTTAAACTGTTAAACATATGAATGGTAGATTCAATTTTAAGTAGCACGGTAATAAGAAATAGATTTATATTGTTGTATATTTCATCTTAAATATAGGTAATACTCCGATACTTCAGCAGTACTCGAAAGCTTTTCAATGTTTACAAAGAATGATAGTACCAAAGAATTGATCAATGTATATTTCAAAAAGCACAATGGTGATAAGAATGAGTTGATGTACTGTTCTTTTGCAAAAACTATACATGATACATAGAAAACCTTTTATCCTCAAGCATCACAAAGCATCAGTTCTTCCAGGGATGCATAGAGAGGACAATGACAGCAATAATTAAGAGCAACATTTCTACATTGAACATGGTCGACTACACTTGTACCCTATACAAGAAAAAGAAAAAGAGTTTACACTAACCTCTGCATGATAGATGATAAAAATATATCAAGTTATTTGTTACCTGATTTTCGATGCTATCAAGCATGTCACCTTGAGCATCAATCAGCACATCCATATCAAGAAAACATCCTGATAACATAAAATAGATAAAGGACGAAATGAAGTCATCCATTATCAAATATAACAACTTCACCAATTGATATAGCAACATAATACTAAATAAACATGCAAATTCAATGTTCATGCCATACAAACGTATGGTAACAAATCACATCATGACTTTAATAAAACTAAAGAACAAAAAATATTGCATGTACACTAATTTAAGGGTAAGAATTTGTTACCTAAATAGATAAATAGCAGACCATGCAGTCATCCTCGTTCATTGTTACAATGAATATTTAAACTTCTTAGTCATTTCATCAAACAGTTAGTCCACATAAATCAAACATTATTATTTCTTAACTTGAGGCATGTACAATGAACATGGTAAGTGATAATCAATAGAAAACATATAAAAATAGAAAATGCACGAAAAAACTTACAATATTCAAAACTATTCAAAGCTCAAATGTCTGTATGAACTAATCCATGTCTATGGCTTCTTTGCCAAAGCGGTTGCTGGATCCTTATCTCACATACGAATTCTTTTTTTCCTGCAGAGTGCAAAAAGTTAAAGTTAGTAAATGAGATAAGAAAACAAAGAATTAACGCCATTCATTTGAGAAGTTGGTGGCTTTTCATATTTAAGTTACTGAAGGGCATCATCATGAGCTGGCTCGTGGGCATGGGGTACTTGTGAATGGCGATATTGGTGGCTTGAGATTGGTGGTGCAGAGAGGCTTTAGAATCGGTGACAACAGCCACACCATGAAAGCTCTGCAATTCTCTTTCCAAGCTTTTCAAAATCACAAAGTAAATCAGTCTCTGCAAGCTTCGTTTTCATCTAAGCGATTGTTGGTTGAATGTCATCGGTGGTTGCAACGTCTGCGATTAACGTGGTTGAGCTTTGAATACCTGAAGTTAAAGATTCGGCCTTTATTCCTTCAACTTGCCCGATTTTAGAGAAGCTTATTTCTGAGACTTACAGTACATAATGGATGTTTGAAAAAGAAGATGGATTTCGTGCTCAAAAGAGTGGGGGAAGCGGTTGAATGTAGCGGTGATCAGAACGTGTGCAAGAGAAATCTTTGCTTTTCATAAAGTGAATTTTTTTATATCATGGTTGTAGCACTGAAGTAAGAAGAATCAGTGTCAGAATGATAATAATATGAATGCAGTTTTCTTCAATGCATCTTTTTGTTTAATTAATCATTGGCATTTCTGGTGCTGATATGAGATGCTTGTTTGTTTGGGTCTCCATCCAAAGCAACCACCATAAGCTACCATTCATCCCTTGTAAAAAAATAGAAATGGATGAGATGTCCATTAGAAGTGTGCATAGAAATTGTTGAGCCCCCCTTAATTTGTTACAATATTGAGATCTTTGTCATTAGGTGCGTAGGAAAACAACATGATTAATTTCTGTACATGTAGATTAAAATTATCTGTAGTGGTAGAAGAAATGTCAAGAGAAAACGTAGAAAAGCCATGTTAAATCTAGTCAGGTCACTGTTGCACTCTGCCGCATCAAAACCGCTCTAACCAAACTTCGCTTCGCTATTCATATCCTGCTTGAACTCTCATGTTCAGTACAGTCTTCTCACCTAAGCCATCTCAGAATTAGTGATCATATTAGTGCGTACTTCATCCGATCTAAACTATATCAAGTTGCACCAAATATACAGACCATTCTACTTGCATGCTTAGTCTGTCACTGTGGTCGCTGTACACATAGATTTAGCACTAACTTTTAAAAGCATGCAACAATCTTTCTACCAACGGTCAACAACCCTGTATAGGAACGGTTTAAAAGGAACATTGTTCAATGAGCATGTTGTTAATTATGGAAAAAAATATTAAATATTTCAATGCATATTTCATGCTCTCATCGTAGAGAAAACACGTAGTATATTTTAGGTTAAGCAGCAATCAAGGACTTTTATTTAGAAAATGTATTCAAAATCTCGATGTAGGAAAAGAAGGAAAATTTAAATAATATTCAATCAGCATGTTGTTAAATTTGAAGAAAGAATAATATTTTAATTTGGAAAACAGTATAATGTGGCCTGTGATTAAAAAACACGAATAACATAAGTGAAGTTGGAGATATGTTATATGATTGATGGAAAACTATTACTGAAAGATTTAAGTGTAAAGCAATAAAAAACTAAAATGAGAAAAGTATCATGTCTGCAAGTGAAAAATAAATAAAGATGGAAAAATGACTGGTTGACATACCATTAAATGCATCAGCACAACAGTAAGTAACATTTGATTCATAGATGCGTATATAAGGTTTATCAGTAAATCAAAAAATGGACTAACACACACATGAATATGGATTAACAATTCGGTTTTCTTGCTATCTTCAATTACAACGCTACTGTAAAAGATTGTCAAACAGATACAATTCTACACAAATTGGTTCATAGAATATGCATACTAATTAACTCCCATCTACCCTACAGAGAAACTAATAGTTTAAACTGTTAAACATATGAATGGTAGATTCAATTTTAAGTAGCACGGTAATAAGAAATAGATTATATTGTTGTATATTTCATCTTAAATATAGGTAATACTCCGATACTTCAGCAGTACTCGAAAGCTTTTCAATGTTTACAAAGAATGATAGTACCAAAGAATTGATCAATGTATATTTCAAAAAGCACAATGGTGATAAGAATGAGTTGATGTACTGTTCTTTTGCAAAAGCTATACATGATACATAGAAAACCTTTTATCCTCATGCATCACAAAGCATCAGTTCTTCCAGGGATGCATAGAGAGGACAATGACAGCAATAATTAAGAGCAACATTTCTACATTGAACATGGTCGACTACACTTGTACCCTATACAAGAAAAAGGAAAAGAGTTTACACTAACCTCTGCATGATAGATGATAAAAATATATCAAGTTATTTGTTACCTGATTTTCGATGCTATCAAGCATGTCACCTTGAGCATCAATCAGCGCATCCATATCAAGAAAACATCCTGATAACATAAAATAGATAAAGGACGAAATGAAGTCATCCATTATCAAATATAACAACTTTACCAATTGATATAGCAACATAATACTAAATAAACATGCAAATTCAATGTTCATGCCATACAAACGTATGGTAACAAATCACATCATGACTTTAATAAAACTAAAGAACAAAAAATATTGCATGTACACTAATTTAAGGGTAAGAATTTGTTACCTAAATAGATAAATAGCAGACCATGCAGTCATCCTCGTCCATTGTTACAATGAATATTTAGACTTCTTAATCATTTCATCAAACAGTTAGTCCACATAAATCAAACATTATTATTTCTTAACTTGAGGCATGTACAATGAACATGGTAAGTGATAATCAACAGAAAACATATAAAAATAGAAAATGCACGAAAAAACTTACAATATTCAAAACTATTCAAAGCTCAAATGTCTGTATGAACTAATCCATGTCTATGGCTTCTTTGCCAAAGCGGTTGCTGGATCCTTATCTCACATACGAATGCTTTTTTTCCTGCAGAGTGCAAAAAGTTAAAGTTAGTAAATGAGATAAGAAAACAAAGAATTAACGCCATTCATTTGAGAAGTTGGTGGCTTTTCATATTTAAGTTACTGAAGGGCATCATCATGAGCTGGCTCGTGGGCATGGGGTACTTGTGAATGCCGATATTGGTGGCTTGAGATTGGTGGTGCAGAGAGGCTATAGAATCGGTGATAACAGCCACACCATGAAAGCTCTGCAATTCTCTTTCCAAGCTTTTCAAAATCACAAAGTAAATCAGTCTCTGCAAGCTTCGTTTTCATCTAAGCGATTGTTGGTTGAATGTCATCGGTGGTTGCAACGTCTGCGATTAACGTTGTTGAGCTTTGAATACCTGAAGTTAAAGATTCGGCCTTTATTCCTTCAACTTGCCCGATTTTAGAGAAGCTTATTTCTGAGACTTACAGTACATAATGGATGTTTGAAAAAGAAGATGGATTTCGTGCTCAAAAGAGTGGGGGAAGCGGTTGAATGTAGCGGTGATCAGAACGTGTGCAAGAGAAATGACACATATGCCCCTTCCTTTTTTTTTATTTAATTCTTTTGTAAGTATATGTAAGGGTCGATTAGAAAGTTCAAAAAAGCTTCACCATATTGAAGTATTTGTATTATTAGTAGATATATATATATATGTATGTATTTATGTATAATTATTTATCTTTTAGAATAGAATGCAGAGCCGAGGAGAATAGAATGATGGATGCACGGGTTGTTATATTTACACTTACATACACATTTGTTCAGCAAATCAGAGTGGCTCGACTACTATACAGTGATAGGCCAAGGAAGTCACAGTGGCGATAGGCAGTGGAGTACGTACGATAGGCTAAAGGCTGGAAAGGTGGAGTCTTGGGTGGAGCAGAGCTTGGGGCGTGACAACTGGGTTGGTTGACGATGGTGGCATAGGCTGCAAGCGGAGAGGTGAAGTGGTTGTAGTCTGGGCAAACTTGGTGGTTTAGGTATGAAGCCGGAGAGTTACTCGGGGTTCAGAAGGCTATCACGATGACGAGGCGGAGGATAGCGAGAGGGGATAAAGGCGGTGGTGAGGCTGTTCGATGGATTTATGGGCTCTTGCGTGGTTTATTGGCTGACGTGGGAGAGGGTGTTTGGGTGCATGCGGGTTCGAGGAGATTCAGGTAGCGAGTGGATCGAGTAGGTTGCGTGCTGTCAGTTTTTGCATGGGTGGTCATGGCAGGTGGTTGCTTGGGGTTGAGTTCGGCAGCTGGAGAAGGAGGTTGCTCGGCTGGAGGTACGGGTGCGGAGGTGGAGTTCGGGAGGAGCGATTCGATTGCCATGTGCTCGACTGAGGTGGAGGAATGCGAGTGGACGTGGTGCTCATGGACAGTGGAGCAAAGGAAAAGGTTCTCTGAGCAAAATATATATGTGGTCGTGTGTATATGTATATATTATTTTTTCCATGCAGGAAGACAACAAAATGGAAAGAAGGGAGCACGGCCGAGCAAAATATGGAGCAGGTAGGAGATATATGAAACGTGAATGGCCTGAGTAGGTGACAGTAAAAATAAATGGAAGCTTGAATTAAATATATGTATTATTTTATATCATAAATTTATGAGTAGAATCAATGAAAAGGAAGGCCAAGTGGTATGAGGTTGAAAGTGAAAAGTTGGAGCAGGTTGACAATTTAAAAGCAACAACAAATATGTTTTTATTTTCGTATGTCAGAACAATGAAAGGTAAAAAATTAAACTAACAACACACTACAATTTATATACATGGAATAGTGACAGGCACATGAATCCTGGAATAATGAAAAGCAAATGGCGGTTTGATTTACACAGTAGAAAAGGAAAGGGTACATAACACTAAAGGGTCCAAAACGAATACCGATACGGATAACTATTATGCGGATTTCGTCGCGTAACGGACACCGAAATGCATAAATGAATAGACTGCAAAGATCAGCACGACGAGACAAACAATATGGTACATAGATATGAACCATATGAGCTTGCTATTAAAAGTCGACAATCGCTGCCAGAACTGCTGCTAAATCGTCAAAAATAAGATAAACAGGGCTAGAGCAATTCAAATTTGACGAAACGAAATATGAAGTCTCACTTAGAAAATTATTTATATTTTTATTATATAAAAATATTCAGATTTTGAAAATATTTTATTTTCATCAAATTAACTGATTTTAAATTGAAATTGAAAATTACACAACAGAACTAAATTACATATTTTTAAATGAAAATTTGTCATTTACTATGTTTTAATAGACGCATACCAAATATCAAATTTCCATTTCAAAATTTTACTATTTAGTTTCAAACAAAATTTGCAGTTAATTACGTTAATAAAACCGTTAAAATTTACGGATCGTTATACTTGTTAAAGATGAAGAAGAGAAAAAAGTGTGTGAGCTTTTTTATACTAGTTGGAGTAATATTATTACATCGTCATAGAAGAATGTCAACGTAGCTTGAAGTATTTTTAGAATGAATTGCTACCCCAACATAAAAAATTAATAAATCATGTTAAGAGTTTGTTTAATTCAAAGAAATGTTTGTCTTGACATGGACGAATAAGGTGAGCCATTATGTAAATGTTTTGTGTGTATTGTTGAAAGTGTCTATAGTTGATTGAAATTGTAGTTAATTTAGCAGTTTATAGCTTCGTCAATTGTTAGACCAATGCACACCTTTGTTGCAGAAATGAGTTAGTTGTAATAAAGCATGCTTTCGTATATAGCGCTACTTTATCAATGCATCGGCTTTTTAATGAACCAATGTTTAAATAATTTGTGGGATTTATTTCGCATAAAGCTTAGGATTTACTCTTAGAAGAATTGATCTTAGAAGAATTGAGAACCATTTCAAATATTGGCTCGAGCATAGAATTTATGGTTGCATTCTATTGCAAGTAAATAGTTTACTATGTGCTCATATGACTGTGAATTTCAAATTCACATGGTATTATCCCCTTTGATTCGATCGATGTATTTTTGGGTGCAACTCATTTTACCTCTCCAACAAAACATAGGTTGATCCTTGATTTTCTAGATTTACCCAAGTTCAAGTTTTGAAAAATATATATTAGAACACATCAGATAATGAACAAGTGAGTTTGCATGGTAGCTTGAAAGTTTTAGGATTTCCTTCAACCATAAATATCATAGAACGAACGTGGCAACTCACACAGAAGGTAGACTTTCGAAACAAGTGAAGATAAATAAAGAAATAGTACATATGTGGTTAATTATATAAGGGAATTAAACACTATATAACTTTTGAAAAATAAAATTATATTTATTGATAATAAATGATATTTTGTAATAGGGAAATTGAAATGTTTCGCATTTACATTATAAATGTCATGTCACTAGTTTTTATAACCTAGATTTTGTTGTACTGGATTTCATAGATTAGTATTTGATACTAGTTTTTACTATAGTGTGTTGGAATATTTGGTTTGCAAATAAATTAAAGAGCTATTAGTAGTATAAATATTCATATGGAAAACTTAATATATACGATTGCTTTATTTTATTTTAACCGGATTTCAAATCCTAAATATGAAATAGTTAATTATATTAGTTTCAAAGAGTATCTTAAAAACGTAAAATCACATATTGATTCAGTTGAGGAAAACTCAGTCTCTAAATATCTATATATAATGAGAAAACCTCTATTTGAAGCTTTTGAAAAGTCTATAATGCCCCTTTTCATTTCTTCAATGTAAGAAGGTTATTTTGTCATTTTATCTTGCCACGTTCTCCCACGCTAACTCCACCAGGCATTTTCTCCCAATTCTTCGACCATTTTTTTTTAATTTTACTTCAGCTTTAGCAAAAGTCCAACGACTTCTAATACTTCTTCATTGACATGGCATATTTACTTGAGAATTATCTGAGGGTGCCCTACTTCTCTTCTCTGTTGATCTATCAATTGCTTAAAAATAAGGTATTGTTTTGATTTTGTATAGTAATTTGTTTAAAGTACTTCATCAATCATTTGCGCCTCCAGCCTCCCTCTCTTCTCCCCAAAACTGCATTCCATTTCTTTTCCACCCCGCCTCTACCCATCAACCTCCTCCCCTTCCACCTCCGTCCAGCCTCCTCCCAACCTACCTACGACATCCACCCTACCAAGTCTCCAGCCTCCATTGCCAGATCCAGCACCCCGACCTACCTCCAAACCCGAAGCCACCAACCTCCTCGGCCACGATCCAGAAGCTGCTTACCCCCCATGATAAACAATAGAGGGAATTTTTGTACTCTCCATGCTATAATCGAATCTTTTCGATTATCTGCAAATCTCAATTCTTCCCCAATTCAATGGCCGCTCCATCTTCTTCTTATATTTCTTTGTTTATCAAAAGAGTAAATCAATTAATATGCAATCCCATGATGTTTTTCTTTACATAATTACAATCTATTCATTCGCAATTCCTATAAAGCAAATAAACTACAACACGAGAAAGTCCAGAATTATTCTGTATAAAATTTGGATTTCGAAGCTACATGATACTGCTTTAGGTTTGGAAATGTTGTTATCGTAATTGATATATACTTAATTGGCTTTGCTACTTCTTTCCATTTGTTAAGAAAGCTTTATCTTTACGAATGTACT
This sequence comes from Allium cepa, assembly GCA_030765085.1. Lineage (NCBI taxonomy): Eukaryota > Viridiplantae > Streptophyta > Magnoliopsida > Asparagales > Amaryllidaceae > Allium > Allium cepa. Next base: position 324,491,837 of record CM060934.1, read on the forward strand.
GCTAGCGGTAATTCTAGGGTTTCAGTTTATAATTTCTTTTGCTGTTGTACAAAATTCTAAGATCATAATTTAAGTTCGATTAATTTTAAACATAGAAAGGAAAAAATTGGATTGATATTATAATAGTCCACATACAGTCATTGACACATTTCTTAACACAATCTGATTTTTTACTATTAAGGTTTTTTTAGTTTTCTCATGATACATGGACCATTATTACATCATTTTATTCACGTTTTGTACAAAAAGAAAGAGAAGGAGGTGAATACCACTTTTGATTTAGATTAAGTTGTTAGGCGTGAACTAATTTTATCTCAGAAAGTGAACACATAATATCTATAAGACCACACAATCCAGAATTGTATATTTATATGTGCTAAAAGTAGAGATATTCAAGACACGGTTATAGTCAATTTCAAATTTCTAGCTTTTGGCATTGTTATAAAAACTTGAAATCCACATTCAACGATAATTCATATGCTACACGCTACTGTGTCACAAAAAATTGTATAACCTTCTCTCTATATTTTCTAATGTTATTCAAATATATGGAATCTCACTATAATATTCCAGATTAACCTATGCGTAATAATTCTCGATTTTATGTGATTTACTTTGTTTGCAATATAGCATTTCCTCTATTAACTTCATATATTTTACTTTCAGTATGCACGGTGCTTTAATTGTAATGTAGAGAATGATTGACCAAATAAAAGCATTTCGACAAAAAACCATTTAGTTTTTCAGCCCACTTGGTATAAATTAAAAGGAAGGAATAGACTTAATATTCTTGGTAGTTTGTAATTGTATTTCTACTATTTCTCATGTAAACATTTTTGTTTGACGTTCATTTTTACTTAATTCAATTCAATTGTTATTTAATTATGTCTCCATTATTTCACAAGCATGTCCATTCATTAGCTACTTATTTGTATGCCGTAGCAAAGTCAATTTTGAAGGAGGCTATAACTTATTTTTTCCTGGCAAATTAAATAGGAACTTTAGAATTCAATCTAACTTAAGATGTGGTGGACCCCAGTTGCCTAATGATCATAAAAGCCTTTCAAATCTTTTGGGTGAAGCTGTATCACAAAGTATGATACGATCAATACATATGGCTAAATCAAACTTATGTTAATTATTTAACAGGATAATTAATGAAAGAAATGAAAAAAAGAATTTGAAATAACATAACAAATATGCAAAGTGCTTTTAATTTGTGGATACATAACATGTTCACATGATAGTAAATATAGTTCTTCTATCTCCATTCCATAGTTCAATTTTTATTATTTTCCTTCATGTTAAATTTCAGTGGTCATAATGTGTGGTATAAAAGAATGTCATTTAAGATATTTGCAGTTAGCGGTCTATCTTATGTCATGTTTGCAAATTACATGAATAACCCTTTATCTTCATCCTTTGACTTAATGCAAATGCTTCATGGAATTTATGTTCTAGCAAGCATGAGGAACTTATTCCTCGAAAGCTATTGATACTTGAGGTATCAACATTTTTTCTTACACTATTACGATAAGAAGTGATAATCCACTGTAAAAATATTTTTATACACAATCATTTGAAGAAGTTCTAAAGCAATTGAGGCAACATTTACCACTCAACAATGTACTGTGAATTCAAGTTTCAGACTTTAGTCGTTGTTCAATTTGCGGACTATGATGGCGTTTCAATAAAAAAATTAAGTTGGTTCTTCTAATTTTGGTCTTGGCGATATTTTTACAACATTTTACATTTTTAGTAATATTTTCTATTTGTACTAAACATTACGTTTTTAGTATATGCAAGATGTTAGATCATATATACTAAACATTATCTATTTAGATTTACATAATCTAAAGCTTGAGTTATTGATTTAATGATGCGTTAGTATTTGAATGTGTCCAATTAGGATTATTATTGTATGCTCTATAAACAATTCCTAAATGACTAATTAGTAATAAGCAAAATATACTCTTAATCTTCATCAAACTGTGCTTAATTTTTATTTTTTTTGGAGTTTGAAAAATTTCACTGTCTCAAAAAATAATAATTATTCAAACCAAATGTATTGTATTTGGTCTTAAATGCTTAAATGATTCCTAAATTATTTTGGCTTTTGTCGTAAACAATCCAACTATTAATGTTTTAACAACTATAGAGATTACCTTTTTCTCTTGCTCTTATGTCTCCACTATAAGTAGCTTCTTATGGTATTGATCATTGCTAGATTTATATATGCTTTAACAAATATATCGGTTATGGTACGTACTCATAACTTACTTTTTAAACGCAGAAGAGAGAATGGGCAATAACAAAAAGTAATAATAGTAACGAAAAGGAAATATTGTGTTTATATGAGGTTCTGTTGTTGGTGAATGGAGCAAGGGAAATTTTGAATGTCAGGAATTGTAGTGACGAAGTAATGTTGTTTGAAGGCAGCAAGTAAGTGTGGTAGGTGGTTGGAGTGGTTGTAGTGCTATGACAGTGTAATGATAGTGAAGAGATTGTGCAGCAGTGGTAAGATGAGGCCCAAGGGTGAATGGAACAAGGGAACTCAGACTAGAACTGTTGCGTACAAAGTTTTATTGTCGTGTAATTAAAACTTAAACTAATTTTTAAAATATCACTGAGTAATGTCATTCTACATTTACCAAAGAGACTTCATTATTTCACTTATATTTCAGTTACTTTTCTTAACCATGTATTAATTTATGCTCAACTTTGAAACTTTCGTTTACATCAAATATATAACAACCATAATTTTAAATTTTATGATCATTATAGGAACATGTATTACATAAAATGATCCGTTAAAAAAATGTTTTCAACTCCGCCATCACCAATTACTTACTGATGCTGGTCTTAAGCCCGGATAAAAGAGGACAGAAAACATTTTCTGAACAAATGGTGACATTTTTCTTCGTTCACGTCAACAGAGTGCAATAATATAGTCATGTAGGAATAGCAGCAAAATGATAGTACGAATATGCAATCTGAATTGGTAAGCTGATGCAGCTGTAGGACAAGACATGTTTTGTATGTACTATTTTACATTAAAAAGAAGTTAACTTACAGTTGTCTTTGCACACGTCCAACGGACGTGCCATACATACTGGTAGAAATAATAGTAATGCCCAAAATACATCTTTAATGGATATGTATGCAAATGATTTTTCCGATGTAATATATTTAGTAGGAAACTAGGTAGACTATAAGACGTTGTTTAGTATTTATTTCTCAGTTTATAATTTACAAGCTTGGTCTATACTTTAATATAATGTTTTTTTGTTCGCTCTCTTATCTCTTAATGTATAAGTTTATTTTACCCTATTAAGGCATATATATGTGTATAAAATATATTTACATACATGTATCCGTGTGTCGACCTTATTAGGACTGATCCGCGTTGTAGTATTAATAGTTTCCTTATTTCTTTTCTTTTCCTTTTGTAGTACTTCCCGTATACCATCTCTCATTTAGTTTAATTGTAACAACCCGATGTTAAGAAACAATTAATTAAATTAATAATGGAGATTTAACTTATTAAATGAGTTTGTAATAATAGAATGGGAAATTTATTTCAAGAATGAATATGAATTTTATTTGGAGATTTGGGCTAATTTGTCATGCTAGAAAAATAGATCAACAAAGAAGTAGAAAAAGAAAGGAATAAATGAATTAAAATAAGAAAATAATATTTTTGTGAAATCATATAATGGTTGAGTAATTACTTGAGTAATGAAAATATGATTTGTATTGGAAATATGAATTTAACTTGAGTGAAGTAAAAATAGTTTTATGGGATAAAAGAGAATGGTATATATAATTGTATTAGTGGTTTTCATGAACCCCGACTTATTATGCAACCCCGAAACCCAATCTTGTCTTATCTAGATCCTTCTAACTCTAGAAATTTCCACTTTACTCATGAAATAATTCACATATGGTTCCTACTTCGTTTTGTAACTTTCAATTAATAAAACTCAAATTATGAAAATCTTCCCTCTTCTTCGAAAAATGTAAATCAAAATAAAATAAATTCTTATAAATTCCCAAATTAAAATATAACCATTTCAACACCATACTGCACCTTTAATCATGAAAATAATGACATTTTGTTTAAGTTTTAGAGTTATGGAAATTTTCAAGTAAGGGAGAAATTGGTGAAAGATGACCCAAATGAAGGATTTGAAGCTCAAGCTTCCTAAGATGACCGCTCTGCACTTACGAATCTATATCCAATTTTTTTAATTGCGTACTTGGATGAAGTGTTTGGAATTTTTTGCTTTCTTTTTTAGTCATGAACCCATTGTTTGCATTGCTTTTGATTGGATTTGCGTGATATTGATGTGCTTTGATTTATGGATTTTTTGAAGTGCTGTGATATAATAGCCATAACTTTTGATTTTTTGATCAGACTTAAGTGAGCTCTCTTTCATTCGAAAGATATGTTCATAAGGGATAACCTTGATGTTTATCACTTTTCAAAAATTTGAAGTTTTACTATAATGTGTTTGAAAATAAAGCAAAAAACTGGCCCATGCTTAAGAATTTCTAAGTTGAAGCGCAATAGTGTTTGACCTTAACTTTTAACCTTCTTATCCACTTTGATCGGTTCAGTACTCAATGGAAAGCTATGAAAATTTGGAACAACTTTTGTTTTGAATATTATGCGAAAATTTAAGGTTTTCTAGGTGAAAAAGACGTTTTAAAATAATGGGCCTGCATTTTGAAAATTCTTTCCAGAATTGGTATTCATTCGTAAAATTGTCATAAAAATGTAGCTTTGTTCTTTGTTATATAAGAGATTTCTAAGATTTTAAAATAACGAAAAGTGGTTAGAAGTTATTTGTAAGGATTAAAATGCTTATTTTTGGTTTTGTGCAAATGGGAAGAAAAACAGTAATTCAACTTTTGAAAGTATATATAGGATTTTGGAATATTTTAAATCTTTTCGATATATAAAACTTCTTTTCTAAATGAATTGTGTGTTATGGTTGATTATATTTCTATGTGATGAGAATATTGAATAAACAGAGTTATAACACCATCTGATATGGGACTTTCAGTAATATCTCTTTGGTTATTCTTTGACTTGTTTAATAGAATATTGTCTAGTGTACTTTATGGGTACTGAGTAAACAAGCTAGTAACAATAGGAAGTATGGGACACCCGAGTTAATATTTGTTTAATTACTTCTTGTAAGTAAATGTCACTTTTGTTGGTATCGTGGGTTATGAATTTTTGACACCGTCTAGAGGAGACTCCTTTATAGAGATTAGTAATCGAGAATCCATTACTTTCTAAGGGCTACAACTTGAATTTACATTGGAATTTAAAGATTTATCCTCCAAGGACTAACCAGTCGAGTATTATTGTTTACTCTTAAGGCTGGTAGTTGAGGATTCATTATGTTGAGATACTCTCATTTGGACACATGGATTCGAGGGTACTTATTATTACTCATTAGGACTCATCTAGTCAAGATAATTCGTTGTACCCTTGAAGGACTACCTAGTTGAGTATTACTATCTATTCTTAGGGCTAGTAGTCAAGGATTTGTTATGTTGAGGTGCTCTCACTAGGACTTTTCGGATCAAGAGTATTATTAGGAATCTACGTCATAGGGTTCATGATACGATGGAGAGAACTAGAATAAGACCCACCAGGCAGGATAGTATCCATCCTAGCGGTCCTGATTGCGGAGTCATGCCCTAAAGCCATGATGTCATTTTGTTGAGTTTGTAGGCTAAGGGTTATTACTCTCATTAGAGGCATTACCCAGACATCACTTATGGACCAACGGTCCGTTTGCAAGGACAAGTGGAAGTCGTGACTAATGCATAGTGTACCCTTGAAGCATGTTTATGACATGTCATGGATAAGAGTGCCAAGATTCTAGGAGTACCTAAGGGCTGTAGGAAATGGGTTGCGGCCATTAGCGTTTCCTAGAGCAGTGATGTTATATTTCGGTCTCCTATCTGAATGGCTTAGGTAGATCCATTCTCTATGCATTATTTGATGATTATCACCTTACTAGAGACAATGATTATTTGACATTAGAGACTGGTTGCATGTTCATTTGTCATTTGAGATAGCCTAACCTGAGATAGCTGACTGGTGTCTATCTATGACATTAGATACTTGTTGTGTGCTTGTATTTCATTCTCCTATAAGAGTCTATGGCTAAGAGATATTTTTTTATATCTCCTTGGACCATTCAGTCGAAAGTTTCGCCTCTCTAAAGACTTTGGGTCGAGATAAATGGTTTTATACATTGAGACTTGATCGACTTTGATGTTTATTGACTTGTGTTTTTTAGTATCTCAAAGGGCTTAATAGTTAGAAGTCATTATTTCCATTAGGACAATAGGTTGAGTTAATAGTGTAGATATTGCTTTCGGTATTTTTGTATGAATTGTATTTTATTTGGGACTTGCAATTCCTTTTATCTCCAAGGACTAACATCGGAAGTCTTTACTTCCATTAGGACTGTAAGTCGAGATAACACTCCTGGATATTGATTTTTGTATTTGTATGTGTTAATACCACATATATTGAGTTTGATGACAAAACCATATATTGGTACTAATTTTTTCCTTCATCATATGGAATATTTTGTAGGATGTTACAAATTTTTACAAGTACAAGATAATCGAGTTTGAAGACTAATCAGTAAAGAGACTAGAAATCATGATTCGGAGATGATCATGACAATTGAAGAACCATGATTTTAAAGACAAAAACATAAAGAGTTCAAGACTATGGATAATAGTTAATAGACATTAGATAAATTGTTAAAGTCATTGAATAACAACTTTCTTTTCTTTGAAATACTCTCTTACCAAAATTCTATTTTATTTTCAAAATATATTTATATCATTATTTTATAAAATTTTATATATGAAAGTATTTAACTATTATTTTCAAATGATTTTACAAAATTTTCGAATTTTATAACACTTTAAAAATATTATTGTTTTTCCCAATGTACAAGGATATGCCAATATATCCTACCTAAGCAGTCGATATATGTACCGTTAGACCTTTTAAAAAAATGAAGAGTTATTTTTTTTGGCTTCATCATTTTGTGAATGGACATGTCCCTTCAGACACTGCATAAAAAGGATTCGAATATAACTTTTTTTTACTAATTATTCATGTAGGATCGATTTCACCCTAGAGGGGGGGAGCGAATAGGGTGGTACTAATAATTATAAAAAATTAATGCGAAAGTATATAAAATAATTAAAACAAAGATATAGCAGAATAATAGCAGCACAGATAATAGCAAAGTAATAAAAGCATAAAATAGAATACACAGATTTACCGAGCTTCGGCAAAACCTTGCTCATGTGCTGCCCCCAAGGTTTCTACTAGAAATTAAATAGTCAGACACTTACACACGTAAACTCGCGACACCCACTATCGACTAACCTAACTCTACACTCAAAACCCTGCCACAACTTAACCATTGAGTTGCGAATTCTCAAACTACACCATCGTAGTTCACCCCCTAGTTACACGACTAGAAATTACAAAAATTTAAAAGTAAAATAAAAACAATTTAAAAATAACACAAAACCCTAATTTTTAAACTATAGCCCAAAATAGAGAAAAAACCAGCCCAAATGAAAATTAAAAAGGAAACCCCTTTTCTTTGTTTCTTGGACCCGTTCCCTTTCTGTTGTTTGCGATTATGGCTGCTTCGTTCTTCTTTTCCTTTTCTCGAAAATTAGGGCTTTTGATAAATTGAAGAAGCCGACCTTTTTTATCGATCAAGTGGATGTTCTCGTAATTACTTAGACTATCGATTGTTTCTTCACTTTGCACACGGAAGCTCCAATTTGATCGAGTTCGACTAAAATGGTATGTGATTTATTCTTTTGCTTTACTGGTTAGCTTGCTTGAACTTGATGATCTTGTAGTCGATGATGATTGGTTATATAGGATTTGAATTCCTATAATTTCGTTCGATTGAATTTTGAATTCGTTTGATAATTTTTGAGCTCGGCCATTCGATTATGCTTGAATGCTCTTGATTTCTTTAGACTGATTCAGATCATATTTTTTATGGTTACTTGATCATCATGGCTTTGATTTTGAACTGTTCGATTTCTTGACCACCACGACTTTGAATAGTTTTGGAATTTGATTCTGTTGACTTGTTCGAATTGTACCTTTCTGTTCCATGACTTGATAAATTCAGATTGAATTCGGCCTTGAATTTGGTTCCTTTCTTTATGCTTGTTGACTTCGACTGCTTTGATTATGTGATGATATTTAAGACACCTTTGTTTTTGTTCGAAACTGCTACTTTACTTGATTCTAATTTTTGCGAGATTTGATTATGGTGTTTGAATTTGCTGGCTGCACTTTGGTTGATTAACCTATCCACTTTGTTTCACTGTTGGTCTGCACTGCTTAATTTGAAGTCTGATCTTGGCCGTTTGATTTATGCATAGCATATATATATGTGTACATACATTTTGTGGCTGAAGTCTGGTTTATTGCATTGTCCACTTTGTTAAAAACCGTTGAATGTTCTGTAGTATTTTCGACCTGATGCTTGATCACTTATAGTTGTATATACATATGTCTGTATGTTTGCATTTACTTTACTTAAGTTTGCACAAGTTTGAGAGCCTGGACTATTTTTTTTGGTTTGGCACTTGCATTTGAGTTGTATTGTGCTTGTGCCTAGTCAGGTTGAGTTTAGAACTTCTTTCTTGTATCTGGTCTGTTTGCCTCCATACCTTCATGAGTCTGTTCATTTGAACTAAAGTCTCTGTTACAAGTCACCATGTGTACACATGCATATGCATGTGTGTGTGTATATGTTGTTGAGACTTTTCCATGAACTAGTTGTCTTTGATTTAGATTTAAAAGTAAGCTCTGAATATTTGTCTTGAGTTGTTTGTGTGATTCATGGTTGATTTGGGTCTGCTTGGATATTGAACTTGATCATTTCATGTTGTACATGTTGCTAAATCTGGTTCGGTGGTCTTGTTCCACTTGCTATTCAATGGTCTTTGCTGTTGAGGCTTATTCGAGTCTTTAAAAGCTTGACCGATTGATTTGGATTTCATGCACCTGAGTTGAATCCAGCTTGAAGCTTGGGTTGACCTTGTTCTCATATCGTGACTTTATTTTTATTACACTTGAGTTGAACCTGGCTTTTGATTGGGTTTGACCTTGTGCTCACATGTCGCTGCAATTTTATCAAGTGTATATCGGTGTGCACAGTCTCGTGGCATGTAAAGTGATACAATATGCATGTCACAAGTTGTTCATGTAGAAGAATTCAAAAATAAATGATGATGAACAATCCAAATAACCGAGGCAAATAATATTTTCAAAATATACACTTTAATTTTCACTGCACAATATTTTCTTTTCTATTTTACCACGTTAGTGTTTATTTTGTAGATTGCTCAGATTCTAGATTCAATCTAGAATAGAGTTGAAGATCAAATATGAGTGAAATGTAGTGAGGTGGAAATGTATGTATAGGATAAAAATGTGATGTGATAGAAATTGTTATGTAATTGAATTTGTATATATATAGTGAGAGCTCAAATTTGTACTATTCAAAATTGTAATAAAATATTTGTTTGAATAAAATATTTGTTTGAATTTAAATTTTGTTTTATTTATTTTATTCAGCAAATGTAATTAACTATTGGAAAAATAAAACAGTACAATATCAAATACATCTAAATGAATATATATATATGTTTATTATCATCAAAAAAAAATCATAACTCGCATATTCAACAATCTCCCCTTTTGATGATAGCAAACATATATTTAAGATTTTGAATTTGTCAAATGTATTTGATCATTCAATTTGCTCCCCCTATTTGAAGGCTCCCTCTCTACACAAAACTCCCCCTTCATATATGCATGAAAATAAATAAAAATATGCAAATGAACCTAGATGCATACACAAAATACAAAATAAAATATTTGATCTTTATTTGCCAAAATCTTAACTTTTCTCTCCCCCTTTTGTTATAAGAAAAAGAGTAATAAGGTTAGAAAAAATAGAGATAAAGTGATAAACATTAATACAATATTAATACCCAATCGAGTATAAATATTAAATTTCAATAAAAAATCAAACAAAAATCATAAATACTCTATTTGACGCATATTCCACTTTAGAATGATAGGGATGATGTCGGTATACAAAACCATATCGTTGTGTCTATTTGTGGTATATTTATATCAGGAATTTGAATATGTACTAACCATACATAACCGTTAGGACTTTTAAAAGAGATTAGTAGTTTTCCCAATTTTTATAAAAAAAATTAATTTTAAGTATCTTCTAACCACGCATAACCATGAGGACTTTAAATGAGATTAGATTCAACTTGTCTATTTAATTAATCAATTTTGATATGCGTTTCATACATGCATAACCGTGAGGAATTTTAAATGAGCATGGAGTCACATAATAAAAAATTCTAAGTAATTCACACATGCATAACCGTGAGGATTTTTAAATGAGAGTGAATACTTTGGATGTTTTTTATTTCTTACAAAAAATATAATAAATTTAAAAACAAATGATTTTCTGTTAAAAATACCACATATTGACATGCTATATTGGATTTTGATGAGTGATTGTCGTTAGAAATATGATATAAATAGACATGGTCATGGAATTTTTACCAACAAAAAGTTTTTATAACTCTTGTTTAAATTTCTAAAGAAATTTATTAATTATACCGTCTCAAGTTATAATATATGATTAATTTCAACATTCATCACTATTTATCTTTTTAATAATTAGTAGGGAGTTAGATTAGTTAATTTAGGCATTTAAGGTCATAATCAGAAATATAGAATCAAATTTCTAAAATGCCTAAACTGAGGCGTAGTCGAAAAAAACTATTTTCTGGAAAGGGTTTTGTAAAAATGTCTTCCAATTGAGAATCAGTTGTAACCAAATTTATGCAGATATTTTCTTTGGAAATATGATCTCTAATAAAATAACGTCTAACATCTATATGTTTTGTTCGTGAGTGATGTACATGATTATTTGTGAGATCAATTGCACTTTTGCTATCACACATTAGTGGTGCATGTTTAAAATTTGGACCATAATCTTGCAAAGTTTGTATCATCCGTAAAATTTGAGCAGAGCAGCCACTTAAAGCCATATACTCTGCCTCAGTGGTGGATAATGCAATACAATTTTGTTTTCTGCTTGACCGTGCAACTAACGAATGTCCTAACATAAAACACGTGCCACTAGTACTTTTTCTATCGACTAGACTTCCAGCATAATCTGCATCTGAATATCCTTTTAATTCAAAGTTATCGTTAGTTGGATACCAAAGACCAAAACGTGGGGTGTGCAACAAATATCTTATAATTCTTTTAATAGCTTTTAAATGAGATTCTTTCGCATTAGATTGAAATTATGCACATAGGCAGACAGAAAACATAATATCAGGTCTAGAAGCGGTAAGATAAAGAAGTGATCCAATCATACCTCGATATTGCTTTTGATCAACTGCCTTACCATTTTCATCCTTGTCAAGTTTAATTGTTGTGCTCATGGGTTTTTTTGCAGGTTTAGCACCTTTCAATCTAAATTTGTTGACAAGTTCCCTAATATATTTTATTTGAGAGATGAATGTACCTTTATCGCTTTGTTTGATTTGAAATCGTAATATGAATTTTAACTCTCCAACCAAGCTCATTTCAAATTTTTCCTGCATGACTTTTTCAAATTTCTCATACATCAAATTGTTAATGGCACCATAAATAATGTCATCAATGTATATTTGAACAATCAAAAGATCATCATTTTCATGTAATAGAAATAGTATGGTGTCTACACAGCCCTTTTTGAACCCATTATCAAGGAGATAGGTGTTAAGACATTCATACCAAGCTCCAGGGGTTTGTTTTAATCCATATAATGCTTTCTTAAGTTTAGATCCATGATTAGGGTATTCATGGCTTTCAAAACCTTCTGGTTGTTCAATAAATACATCTTCTTTCAAAATTCCGCTAAGAAAAGCACTTTTAATATCCATTTGTCTTAGTTTAAATCCTTTATAATAAGCAAAGGCTAACAATATTCTAATGCATTCTAGTCTAGCTACTGGTGCAAAAGTTTCATAAAAATCAATTCCTTCAATTTTATTATATCCTTTAGCAACTAACCTAGCTTTATTTCTCATCACATTTCCAGATTCATCATATTTGTTTTTAAAAATCCATTTTGTTCCTACGACTGAATAATCATTAGGTCTAGGTGCTAGACTCCAAACATCATTTCGCTCAAATTGATTTAGCTCTTCTTGCATAGCCATAGACCAATTTTAAGAGCTGTATCTATGTCTTTGGGTTCAATTTCTGAAACAAATCCGCTATACAGGCACAAATCACACAAATTTCTGAAGGAGGAATGAGTTTGAATACCTGCGATAGGATTTCTGATTACCAACTTTGGAGGATGATCTGCTTTGAATTTCAATTTCTCCGAATCCAGATTTCTTTGGACTTCTTTTGCAATTGCAGTTTCTTTTAGTTTTTCATTTTCATCTTTTTCGTTCTCCTCTTCAACATGCTTTTGATTGTTTCCATGTGTTGATCATCAATACTTTCATTAAATTTCATATTGATTGACTCCATGATTATTCCCATCCTTTTGTTGTATACTCTATAGGCTTTGCTTCCCATGAACATTCCTTCATCAACTTTTGCCTCAAATTTTCCCATTTGATCTCCTATATTAAGAATGAAACACGGATACCCAAAAACCTTGAAATATGCAATGTTTGGCTTTTTGTCGAACCATAGTTCATATGGTGTTTTCTTAAGAATTGGCCTAATCATGACTCTATTCATTATGAAACAGGCTGTATTTACCGCCTCTGCCCAAAAAGTCAAGGGTAGTTCATGCTCGTTTGTCATAGATCTAGCCAACTCTTATAAGATTCGGTTTTTTCTCTCGACTACTCCATTTTGTTGTGAAGTATGTGGGGCAGAGAATTCATGTCTATATCCATTTTCTTCACAATAATTTTCATATTCATAATTTTCAAATTCTCCTCCATGATCACTTCTTAATGAAATAGTAGAAACTCCTTTTTCATTTTGAACTAATTTTGTGAATTTGGTGAACTAAGAAAAAATTTCTGATTTTTAGCTAAGAAGTATATTCTTGTGAATCTAGAGTAATCGTCAACCAATACGAAACAATATTTCTTACCACGTAGACTTACAATATCATTAGGTTGTAACAACCCGGTATTTGCATCGATTAATAATCGACATTTAGACGATTACTATTGTTGCAAATTCCTATTTGAAGTTATTTAATTTGAATTAAAATTCAAATTATAATTTGTTTAAGAATTTTAACGGGCTTTAAAAATTCATTTTGGCCCGTTCCTTTTGGGTCGCAACAATCATATAACCCGATCCCCCTTTATCCATTTTTTTTCATTCGTTCACCAACCCTAAACAAAATCACGAAATTAATCCCGCCCCATTTTATTATTTTCAAGCCCTAGGTTAAAAAATCGAACGAAAGAAGATTAATGGCGGCTTCATCTCGTTGTTCGCTCGTCTTCCCTCGATTGCTCTGGCATAGCGCGTCTCTGTGATGCCTCAATTCGTCGACAAGGTGAGACTTTCTCATATCTAATTCACTCAAAATATGAGATTTCGTTCGTTTTTGTTTTCGTGGTCATCTTTGTTTCGATATTGGGTTATTGACTGTGTAAATTCGTATATGTGAGTGATTTTCATTCGCGCCCTCTGATTCAATCTTAAGTATTTCGTGCATGATTTAGATGATTTCGGGTGTGTGTTCTTTGGCCTGAGATTATTGATTTGTTCATACTTATAATTTGTGATGGTTTTGGCCTGACATGGTTGACTTGTTTATTAATTGCTTTGGCCTGAATTTATGGATTCATTCAACTTATGGTTTCAGCCTGATATTGTGGACTTGTTCAACATTCTGAATCATCATTCTGAGCTTCACCTGTACATTTAATTATTTCTGAAATTTCAATCCTAACTGGTTTTGAAAATAATGCTTTGTTGTCCTATGTATTTGAATATCCCAATGCCACCAGAGAATACTTTATACAGCATCACATATTCATTCACTACTACACTTTTGAGCAAACATCACTATGAAATTCCACTGCTATTAACTCACTTCAAGTCCATTGCTTTCACATTTGTCAAACAACTGCCCACTGCTATTATGTGCATTTGTGTTTGGTTTCATCTTGAACCGGGTACTTGCTGCATTTTCAAACTATTGCAGTATATATGAGCTGCTTCATGCTTTATTGTGACCTTCATGTATGTGCACTGGCTGTGCATACGTGGTCACTTGCACTTTAAAAACTGATCTGGTTATGCATGTCTTGTGTGTTTGAGTATTTTTCTTGGTCCAACAATGGCAGCACTTTGTTTTACTTTGGCACTTTTATATTGCATTTTCATGACTCTGGTCTGGTGTGCATTTCTGTTTTTTTTGCACCTCTGCACATTTTGTAGTCCCGACTTGCTGTTGCACTTTTATATAGCTATGTATGCATATGTTCTTGAGCCAGTTTCATTGTGGTTGTGTTATCACCATGTTGGTTTGACTTGAACTCGATTCACTTGATACTGTCACTGCTTCGAACTCTTTTATACATGTATACATGTATGTGCATATATGTATATATGTTATTTGAAGTGGTAGCCTATTTGGGATGTGTTCTTCTGAAGTGATTTTCAGTCAGGTTTGTAATTTTATATTCCAGTATGCCTGGATCTGTAGCTTCGTTCTTTGACTTGTTTCATATAGTAGATGCTCTATTTCCTATTCACTTGTATCAGCTTTTGGTTGAGCTTGAGTCTTGTTTAATTCATAGAGGCACTGTGCATTGTTGCCAGTTGCTTCTCTCTGTTCACTTGAGCTGCTGCACTGTGCATCTGCACCTATATACTTTATCATTCTTGTTGCCACCGCAAGTTTCAATATGCTTGTGCACTTTGATTCAGCTTATTTTGCTGGTGCACTTGTTGCGCCTGCATCTTTGTTGCTTGAGTTGTTTTGCTTGAACTTTGTTTTCTGGTGAATTGTTGTGTGTGCATTTGCATGTTCATGTGTATCATTGTGTACCGCTGTTGTGCTGGCACCCTGCTCTGTTACACCATCTTGCTCTGTGCATCCTATTGCATATGTACACTTGATGATGTTGCCACTTCATATCAGTGTGCATGCTGGTGTATTCATGTCCGCACGTATATTTGGTTTGAACTGAAATAATCCACTTGCATTGAGCCCGAACTTTTTTGGGCTTGACCTCGCATTTGTCTCTGTAATTTTAATCGACACTTGGCCTTATGATATTCACGGCGACGCTTGTGAATATTTATTGGGTACATCATCACTATAGTGGCAGGGCAGTGCACGCAAGCGTGAACTGCAGCCACACGGTATGGCGTGTATGATATTCTTTTTGTTTTGACTTATGGATCTTTTTGCGTATTCCATATTCCGTAGTGGCGAGGCAGTGCACGCGTGCGTGTACTGCAGCCCTACTTGAATTAATATTTTAATGGATATTTCAATGGTTTGAACTGTTCGTTCATTTCAATTCGATATTCTGAATTGCATTCTGATTTGGTTTAATTACTGTCGTCTATTCATTATTTAATTATTATTGCTTCTGTGCACTAATAACTGAGTTTGAATTAGACTGACCCGAGTATTATTTTCTTTTGAATTTAATACTCGGGTCAGACCGAGTATTTCAGGTTGTAGATATTCTGCTTTGGGTTGCTGCTAGAGCTATGAAGTTCTTTCATATCTTTTGGAGTAGTCGTCGTTATTTGTAGTAGTCTGTAAAATTGTATATGAAGATATGTGTTCATGTATATTAAATACGTTAATGTACTTGTATATGTAACTTCCTGAGTCGACTGTTGTAGTTGTATCACATGTACCGTGTCAAATGTATTGTAACTGACATCAGTTATTGTATATATGAGAATTTCTGTTTTATCTGTGTTCCGCATTTATATTTATCTGTGTTATTATTTTATATTTAATGTTCTAAACTATTATGAACCATCGTAGTTCGTTTTATACTGGAATTGGGGTATTTCGATGGGAGAAAATAAACCAGAGATGAAAAATGAAAGAATATATATATCACTCCTATCGAGATAACCAATACTAGTGTAAGGCCAACTATTGATGGCCGCTCCTCAACAGCCTTATTCTCCGTGCTAGTTGACAGCACTACACCGTAGTGTTCTTGGCTAGCGTGGGTATAGAGGTGGGGCGTCACAGCTTGGTATCAGAGCCTGGGGTTTAGAACAAATATAAAACATAACTTAGATAGTACATGTGTTACAACTATTTGTCGATGTTTTATTTCACATCTTTGTCTTAAGATCATCTTTGATTGTTAGGAATGAATTCCTAACGCTTATTCGTGAGCATTGCTGCTATTCTCTATCGCACTTGCTCACTTGAGTTTACACTTCTAAGTATCAGTGTATATATGCTCTACCAAGTTGCATATTGCTGCAACTAGTACCCACTTCGATTTGAACTCGCATTGTTTATTCGAACTGCTATATATATGCATTCTTATCTCTGATTCGTGTACTTAATGCAGTTTCCATACAATTGGGTTTTGGGTATCAATCTTTGAGACAAATTGCATTCCAATTGTCGACTCTGTCTGTTTATCCATGGTTTGTTGGTTTTCATGTGCCTCTCTCTGATAGTTTTAAAAATTTCTTTGGTATAAAAGAAATTGTCTTGGTCTTTGCCTTGTCGATATCGACGTTGACTTGACCTTTACTTTTGCTAAAGTCATTCAAGCATTTATACTCGTTCTGCTTTGTTTTTCCAATTGTTGATCGGTTCTTCTTTTCCGGTTAGTTGTTATCACCTTTGTCGACTTTGATAACTTCTATTTCAGGAATTTTGGGTATTCCTACTTTGATGGATTTGGAATCGAATTCTTTATATTTTATTCACGTCTTCGAATGTGAATCTTAGTGAATTGATTTGGTTTTCGAATTTAATCGATTCTTGATTATTTCCCGATTTGTTGCTATCATTTATTAGCAACTTTGATGACCTTTTCTTCGGGATTTTTGTGAACATACCTTTCAATGAATTCGGTATCGATTTCTTTGGATTCTATTCACGTCTTCGTATGTGAATTCTTGTGATTGATTGTTTCTACAATCATTTTTGTGATTTGTCACTTTAAAAATATAAAGGTTTCAATACTGGTAGTAAATATCAAAAACTCTTTTATCAAAATGTTTTCAACTCTATTTTCAATACCAAACTCGTTTTTGAAACTGTTTTCCAATCTATTAGTATATACAAATCTTTATTTCACTCGTATGAGAAATCTAATTAAACGGCTTAGTAAAACAAGTGGTATGAAACGCTTGCGTTTACTTCGTCGGTTAATTGTTGGACTTGTTCGATTGAACCTCTAGTGACAAATTTTATTAGTGAAGATTTACAGTTTGTTCGTAAATATTTAAGTTAAGTAAGTGGTTATGGGACATGATGCTAAACTTTTACATTTACTGACTTAGTGTAATTGACACTTCTCGTTGATCATGACGATCATTTTTACGGTTAGACTAGGCCTCATCGGTGTGATTTCGTCTCACACATATCTCTTGGGCTTTGAGGATTGTCTAGACACCACTTGTGTGATTTCATTCACACATACTTTTCTTTTGATTGTGAGGTTAGACTAGACACCACTTGTGTGATTCCACTCACACATACCTCTTTTGATTTTTTTGGTTAGTCTGGACCTCAATCTGTGTGATTTCGACTCACACATGTGGGGTAGCGCCCCACGGTCTTCGGGCCATTCGTGTGTCAAAATTAATGGCTTGCAACCATGAGATAGCGTCTCGTTATGCGTTGCACGTGTTGATGATTTTTCATGCTCGCGGGTAGGTGAGATTCCGTGCTCCCGTTCTCGCTTTGCGTTGCACGTGTTGATGATTTTTCATGCTCGCGTGTAGGTGAGATTCCGTGCTCCCGTTCTCGCTTTGCGTTGCCCGTGTTGGTGATTTTCATGCTCACGTGTAGGTGAGATTCCGTGCTCCCGTTCTCGCTTTGCGTTGCACGTGTTGATGATTTTTCATGCTCGCGGGTAGGTGAGATTCCGTGCTCCCGTTCTCGCTTAGCGTTACACGTGTTGATGATTTTTCATGCTCGCGTGTAGGTGAGATTCCGTGCTCCCGTTCTCGCTTTGCGTTGCCCGTGTTGGTGATTTTCATGCTCACGTGTAGGTGAGATTCTGTGCTCCCGTTCTCGCTTTGCATTGCACGTGTTGGTGAGTTTTCATGCTCGCATGTAGGTGAGTTTTCGTGCTCCCGTTCTCGTTATGCGTTACATGTGTTGATGAATTTTCATGCTCGCGTGTTGGTGAGTTTCCATACTCTCCTTTGAGTTTTCATACTCTGTTCGAGTTTTCATACTCCGTTCGAGTTTTCATACTCCGTTTGAGTTTTCATACTCTGTTCGAGTTTTCATACTCCGTTTGAGTTTTCATACTCTGTTCGAGTTTCCATACTCCGTTCGAGTTTTCATACTCCGTTCGAGTTTTCATACTCCGTTTGAGTTTTCATACTCTGTTCGAGTTTTCATACTCTGTTCGAGTTTTCATACTCCGTTTGAGTTTTCATACTCCGTTTGAGTTTCCATACTCTCCTTCGAGTTTTCATACTCCGTTCGAGTTTTCATACTCGCGTTCGAGTTTTCATACTCCGGTTCGAGTTTTCATACTCGCGTTCGAGTTTTCATACTCCGGTTCGAGTTTTCATACTCGCGTTCGAGTTCTCATACTCTTAGCTTGTGTTTTCTGGATTTCTTGTGAGGATTTCTAGAATTTGTGCTTCACCAATTTTCGTGATTTCTATTGATAAGTTTTATCAATTCTTGTGCATTGGTGAATTCGTGTGTTATTGACTTGTTATGAATACAAGTTTAGGGTATGATACCCCTTTCTATCTTTGAGAAGATTCTTGTGACCTTTTTGATGAACGAAAATTCATTGGCATTATATTTTGATGCCAATTATTTCGATGAAATTTTGACGTATGTCGAAGTTGCTACTGACATTGCTATTTTAATCACGTGTTTTAAAAATTTGTTATTCTTCAAAATATTTCAAAATATAAATCAAAATTGTTTTCAAAATCTTTACGATTTGCGCTTTCAAAAGAATGAGGAAGCGAATTAAACGTTTCAGAAAAATCGAGGACTATGACCCCTTTCTTTTACTGATTCGCTTAATTCCGGACTTGTCCGTTTGAGAACGTAAAATGTTATTTATTTAAAATACACAATTTAACACTTTCAAGGAAACGATGAAGTGAATTAAACGATTTAGTAAAACTCGTGGTTATGAGTCATGTGCGTTTGCTATTTCGGTTAATTTCGGACTCGTTAATTGAAAAATTTGTAATTTGAAATTTGATTACCGTTGTGGTAATTTCTGATTATCGTTTTGATAATTGGATGTTTATGATTTCTGATTTCTGATTTATCGTTTTTGATAATCAGATATTTATTGTTTCTGATTATCGCTTGTGATAATCAGATATTTGAGATCTAATTATCGTTTGTGATAATTAGATATTTGTGATTTGATTATCAATTGTGATAATTAAATAATCGTTGATTCGTGATTTCTGATTTATCGTTTTTGATAATCAGATATTTATTGTTTCTAATTATCTATTGATAATTAGATATTTGAGATTTAATTGTCGTTTGTGATAATTAAATATTTGTGATTTAAGATTGATTTTCGATTTTTATAATCGAATACTTGTTGATTTGATTATCGTTTTTGATAATCGAATATTTGTGATTTGAGATCTCTGAATTATCTATTGATAATTAGATTTTGTTGATAATTTGTGAATTTCCTTTATGAAATTAAAAGATTTCTTTGGCGTTTATATTGTACTACGCCAGTGTACCGGCTCAATTTTCTGCTATTCATGACGTTTTCCACGTCTTCCAATTACGGAAATGCCTTTGGGATTTCCGATCTTTATTCTTGAGCCCGGTATTATTGAAGAAATTGAAGTTTCACTAGATTTGACTTTGAGCAAACACGTTCTGGCTTGCTCCTTCATGCTCTTTATGGTGAACTTCATATTTCGAATTTCTTCATCTTGTGATGATATGCTCTTTTGGTTGTTACCTTTGTCCATATATTCCTTAAGATTGCGAGGACGCAATTTCTTTAAGGAGGGGAGTCTGTAACAACCCGGTATTTGCATCGATTAATAATCGACATTTAGACGATTACTATTGTTGCAAATTCCTATTTGAAGTTATTTAATTTGAATTAAAATTAAAATTATAATTTGTTTAAGAATTTTAACGGGCTTTAAAAATTCATTTTGGCCCGTTCCTTTTGGGTCGCAACAATCATATAACCCGATCCCCCTTTATCCATTTTTTTTCATTCGTTCACCAACCCTAAACAAAATCACGAAATTAATCCCGCCCCATTTTATTATTTTCAAGCCCTAGGTTAAAAAATCGAACGAAAGAAGATTAATGGCGGCTTCATCTCGTTGTTCGCTCGTCTTCCCTCGATTGCTCTGGCATAGCGCGTCTCTGTGATGCCTCAATTCGTCGACAAGGTGAGACTTTCTCACATCTAATTCACTCAAAATATGAGATTTCGTTCGTTTTTGTTTTCGTGGTCATCTTTGTTTCGATATTGGGTTATTGACTGTGTAAATTCGTATATGTGAGTGATTTTCATTCGCGCCCTCTAATTCAATCTTAAGTATTTCGTGCATGATTTAGATGATTTCGGGTGTGTGTTCTTTGGCCTGAGATTATTGATTTGTTCATACTTATAATTTGTGATGGTTTTGGCCTGACATGGTTGACTTGTTTATTAATTGCTTTGGCCTGAATTTATGGATTCATTCAACTTATGGTTTCAGCCTGATATTGTGGACTTGTTCAACATTCTGAATCATCATTCTGAGCTTCACCTGTACATTTAATTATTTCTGAAATTTCAATCCTAACTGGTTTTGAAAATAATGCTTTGTTGTCCTATGTATTTGAATATCCCAATGCCACCAGAGAATACTTTATACAGCATCACATATTCATTCACTACTACACTTTTGAGCAAACATCACTATGAAATTCCACTGCTATTAACTCACTTCAAGTCCATTGCTTTCACATTTGTCAAACAACTGCCCACTGCTATTATGTGCATTTGTGTTTGGTTTCATCTTGAACCGGGTACTTGCTGCATTTTCAAACTATTGCAGTATATATGAGCTGCTTCATGCTTTATTGTGACCTTCATGTATGTGCACTGGCTGTGCATACGTGGTCACTTGCACTTTAAAAACTGATCTGGTTATGCATGTCTTGTGTGTTTGAGTATTTTTCTTGGTCCAACAATGGCAGCACTTTGTTTTACTTTGGCACTTTTATATTGCATTTTCATGACTCTGGTCTGGTGTGCATTTCTGTTTTTTTTGCACCTCTGCACATTTTGTAGTCCCGACTTGCTGTTGCACTTTTATATAGCTATGTATGCATATGTTCTTGAGCCAGTTTCATTGTGGTTGTGTTATCACCATGTTGGTTTGACTTGAACTCGATTCACTTGATACTGTCACTGCTTCGAACTCTTTTATACATGTATACATGTATGTGCATATATGTATATATGTTATTTGAAGTGGTAGCCTATTTGGGATGTGTTCTTCTGAAGTGATTTTCAGTCAGGTTTGTAATTTTATATTCCAGTGTGCCTGGATCTGTAGCTTCGTTCTTTGACTTGTTTCATATAGTAGATGCTCTATTTCCTATTCACTTGTATCAGCTTTTGGTTGAGCTTGAGTCTTGTTTAATTCATAGAGGCACTGTGCATTGTTGCCAGTTGCTTCTCTCTGTTCACTTGAGCTGCTGCACTGTGCATCTGCACCTATATACTTTATCATTCTTGTTGCCACCGCAAGTTTCAATATGCTTGTGCACTTTGATTCAGCTTTTTTGCTGGTGCACTTGTTGCGCCTGCATCTTTGTTGCTTGAGTTGTTTTGCTTGAACTTTGTTTTCTGGTGAATTGTTGTGTGTGCATTTGCATGTTCATGTGTATCATTGTGTACCGCTGTTGTGCTGGCACCCTTCTCTGTTACACCATCTTGCTCTGTGCATCCTATTGCATATGTACACTTGATGATGTTGCCACTTCATATCAGTGTGCATGCTGGTGTATTCATGTCCGCACGTATATTTGGTTTGAACTGAAATAATCCACTTGCATTGAGCCCGAACTTTTTTGGGCTTGACCTCGCATTTGTCTCTGCAATTTTAATCGACACTTGGCCTTATGATATTCACGGCGACGCTTGTGAATATTTATTGGGTACATCATCACTATAGTGGCAGGGCAGTGCACGCAAGCGTGAACTGCAGCCACACGGTATGGCGTGTATGATATTCTTTTTGTTTTGACTTATGGATCTTTTTGCGTATTCCATATTCCGTAGTGGCGAGGCAGTGCACGCGTGCGTGTACTGCAGCCCTACTTGAATTAATATTTTAATGGATATTTCAATGGTTTGAACTGTTCGTTCATTTCAATTCGATATTCTGAATTGCATTCTGATTTGGTTTAATTACTGTCGTCTATTCATTATTTAATTATTATTGCTTCTGTGCACTAATAACTGAGTTTGAATTAGACTGACCCGAGTATTATTTTCTTTTGAATTTAATACTCGGGTCAGACCGAGTATTTCAGGTTGTAGATATTCTGCTTTGGGTTGCTGCTAGAGCTATGAAGTTCTTTCATATCTTTTGGAGTAGTCGTCGTTATTTGTAGTAGTCTGTAAAATTGTATATGAAGATATGTGTTCATGTATATTAAATACGTTAATGTACTTGTATATGTAACTTCCTGAGTCGACTGTTGTAGTTGTATCACATGTACCGTGTCAAATGTATTGTAACTGACATCAGTTATTGTATATATGGGAATTTCTGTTTTATCTGTGTTCCGCATTTATATTTATCTGTGTTATTATTTTATATTTAATGTTCTAAACTATTATGAACCATCGTAGTTCGTTTTATACTGGAATTGGGGTATTTCGATGGGAGAAAATAAACCAGAGATGAAAAATGAAAGAATATATATATCACTCCTATCGAGATAACCAATACTAGTGTAAGGCCAACTATTGATGGCCGCTCCTCAACAGCCTTATTCTCCGTGCTAGTTGACAGCACTACACCGTAGTGTTCTTGGCTAGCGTGGGTATAGAGGTGGGGCGTCACTTAGGTCCAAACAAATCCATATGAACTAGTTCAAGAACTCTAGAGGTGCTTACATTGTTCTTGGCATGAAACGATGATTTTTTAAGTTTTTTTCCCATAGTACATGCTTTACATGAAATTTCTATTTCAAAATCACATGATGTCAAACCTCTTACCAGATCTTTTCTTTTCAATTGGTTTAACAGATTCATGCTAACATGCCCTATTCGTCAATGCGATCAATTTACTTCTACATCCTTAGCTACCAAACATTTTGAAAGAGTGAGATCATCAAAATATAGTGAATATATATTACCTTTCTCTTACCTGAAAATAAGATTTCTTTTGGTGATTGGTCAAAAATTTTTCACAAGTCAAAATTGAAAACAACATTCTTTCGTTTATCACATAACTAACTATCAAAAACAACATTCTTTCCTTTATCACATAACTGACTAATTGAGATCAGATTATGGTGTAGGTTTTCAACATATAATACGTCGTTTAAGGTAAACTTACCATTACTTGTTTTACCTTTACCAATAATCTTGCATTGCTCGTTGTTGCCCATAGTGACTCTCGCACCTTTGTGTTTTTCTAAACTAAGAAACTTTGACTTGTCGCCTGTTATGCGCCTGTAGCAACCGAAATCTAGATACCATTCTTGTTGTTCCTTAGCCTGCCAACACACCTCATTTGGTTCTTCACTTTCACTATCATTTGTTTCTCCTGAGAAACATTGATTATATTCATTAAGTCCTTCAAGACAAGATTGGAAGGTTCCTTTATGAACTGCTTCAAGTGTGTACCAGATTTCCTAAGCAGTTAAACGATGTGAGACATAATTAAATTCAATTTGGTCTAAAGAACAACTAATAGTATTCATAGCCTTGATATTAGCCATTAGCAGTTTAATCTTAGAATTTATCCATTGATTCATAGATTTTTCTATTTCTTGATTATCTATCATAATTGTTGGTGTCCTATAACCCGTTTAAACAATATTCCAAGCATCAATGGTTTTCAGAAAAGTTTTCATTCTATTTTTCCAGTAAGCATATTCACCATTGATCATTTGTGATCTAACTATAGATCGACCCTCAGCAAAAGCTTTATTAAAAGAAGCCATTTTTTTAACAATTCAAATTTTTAAAACAAAATTTGGTTTTTGAAAAATCAAAATTTTAAAACAAAAATTGAATTTAGCTCCTAGCTTTGATACAACATGTAGGGTTGATTTCACCCTAGAGGGGGATGAATATGGTGATACTAATAATTATAAAAATTTAAGCGGAAGTATATAAAATAATTGCAACACAGATATAGCTGAATAATAGCAACACATATAATAGCAGTAAAAGCAGAAAATAGAACACATAGATTTACCGAGCTTCGTCAAAAACCTGCATACGTGCTGCTCCTAAGATTTCTACTAGAAATTAAGTAGTCAGACGCTTACACACGTAAACTCACGACACCCGCTGCCGACTAACCTAACTCTACGCTCAAAACCATGCCACAACTCGGCCACTGAGTTACAAATTCTCGAATTACACCACCATAGTTCGTCCCTAGTCACATGAATAGAAATTAAAAAAGTTTAAAGTAAAATAAAAACAATTTAAAAATAACACAAAACCCTAATTTTTAAACTATAGCCTAAAATAGAGAAAAAACCGGATTAAATGAAAATTAAAAAGGAAACCCCCTTTTCTTTGTTTCTTTGGCCCGTTCCTTTTCTATTGTTTGTGATTATGGTTGCTTCATTCTTCTTTTCCTTTGCTCGAAAATTAGGGCTTTTGATAAATTGAAGATGCCGACTTTGTTGATGATCAAGTGGATGTTCTCATGATTGCTTAAACTATTAATTATTTCTTCACTTTGCACACAGCCGCTCCAATTTGATCGAGTTTGATTAAATGGTATGTGATTTATTCTTTTGTTTTACTGGTTAGCTTGCTTGAACTCGATGATCTTGTAGCCGATAATGATTGGGTTATATAGGATTTGAATTCCTATTATTTTGTTCGATCGAATTTTCAAATTCGTTTGATAATTTTTGAGCTCGGTCATTCGATTATGCTTGAATGCTTGTGATTTATTTATACTAGTTCAATTCATATTTTTCGTGATTACTTGATCATCACAGCTTTAATTTTGAACTGTTCGATTTCTTGACCACCACGGCTTTGAACTGTTTTGGAATTTAATTCTATTGACCTGTTCGACTTATACCCTACTGTTCCATGACTTGATAAATTCAAATTGAATTTGTCCTTAACTATGGTTCCTTTCTTTATGCTTGTTGACTTCGGCTACTTTGCTTATGTGATGATATTTAAGACACCTCTGTCTTTCTTTGAAACTACTACTTGACTTGATTCTAATTTTTTATGGCTTCAATTATGATGTTTGAATTTGCTGGCTGCACTTTGGTTCATTGACGTATCCACTTTGTTTCACCGTTGGTCTGCACTGCTTAATTTGAAGTCTGATCTTGGCCGTTTGATTTATGCATAGCATATATATGTGTGCATACATTTTGTAGCTGAAGTTTGGTTGATTGCACTGTCCACTTTATTAAAAACCGTTGAATGTTCTGTAGTATTTTCGACCTGATGCTTGATCAGTGTAGTTGTATATACATATGTCCATGTGTTTGCATTTACTTTACTTGAGTTTGCACTGTTTTGAGAGCCTGGACTATTTTTTTGGTTTGGCACTTGCATTTGAGTTGTATTGTGCTTGTGCCTGGTCAGGCTAAGTTTAGAACTTCTTTCTTGTATCTGGTCTGTTTGCCTCCATACCTTCATGAGTCTGTTCATTTTAACTAAACTGGTTTGTGGTCTCTGTTGCAAGCCACCATGTATACACATGCATATGCATGTGTGTGTATATGTTATTGAGACTTTTCCATGAACTAGTTGCCTTTGATTATTACTTAAAAGTAAGCTCTGAATATTTGTCTTGAGTTATTTGTGTGCTTCATGGTTGATTTGGGTCTGCTTGGATGTTGAACTTGATCATTTCATGTTGTACATGTTGCTAAGTCTGGTTCGGTGGTCTTGTTCCACTTGCTGTTCATTGGTCTTTGCTGTTGAGGCTTGTTTGAGTCATTAAAAACTTGACCCATTGATTTTTATTGCATGCACCTGAGTTGAATCCAGCTTAAAGCTAGGGTTTGACTTTGTGCTTATGTCGTGACTTTATTTTTATTACACTTGAGTTGAACCCGGATTTTGATTGGGTTTGACCTTGTGCTCACCTCTCCCTGCAATTTTATCAAGTGTATATTGGTGTGCACGGTCTTGTGGCATGTACATTAATATACTGTGCATGTCACAAGTTGTTCGTGTAGATGAATTCAAAAATAAATGATGATGAATAACCTAAATAACCGAGGCAAATAATATTTTCAAAACATATACTTTATTCTTCACTGCAAAATATTTTCTTTTCTTGCAGATTGCTCAGATGCTGGATTTAATCTAGAATAGAGTTGAAGATCAAATACGAGTGAATGAGTGAAATGTAGTGAGGTGCAAATATATGTAGAGGATAAACATGTGATGCGACTGAAATTGTAATATAATTGAATTTGTATATATCCAGTGAGAGCTTAATTTTGTACTATTCAAAATTGTAATAAAATATTTGTTTGAATTTAAATTTTGTATTATTTATTTTATTCAACAAATATTTAATTAATTATGTGAAAAATAAAATAGTACAATAACAAATACATTTAAATGAATGTATATATGTAACGACCTGCTATTTTAGACCATTCAAATCGACAATAAAACCATACATGTCCGACTTGAATAATTCAAAATACCGAATTGTTAATAAAATTTGGCAAAACTTAAAATATACAGTAAATAAATCAATCATAGATCACTTACACAGAGTAATACAATGCAGCAGAATAGATAAAGAATAGTAGTTCATGAAGCTACTATATACCTCAGCGTTAGAAATAAAATACAACCGAATAGTTCAAATGCCATGAAGTCTCCAATGTAACAGATGGCTTCTCTGAACAAATCAACTGGATGACTGAAGGGATAGATAGCTGGATCTTCAAGCAAAGCTCCAACTTCGAAGATGAGTCTCAAATGCTGTATCTCTCAGTCTGACCCGAGCGTAAAGCAAAACACAAAACACTCGAGTCAGGATTAACATTCTTATATCTATAAATCTAACTCAAGTGAAATATCAACTGAAATATAATTAACTTAGAGGATGTTTGGGATAACCATCCTCTAAGGGTCCATGGAACTATCTAAAAGATAGAAATATACACTATAACACCGTAGTCTTTTCAACCTAATTTATACTTCAAAACAAAATATCGTTTTCACTTCAAATATCTCTATACTTCCCAAATAGTATTTTTATATATTAAATAATTTGTACAGTAAAGAAATTTCAATTCCCTCAACTTGACAAATCGTTTAACATCAACCTGACCACCCCATTTAAATCTATTTCAATCTCAATTTATTAATTTAAATTCAACTCAATTTCTAAAATAACCACTTCAATTTTATCGATTTCAAATTCGGATTTGAAATCACAAAATACCCTTTATGTTCAATATATTTCAAAACTTTAAGTATTCAACGTTTCAACTAACTTTTTAATCAATTTAGTTTCTAAATACTAAATTCAACTATACTGATTTCAAATACATATCCGAATCTCAAAATAAACCATTTAAATCCCAATATAGTTCAAAGCTTTAATATTTAATTAAATGTTCAATTTAATAGTTCCATATAGATCTCGATTTAACCTCATTATTATCTAGTCTTAAATAATCCCTCATTAGATACAATATCATTTAAGTAACCTTAAATTACATTTTACTCAATATTTTCTTTAATTTATTTAAACGTGAAATATTCATTAAATCGCTTAAATAAAAATCCAGTTACAAAATCATACCCTTAAATTTCCCATTCAAAAATTTCAAATTGATTTAATTGAATAAATCCTTATTTAAATACCATTTAGATAAACCCACATTTATCTCCCAATCTTAGTAAATTGCAGAATACTTTTGGAATAAAATTTATATAAATATTTAGCATAATTTATGTATTAAATCAAATTTTTACTAAATTAAATATTGTTAAATCTATATATCATTAACCTTTATATATAAAAAAATTTAAGGATTAACATTTAATAAGACCATGTAACATCCCGCCTTTTCGCACACTTTAAACCGACACACGTGCTAATTAAAAGCATACGCAAGGGCGGATTGTTATGAGGTAAATAAGAAAAACAGAGAAGAAATAAAACAAAATAGAATCTCACAGCGGAAGGATAAAATATAATAATAAATATACAGTTCATAAACGGTTACAAAACAGTTAATTCTTCTTTATACAATAAATATCAGAGTTACACATACCAATACAAACAATGCAGCGGAATAGAAAGAGTGTGGTGCAATACTATAAATAATAATAATACGGATTCTTCGTCTTCGTCCTCCAAAGCTAAAGTCTTCGATCCTGAAACGCTCGGACTGACCCGAGCGAATTTGAAAAGACAAAAACACTCGAGTCAGAACTAAAAGATCTTATGTGAGTTAAATTAATAGAAATAAATATGAGTACAGTAACTCAAGAGATGCTCGGGATTTACATCTCCTAAGGATCCGTTAAACTATTTACTATGTAGTATATTGCGCTATTATAATAGTGTCTATTTGTAAAATAAACTTACTTTTAAATAGCGTTAAGGCTTTACATTTTCCACCTTAACACGTAAAATGCCAATAGTCTATACAGTACCGTAATACCTCCTGATCGGGAGGCTACCAGAGGATACTCCATAGGTACGACACAAGTAGAAACTCGTAGTAAAGGCTCGGTATGGTAGGTGACACGGCACAACTAGGCAATGCCAGGGTAGATATACCAATTGCTATCCAGGCTGGTGGAAACGCGTAGCCGCAGTTACCGCCCACCTCGGACTAACTCCCCAAAATCAAAATATAGAAGTGGCCACTGAATCAATCCAAGTCAAAGTATAATATCGAAGAGGAGGGTCCGATCAGAGGAATGACCTCATTGGCCTGAGAATCGCTCCTGTTTTAGCCACCTTATGCCAACTCACGGGAGTCGGGTCCACGTGTTTACCTTACAGGAAACGTCGCCACCACCTACTTCATTCTAGAATCTCCACCGCGTACACGGTTAGTCAAAGTGGTTTTCGGTATCGACAGAGAGTATGTCCATATCCGATCCCGGTCTCTTTGCCAACCCATCGTTATTATAACACCGCGGTCATTTAAAAATAGGTTATACTTTAAAAATCAGAATAAACATTCCATTTCATAACCATGAATACGATATCATTTCAAAACCCAAAACCATATTTTATCACTTATCCCAAATATAATT
Organism: Allium cepa; assembly: GCA_030765085.1. Lineage (NCBI taxonomy): Eukaryota > Viridiplantae > Streptophyta > Magnoliopsida > Asparagales > Amaryllidaceae > Allium > Allium cepa. The sequence goes on from CM060934.1 coordinate 324,521,612, forward strand.
CTTTTCCAAAATCATAATGCTTTAACTTCATAACGTCTGAAAATCAAATATTTTCAAAGCATAATATTTTGAAAATCATAATTTAAAACCATAACTTCTAAAAAAAACTTGAATGGTTTGGACATTCAACGGTATAGGAATTAAATGGTTTAACTTAAATGTTACTTTGTAAAGAAAATAGTTCTCATGGCTTTACAAATACATTTCTTTATTAAAGTCTAAACCAAAATTTATATTATCTCTCTCAAGTTCCAAAACCACTTCAATTTATTCATATATACGTATATCCATTTTGAGTAACAATATTTCAAACTAAAATTGGATTTTATTCTTTCAACAGATCAATTGTTCTATTAATTAGTCTTGAATATTCACATAAAATCCATAAATAATAAGACTTCAATTTCTAGTAATAATATATATATATTTTTCCCAATTCAAATTATACTAGAATATTCATTTCAATTTATTTCGGGAAAAATCCAATTATAAATATCATATCTTAAAATTTCCAAACTTAACATTTAAACATATGATATAAATTATTAAACTCCATTTTCTTAATTTTCTTCCATTTTTAATAAAGATTTTTATACACCTTTTAATTTCAAAATTTTCAACTTCATATGTATATATATATGGAAGAAAAATATTTATACAATATAAAATTTAAGATTATTATAAACCGTATTCCATCCAAACCATAGAAATCACATTAAAATAGTTATATATAGACCGCGGTGCCTGTATATAATTTTCTATCATATGGTTAAGTGATACGGATATTTATCATTTCAATCCGCAATTTAAAAGATATAAAATTTTGCGGTTGTATATCATTTCAAACCGCAATCCCGAATGAAAGGAAATATGCATGATAATTTGCAATTTAATGATATACAATAAAACATCCATCAACATCACCCATCATCCAATCACAATCATCAAGCAATATCAATCAATAGCAATTTATATTTGATAATATATAACAGGTAATAACTGGCAATTTTATTCAGATTAAATTTAACAACTATTAATCTACAGTCTATATTCAGTAATAAATTATATAACTGTTAACTAGCAGTTCATATACAAACAAATAAATTTTAACTGTAAATTTATACGCAATAAATTAATTAAATTAACAGTTAAATTAAATAAATGCAATTCAACAGATATGAATAAAATAAACATGCCAAATACTCATAAATAAATTTCTATTCATTTCTAAAATTAATTTAAACAAACATAAAAGCTTCTAGTAGTTGTGAGTGGGTTAAAACACTCACCTTTTGAATTTAAATCGAATTTAAATTCGATTTAAACCCAAAAATTCGCCCTTCTCGGAATTCGTCCAAACCAGCGTCAAAACATCAGAAATTCCGATACGATCCCAGCAAAACAAACCGCGCGTGAATCCGAGCTCGTATGCAAAAGTTATGAAAATTTGAAAAATGGAAAATTCTGGTCCTGGGTCGACTTCGGGTTCGACTTCGGTGCGCCGCCTCAATTCCCCGGTGCCTGCTTGGAGTTTTCGCCAAAACGACCCGGAGCGACCCGAGTCATTTTCTTCCTGACTCGAAGTTGCTCTAGGGTTTTCTCCCCTGAAACCCGAAGCGCGACCAGAAGCTGCTGCAGATTCGCATTTTTTTTTTTTTTAATTTGAATTTTTTTTGGAGTTTGGGAATTAGGTTTTTTTTTTCTGCCATTAGAATGAGGAGGTGAGAAGGAGATGTATGTATAGAAAATGAAAATAAGGAGTGGCTAGGGTTTATAACCGTGCTTATATAGGTAGACTAGAGATAGCGTAGATGGATCGGATAAGTGAACGTACGAAACAAACTATGGCCCAAAAAGCTCGCTATGCCTCCGGAACCAAATTTATTAAATCTATATATCCAAATAGATATTTTAAGATATTCTGAACGCGATAGAAAAAGTTTCACGTCCAGATTTGATCGTATGAAGAAGTTATGCTGAAAATAAAATTTCCAAATTGATTTCAAATTGATTTTATTAAAATTGATTTCAAGGCGTTTCACGCCCGTACGATCAAACGACAAGTCCGATCGATACGAAACTTGAAACCCTATAATAATTCACCGATACGGATCCGATGAAACTGGTTTCGTCGAAATCCGAGTCCGTGGCCAAAATGGCCATTTTTAATATTCATTAAATAAATTAAAATTTAGTCAATTAAATCCAATTTCCCATTTCTCTTTGATAATTGATGATTCTTATTATTATAAAATTTTCAATCACCTATACTAATTTAAACAAAATTTAACTTGTCGAATTAAATTTAGAAATCCTCAAATTTCATTAATTTCACCAAAATATATATATATATATATATATATATATATATATTAAATTTGCAAAATTTAATTAAATTTACTTTCCATTATTTATTGTCAATTAGATTGATTTATCATTGGATTCATATTTCAACATGTAAATATCTCCAATTTCATCTGCACTTATATTTACATAGTTTCTAAATATTAAATTTCAAATATTACTTCATTTAACGTTACGTATTTATTATTTATTACTTGCTGCAGTTGATTATCAATTATACTTAATATACTAAATAGATGGTAAATTTTGAATACTTGTTATCATTAACTTTTTATTTTCACTTACAAAATAAATGAAATTATTACATAAACTCCCTTAATTAAGTCAACCATTATCTTATATAACTTAACTGGTAATATATATATCCGATTGCCCTAATTGGTTTATAGTTATCAGCTAAATACATACTAACTTGTAAATAAATTCGTTTAATTGCAAATGGATCTGATCAAATTTAATAGATTGAACAGATGGGTAAGCAAATAATAAATTTTCCTTTTTGTCAAATTCAAACCCATTCCTACTTAATTATCAATTACAATTTATTACGAAACATTGATTTTATGCAGTTACCTTTTATTTGCGTAGTATTACATCAATTCCTATAACCTTGGATTCATTCCCAGTTCACCAAATTCAATTAATTACACTTTACAAATGTGTTTCCAATATATAGGTATTGCCCAAATTAAATTTTATTAGCTAACTCATATAAATAAACAAATGACTTATATCAATGATTAAAATTTTCAATTATCTCACTTTACTCCTAAACTTCTGTTATTGTAAACCTTAAATAATTCCATCAAAATTTAATAAAAATCCCAAACTAAATCACCCATTGCAACATGCCACTGAAATAGGAATTTTATACTAATTGTTATCATACCCATAATTACACGCTTATCACTAAGTCCCACATTTGCATAAATTTATTAAATTGGAATGTTTATTAATGTTTATGCATTTCCAACTTGTACTGATTTTACACAATCGTCATTTACCTTACATTTCATTTCTATTCAATATATATTCATTTTATTCCATTCATTTGGGTACTGCATTGAAATATATTTATTAACTAATACTAACGTTATTATCATTAATTATAATTGGGTTTCCAATTTTTATTCAATACCTTGAACAATAACTTACATATTAATCAAATCCTTCTTCTACTTAATTCAAATTGGATTATATTCCAATTCCTATAACTAGGTCTTAAGTCACCATTTACATAATTAAATTTAGCGTTTATTTCAATCTTCGTTTATAATTTAAAGTTTCTACTAAATTAAATTACAAAACTTATGAACTTTAACAAATTTAATCCACCAAATAAATTTTTCTAATGTTTATATATTTGCAATTCAATTCAGTTATTATTTCATTAATACCATTTTAATCAACTAATTATGACTTATAACCACAAACACAAATTTTCGTTATTTCAATCTATGTCATGTAAACATTTTAAATTATTTACCTTTAATTACAGTTACTAGCTAACCCCTACATTTACTCCATTAAAAATCCTAAGACTTCTATTTCAATTTAAATTAGATTAGAAAACATATCAAATTGACTCATTTAATATCATTGAATTTAACGGGTCGTTACAGACCATATATTTCTTTCCAAAACAATGAATTAAATTTCAAAATATTTATATATATGGACCAACGATGTCTGTATATATTTCTTATCATATGGTCAAGTGTTACGGATATTTATCATTTCAATCCGTACACTAAATGTATACGGGTGGATAGCATTTCAACTCGTAATCCCAATTCAATTAAATGAAAATCGCTTGGGTTTATCATTTCAACCCATAACGATTTTCTCCTATTCTAAAGTCTGTTCGGGTATGTATCATTTCAACCCATAGTGATTTCTATACTAACAGGGAACTTGCAGAGTGATAACAGATATGTAAATATAATAACAACAGGCATATATCATCAAAATAAATATATAAACAATAGGATATGGTGTCATATCCCATAAGTGAATACTTACAGATAATAGCATATATAACAATTTAAATAACTACAGCCTCATATTTCAATTGTCGTCCCAATTGAAATCAAATTTAGTAAATAAAAGAATGTAAATCGTGAGTGATTGCTCACCTTTCGAGGTTAGAGGATATAGACAACGAAGTTGAGTTACGAAATCCAAGCATGAATTACGAAGCAAAGCACGAAGGACATGGGTTTGTCGGACAAGCTGATAAATAGGAGTTGACGAAGTCAAATCAGAACTGGATTGATAAGGATAGATGGTATAATTGAATAGATATACCGTATAAAGTTTATGTATGTTTATATACAAATCATATTCAAATTTTTAAACCCATGTTGATGTAATATATATATTATTTTCTCTTCTTAAAAATCAATATGTTACTTTAAGGAAAATAAATATACAACATAAAATCATCGGTTTAAATTTTTAAACCCGTGATGCAGCTATACAAATAAACGTATAACAAGTAGATTCTATGTTAAATATATTTATGCTTATACTTTATAACCAGACTTATACATAAAGAAACTGTCGATTATAACTTAATATAGTACGCGTGTAAACTCAGGTATTAAAACTGACACACTTACACAACTTAAAGTATATAGACTGACCTGTTACAAATATCCTATAATATAAAACCGATAACTTTATTTAATAACTACAGATCCCTTAACTTATATACAAACCAAACTTATATACGCGTAAATTATAAATTATATACATCAGCTTATGTGTATACTAACTAACATCTTTAAACTAATATATGAATGTACCTAGCTTATAACTTTTATAAACCTTACATATAAATGTACTGTGTTGTGTTTTTTTTTAAACACATTTCAAATAAATCTATGAATATACTCACTTTAAAAATCAATGTTATTACAACATATTTAAAAACGAACCACAGACTAATATAAATTTATATAAAAACTATGACACGTATCATCAATCAAATCTACCTTTAAAAAAAACTGTACCAAATTTATAACTTACTATATGTATACATAACAATTTACAAACTTATTTACTTATGTATGCTAACAGAATATATTAAACCTTTAGAATCGAATGCGAAATTTGAGAAGTATAAAACAACGGATACAAAGCTTGATATATATAACTAATTAATAGGGCACGTGCCTAAATTATTCATGCCGATTTTTATAGGCGAAAGAGGAAGGGTAGGCAAGGTAAAAATATATATGCAGTTATCACTTTATATACTTACCACATAATATCTTCCATTCAAATATACAGAGGCGAAAGAGGGGATAGGAACAACTTCACGGCAAGGATGGAACATTGGCTGGAAGAGCAGCATGCGGGAACGGAGGTGAGGTGATTTTGATGGGTTGAGGGATGAAGGAATTTTTTTTTTATTTCACAAAGAAGTGGGTTGCCTTTTGTAGTAGATAGGAGAGATAAAAGAAGTAAGTATATATCAGTAAAGAGAGGAAACGTAAAGGAAGAAATAAAAGAAATGAATGGATGCGTAAAGAACGTATAGAATTTTATACATTTCAAAATCAACGGTGCAATTAAAGCAATTTTTATTATTTGTCAGGTTATACGTTTTATATTTATTTCTTTCCTAGATCTCAGTTGATATCCGATTATAATATGCAGATTTATTATTATTATCAAACGTTCAAAAAAGTTATCACCCAAAATATAGAAATGGCATATCAACGTCTAGAAGCATAGATTTAGGAAAAAATATTGAAACAATAAATTAAAGGAAATATAAAAAGATAGGTACCAATCAATTATCAAACCCTGAATTCAGGGAATAAAAAGGTGAGCTATTATTTGGTCTTAACCGATAGAAAATTTGAATGGACATGTAAATAAAAGTAATTGATACTGTGAAGTCCCCTGATTTCGGGAGAATTATTTAGCAATTAATTGTTTACCTTGGGTAGCACTTTCAAATTTGAAACTGAAGGAAGAATGAATAAGAAACGGCTAGAGATCAATTAAAGAAGGAGAGGAGTGTGCGAATTTGTATTCCCAAAGAAAAATGGAAAAATATAAAGAGAGGCAGAAGAATAAATTGAAAAGGAACGTTACGCATGATTTCAGAGAAATAAATAAAAGTAACGACTATTGGTATAAAATCAACGCGCAAATTGAATGGTTTAAAGGAAGGAATCAGTGGACTGAAGGAAAGGAAAGGAAAGGTCAGCAATTAATAATTGTGACCCTAAAATTTGGAAAAATATAAAAGCAACGACTATGATTTAGCTGAAAATAATTTATGCCAAGAATGGACAGCACGTTTGAATTTTGAAATGGAAGGAAGGGATAAAGGAGCAGACAGAGGCAAATAAAAGAAATGAACAGAGACAAAAAAACAAAGAAATGTACCATATGAAATAAAGTGTAATGATGAGAATGGTAATGTCTGTCCATTGACATACTTATTAAGGCAATTAAAGTGAAACGAAAGGAACGGTGAAAAATTAGCCCGGAATTCAGGCAGAAATAAAACAAATTTTTATGTACTAGCAACGGTCACCCATTTATTTAGCTGACAAATATTAAGGCAATTGATTTATGCGCGTTTAAAATTTGAAACGCAAAAGAAATCAGATGGTCACGGATCTGGAGGAGGATATTTAGGAATGGTATATGAAGAGATATTGAAATACATTTGTGTCCATAAATAACGTAGATAGTGGACTAATAAATGAAATATCAACGTTTGATACATTGATTCAGCAGAAAAATTAAAGCAAATTTGTTACCATAGTTTGGAGAGCAATAAGGGGGAACGAATATTATTATTAAAAATGAAGGATCTATGATTTAGAATTTTCTTATGTAAAAATATTCAGGCTTAATTTTTTTTTTATCAGCAATATTTAACCGATATAGATTGAAATAGAATTATAAAAAAATAAACTCCCATATAATTAAGTGAAAATTCACTATTTGCTGTATCTTTATAAACGTATTCTAAATATAAAATTTTTATTTCAAAATTCAATTATTTAAAATTTTCTCAAAATTGAATTAAATATGAAAATAAAACCATTCAAAACTATTAAAATATTATGGGTCGTTACACTCTCCCCCACTCAAAACTTTTCGTCCCCGAAAAGGAAGGAGGTAGGAGAATAGAACAACCAGAAATAAAGGTAGATTGAAAGTCAAGGGTAATTTAAAATTTTAAACTATATAAATTTTACTTGAAATATTCATTTGCAATTCAGTTATCTTTAATACTTTAAAATTTTCAAAACTCATTGGAATTTAATATGTTTAACTAACATCTTTATACATATGCGAAAGCTATTTGAAAACAATTATTTGCATCATTAGTTATATTTACAAAGAAGCTATTGAAAACATTAAATCCATAATTCATAAATTTATAAATTTATCTCAAGATACTTTTCAAATATTATCAATAAATTAATAATCATTTTCTTTAAATATGTTTTATTTAATTAATAACTTCAAAGATATTTATACCACTAAAATTTTATATAAAACAATGCAGTATACAAATAAGCAATATTTAAAAGATTTATTCAAAAAGGAAAGGAAGGTAGATTCCGAAAACGGAATATAGATGAAAAATGAAGCTGAGCAGATGAGGTAGATTCAAAAGAATAGAATCGGGCACGAATAATTTATTTCAAACCATAAGAATTTAAATTTCAAATATTTATTCAAAATTTCTTTGTTGGGAAAAATACTTTTATAATAAAATACCTTTATAAATAAAATATTTTTATATCGAAACCAATTTTTCTTTCGAAAATACTTTTATAACTCAATGTTTTAACAAGTTTATCCTCGTTCTTGCAGACTCTGGCCATGCGTTGATCAGGCGCAAAGCTAGAATTCTTCAAGTACTTAGTAGACTTGTTTCAACACCCAGTGAAAATACTTGAAAACCTTTAAAAACAGATATGGAAAGTACAATCCAAACAAAACAACCAAACCAAAACCTTTGTCCGATCATGGTTCACAGATACACAATGGTTACGCCTGGGTCCCCCAGGAAACAATCCATATCCGTAAGCTTTCTCAGCCCTGCGAGTTACGCCATGATGACTAGTAGAGTGCAGGATACACAATGGTTACGCCTGGATCCCCCAGGAAACAATCTGTACCCCCAGGCAAGACTCAGCCAGGCACTTGCGCTACTATTCGCGACCTACACAGATTGCAGGATACACAATGGTTACGCCTGGATCCCCCAGGAAACAATCCGTACCCCTAGGCAAGACTCAGCCAGGCAATTGCGCTATGCATTCGCGAGAGAAAAAAAAAAAACCATGGGTTACGCCACGGTGGGAAACACTCGAGTATTACATCCGGAAAACCGAAAATCAGAGAGAATAATATCGATAGAATGAATCCACGATGTAGCCACAAAGCGGATATCAAGCAGAAGGCACTTTCCATATCTTTACTTCGAAAATATATATCATATAGTACCTTTTCAAATCACTTTCAAATATCATACTTATATAAAGTCCATTATATATAGGATCCCCTTTTTCCCAAATCGAATACTTTCCAAATCAATAGTAGATCAAATCATACTTATATAGACTTCGATTATATAAAATCTCTTTCCAAATTGAGTACCTTTCAAATCAATAGATTTCAAATCAACTTCATACTTATCAAATCAACTTAAGATCCGGGGTTTTGAAATTTCTTTCGAATAAATTTTGGAATATAATAATATTTTGATAAGTACTTTCCGATATAAATATTTATTACAATTCGGAAGAATTGTTTTAAAGAAGATTTTGGAGAAAATAAGTTTTGTACTTTCCTCTCTGTCGCTGGAAAATAATTTCGGTGATAGAGGCCGCATCATCGACTTTCATTTTCGAGTTTCGAAGAGGGAAGGCCACTGTAGTAGTTTTACTGCAGATACATTTTTGGAAAAATATATAAATTTTGAATTGTTTTAAATATTAAGAATATATTTATCTATTGTTTTAAAATAAATTGAAAATTTAACCCGGTATTAAATTCTTAAATTTCCATTAATTAATCGTTTCAAATTATTGTAGTGGAATGAAAGGTAAGTAATTAATAATTGAAACCTCTAATTTAGGTAAGAGATTTAAGGCTAAGTTATAAAGGAAATAAAAAGGAAGTTGAAATTGTAACTTATAAGGAAAAGGTAAAAATTTATTGAAAAATGAATTAATTAAAAGAAATGAGAAAACTTGTATAACTTTCAATTACATTATTTAAAAGCACATATATAACTTACCAAATATTAAAAGTTGAAATGTTAATAAGAAAATGTAATAGATATTATACAAGAAATAAACTTGAGGTAATGAAAGTAATTAATGAAATTCTTTAATAAACAAGGATTTGATGTTGTAACTGTTGTAAACTTAAGTTACAATTGGAATTTTACTATATTTAAATATAATTAAAGGTAAGTATCATAAATAGATGATTATAAACTTAAGTAAATGTTAAAGTTAATTATTTTAATAAACAGAAAGATGAATACTGTAAATAAATAAAGTTAAGCAGTGAATAAATGAACGTAGAATAATAAAAGGAAAATTCTTGATATGAATAAGTGAGAAAAGAAGAAAAAAAGAAGCAAAAAAGAAGAAAAAAAGAAAAGATAAGATAAATCACTATTTTAAAGAAAATAAATCAAACAACAAATAATATGAAATGAAATAAATAAAAATGAATTTGACCTATTTTCTGAAATTGTTGGTTGTTTGATTGGGTTATGGTTGTTTGGGGGCAAGGATACTTTAAAATTTGGATTTTGGTGAATGAATAATCTATTTAGTTTATCTAGGACTGTTGAATAAATGATGCGCTAGTAGTTTATTCTACATTCCGTACAATTTAAACAGTTTTGAACCTGAACAACTATTTGTTTGTTTGATTTAATGGTTGTTTTGTATTTGTTGTGTATGCTATTTGTTGAAATTGATGGTTGTTGTATTGATTTGTTGTTAGTGATTGAAACCACTTAAATATTTCATTTATAAAATTGCTAACCCTTTTAGATTTTATAAGGGAAATGCAGGTTGTGGAAGCAATTGCTATTGCTTTTGGTTCCATAAATTAAGCGTAAATTTGCCCGACAAATTGGTACGTTTCGGATTTCGGTTTATAGCGCTATTTTTTTTATAATTTCCCGGGTTGGGATATTATATTTTGGATAATATATGTAATATAATTGTTATATTTTGATATTATATTTTTTTCCGAGCCTCTCTGTACAAGGAAGACTCTGTCAAAAATTTTCTTAAATTTTTGGACTTAGAAATTATTTTGAAAATGTTTTTCCAAACTTTATTTATTTAAGTATTAAAAGATATAATGATTATAAAATGGGTATATTTTATTTAAAGTAATGAATTTTGTAAATTATTGTTTATAAGTTAATATTTTGAATAAGATGTATTGTTTATTTAATTCTTCCTTCTCCCTTCTTTTTCCTTTTCGGGGACGAAAAATTTTGAGTGGGGGAGAGTGTAACGACCCGTAAATTTCGTTGATTTAATTTGGGTGAATTTATGAGTTTTTGTAATTTAATTTAGTAGAAATGAAAACTTTATAAACTAATATTGAAATCAACGCTAAAATAAAATATATAAAAGGTGACTTAAAACCTATTTGCTAGAAATTTGAATAAATTTCAATGAATGAAATGGGGTAAGAAATATACCTGTATATAAAATTCATTTAAAGGGAATTTATATAATATGTTAATGTAAAGTTAGAAAATATTAGAATAAATGACAATTCCATTCATACTTGTAAGCAGTTATTATAAGTTGTATGTTGTAATGGTTGATTGAATTGGATTTAAAATTTGATGTAAATGAAAAATATAAAGGTTTACAATAACGGAAATTTAGGTAATAAAGTTAGAACAAGTTGATAAATAATAACCAAATAAGGGAATAACATTAATATAAATAAAGTTGGAACAAATTGGATATAGAGAAATAAATGTAAGCATTTAATAAATTAATTAATGTGGATTTCAATAAACGATAATTGGAATAAATTAAGGAATATGTTAGTATACGTTAATTTTTAATAACTTGAAAGGAAATCCAACCAATTCAAGTTAAAAGTTGCACTTAGTTATAAATATAATATAAGAGAACAAATAAATATTGAATAAATTTTGGAATAGTTTGTAATAAATATTAATTGAGTAAAACCAGTGTTATGTAAGTAATTACAATATTGGAGTGTAAATAATGAACCTCTAAAAGTGTAATTAAGAGTTAATGACGATATTTATTGTACGTTACTTATTTTATTAGGTTGTTAAGTTAATTTGTAATCAATTTCAATCAGTTCGCTAAATTATTGCAGTTAACGTGGAACAAATTGATAAGTGAAAAATGTTGAATTCAATAAGATAAGACATTTACATTGTAAATATTGTATAAATTTTGTTGAATATGAAATTCTATAAAATATGTTTGAATTGGTATAAATGAAAAGAAAACAGCGTTTCGTTGAAATTAGTAATGAAATGAACTGGAATTAGATTAATTTAAATGTTTCAATTTGAAGGAAACATAAATTAAATTGTAATCACTGAGTTAACATAAGAACCTGCATTTTTTTGTCAAAATGGAATGAACATTTCAATTAAAATAATTGCCTATTTTGAGGTGTATAAAGAAAAATTTTCATTTTGAATAAGTATAATTTTATATAACGGAAAAATTGAATTTTCGAATAATGTATACAAACGCACTTATTAGTATTCATATTTTAAAAATATATCATAGGGTTCATGGTTGTGTAAATGTTATGGAATCAATTAGAAATTATCTTGTATTAAAAGTTGTACATTAATTATACATGTTTATATTTATTTTTACACTTTATATACGGTTAAAACGTGTAAATTTGGTTGCATTAATATCACAGTTACAGTGATAAAAAATAGCAAAGTAAATAATTTTTATAGTGCATATATATATATATATATATTCATAAATTAATAAAATTGGTTTGAGTAATATAAATAAAAATATAGGTAGATTGGTTTGGTAATTGATTGGTTGATTGTATAATTGATTGATTTTTTTTATCGATTGAGTAATATCATTAATTGATTTTTTAATTGACTGTTTAATTGATTGCGTTAATGGAGGATGCATATATTACCATAAAATGAATGTGTTAATAAAGAATTTAATGATATAAATATGTGCATATTTGGATTTATGGGAATGAATTAACCGAAGTAAGATTCAAAATTTGGACCCCAAAGGTTTTTTTAGTATATAAGTGGCCCTTCATTTGCTTAATATTTATTATCATATTCGCATTCTTTTTTTTTCTTTCGTTCCAAGTCATCTATGTAGGTTCCACTTGTGCATCCATTTGTTAAACTACTCATTCTTATTAATTTATAGTAACCTCGTATGATTGATTTCTAATTAATAACTGCCTCATTCTTTTCATTTGTTTCTTTCTTGTTTGCTCCATTACAAGTAGTTTTCCTGAAGTTTTTTTTTAATGACATCCAAATTACTATTCATGCCACGTTATTAGCATTTAATATTCTTTATTTCTAAAATTCGTTTTGTTTACACATTTTAAGTTCTTGTAGCTTTCTTTTATTGGCAATTCATTCTCCTGAAGCTTCATATTTAAAAACGGAAGATTTATTTTTATCTTCATTTATATACTTATTCCTTTACTTTACCTCTTTCAACACAACCATTTTCTAAGGCTGTTCATATTTTTACTTATATTTCAATTCTTACTTGGTTTATATATACTTTGTTAGCTTTTCATTTATTTCTATCTTCATTCCTGCAGCCTTAATTTATTCTTCAAATCTCCTTGTTATCTCTCATTTTAATTTTTCCTTCCTCTTAAAATATTCTTCTTCTTCAAATTTTATTCTAGTTCAAACATTCTTCTTTCTTTTCAACTTTCTCTATAAATATCCTGCTATAAACCCTAGCCTCCCTAATTCTCATTTGTTCTGTATGTACATCTTAACTCTCTCCTCCTCAATGGCAGACAAACAAATCTTAGATCCAAATAAAAATTCCAAACCAAATCAAAAGCTAAAATTCAAACTCCTCAGAAAAATATGGAAGCAAAACGTGTGAGGGAGAGAGGGAAAGAAAGGGGGATGACGTGGCGCTTGAAGGTGTTCTTTTATTTCTATTCTTTTTTTTTTATGAAATTTCAATCACCATTAATGCGGATAACTTTCTCCTACGAACTCCGTTTCACGCGAGATTTTTTTTTGTTAGGATCATAATAAAATTCCAGATCTTTTGACACTGGTTTGGACGAATTTGGAGACTGTCAATTTTTTTGGGTTTAAATTGAATTTAAATTCATTTTAAATTCAAAAGGTGAGTATTTTAACCCACTCACAATTTCTAAAATTTCTTATGTTTGTTAAATTGATGTATGATGTGTTAAAAAATTTATTTATAGTTGTTTGGCATATATTTCATCATCTTCTCAGTTAAATTGCATTCATTTAATTTACGCGTTATTTAATTCATTTTTGCATTTGAAACTGCCAGTTAATTGTTAATTTATTTATTTTTTGCATTTAAACTGCTATAAAAAATGCTAGTCAAATTTATTTATTTTGCATATAAACTTCCAATTTAACAGTTATTAATTTACTATTGAATATAAACTGTTCGTTGATATCTGTTATTTTTATATGCTATATATTGATGTTGTTTAAATTGATGATGATTGAAATAAATTGGTTGATGATTGATATTGGGTGAATGGATGATGTGTTCTATCTTATATAAACTGCAAGTTATTATGCATTTTCATTTCATTCGGGATTGCGGTTTGAAATGATATACAACCGCATTTTTATTTTTAAATTGCGGATTGAAATGATAAATATCCGTATCACTTGACCATAGGATAGAAAATTATATACAGACACCGCGGTATATATATAAAATTATTTTTGAAATGATTTTTATGGTTTGGATATGATACGGTTTAATAAATATTAAATTTGGATATGATATAAATATATTTTATATATACATATATAGTTAATTGTTGAATTTAAGCTATGCATAAATCTGTCAAATAAAAATGAATAAGTTGAAAAATGAAATTTGATAATTTATATTATATGGTTAAGTACAGGTTTAAGATCTTGTATATATAAATAGAGTTTTAAATGATTCAAATCAATTAAGATTTAAAGATAAAATGGAAATTAATTGGAATTGAGCTTATTTAAAAATTTAACTCCATAATTTGATGTTAACTTATTAAAATTGGAAATTTTAAAGGAATGATAATTATAACTGGATTTAATGAATAATTCAAGTATAAATAAATGGAAGGAAATATTTGGTGTTAATAAATTGGGTTATATTTAAATGGTTATGGATCTATTATGTAAACGTTTCAAAACTAAATAATAGGACAATGAATTGTTGAATAGAAATTCCCAACCTTAGTTTTGAAAGTTATTAAATACTCAAAGTTTGAAAATATTGAAATCGAAGTGTTTTATTCAAACTGAAAGTGAATCTAAAGGTTATGGGTGTAGACTGAATTTAAAGTAAATAAAATTGTAAAGGCGTGGAATTTTTTTTTTTACTTTATAAAGAAATTTTAAATTCAACCGTTTTATTTTATATACTGTTGAATATCCAAACCATTTAAGTTTTGAAAGTTATGGTTTTAAAGCTATGAATTTCGAAGTATTATGTTTTGAAAGTTATAATTCAAATGTTTGGGTTTTAGATATTATAAATTTTAAAACAGTATGATTTTGGAAAAGATATATGTGAAATAAAGATGATATTATACTAATTTGGGTTTATAAATGATATCACATTGATTTGGGTTTTAAAATAGAAATGATATCGTATTTATATGGTTTTGAAATGGATATTTTATTCTGGTTTTAAAGTATAAACTATTTTGAAAAGACCGCGGTGTTATAATAACGTTTGGTTGTTGAAGAGACCGGGATCGGAAGTTGTCATACTCTCTGCCAACTCCGAAAACCACTTTAACAACCGTGTACGCGGTGGAGATTCCAGAATGAAGTAGGATGGTGGCGGCGTTTCCTTTGAGGTAAATACGTGGACCCGACTCCCGTGAGTTGGCATAAGGTGGCTAAAACAGGAGCGATTCTCGGGCCAATGAGGTCATTCCTCTGATCGGACACTCCTCTTCGATACTATACTTTGACTTTGGATTGATTCGGTGGCCACCTTTATTTTTGATTTTGGGGGAGTTTGTTCGAGGTGGGCGGTAGCTGCGCGCTGCGCGTTTCCACCAGCCCGGATGCGTAATTAGTATATCTACCCTGGCATTGCCTAGTTGTGTCATGTCACCTACCATACCGAGCCTTTACTACGAGTTTCTATTTGTGTCGTACCTATGGAGTATCCTCTGGTAGCCTCCTGATCAGGAGGTATTACGGTACTTTATAGACTATTGGCATTATTTGTGTTAAGGGCTATATGGGTAACCCCTTAACGCTATTAAAAGGTAAGTTTATTTTACAATTAGACACTATTATAATAGCGAAATATACTACATAGTAAATAGTTTAACGGATCCTTAAGAGATGTAAACCCCGAGCATCTTTTGAGTTACTGCACTCATATTTATTTCAGTTAATTTAACTTACATAAGATCTTTTAGTTTTGACTCGAGTGTTTTTGTCTTTTCAAATTCGCTCGGGTCTGTCCGAGCGTTTCAGGATCGAAGACTTTAGCTCTTGAGGACGAAGTCGAAGATTTCTATTATTATTATTATTTATTATTGCACTACACTCATGCTGTTCCGCTGCATTATTATTGGTATGTGTAACTCTGATATGTATTATATAAATATAATCAAATGTTTTTGTAAACAGCTTTATAAACTGTATATTTGATTATTATATTTTATCCTTCCGCTGTGAGATTCTGTTTTATTTTGTTTCTTTCTTGTTTTTCTTATTTACCCCATAACAATCCGCCCTTCCGTATGGATTGAATTGACATGTGTCGATTTAAAGCATGCAAAAAGGCGGGACGTTACATTGCCCGTTCAAATCAAGCGGGTGCGCTTGTTGCCGGTTCAAATCAAGTGGGACTACCTTGAGCTTGGAAAGTTAGGAGGATGTATATCTTGTTGCGTTGAAATCAAGATTGTATTCTGGTTCGCTTGCTTCTTGATTAAAGTAGGCGTTGAAAGGAAATCCATACTGATACTGTATAGAACTGGACGTAGGATTGATCAATCTGAACTAGTATGAACTCTTGGTATAATATCTTTTGCTTTATTTTTACTGCATATATATATCTATGACCGCCTGTTAATATATATCTGTGTTTTAACCTTGAAACTGTTAGAAAAGTTCTATATCACTTATAGAATACTATCCACCTCCTTCTCGTGTTATAATAGCCATAAGATCCGTCCACACCAATATAATTTATACAACACTATTTTTCACATTTGGTAGCACAGCATTAGATTTACAAAAGCTCGTTAATTGATTTTTGAAAATTATACACAAATAGTTACGCTGATAGTGCACTTTTTAACACTTTTGTAGAAGGACAATCAACTGTTGGACCCTCAATATTTAATTCTAATAGTTATGCTTACTAGTTATGCATGATGAAAAATTATTTACAATCCAACGGCCTAAATATTTGGAACATTATATATAGTAAATACACTGAACCCCAAATTGAATATTCATAATGGATCGTAGACAAAAAGACATAAGCACTCAATAACTCATACACCATGAACATTTCAGTATGCTCCTCAGATAAAAATGAATTTAATCGAGTTTTTATTTGTAACTCTGCCTATGAAATTTGGAGAATATCACAAGTCACACATGAGTAGAGTAAAATAAACAACGATTTCCATGCTAACCAACTAGTTTCAACTTTTGAAATGAAATAAAATGAGTCTATTTCTGACATGTATTCTAGATTTCAAGACATAGTTCATTCATTAATATTATTAGAGAAAAAATTCTCACAAGAGATCAACTTAGGAAAATCCTTAATTCACTCTCTTCAGAATGGGACCAAAAGATTAACAATAGTGGAAGCAAATGATATTAGTAAATTAAAGTTGAAGAATTAATTGGTAATCTAATATCCTATAAAGCACAGTTACAGGGTTGAAACGAAAGTCAGACAACCATTAATAAATCAATTGCATTCAACGCAACAACTAACATTTAAGATTCAGATGACGATGATAATGATAGGGAGATTGCTCTTATGACCCAAATTTCAGAATTTTTTTAAAATATAGAAAGATAAACAACTTTCAAAAAATCAAAAACAAAAATTTCGAAAATGGAAATGTTGTTAATGTTTCGACTGTAGTGAACCCGACCATCTAAGAAGAGACTATCGCATCAGAATAAAGCAAAAAATTCACCACATCGATTAATTTAAAAAGAGGAAAAGGGCTTTAAATGCAACTTTGGATGGGACAAGCACCATTGTCCAAGTAGTTA
Organism: Allium cepa; assembly: GCA_030765085.1. Taxonomy (NCBI): domain Eukaryota; kingdom Viridiplantae; phylum Streptophyta; class Magnoliopsida; order Asparagales; family Amaryllidaceae; genus Allium; species Allium cepa. The sequence goes on from CM060934.1 coordinate 324,539,505, forward strand.
AGTGATTTGGCTTTGGGGCGAGAGGTCATAAGTTCGAAACTTGCGTAGCATGATTCGAATGTTTATTGACATATGATATGTTGTATATAAAATACCATTTCAAAAAATACTTTGGATGGTTCTGATAAAACATACAGTTGCAACGACCAGACATTGAAATTATTAACTTGTGTTTTATAGCGAGGGAAAATTATTCGAGTTAAACAAAGGAAACAACGAAGTCGGTATTTTTACACTTCATATTTATTTTATTCTTTTTGAAAATTTTCTTTTAACTTTTGAATTTTTGATTTTCTTTCACAAATATTTAATATAGGAATAAATATATAATGATAATAAGTATGAATAATATATATATATATATAAATATATATATATAATTATATAACTATATGGATGTATTTCTTTATTTCTTGAACATTGAAGTACTGACATATATGTCAACATATGCCACCTAGGTGTATCGAAATATCCTAACAAAATTTGGAGAATCTTTACAAATTTGAACTTTTGAACTTCCCTCGCCTTTATATTCAATTCAAAATTTGAAATATCACCTTTTGGATGTCACATGTTAATTCAAACTCTTTTTATTCACACCTTCTAACATCATTTGCAACTCACACTTTATTTCAAAAATAAAACAAATTCTTCGTTACTTTTCTTTCAAAACAAACTCATAATGTCTTCTTCAGACCAATACTCTTCATCCAAAACCATTAGGTTTACCAAAAGAACCAAAAATCTACTTTTCAATGAGCAAGTGTTCATTAAAACATACATTGAGTATTTAAAATATGGTAAAAAAAATTCGTGTAGATTTGCTAATTTTAGTGAATTTTATTTTTATGCTTTATAAGATCTTGCTTTAGAAAATGGTATTTTTAGTTTAACCACTTTGTCGCAAAATAATTTTGATTGAAATTCTGATTTGTTCAAAATGTTTTATGCTAATTTAAATGTAAATTTTTATTGAGGAAAAGATAAACAAATTTGGAGTAGTTTCAAAGTTACTATTATCGTTTTAGATTGTGATATTCTTGGTTAAATTCTTATTGTGAAAGTAATGGAAATGACATCTCCACTTTTGAAATTGATTATGGAAATAGAGAAGTTATGCATGAATTGTTTTCAAATGATGAATAATTTAGCTTTAAAGGTAACAATCTCAAAAAAAGCAAGATTAATGAGTCACCTATGACGAGGAACTATAACAACATCACTTACAAAATTTTCAAAGCCCATTTTTCTATTTTTGGAAATTATGAAATAAATTGGGCTCAACTGACTTTGGACAACTTTTTTCAAAAGAAAATTTCTAAACATGAAAACATACTTTACCATGGTTTGTATCTTATTATAATTTTCAACTACTTTGGTATTGATCGAAGAGGTGAAAACATTTTGCCTCAAAAAGTTGTTAACAAAACAAACAACCTCTATCGTGCACATTCCTGTTGAATTTATACCCTATAAGCCACTTACCGAAAAGGAAAAAAGAGAGGAAGAGCAAGAGATTTTCACGAAGAAGAAGGTGATGAAATGGAAATAGAAGACGGGGAAGAAGAGGAGAGGAGAAGGAAATATGCAATCTCTTGAAATCTACGACAAATCGTCTCGCTACTCAAACAAAGAGATACTTAGAAATCAAGAAAAACTTCTTAATAATCAAAAGAAGCTTTAGCTTTCATTTAATAATAAATTCACTAGCTTCTCAGAAAAAGTTGACAAATACTTTAAGAAGATAATGAGAAAGCTTGGTGGAAATTCTTCATCGTCATATTAGTCTAATTAGCTATTTTTGTATTTTTATGTTTATGTATCTCTCTATTTTTTTAAGGAAATTTGCTTAGAAACTTAATTTTTTTGTCAATCATGTTCTTTTGTTCTTTGGAATCATAAATTAAAATATTATAAAATATAATCAAAATATAAAACAAAAACATGTAATTTACTGCATGTTTGTCGACATACCCAACATGCATATGTCGACATATTCTGGTATTTCCCGATTTTGAATTTCAAAACGGTATATTGGAGGGATTAGTTTTTAATCTATCTTTTCATTACTAGAAATTCATATTTCTTCCAAAAAACTCAAAAAATAATTCATCATCTTATTTTATTCTTCTCTACGCATCTTTTTCACATAAAAAATGAATTCAAACACTAATTTTTCACAACAAAACGTAAGTGACACTCTAGAAGAAACTCTTCAAACATTCAAAAGATCTCTTTACATAATTCTTCATAATCAACCTAACTTGGATTTGAATCAAATGCAGATGATCAAAGAACGAAAAAAACACTATGATTCTCTTTGATGTTTCATTTCTTATTTCGCTAAAGAAGTTCAAGAAAAAAACTTGGAATGCTCGAACTCTAAAGAAAAAGTGGAACGTGAAGATTGAGAAGTTATCAACACTAATCCAATCTTTGGATCAAAAGAATGGGTCGACATTCCCAAGAAAATCTAGTTTTATACATAATAAAAATGTGTGTTTATTATTTGTACTTTTTTAGTTTGTATAATTAGAAACTACCTTTTATACGTAATTAATCGTGTACAAATGCATAATTTGTGATGTATAGCTTAAGTAGACGTAATTATAAAGTTATTTCTCAAAAATATTTTTGCAATTAGCATTGAGTTTGATTCCATATACAACATTATCACATTCCATAGTGTTTATTATGTCACATTTAGGAGGTGTTTATTTTCCTTTACCTGTTTACCCATTTTTGTTGATGACAAAGAAGGAGAAATTGTATAAAATATAATATATGCTTACACTAAGGGGGGTTTATTCAAAATAAGGGGAGTTAACCAATTTAGAAGGGGTTGCATTATATGATTTATAACAATAATATTTGCATGGTTGTCATCATCAAAAGGGGGAGACTGTTAATACCACATATATTGATTTTAACGACGACAATCATATAAATATAGTTATTGATGATTTCCTAAGTTGTAGAGAATATTTTGCAGGATGTTACATAGCTTTATATAAGTACAAGATAATCAAGGTTGAAGACGAATCAATAAAGAGACCAAAGATCAAAATTCAAAAATGATCAAGATAATTGAAGACTCATGAGTTTGAAGGTAAGACATGAAGAGTTTAAAACTATAGACAATAGTTAATAGACCGATATATTTATTAAAGTCTTTGATAACAACTTTCTTTTCTTTGAAATACTCTCTCACCAAAAATATATTTTATTTTCAAAATATATCTATATAATATTTTATAAAAGTTTTATAAATTAAAGTATTTAAAAAATATTTTTAAATGATTTTACAAAATATCAGAATTTTATAACACTTTAAAATAATACTTTTTTTCTCAACATATAAGGATATATCAACATATCCTACCAAAGTATGTCGACATGTGTACCATTAGATGATTATTTTTTTAAGTCTAAAGAGTTGTGTATTTTGACTCCATCTTTTTGTGAATGAACATGTCCCGTTAAACACTATATAAAGGGGTGTGGAAAATATTTTTTTTACTAATTATTTACTCCATTCTTCTTACTTTAAATTCTCATTATACATTTCACAAAATCCATTTTCTATACTCTTCAAATCCACTTAAATTTAATCTCTACTTCGCTACATTCATTCTCTATAATCTACTCACTGTTTTGTAAGTATTCAAATCCTTCTCTTGTTGCTATAAACTTTTCTTCACCGATTCAAAGATCAAAGTGCTATAAAAGGGCTATATGATATTTAATATTAAAGTTACAACCATTTGTATCTGGAATCAACAACTCTCTATTGATATTTTGTGTGGGTGTGCTTGTTAACCTTCAAAGAAAGTGGGTGTGTAATGACTTCCTTTTCGACCCTCGAATGTCAACACGAATACATCTATGGTATTCATATGTCGAACAATCAAGTGCTGGAAAGACAGAATGTTAGGGTAAAGAAAAATAAAAAAAGAAAAGTAATAAGAAAGAGGAGAACAAAAACAAAATAAATTTACATGATGAATGATAACATATAATATTAAAAGATAATACACAGAACGACTCTGATATACATAGCATTTCAAAGTTACCAATCAATATCATCAGCCTGGACAGTTATAATGGCATGTCCTTACAATTTCTTATATATACACATAAAGCAATGTAGTGGAAATAAGAATACTACAGTAGGTAAATATCCAGCTCCTCTCCAAGTGTTCAATGAACACCAATGAAAACTAGCCTTTCTTAGGCTGCTCGAAAGAGCACCCATGGAAATAAGGGAAAAATAAAACCATGGGTCAAACAAAAGTCTAATGTGAGAAACTCAAGAAATATGTAAGACATACAACAGCATCTTTTGAGACCATCATAATGGTTGTCCCTTCAAAAGAGCCAACCATCTAATAAGTACATACTGCGATATAATAGATAATGTCTAGGGTGAAGAATATAAATTAGAAAATAGTTGTGATGCTTACATTAATCCACAACAATGTTGAAGTACAACCAAAACCACTAAAGCACATTCACATACGGATTTTGCATTGGGGGTGCCCTTAGTGCATTGAGGTGGACCTCATGACAACGGCTAGAAATTACCTTCCGAACATCGTATATCTTTAGATAAAATATACCAATAAGGTAACCAATAGCCAGATCACGTCCTAACATATGACCTGGATATCCTCAAGTCCCACGCACAACATACCGGAAGCAATCTCTAGATATGGAGTTGATATACCCTTAGGGTTAGCTAAACCCCCTTGGTTATAGGCCTACTCTATTTTCTGTCACTAACAGTGATGAAGTCACGTTCAACATCTCAACACATGAGCCACAATCCAAACTAATCATGAATCCCTAAATGGATTCCAACATCTCAAACAAATCACGAACCTCTACATGGGTTCGAGCATCTCAAACAGATTTTGAATCCCTACATATATTCCATCATCTCAAATAGATCCACTTTCAAAAGATAGAATATGTATCTCAGTCTTAAAGTAGTTTTTGATGTGTAAAACATTTACTGATCCTGGTCTCCTCAAGATTGAATCGATGAATTTTCCAGTTAACTTAACTCTGGTTCTTTCAAAAATAAACGAACAACAATAAGTGTGGAGATCTTCTCCTATCTGGATGGATTCCCTTATCACTTATTCTAGAAGTGTAAGACGAGTTTATACGTAGTTTATATCATCACCAAGTGAATAATCGTACTGTATAATTCCCATATTTCTTTCAGGCATTTCCTAACTTAATTTGATCAAATTCGATAACAAAGAAAATGATCGCATATGGAAACCAAATCTCGTATACTTATCACGTTACGAACCTTCTCAATTTCACTATCCCTCGGCCAAGAATGAAGCCCAGTAGGATAGAGAACTATTGCTTCTACACCCTACTCGAATCATCATTTTAACTCTCACAGATAGAAACAAGTCTACTTTGTCGGCTTTTGTATTAAGCACATGACTAAATACTTTACATAAACAAGTAACACACAAAGCATGATTAACACACACAAAGCATGATCAAGTCACATAAATGACTTTTAATCCCTTTTTTTATTTAATTAACCCTTTATTAATTAAACCTCTTTTATTAGTAAAACTTCTTTAATGAAACTTATTTCATTAGTCGAAGCTTCTTATTGATTAAACTTCTAATCAATTAGATTTTCCTTATTAATTAATACTCCTTTATTAGTTTAAATTTTCTTTATTAATTAATATTCCTTTATTAATTAAAACTTCCTATATTAATTAATATTCCTTTATTAATTAAAACTTCTTATTAATTAAAGATTCATTTATTAATTAAACTTCTAATTAAAAGTCCACTTATTAGTCTTGTATATAGATTGAATTTCCCTTTATAAAAGAAACATACCTGTATTCTACTACTCACATAATTTACTACTCATTTATGCTCTTTTTTATACCAAAAGTATTCATATACTTATCTCTGTATAAGTATATTCATAAATCATTAATAAGATTTACTTACTATAAAATATAATCAAAGAGTTTATAATTTACTAAAACATTGTTACTATAAACCTCTTATCTCTTTTATATTTTAAACATATACTTATTCTATTTTTATTCCAAAAGGTTCCACACTTGTTATTATCTTTAAAGTTCCATTATTAAAGATCTAAGTATATTCATTATTATTTAACAATATTTTTCCACTTTAAACTATAATTCAATGGTTTAAAAACAAATGATACTTAAACATTGTTTACTATAAACACCAAACCATTTACTTAGTCTTTAAAATATTCATTATTAAATATCTAATTATATTCCTTAGTATAATTATAAGGGTTAAAAACAATTGTTGCTCAAAAAATATCACTAACAAAACAAAACCATTTTTACACTTATCGTTAATTTTAAGACATTGATTTTTAAAGATCAAGCATTTCTACATGTACTAATTAAGGTAATACACTTTTAATTTATCTTCTCAAAACTATTTATTTTAACTTAAGAATTAAAATCTTAAACTTCCGTTACTATATTTATAAATACTTAAATTACTTTTTAAAACTCATATATATTTACTAAAAACCTTTTTAATTTGATGTATATATTTATATGTATATTAATTTATTTATAAGCTAATATAATTAATAAAATTCCAAAACAATTTAAAGTATATTATATTACATAAGCTTTTTAATGCTTAAATAAAGTCTTTAACAAAAATTATAAAATGGTATACTATGGTTCTAAACATTTATTTTAAATATTACTTAAAAATATTCATTTTATAATTTATTTAAAAACCATAAAGGCATATTTTATAATTTAAACCCTTTACTTTAAAAATTCATATATAATTATTAAAGTATATTTAAACTTTGATATTTTTCCAGTAATAAGTACACTTATAGTGCTTATTAAAAATGTAAAGAAGCCTTTAGGAGGTCTTTCAATGTTAACTTTAAAAATCGCCAAACACAAGGCATTTTCAAAATGCATCCATAACGAACTTTTCGCTTCTAACTTTTACAAATTTGTTTCATAATTTTTGTAACTTTCCCAAAATAAGTCCTAGTTTCTCCATACACCAAACAATATATAGAGAACAACAAATATAAATTATATCAAAATATATTCACATTTAACTGATTTAACATATGATAAATACAAGGGATTTCATAGTGCGTCTATTGCGACTATTTCGCTTCAACCATTTACAACACACTTTAACTTTTTGCACAACAATATCAAACATGTAAACAACAAGTCATGGCCATGTTACATGTTTTAGAGGGTTACAAGAGAGATTATACTAAATATGACGTTGTCACTTGCTTTCCAAAGCAAGGAGGGGCCTAAAAGTAATAACTTGCATTGTTCTTTATTTTAACCTATGTTTTAACAACAACGAATACACATATAGCATATACGAATTATATGCTGAGTTAATTCACCCAAGACTAAGCCAAACCAAGACGTAGATAATCTCACAACGAGTGCAACAACCAAGACAACGTCTCAATTGGACCTCGTATGTAAGAGATACAAATTTTATAAAAAATAATAACTTAATTAATTTAATTAAATTTTAATTACCTCCTTAATTAATCTTCCACAAATGAATACCACTATGCATGCACACAATGTATACCATCAGGTCGTGCACTTCATCCACACCTCCCTCTGCCTCGGACCACCAAAGCACCTCCAAATACCGCCAATAGTCTTCTCTTCTTGTTCTCTCCGCATCCGACCCCTCCAAGTAAAGCTTGATCAACTCCAAATCCACCCTCTAATAGCGATAAACCTAGGTTGCTATTCACCTCAGCCCACTACACCACCTCTGATTGGCACCAATCTCCTTGGGTTCGCAAGAGATGCTCAACTCCACCATTGCCTTGGCCAATCTCCACCTCATGCTCCAATTATCTCAAAACCCGGGATGGTTACACTAAAATAAAGCATTGATTAGTGACGCCGCAACCACCATCGCCTATATCGATTTGAAGCCCTCTTCTCCTCGAGTCCAACAGATCCGACGTCATCATTTATCGTTGCCTATAGCTCTTGAAATAATTCATGAGAGGGGGCTGGCTGTGTTATTTTCTTTTCATTTATGAATAGGAAGAAGAATGAGTGAAAAAGCTAGAGAGAGTAAGGTAGGGGGTATACACACACACACACATATATTTTATTTCTAAAATAAATTATCATATGTTTCGAGCTCATATGATCACATGGACGTTGGATCGTTACACAACTCATCGGCATATATCGTCTTATTATCCCAGTCTCGATGACACTAGTACTGTCAAAATTTAAGATAGTACCCCGAGACGATAGTTTTATGGGTTTTGAGGCCCTTTATGAATAAAACGATTTTCGATCACATTATTGATATTTCTTCGAACTATTTATTTTTGTATATATTTTTTAAAACAAGTTTAACTTCATTGGTTATTATTTAAAAGGGGGTTAACAAGGTTATTAAATGAATTTAATCACACTAAATCCAGGATTCAAATATTTAATAATTCAGATATTGAAATATGAAGTATCTGAAATTCCGGGTCGTTATAAGGTATGCTTGTTGCCCACTCAAAACAGTGGGTGATCTTGTTGCCTTGTAAATCAAAAGAGTCTACCCTGAGCTCGAAACGTCAGAAGGGTGTATTTTGTTGCCTTGAAATTAAGATTGTATTCAGGTTTATTTCCTCGGTTTTAAATAGGCCATTGAGAGTATTGACTCTACCATATGGCTGGATGCACAAATTCAAAATGTATTCCAAGTACATTATCGAAATATAATTCTGATATTGGTACTCAAAAGGATATGGTCCACCAGCCATAAAAGTGTGTTCAAGTAGAAGATCAATGCCATTGGAATATAAGCCACATTGATAAGAATGATATAGTAATTTCAATTGTTGAAATTAATGTAACTTACAACATGCTTTGGTGAAACTGCATTTTAATTGTAAAATTATCGCTCGATACGAGTTTGAATTTTGGTATATTTATGTTGTTCATCGACTAATTTTCTATCGAGTTAGAAAACCATCGAAAAATTTCAAATTAAATTTAACCGTAAGCGCACGTGGCACAATTTCAGTACGTAGCGAGTACGGGTCGATGCGTAGGGAATTTTTAAGATTTTAAAATTTTCAATTCAATCAAATTAGACCAAAGTGAGAGGAAATTGTCAGCTACAAAAAAAGAAGCTAAAGCTAGAATTGAAATGTGATTTTAAAACTATTAGGCTAGAGAACAATTTAGAGGTAAATCCACCCTCATATTTTTGTAAATCAACGAACAAATTATTTTTGATCTCCAGTTACGATATTAAGTGAAATAATTGTTGCATTTATCATAAGTATGGTTTATTTATGTTATTGATTAACATAACTTAAACCATCAAACTGTAACGACCCGTATTTTACGTGTCGATAAATCGTAGAATTTGCAGGTCGTTAGTATTGTTTGTGTTGCTTCTAGCTTGAGTCGTTTAGAAGTTAACCCGAGTGCAAATGATGAGTCGTGACCGACTCATGGAGGACCGACCTATAGGTGTTGCCGAGTTAGTAGGCTTAGCCGGGTTAAGAAATTCAACGACCTAAAAGTTAGGCGACTTAGTGATGGTGACCGACCTATAGTAAGTCGTAGACGACCTTAGGAACTGGCCGAGTTTAGTGTGGAGCGACCTAAGGTAGATAGGTCGGGAGAGCGACCTAAGGTAGATAGGTCGGTAGAGCGACCTATAGGAATGACCGACTTAAGGAGTGAACGGGTCATAGGAGTGTTTGATTTAGGAGCTAACGACCTAAAAGGTTGCCGAGTTAAGGTTTGGGCCGACTCAGTGGTGAACGACTCATAGGATGGTGGTTTAGGCCTGTGGAACGACCTAAGGGGTTAGGTCGTATGGGAGATAAGTCGTGAACGACTTATGGTTTTGTTAGGTCGCTAGGCCGTAGCATAGTTAGGTCGTTTGGCATTGTTGAGTCGGCTAGGACTTAGGTCGGCACTAGGCCATGCCGTGTTCTTGTTAGGTCGGCAGCTAGTTAGGTCGTATGGCCCGTGTTGTTGTTATGTCGCTTGAGTTTTAAGTCGGCAGTGTGTTAGGTCGTTGGATGAGATGAGTCGTAGGTCGCGTGGTTGGTTGAGTCGACTTATAGTTAGGTCGGCCTTGGGTTCTTGAGTTGTTTAGGTCGTGAGTCGGTAGGATTTAGGTCGGTCGAGGGATAAGGTCGTATGCGACCTAAGTTGGTTCTGTGCTAAGAGATAGGTCGGCACGTTGGCTGAGTCGTCGTACGACTTAAGACTTAGGTGTGTTAGCGGCTGTGTAGTTGAGTCGTATAGGTCGGCAGCGACCTATGTTAGGTCGGAGTCTTTTAGGTCGGCAACGACCTAATAGCGAGCTCCGAGTTAAGAAGACGGCCGAGCTAAGGGGGATTCCAGCCTATAAATAGAGGGGTTTGGCTCACTTTTTGGCACCGGTTTTTGAAGCGACGAAGTGCTGCCATTTTGAAGACTCGACTACAACATTTCTTCATCTTCTTTTCTCCATTCCAATCAAGTGTTAGCATCCATCCAAGATCGAAGATCGAGATCGAAGATCCAAGTGCCAAAGTTGAAGATCTTCATCCGTTCGAGCTAGAATTCATCGATTGGAGCGAGATATTGCCGGATCAAGCCTTGATCTTTGCTGTCCAGATCTGAAGTTGATTGATTTTAGGTTGTTTTGGTGATTTGGTGAGTGGTAGTTATCTCTCACGCGGATCCAAAGGAGTGTATGGGATTGGTGATATTTTTATGTGTTAAAGTTAGCGTTTTCTCGCATTTTCCTTAAGTCTGCATGTAGATCCATCATGTTTGAAGATGTTTACCTTTAGAAGTTATTTATCAAGTATTAGAGATAAAACCCATGTTTAGATTTGATAGATCTATGCTAAAAACCATGATTTCACATATGTTGGACTTTTGCACACTTAATTACGAAATTGCCATTATAATTGTTATTGCTTAATATATCTTGTTTGAATGCTTGAATGTTTGAATGTATGTTAGATTTGATTGCTCCAAGTTAGCTTGTAGTTGATTTGGAACAAGGTGATTGAAGATGATTCAAAAGCTACGGAAGAAGGCTCTTGAATGGTGAAAGCTGCTTAAGGCATATGTAGCGGATGTTGAAGCTCATATGTATGATGTTGAGATGGAACTTTGCCATGATGCGATGAGGCAAACCATGTTGTTGAGTTGAGATCTTGCTTTGATGTGATGAAGCGAGGCATGTTGATATCTTGAAGGGTAGTTCAAGTTGGTTGATAATGGAGCTGCTCAAGAGGTAGCTTGGGCTAGGTTGAAAATAGTCGTCGAGGAGGATGACTAGGAGGCTTGGACTTTATCGTTGTTGAAGGTTCTAGCAAACTTAAAGCAAGGGTACATAGGGACGCCTAAAAGACTACAGGAAGGTAGTCGAGTACTCTGGGCCAAGAAGATAAGTCCTAGGCACAAGGCAGTGTGCAGAGTTTTGTCTAGAACCGGGGTTACCATTAGCCCTTGACAGATGGCTCAGGAAGGAGTCGGTCATTCAATTAACGGTGATTTCGAAGCAAGGTTAACAGTGATAGCCAGAGTCATGGATGTTTGGTTGTATTATCATTCGGCTTCAAGAGCGGTGTTTTCTGGGTGCTTATCTGATCTTGGTTTAGGCCTTGGGGGTTTGTATTTGGAAAACATCGTCCTTGACTCGAGTGGTATTCGCTTTACCTTAATTGTCTATGTTGTTATGCTTGCTTCTCCTTAGTGTATGTCTGGGGCTATCACTGTAGAAAGAGGTGGAGTGGGATGGTTTGGTTCCTATTCCTTTTATCCTTTATGCTCTTTTGGTATGCTTGATTGTTAATTTACTGCTCACTAAGACTTTGTCTGACTCAAGGTTTTATGTCTCCTCTTATTACCTTGGGCTGTTCATCCATGTTGGGATGGGCAGACTAGGTAAGCAGGTGACAGGTGCTGTGCTTGGAGTTTCTACGTTGAAGATGACGAAGACGAGCAGGAGGCTATGCATATTATTTTCTTATATGTACTGGGTATCCGCTGCTGTATTTGATGAGTGCTTGTAGTGAGGCTTTCATGTATGGATTTGAGTAGATGATTGTATAAAACTACTGTGATGCTTATATGATGATGTTCTGTTCTATGGAGCTTCACTATATTATATTTCTCTATTGTATTTTATCCATGCGCTGTGAGTTGTACGATAGAGATTCTTTTGTTTTGTTTTACCCTGACTATCGTCCATGGCTGCCTGGCATGCCTTTCAGCGCATTATTTCCTTGTTTGGTGCGGGAGTCATGGGCGGTCGTCACATTTGGTATCAGAGCTTTGGTTAATCGATTTCAGCCAACGCTCGCTGACGTAACTACGTATGAGAGACGTAATTGTATTTTGATGGATGATTACTATATATAATATAGTAGCCTAGAAGGATTTGAACTCCTTATGTAGTTGTTTCTTAAGGTGTTCTAATCATTCTTATTACAGATATTAAGGATGAGTCGAAGAGGGAGACCAGCTGCAAGGGAAAGCCGTGCTGATGAAGGAGCTGTTGATTATGGAACTATGTTCGAAGCGATGATGACTTCGATCATGAGAAGGATACCAGCTTCAGGATCATCAGTGGATGTGGGAGTTCAAGTTCAAGCTCCAAGACCGGTGGATTTTGCTAAGCTTTGCAAGGATTATACTTCTCTTGGAGGAAAAGCTTTCTTGGGGACGGAGTCGACTATTGAGGTGCAGAGATGGATTGATGCATGTCGAAGGATCTTTGGTGACTTAGGGATTGAGGATGCAACTAAGAGAAAGCTTGCATCGAGACAGCTTCAGGGAAGAGCTGCTGATTGGTGGAATTCTATCACCATTGATACCCCAGAAGAAGAGATTACTTGGGAGCAATTCCAAGTTAGATTTGAAGCTAAGTTCATCTCTACTTCCCAGAAATCTGTCTTGTTTAAGAGGTTTGTGGAGCTCAAGCAGGGTGGGAGGCCTGTTCTTGAGTATATTTCTGAGTTCGAAGCTTTGTCTAAGTATGCCAGATCGTATATTGATTCTCCCTACCAGAAGAATGAAAAGTTTGTGACTGGTCTGGATGCTTATCTTGGGAGGCAGTTGGTGGATCATCTGGACGATCCGTTTGAGAAGCTTGTGGAAAAAGCTCTTAGGCACGAGAGTTTGTTCCCTAAGGAAGTATCTGTTGTTGCTGTAACCAGGGAAGGATCTAAACCACAGCAGAGTGGCAATAAGAAGAGGAAACAACAGCAACAGAGGGGTAGGGATGGCCAGAAGAAGCCGAAGAGTGAAGTGACTTGCTATAACTGCCAACAGAAGGGCCATCTTTACAAAGATTGTAAGAATCCCAAGGTGCCGGGAAAGTGTTATAACTGTGATAAGCTGGGACATATCAAGAAGGATTGCCCAGAGCCGAGGAAAGATAGGCAGATTGTGCAAGCCTATGCTTTGGGAGTTGTGCCGTCGTCTTCAAAAGCTCCGACTGCCGAGGAGAAGGGGAAGAGTGTGGTGGTTCAAGGTACTCTTTCTATTTGTGGTGTTCCAGTTAGAGTGTTGTTTGATACTGGAGCGTCGCATTCTTTTGTTTGTGATGATTTGGTAAGCCGGTTAGGTATGAAACCGGATATTGTTGATAGGCCATTGGTTGTGACTAATCCAGTGGGGGGTTCGTCATGTTTGTGTATGATATGCCGTGGTCTAGTTGTGTCGAGTCATGATTGCTCGTTTGTTTGTGATTGCTTTGTTCTGAACTTTGCGGGGTTCGGAATTATTTTGGGTATGGACTGGCTTAGGAAGTATGCGGCTAGGATTGATTGTGAGAGGCTGGAGGTGACAGTCGGGAATGTGGATGGGCGAAAGGTTGTGATACGATGTAAGCATGAAGAAGGCGTCTTCATGAGCTTCATGTATTCGCTGGTTGTTCCACGGGATGGACTGTCATCGGTGCCTATTGTGAATGAGTTTGAGAATGTCTTTGAGGAAGTCAAAGGGTTGCCGCCGCATAGGGAGATCGAGTTTCGTATCGATCTAGTTGAGGGAGCCAGACCTGTTGTGATGCCTCTTAGGCGGATGGCACCGAGGGAGCAGCAAGAGCTGAAGGTGCAAGTTGATGACCTTTTGCAGAAAGGATTCATTCGGAGAAGTGTGTCCGAATGGGGTGCGCCAGTTGTGTTCGCAACCAAAGCGGATGGATCGTTGAGGTTGTGTGTGGATTATCGTGAGCTGAATAAGGTGACTAAGAAGAACAAGTATCCATTGCCGAGAATAGATGACTTGTTTGATCAGCTTCACGAGGCTAGGGTGTTTTCTCAGATGGATTTGGCAACGGGATTTCACCAGTTGAGAGTGGCAAAGGATAGTGTGCCGAAGACTGCTTTCAGGACACCATCCGGGTTTTATGAGTGGCTGGTAATGCCGTTTGGGTTGACTAACGCGCCAGCATATTTTGTGGATCTTATGAATAGAGTGTTCAGAGATCAGTTGAATAAGTTCGTGCTTGTGTTCGTGGATGATATTTTGGTTTATTCCAGAACTGAGGAAGAGCACAAGACGCACTTGAGGATTGTTTTAGGAATCTTACGGAAACATCAGCTGAAGGCTAAGTTTTCGAAGTGTCACTTCTGGAAGAATGAAGTGAGGTTCTTAGGTCATGTTATTTCTGGAAATGGAATAGCGGTTGATCCCGCTAAGGTGGCAGCGATCCAGGATTGGGTTAGGCCTAAGAATGCATCTGATGTGAGAAGTTTTCTTGGATTAGCAGGATATTATCGTCGGTTTATCAAAGACTTTTCCAAGATAGCTGCACCGTTGACAGGATTGACGAAAAAGAATCAAGTGTTCAGATGGAATGATAAGTGTGAACAAGCTTTCATAATCCTGAAAGAGCGACTGACGAGTGCTCCTGTTTTGACTATTCCAAGTGGGAATGATGAGATGGTGGTTTACACCGATGCATGTGGTACTGGACTTGGAGCAGTGCTAATGCAGAAGGATAAAGTTGTTGCATATGCAAGTCGACAACTGAAGCCGCATGAGAGGAACTATCCGACTCATGATTTGGAGTTAGCGGCAATTGTGTTTGCTTTGAAGATGTGGAGACATTATCTATTGGGAGTTAGATTCGAGTTGTTTACAGATCATAAGTCGTTGAAGTATCTGTTCTCCCAAAAGGATTTGAATCTTCGACAGCAACGGTGGCTAGAGTTCTTAGCATCGTATGATTTTGGTATAGCCTATACTCCAGGGAAAGGTAACGCAGTGGCTGATGCGTTAAGTCGAAGACATGCAGGATTGGGAGCCATGTTTTCGGAATGGAAGAGTCTTGAGTATTTGGCTGGATTTGATTTCAGGCCTAGATGTGAATTGGAACCTGAGATGTTGGCAAACTTATCGATAAGGCCTACTCTTGTGGAAAGAATTGGTGAGAGGCAAAGGGGAGATGATAAGCTTGTCAAGATTATCTGTGATTTGGAATCTGGATTGGACCCGGAGAAGGATAAGGGATTCGAGGTCGATCGAGAGGGTTGGCTTCGAAAGCAAGGGCGACTAGTTGTTCCCGATGTAGATGGATTGAGAGATGAAGTTCTGAGGGAGAGTCATCACTCGAAGTTGACAATTCATCCAGGTGGAAATAAGATGTATCGGGATATGAAGAGAACCTACTACTGGGAAGGTATGAAGAAGGATGTTGGAAATTTTATTTCCAAGTGTATGAATTGCCAGTTGGTGAAAGCTGAGCAGAAGAAGCCCAGTGGATTGCTTCAGCCGTTAGAGGTTCCTACATGGAAGTGGGAGCAAGTGTCGATGGACTTTATCGATGGTCTACCTAGGACAAGAGCAGGGAATGAAGGGATTTGGGTCATAGTAGATCGTTTGACCAAGAGTGCAAGGTTCATTCCTGTTCGATCGACTAGGACTGCATCAAAGTTGGCTGAGCTTTACGTGAAGTGGATTGTTCGATTCCATGGTGTTCCGAAGAGTATAGTGAGCGATCGAGACCCATTGTTCACTAGTGGATTTTGGAAGAGCTTCCAGGAAGTTTTGGGAACCGAGTTGTGTTTGAGTACAGCTTATCACCCTCAAACAGATGGTCAGACTGAGAGAGTCAACCGTGTTTTGGAAGATCTTCTTAGAGCATGTGTTTTGGACTTCGGAGGATCATGGGAAGATCACGTTCATTTGGTGGAGTTTGCTTATAATAACAGTTATCAGTCGAGTATTGGTATGGCACCATATGAAGCATTATATGGAAGACCGTGTAACTCTCCGACATGTTGGTTGGAAACTGGAGAAAGGTTGATACTTGGGCCAGAGATGATTCGACAGACTTCGGATTGTATAGAGATCATTCGGCAAAGAATGAAGGCAGCCCAAGATCGACAGAAAAGTTATGCAGATAATCGTCGTAAGGATTTGGAATTCGACGTGGGTGATATGGTATTTGTGAAGATTTCTCCTTTGAAGAATGTTATTAGATTCGGGAAGAAAGGAAAGTTAACTCCAAGATTCGTTGGACCATTCCCGATTATCGAGCGAATTGGAAAGCTCGCTTATAGATTAGAGTTACCGGAAAAGATGGCGGGTGTGCACAATGTTTTTCATGTATCGTATCTACGGAAGTATGTGCACGACCCAACTAAGGTGGTTTCTGCTGATAGCTGTGAAGACTTAGAGGTTGATCCCATGGTTACGAGACCTCGTAAGCCGCTTCGTATTGTTGAAACCGATACGAAACAGCTTAGGAGGAAGACGATTACGTTGCTCAAGGTACAATGGAGTGATGATGTTAACGACTGTACATGGGAGGAGGAAGAGAAGATGAAGGCAGCTCATCCCGGACTCTTCGAGGTATGGCCCTAAAGTGTCGTGACATCTCATGAATTTGTAGCTTGTTCTAAGCCATAGAATTCTGCATGCTAGGCTAGAATTGGTTGCATGGTTTGTTGATTGCTTTGGATGGTAGGCATGCGGAATATCTTTGATTGCTGTTGTTTGTTTGGAATTTCGGGGGCGAAATTCCTAAGGGGGAGAGAATGTAACGACCCGTATTTTACGTGTCGATAAATCGTAGAATTTGCAGGTCGTTAGTATTGTTTGTGTTGCTTCTAGCTTGAGTCGTTTAGAAGTTAACCCGAGTGCAAATGATGAGTCGTGACCGACTCATGGAGGACCGACCTATAGGTGTTGCCGAGTTAGTAGGCTTAGCCGGGTTAAGAAATTCAACGACCTAAAAGTTAGGCGACTTAGTGATGGTGACCGACCTATAGTAAGTCGTAGACGACCTTAGGAACTGGCCGAGTTTAGTGTGGAGCGACCTAAGGTAGATAGGTCGGGAGAGCGACCTAAGGTAGATAGGTCGGTAGAGCGACCTATAGGAATGACCGACTTAAGGAGTGAACGGGTCATAGGAGTGTTTGATTTAGGAGCTAACGACCTAAAAGGTTGCCGAGTTAAGGTTTGGGCCGACTCAGTGGTGAACGACTCATAGGATGGTGGTTTAGGCCTGTGGAACGACCTAAGGGGTTAGGTCGTATGGGAGATAAGTCGTGAACGACTTATGGTTTTGTTAGGTCGCTAGGCCGTAGCATAGTTAGGTCGTTTGGCATTGTTGAGTCGGCTAGGACTTAGGTCGGCACTAGGCCATGCCGTGTTCTTGTTAGGTCGGCAGCTAGTTAGGTCGTATGGCCCGTGTTGTTGTTATGTCGCTTGAGTTTTAAGTCGGCAGTGTGTTAGGTCGTTGGATGAGATGAGTCGTAGGTCGCGTGGTTGGTTGAGTCGACTTATAGTTAGGTCGGCCTTGGGTTCTTGAGTTGTTTAGGTCGTGAGTCGGTAGGATTTAGGTCGGTCGAGGGATAAGGTCGTATGCGACCTAAGTTGGTTCTGTGCTAAGAGATAGGTCGGCACGTTGGCTGAGTCGTCGTACGACTTAAGACTTAGGTGTGTTAGCGGCTGTGTAGTTGAGTCGTATAGGTCGGCAGCGACCTATGTTAGGTCGGAGTCTTTTAGGTCGGCAACGACCTAATAGCGAGCTCCGAGTTAAGAAGACGGCCGAGCTAAGGGGGATTCCAGCCTATAAATAGAGGGGTTTGGCTCACTTTTTGGCACCGGTTTTTGAAGCGACGAAGTGCTGCCATTTTGAAGACTCGACTACAACATTTCTTCATCTTCTTTTCTCCATTCCAATCAAGTGTTAGCATCCATCCAAGATCGAAGATCGAGATCGAAGATCCAAGTGCCAAAGTTGAAGATCTTCATCCGTTCGAGCTAGAATTCATCGATTGGAGCGAGATATTGCCGGATCAAGCCTTGATCTTTGCTGTCCAGATCTGAAGTTGATTGATTTTAGGTTGTTTTGGTGATTTGGTGAGTGGTAGTTATCTCTCACGCGGATCCAAAGGAGTGTATGGGATTGGTGATATTTTTATGTGTTAAAGTTAGCGTTTTCTCGCATTTTCCTTAAGTCTGCATGTAGATCCATCATGTTTGAAGATGTTTACCTTTAGAAGTTATTTATCAAGTATTAGAGATAAAACCCATGTTTAGATTTGATAGATCTATGCTAAAAACCATGATTTCACATATGTTGGACTTTTGCACACTTAATTACGAAATTGCCATTATAATTGTTATTGCTTAATATATCTTGTTTGAATGCTTGAATGTTTGAATGTATGTTAGATTTGATTGCTCCAAGTTAGCTTGTAGTTGATTTGGAACAAGGTGATTGAAGATGATTCAAAAGCTACGGAAGAAGGCTCTTGAATGGTGAAAGCTGCTTAAGGCATATGTAGCGGATGTTGAAGCTCATATGTATGATGTTGAGATGGAACTTTGCCATGATGCGATGAGGCAAACCATGTTGTTGAGTTGAGATCTTGCTTTGATGTGATGAAGCGAGGCATGTTGATATCTTGAAGGGTAGTTCAAGTTGGTTGATAATGGAGCTGCTCAAGAGGTAGCTTGGGCTAGGTTGAAAATAGTCGTCGAGGAGGATGACTAGGAGGCTTGGACTTTATCGTTGTTGAAGGTTCTAGCAAACTTAAAGCAAGGGTACATAGGGACGCCTAAAAGACTACAGGAAGGTAGTCGAGTACTCTGGGCCAAGAAGATAAGTCCTAGGCACAAGGCAGTGTGCAGAGTTTTGTCTAGAACCGGGGTTACCATTAGCCCTTGACAGATGGCTCAGGAAGGAGTCGGTCATTCAATTAACGGTGATTTCGAAGCAAGGTTAACAGTGATAGCCAGAGTCATGGATGTTTGGTTGTATTATCATTCGGCTTCAAGAGCGGTGTTTTCTGGGTGCTTATCTGATCTTGGTTTAGGCCTTGGGGGTTTGTATTTGGAAAACATCGTCCTTGACTCGAGTGGTATTCGCTTTACCTTAATTGTCTATGTTGTTATGCTTGCTTCTCCTTAGTGTATGTCTGGGGCTATCACTGTAGAAAGAGGTGGAGTGGGATGGTTTGGTTCCTATTCCTTTTATCCTTTATGCTCTTTTGGTATGCTTGATTGTTAATTTACTGCTCACTAAGACTTTGTCTGACTCAAGGTTTTATGTCTCCTCTTATTACCTTGGGCTGTTCATCCATGTTGGGATGGGCAGACTAGGTAAGCAGGTGACAGGTGCTGTGCTTGGAGTTTCTACGTTGAAGATGACGAAGACGAGCAGGAGGCTATGCATATTATTTTCTTATATGTACTGGGTATCCGCTGCTGTATTTGATGAGTGCTTGTAGTGAGGCTTTCATGTATGGATTTGAGTAGATGATTGTATAAAACTACTGTGATGCTTATATGATGATGTTCTGTTCTATGGAGCTTCACTATATTATATTTCTCTATTGTATTTTATCCATGCGCTGTGAGTTGTACGATAGAGATTCTTTTGTTTTGTTTTACCCTGACTATCGTCCATGGCTGCCTGGCATGCCTTTCAGCGCATTATTTCCTTGTTTGGTGCGGGAGTCATGGGCGGTCGTCACACAAACTATAATGCAACAATTTTACCACTTGTAAATTCTCATGAAAATGAAGCCAAAGCAAAAGCTATTTTAAGTATGATCTACTTACCATTGTAATTAGTAAGATAGATCATCAAATTTTGTTTTTACTTTCTTTTCAAAATCAAAAATCGATTAGCAAATTATGATGCAAATTGTGTTTATGTTGAGTAAGAATAGCTCATTTGCAGAAGCAACATAAGCTATCAAACCCACTTGTATAAACTTGCATCAAAATTCACTTTCATGAAGCACAAACCAAAAGAGATCATAAGTCATAAAAATGTTGAAATTACATAAAGTTACAGAGCTTCATTACCCCTAAATTGAAAGGGTTTAGCTACTCATTTATGTTACCAAATCAACACTTGTAAATTTCAACATTAAAAATCAAAGAAGTGAAAACTAAGCAAACGAAGAAAGAGAGATTAACTACTAACTATTTGCATAAAAATCAAAGTTACACTACTTGAATTAACGTAAATCTAAGCTATGAACATTAAAAGAAAGAGAGCATAAAAATAAGCATTAACATAAAAGTAAAGAAAAGCATGTAGAAAAGAAAAGAGGAAGAGGCTTGGAAGTCATTTTTATTTCATGAAACATTGTCATTACAACCTGCTTTCTAATTTCCTAACTAATGAAAAAGAGTAAAAGCTATTTACATGTACATAAGAGGGTTGTTTATACATGCATAAAACCCAAATACAATTTTTAGGATGCTTCCCAACATTCCCTTTAGAAAGTATGCCCACCAAGTAATCATTAGCCACTAATTAACCCCTCATTAAATGTGTATGAAGTTTTAACCTCCACTTAGTTTTCTATTGGCATCTAATTGTAGATTTAGGTAAGTGGATGAGGTCCTCCATTATCATGGGCTTGAATTATTTCCTCTTCATTCCTTTGTATTCCCTTATGCATGCATATATGTTCATGAAGCCCTCTTCCATATGCATCAAAATTTCCCATAAAATCATAAAAATTTTCAAATAAAATTTCTCAAATTGATACACGCACAAAAATGACCATTTTACCCCTGAATGAAGATGAACATATGATGATTTGAATATAATTGAATTTTGGTTTTAAACATATTAAAATGACCAAATATGATATTTATTTAAATAAAAATAGATAAAATATGGATGTAAATATATGCACATTAACGTGCACATCAAATACCCCCATACTTATCTTTTAATTCATCCTCGAATAAAGGAAAACTAAGATAAATTTGTTTTCGTAGGGAGCACGATTGCATTGAGCATATGCAACAAGCCATTAAACCTATGGATGTCCCCAGTAGGACGAGTGTTGTCTCGTAGGGGTTTTAGCGAATACTACCCACAAAATCCAAATGCAAAATGAAAATATTTACAAAGTGCAAGGTTTATTTACAATGGGATGAATGCAAGTTTTTAAAAGTATTTACAAACGAAGGATTCACTTTCAAATCGATACTCATAAGTTAAATATAGGCTTTGGTCATTATCTTAAAATTTAAGTCATTTACTCGTCAAAATTTCCAATATAAACAAAGTTATCGAAACAAATGGACTATAGTTTAACTCGTTGTCTCGGTAGATGATACAGTAACTATAAAATGGATCCTTAGTTGATTATCATAGTTTATCAAAGTGGTATTTTCATTTCTTTCCGATAACAAGTCAAATCAAACAAGTTAAAATGGTGCTTGGATTTCAATTTCTTACTCTCTCTTATTTGAAAATTTTATTGATACTGACAAAATTTACATATGCCTAACTTAGGTAAACTTAGGCCAGATATATTACCCGTGCACTGCCTTGCGGACTAATGTGAGGGGAATACAAAGCGTGGCGAGTGAACACACAAGTGTGAACACTTATCGATTGTAGGCGTTATTTTTTTTTATATACATACACCTAATTCATGTAAACTGAGGTCAAATACACCGATCATACACTGCCTTTCGTGCTTACATGAGAAGGGTACAGAGCATGGAGAGTGAACACACGAGTGTGAACACACAAGTGTGAACACATAACTCTAGGTGATAAAAATATATGTACATATATACAAATGTTTTTTAGAAAGAGAGAGTTTTGCAAAAATCATCTTAGCACCATTTAACGTAGAAGATAAAAAATGTTATGTCATTTACTTTAAATTTACCACTTTTTTAAACAAAGATTTTCAATTACAACATAATTCATAATTAACACATATGAATCTTCCTATATACTAGTTAAACCATTGTTATTTATAATTAAGATTCACTTTTATTTTTGTTAAGACAAATAAATTTTCATAAATTTTCAACTTATTAAACAAAACTTATACTTATCCTATAGTGTTTCTTCAAAAATAAATCAAAATGCTAAAAGGAAATTGTTTTTGAGATTTAGAAATTTTGAGATTTTTTTTAAGTCAAAAGAAAATGAAAATTCAAAAATGCCATGAAACTTAAAAAATTGAAAATGAGACTCCCCCACACTTAATTTTGACTGTGTCCCACAATCAGTGCATGATATAATGAGTGTAATGGGGAAAACTATGTACGTATTTACAAAAGAGGGTTAAAATTCTAACCAGACGTAGCTTGGCTCATGAAGGATCAATAGCTCCTCCCCTTGGTTATTTGGCAATTCCAAGAAAGATTTCAAATGATGACCGTTGACTTTGAAAATCGATCCATCCTTGGGGTTTTCTATTTCTACGGCATAATGTGGAAAAATAGTTCGTACCACAAATGATCCGGTCCATCTTGATTTAAGTTTCCTAGAGAATAAATGAAGTCTTGAGTCATATAAAAGAACTTTCTGATTAGGCGAAAACGTTGTCCTTAGGATTGACTTTTCATCAAACACTTTGGTTCTTTTTTTGTAAATTTTCTCATTTTCATATGCATCATTCCTATGTTCTTCTAGTTTGTTGAGTTGTAGTTTACAGTTTTCGCCGACTTTATCGAGATTAAACTTTAAGTTCTTTATTTCCCACAACGCTTTATGTTCGATTTCAACGGGTAAATGGCAAGCTTTACCCTAAAATAAACAAAATGGGGACATCCTAAGGTTTATTTTAAAAGCAGTATGGTAAGCCCAAAGCGCATCGGTCAATTTCTGAGACCAATCTTTTCGATTTTTGTTGACAGTTTTCTCCAAGATTTGTTTTTTTTGACTATTTGAAACTTCAGATTGCCCACAAGTTTGAGGATGATATGGAGTGGATAACTTGAGGGTTATCGAATATTTCTTCATTGATGTTTCAAAAGATCGATTGCAAAAATGGGTTCCGTTATCACTGATTATTATGCGAGCCGTGCCGAGCCTCGAAAAATGTTTTCTTTGAGAAATTTCACAACAATTCTATGGTTGTTGGTTTTACAAGGAACGGCTTCGAACCATTTTGAGAAGTAATCGACAGCGAGAAGGATATACAAGTTTCTAAAAGAATTGGGAAAAGGTCCCATAAAGTCGATACCCCAAACATCAAAGATTTCAATCGTAAGAATGAGTTTTAGAGGCAGCATATCTCGTCAAGAAATTTGTCCAAGCATTTGACATCGATCACAAGTTTTACAAAATTCAAATGAATCTTTGAAAAGAGAAGGCCAATAAAAATCACACTGAAACATCTTTTCTGCAGTTTTTTGAGGATCGAAATGTCCACCGCACACTTGATCGTGGCAAAATGAAAGAACACTCCTGATCTCATTATGCGGAATGCAACATCAGATGATTTGGTCGGGGAAATATTTGAACAAGTATGGATCGTCCCAATAGAACACTTGGGACATGAATTTGTATTTATTTGGTTTGGACCAAGATATGGAGTTTCTTTAGTGACTAAGTAGTTCACTATATCATCGTACCATAGATCAATAGAAATTGAAAGAAGTTTTTTATCTTGGAAGTTTTCGTTGATTGGCAAAGAAGATGGTGCGTTGGAAAGACGAGATAAGTGATCGGCTATGACATATCGGTTCCTTTTTCGTCTTTGATTGTAAGGTCAAATTCTTGAAGTCAAAGGATCCAACGAATCAAACAGGATTTAGCATCCTTTTTAGCGAAGAGATATCGAAGCGCAGAGTGGTCCGTGTACATAGTAATGTGTGAACCTATCAAGTAAGGTCGAAACTTTTCAAGCGCAAAAAGACAACTAGAAGCTCTTTTTTGGTTGTTGTGTAATTGAGTTGAGCGTCATTCAAAGTCATACCCGCGTAGTAAATGACATGAAGGATTTTATTGATGCGTTGTCCTAAGACAGCACCAACCGAAAAGTTAGAAGCGTCACACATTATTTCGAAAAGAAGATCCCAATTGGATGCACAAATGATTGGGGCAGAAATGAGTTCGTTTTTGAGACGTTCAAAAGAAGGGATACACTCAGAATTAGAATCGAATGGAACCTCTTTGCCGAAAAGAGCCGTCAAAGGATGAGCGATTTTGCTAAAGTCTTTCGCAAAGCGTCTGTAAAAGCCAGCATGTCCTAGAAATGATTGAATGTCTTTAACAGATTTGGGAATGGGTAGGTTTGCAATTACGTTGATTTTTGCTTTCTCTACCTCAAATGCCTTTATTAGAGATGATATATCTAAGGACTATGCCAAGTTTGACCATAAAGTGGCATTTTTCCCAATTCAAAGTCAAATGTTTTTCTTTACATCGATTTAGAACCAACTCGAGATGATGTAAACATTGGGAAAAAAATTAGCCAAAGATAGAGAAATCGTCCATAAAAACTTCTAGAAAGCGTTCAATCATGTCGAAGAAAATGCCAACCATGCATCATTGGAAGGTCATAGTGCGTTACAAAGTCCAAATGGCATACATTGATAAGCAAAGGTACCGAATGGACATGTGAAAGTCATTTTCTCTTGATTTTCGAGAGCGACTGGAATTTAGTTATAGCCAGAATAACCATCGTGGAAGCAGTAGGATTCATGGCCGGCTAAACGTTCGAGCATTTGGTCGATATATGGAAGAGGGAAGTGATCCTTACGTGTTGCGGCATTTATTTTCCAATAGTCAATGCAAACACGCCAACCCGTTTGAGTACAAGTTGGAATAAGTTCGTTTGAATCATTCTTGACAATGGTTAGCCCAGACTTTTTCGGTACACCGTGAATTGGGCTAACCCATGAACAATCAGAGATTGGATAAATGATTCCGTTGTCGAGAAGTTTAAGAATTTCATCATGCACCACATCTTTCATTTTTGGATTAAGCCTTCATTGCGCGTCACGAACATGCTTGGCATCATCGATTAAATGGTTGCGATGTTGAACAAGAGTGGGAATAATTTCGTTTATATCGGAGGTCGACCATCCAATCACTTCCTTGTTTTTCGAAAGAATAGAGAGAAGAGAAGTTTATTGGTTAAGAGAAATATCGTTAGAAATTATGACAGGACAAGTTCCATTTTCACCTAAGTAACTTAAGGTGATCGAGATGTGGTTTGAGGTCCAATTTTGGGAGTTTTTCAATCAAAGAATTGGGCTGAAATTTGGACTCAATTGGAAGTGATTCAAAGGAAAGAGTGTCTTCAATTTCGTTGGGAGTTTCATGAAACAATTTTTCATACTCGGCTTCACGTTCGTCGTTATGGTCAAGTGTCTTATTTTTGAAGTTTTCGTGAATGGCGCTAACTTCCAACGTTTGGTCACGAGGTTGTTACGATTGGCTTTCAAGATTGAAAATATTGAGATCCAAAGTCATTTTTTCAAAAGAGATTTTCATCGAACCGTTATGATAATTGATTAAGGCGTTTGAGGTGGATAAAAATGTTCGGCCTAAAATCAAAGGGTTTGACTTTCAGGGGTGGTGTTTCGAGAATAATAAAATCAACGAGGAATATGAATTTCCCTACTCGAATAGGCACGTCCTTGATTTCTCCCATAGGCTTCTTAATATAGCGATCGACAAATTGAGGAGTGACTTTCGTGGGTTTGAGCCCACCTAAGCCTAATTGTTCATACACAGAGTATGGAATCAAATTGACACTCGCACCTAAATCTATCTAGCATTTGTTAATCGTCTTGTCTCTAATTGTACATGAAATCGAAGGGCAGCCAGGATCTTTGTATTTTACGGGCATGGATTGAGACAATATTTCACTCAAACTGGCGGCTAAGAAGACATTTTTGGACACTTTAGTGTGTCGCTGTTGGGTGCACAAGTCCTTGATAAATTTCGCGTACGTGGTGACTTGTTGAACGATGCCAAGAAGCGGAACGTTGACTTTGACTTGTCAAAAAAAATTCAACATCTTTTCCATTTGGTTCGACTGTTTTTTTTGGTCAAAGACGATGTGGAAATGGAACACGATACTCAGTAGGCAGGTCTACTCGAGTAGAAGAAGAATTTTGATTGGCATTCGATTTAATGTTTGGCTCCATGTTCTGTTCAGATTCGTTCGTTGTTTTAGAATGTCGAGAGAGGTTATCGGCAAAATCATTTGGATTAACGACTTGATAGTCGATTTGTTTACCGAAACATAAAGTTATGATAGCATTCAATTTGGTGACATTACTATTTTGGACGACATGGGCTTGATTTGAATTTGCATTTTGATTTCCGGGATTTTGAATGGGCTGGCTTGGGAATGTTGCAAGTTTGCATTCACTTATAGACGTGGCTAATTGACTCATTTCCATTTTGAGTTTTTTAATTGATTGGTTCGTGTTTTGCGCATATAAGGTCAATAAATTTTGCAAATTGCTGTTCGATTGAAGGCTTTGAGTAGTTGCTTTAGCCATCGTTTCAAGAGTGTCCTCAAGCGAAGTTACGTTTATCGTCTTGGGGAGGATGAGCAGAATTTGGTTGAAAATTTGATTGTTGCGGTTGATTATGAGACAGACCCACAAAGTTTGGTTGAAAATTGTTGGGCTGAAAGGGAGTATTCGAAGCATTATTCAAAAATGCTTGAAAATTGGGACGAATCATATTCATATTTGGATTGTTTTAATTCCAAGCAAATTTTAATGATTTCTCCAACCAGGATTGTACATTGGAGAAAACGGGTCATTTGTTGTTTTATTGTAAGCATTGATCTTTTCGATAGAATTAAGACACTGATTGGCAATATGATTAGGATTGTTGCATTTATAATACATCGGTTCGGAAGCTTGGTTCATTTGATTTGATGAGAAAATGTTACTGAATATTTTAATCATTACGTCGATGTTGGCTTCCAAAGCAAAAGAAGATCCCATCGAGTGTCCACTCGATCATGAGAAAATTGATTTTTTGTTCAAATGCTCCCGTTGGGATGATTTTACGACGATGTTTTCAAGAAATTCCAAGCATCGTCGTGATGTTGGGCAAGAAAGTTGCCTTGACACATTGATTCGAGCATGGTTCTTGAGCTATTTTCGAGTCCCAATAATTGTAGTAATAGTTCTAAGACCGACTCCCGGAAAGATTTGTAACAACACTTAGACCTAATCCCAGTACGTCGTTAACCCATCAGTCCCCTTCGCACGTAACTATTTGTCGGGTACAATGTCTGGAAGTTGTTTGATTTGGCAAATCGTCCATTTTTCGAAGTTATGGTGTGAACATTTTATCAAAAGCTCTTTGAATCTTTCAAAATATTTTTCAAATGGTTCTCCCTTGAATTGATGAAAATTTACAATTTCAGTTTGGATTCTATTTATTTTTTTACAAGGGGTAGAACTTTTTTAAGAAAGCTTTTATGAATTCTTCCCACGTTTTAATCGAGTTCGACGGTAAGTTGTACAACCATTTTTCAGCGTAATACGTAAGAGCGAATGGATTAATCGAAGTTTGATTCCATCATCGAAAAGTTGTTGGAGTTTAATGGTTGCGCAAACTTGTTCGAATTTAGTCAAAAAAATGTAAGGGCCATCGTGCTCGAAATTGCCAAAATTTGAAAGCGTGGCAATATGGTTCGAGTGAATCTCGAAATGGTTACCCGTAGGGATGGGTGACATGATGCAAGATGGAATAGAAGCTCTATCGAGAAAGATTCTATCCATAAGAGTTTGAGGGGCGTTCTCGTTCGCCATTTCGGGAGGATCGTCTGTTCGAGTTAAACGATTAGTTGTTGAGTCACGAGTCTAACGATTTGTTATTGTGTCACGAGTCCAAGTACTCATGTACAAGTGAAAGTCGAGAAGAGAAAGAAGTTAGAATTGAGTTTAGAGAATGAAAGAAGATTTGAAAAATGAAGTGAGAAATTGTCTTTGTTTTATTTATTTATTTCTTTTTAAAAGGAAGAAAAATATTTACCAAATGAAATTTATTTTCAAAAGAGAAGTATGATTTTTGTTTTGTTTTCGGCTTTTCAACTTTTTATATGATTTTATTTTTGTAATTTTTTTTGTTTTTGAATTTTCAAATTTTCAAATATTTACCAAAATGATTTTTTTGTTTTTAGAAAATGGAAATTTGATTTTTGTTCTTGGATTTTCAATTTTTTTTTTGAATTTTTAAAATTTTTCTTTTTCTTTTTGAAAAAAATATATAATTTTTTTCTGAATTTTTGTTTTTGATGAAAATTTTCAAGGGACAGTAAAATGGATTTTTTTTCGTTTTTTTGAATTTAAAACTAAATTAAGTAAAATTTACATTTTTTTTTGAATTTTTGATATTTTGATTTATTTTTTAAATATGCATGAACTAATGCAACTAAATGAATGCAAATGATTTAATTACAGTTTTCTGTCCTTAGTAGCTCCTAATCCAAAACTGTATAATCACTTGTCTTAGATCAACAAAATATTTCTTAGCCAAGTAACGGGCAGGGGTTATCGGTGTGCCACAAATCACCGTAGTAATGCAGCCGAATGTTTAAGTTATTTTAGAGGATCAACCACTATAATATTTATGAATCACCGTAATATTTATAAATGATTATTACTCTGCCGTAGCCTAGATACCAAGAAATAAAATTGTTCAGAGAAAACAATTGTGAAGGTACAATTAAGTCCTAAATGAGCCCGCGACACCGTTAATTCGAATGTCTAATCGTTATTATTAGTCAAATTCTACGATGAAATGCGTTTATGGGCTAAGGAAAGGGTAATGAAATCCCCCACCTTATGTGAATTGGGGTATTTCTCTTAGAAAATAAAAATAAGATGAGATGAATGCAAAACAAAAATTAAATATGAATTTACGATGCAACTAAAATGAAGTTTGTTTTTGCTTTTTGAATTTTTTTATATATAAATGAAAATGCAAACAACCAACAATGTAATTCAAATAAAAACAAGAGATGAAAGCATAATATCAGAGCGTGCAGAATTATTGGCCTTTTATTTAAGCGGTAAATTTTTTAGCAAGCAGGCAAGGCGATTATTTTTTTAGCAAGCAAGCAGGCGATTAGTTTCTACTTTGGCAGCCTGAATCTATGAACAAAATATATACAACTGTAATTTTTTTTGAAGAGAACTTAAAAACAAAACAAAACAAATTTTTTTTACGAATAAGACAAGACAACACTAAAAAGAAAACAAACTCTTTTTCCCAAGAGAACTAGAAAAAACTAAACTAAAAACAAATTAAACTAAACAAATTAAACTAAAAGCAAATTCTTTTATTTTTCTGTAAAAAGAAGGAAATCTAAAAGCTAAACAATTTAAAGCAAAGAAGACAAGGAAAAAAATGCAGCCCGGCCCACTAAAAATTTCTCATTAAGATTAAAAATTCACAGCAAACATTTGTATATTTTTTGGTTTAAGGACACGACCTCAGGGATTTTTGGTGCTCGCGGCTGGAGATTTGGGGCTTTCCGAGGACTGGTGTTGTCGTGCAATTAAAGTGTCGCAATGGTTGGCGAGGAAGCGGATTTCGGTCCGATGGAATTGGGTTGTTCGAGTGAAACACAGTTGTCGAAGCGGAAGACGGAGGCGGGTTCGAGTTCTGGTAGTTGTCGACTGGGTTCGTTTGCGATGCAGGTTGGTATGAGGAGTTGAGGTGGTTCGCGATGTTGAGGAGTTTTGTGATTTGTGGAGGTATAGCATGGGGTTGCAGTGATGGATTGGTGGTGATTTGCAGTCACTGTTGCAGTGGTGAGTTTGATTCGAGATTGATGGAGGCTTCTATTTAAAATTGAGGGAGGTGGTTGCGGCTGTGGTTGCGATTGTAGAGTTCGAAGGCGTGATGTTGCAGGTGATATGGTTGATGCGTTTCGGAGGTTGATGGCAATTAGTGGGTTAGTGGAGAAATGATGGATGGCTTGGTGACAGTAAGGAAATGAAATGGTCGAGGAAGTTTGTGCAAGTGAAGGCGATTGGAGGAGGAATGAGGCAACTGTGAAGATGTTGATGTATGTAAGATGGAGTGAGGATGATGAGGGGTTTGAACAGAAACAAGGTGTGTTAACAGCAGTTGCTTTGGGAAGAAATTGGTTGAGATGCTGCTATATGTTGGGAAGGATGTATGTTTGTTGAAGTTGTTGAGACTGGGGTATGGGTGTTGCAGTGGAAATGCTGAAGTTTGTGTACAGGAGTTAGTGGTGGAGAAGGGTGGTACTGTGTGCAAGTTGATGAAGCACGAATGTAATAACAGGGAAGTAGGCCGTGGAGAAACTTGGTCAGGGAAGTTGTAATGTGGGGTTGCAGGCAAGTTGTTTTGCACGATAGTTTGTTGTTGTCGCAGCAAGTCAGTATGGTTGAGGTTCGTTGGCTGTAAGGTAGCAGGAATGGCAGCAGTGGCAACTAGCAATTGCTACTGGCGGATGAGTTGTTATGTTTTGATGAGTTGTTATGTGAGTGGCTGTTATGACAGTGAATGTGGTAGGTTTGATGGCAGTACGTGATGGTCTGGTCTTGATGTGAAGTTACGTGGTGACAGTAATGGGGATAGTAAAATAGTGACTGCTGTAGTGGAGATATGCACACAGCAATGTTTACTGATGAAGTAGAGGCTGGACAGAGGGTATTTGAACGATGGCCGGTTTGTATGCGGTAGAGGTTGGAGGAAATATGTGCAGTTGCTACTGTGGTAGGTTTGTATGAGAGTGGATTTGTGGATGGCTTGAGCTAATGAGAAAATGAGTTGTTGCTGGTGAACTGCATGCAACAGAAGGTGAGAAGTGACAGTTTGTATTGCAGAAAGTTGTCGTAATATGGTCGGAGGAGCCGTGTTTTGGTTGGTCGGGTTTTGGTTGAATGTTTGTTGCAGGGTATGTATGCAGTGTGGGTTGGGGTGAACTTGCTGCAGTTGTTGGTTGTTGAGGTTGAAATGTGTACAGGGGACCAATGTAAATTGTGCAGCAATGAAATGTGCACTGAGAAGAAGTAGAGCCTGTAAAGTAGTAGCAATGTAAAAATACAAAATGAAATTGTAAAATACAAAATGTAAAAGAAAATGCAATGGAATTTTTTTTTTTTAAATTTTGTTCTTTTTTTTTGTTTTTTTAATAGGAATGCAAATGCAATGCAAATATAAAACTAGAATCACACAAATCAAAATGAAAACAAAAATATCGCTCACACGAAATATTTTTTTGGTTACATGCAAACGAACACACAAAATGAAAATACACAAAAATCAAACAAAAATAATCCGAAGAATAGAAAATAAAAATCAAAACTATTCTCCGGCAACGATGCCTAAAACTTGTTCAACGATTAATTTTTTATCGAGTTTGAAAACCGTCGAAAAATTTCAAATTAAATTTAACCGCAAACGCACGGGGTACAATTTTAGTACGTGACAAGTACTAGTCGATCCGCAGGGAATTTTTAAGATTTTAAAACTTTCAATTCAATCAAATTAGACCAAAGTGAGAGGAAATTGTTAACTACAAAAAAAGAAGCTAAAGATAGAATTAAAACGCGATTTAAAAACTATTAGACTAGTGAACAATTTAGAGGTAAATCTACTCTCATATTTTTGTAAGTCAACAAAAAAATAATTTATGATTTCTAGCTATGATATTAAGTGAAATAATTGTTGCATTTATCATAAGTGTGGTTTATTTATGTTATTAGTTGACATAACTTAAACCATCAAACTATAATACAACAATTATACCACTTGTAAATTCTCATGAAAATGAAGCCAAAGCAATAAATATGATCTATTTACTATTGTAACTAGTAAGATCGATCATCAAATTTTGTTTTTACTTTCTTTTCAAAATCAAAAATCGATTAGCAAATGATGATGCAAATTATATTTGTGTTGAATAAGAATAGCTCATTCACAAAAGCAACATAAGCTATCAAATCCACTTGTATAAACTTGCATCAAAATTCACTCTCATGAAGCACAAACCAAAAGAGATCATAAATCATAAAAATGTTGAAATTACATAAAGTTAAAGAGCTTCATTACCCCTAATTGAAGGGGTTTAGCTACTCATTTGTGTTATCAAATCAACACTTGTAAATTTCAACATTAAAAAGCAAAGAAATGAAAACTAAGCAATGGAAGAAAAAGAGATTAACTACTGACTATTTGCATAAAAATTAAAGCTATACAAATTGCATTAATGTAAATCTAAGCTATGAACATTAAAAGAAAGAGAGCATAAAAATAAACATTAACATAAAAGCAAAGAAAGACATGTAGAAAAGAAAAGAGGAAGAGGCTTGGAAGCCATTTTTATTTCATGAAACACTGCCATTACAACGCGCTTTCTTAATTTTCTAACTAATGTAAAAAAGTAGAAGCTATTTACATGTACATAAAATGGCTATTTATATAGGCATAAACCCTAATATAATTTTTAGGATGCTTCCCAAAAGCCTTTTAGGAAATGTGGCCAACAAGTGATTATTAGCCACTAATTAACCTCTCTTTAAATGTGAATGAAGAGTTAAACTCCAGTTAGTTGTCCATTAGCATCCAATTGTAGATTTAGATAAGTTGGTGGGGTCCTCCATTATCAAGAGCTTGAATTATTTCCTCTTCATTCCTTTGTATTCCCTTGTGCATGCACATATGTTCATGAAGTCCTCCTCCATATGCATCAAAATTTCCTATAAAAATCATTAAAATTTCCAAGTAAAAATTCTCAAATCGATACATGCACAAAAATGACCATTTTACCCCTGAATGAAGATGAATATATGATGATTTGAAAATAATTGAATTTTGATTTTAAACTTGTTGAAATGCCCAAATATGTTATTTATTTAAATAAAAATAGATAAAATATGGATGTAAATATATGGACATTAACGTGCACATCATATGTCATAACAGATATTCTAAATAGTGATTTAGAATATGTTGTTTGCGCTTATTAACCAAAATGTCTCGAAATCAGTGAAGTGGTTTAAAGTTTGTGGGTTAATGGATATTATCCAAGATATGATATGAATGTATTATTCGGTAAGCATTAGCGTTAAGCAAGTATTTTGACAGAGAAATCAAATAAATTGATTTTTAGTCAAAAGACAGAGGAAACACATGTCTGTAAAAAAGAATATTAAAGATACTAAAATATTTCTAAAACTATAAATAAACAACAAACTTATGATTATTAACGAAGCACTGAAGTTAAAATCATGTTGGTTTAGTTGTTAAATACTTGACATTGGATTTGTAAATGACATCTTTTATAATTCGTATAAAATATGTAGGGATTTTCCTAAATAATATACACAGTAAGACATTGAAATTATTTGATATGAAGCATGTAAGATGTGTTCCTTATGCATTGGCAATAAGAACCGTCATACATGTTATATTGTCTATAATATCACACTTCACTCATGTATTTGATACATAAAGCAAGTATAAATTTGAATTAAGGTCATTAAATGATAGTTTAGAGTATTCTACTTGAGAATTGTTTATAGAAACAAAGAACTCTCTATGAAGGAGTGTGCAGACTCGAACTTCATAAGTGATGCCAAGTATAGTATAGATCAATATCATATTTTAGGTTTGTATGCATGTTTATTAGATCCAAATCCTTTTTGTGAATGTAAATATTAAACAATCATTTTTTTTGGCAAAATTATTATTTATAATACATATTCGTATTTTATAATAATATAATTGAATTTTGAACTTTTGAGTCCAGAATAAAAAAAATATGGTTGAAATTATAAATATTTGGCTATATATTACATCTAATGTTATCATATGTATTTATAGTAATTATATTAATCGAACTTAATATGTTTTTATAATTTTGAACTAATGCCTTAGATCTAGATCTGTCATTTGAATATAAGTTCACCTAGTCAAAATTAAATATTTTAATTTTGGATTTAAATATGAAAATTGTGATGTAGTCAAATTATTTATGGTAAGTTTATAAGATTATACTTATTATTTCATGAAACATAAATTTAGAAAATACAATATGTATATCTAAATATATATCAAATTATTTTAATATAGCAATCAACATGTACATACATGGTAGATATAAATTTCAATACCTACACGTTTACATATTTAACCATGTTCATATCACGTATGCTATATATTTCACATGCACGTCATATCATTTATATATAGACATATTAGATATGTTCATTCTCACTCACATATCATGTAACAACCAAAATTTAACCCATAATAATCAATTCGTTAATTAATAAATAACAAAATTACTTTGTGAAATTATTATGATTGAGCCATAGGAGTTGCACTATTGTGTACATGGTAATTTTTTGATCAATTTTCATATATAGAACGCCAGAATCCGAGTTAACATGAGCAAGGAACAAAATAGTCAAAGAAACGAAAGAAATATACTGACCAGGTAATTTTAAATTTCTTTAAGTAATTTAAAATAATAGGGTTTTCAATAGTTGTAGTTTAACTACGATTTTTAGAGTAACCTTTTGAGTAATTTATTTAAAGTTTTTAGAATTATTTTCAGTCTATTCCTTCTAGCTATTCTTTTCAGTTAATTTTAGTTTATTTCTGTTAATTATAGTTTTCTCATTTAATTACAGTTTATTTACAGTATTTTAATTTATTTACTGTTATTTATGCGTTATTTACATCTTATTCCTACGTCTTGGATTTCTTTCTAACTTTTTTTCCTTCTTCTTCTTCACGTATGGATTAGAATAGAATTAACGCGCAATTGGATTAAATTATTAGAAATCCAAAATAATGGAATATGAGATGTAAATCACAAAGACTGTAATATAATTGGAATAAGACTGAAATTATGCCTAATTAAGATATTAATTGACTAAATTAAGAAGATATGCCTAGTCATAGCTTAGAATTATGACTAAAAAAATAAAAGAAGAAAGAGGCTTATTTATACACTTAGACCTTGGGTTAAGTAATAAGCATGATTATAAAGTAAGTTATATACTGATAAACTATGGAAACTATGGTGTTGGGTGTGTTTGGATCGGTCCGACACCGCCGAACCAACTCCTCTACCATCCACTGTCGAACCAACCTACGTCCTCTGCCTGCCGAACTAACCTATTCCACGTACTGCCGAACCAACCTTCTCCCCGTGCCCACCGAACCAACTTGTCCTCCAAGTGTCTGCCGAACCAACCTTCTCCCCGTGCCCACCGAACCAACTTGTCCTCCAAGTGTCTGTCGAACCAACCTTCTCCCCGTGCCTAACGAACCATCTTACTTCCCATGCCTGCCGAACCAACTCAAAGTAGCACCACCGGACCAGAAGCAAGGAAGGCCACCACCGGACCAACCTCCACCAAAACAACCTCCACCGAACCAACGTACTACCGGACCAAGGAGTACCAGACCAACATTGCCAGGCCAGATTGCTTCACCCCAGGCCCACCAGCAGCTATATACATCCAAGACCCCTACCCTCAGCCTCACTCTATAAATAGAGGGGTAGGGGTACAACAATGGCAGACAAGTTTGAGAGCTCAAGCACGGATAGAACTTTCAAACAACTTTCAGATACTTGTAATCAAAGCTTTGTACTTGTAATCTGAACAAAAAAGGAGAATAACATATAAAGTGGACGTAGGCACATTCTGGCCGAACCACTATAAATCTGTGTGTCTTTTACAGTTTAGTCCATCTATTTTATATATTTGCATAAATCACCCAAATCACTAAGAACCACATATAATCAGCTAAAT
This sequence comes from Allium cepa, assembly GCA_030765085.1. Taxonomy (NCBI): domain Eukaryota; kingdom Viridiplantae; phylum Streptophyta; class Magnoliopsida; order Asparagales; family Amaryllidaceae; genus Allium; species Allium cepa. The sequence continues at coordinate 324,575,561 of CM060934.1, forward strand.
CATACGACTTGGAGGTGTGTGCCCATTTTTTGTGCAAACATTTTTGGTGCTTTCACTGAGAACAGGAGCTCGAAGCTTCAGCTTCTCCCACTTAACCCTTTTCCTATCAGCATCGTTCATTGCTTGGAAAACATGCCTCCCGGACGGAAGAAAGATGCTAACAAAGGAAAGAACATCGCAACTAGCAGTATCCCAGATCCATTGATCAGAGATCAAGACAATCGTCTGGTTCCAACAGCAAATGGAAATCAGGAAAATCCGACAGCCCCTGCTACGGAACAACCAATTACAAGGATGAATCTGGACAGGGTTGTGGCTGAAGTAACTAACCGCTTCGCATCTCAACAAGAAGCCTTGGTGGACCAACTCATGTCGCGCTTAAGGGATGTTGAAGAATCCAACCGCAACACTGAATCATGGGGTGAGTCCCGTTCTGGAGGATCTGGGAGACGACAAAGGTCTTTCTTCTTCGAAGAGGCTAACAACAGAAACAGCTATGGTAGGAGCCGAGCCCGGACTCAGCCCGAATTCCGACCCGAAGAAACACTTGGAATCGAACCCAACATGGGAGGTACCAGGCAGGGGACGGATGTAGCTGAGCCTGCCATGCTACCTAACCATGGAAACACCAATAGACGGGCCCGAGCTGGAGTCCAGCCCGAAGTTGGACCCGAGGAAGTGCTGAGGACAGAACCCAACAGGGGAAGATCAAGGCAACGGCCAACTGTGGCTGACCCCAGCGTGCCCCCGGTAGACCAGAGGCAGCCATTGGAGAATGTTAGGAGTGATAGACGATACCATCCCTACAGGTCATCTGGACGGAATCAATCCCACAGGGAAGAACCAAACTCATTTCTATCCGCTCCAAGTTCTGATGAAAGGATGGCGCGATTGTTCAGAGAGTGCGTCCAACGGGACCAAAGGGATCGGGGGATAGGCGCTAGGGTAACCAACCCCTTTACCTGCAATATCGAAACTGCCATCACCCCCTGGGAATGGAAAATGCCAACAATGGAACCTTACAAGGGAACCTCTGACCCCGTTGTACACTTGCAGAGATACATACAGCATATGCTCATGAGCGGAGCAGCAGAGGGAGTGTTTTGTAAATGCTTCCCCCTATTCTTGGCAGATCTAGCTACCTCCTGGTTCTGCCATCCACCCCAAGGATCCATCAGCTCATGAGAAATGTTGAAAGAAAAGTTAATCAGTCAGTTCCGCATTCATGTGGAACAACCCAAGGATGATTATTCCCTATCTAATATCAAACAGAAGCCCGGAGAGACAGTGCAACAATATCTAACCCGATTCAACGCCGCAGCGGCCGCAGTCCAAGATGCCGATGAGAAACTTATCCTAATGGCCCTCTGCAGTGGTGTGCATCCGGATACTAAATTTGCTAGGAGATTAACGAAAGAAAAGCCAGCTACCTTACCCAATTTCTTCTATGAAGCCGAAAAATATATGAGACTTGAAGACGCTGCCATTGAAAGGAAAACAGGGCAACAAACCAAGGCAGCTCATGGCAACACACCCGCAATAGCAAAGGACGTTCGAAGAAATGACTCTAGAGATAGTGCTGGGGGCAAGAAGGGAGAAAAGCATCTATATAGGCCAGGACCGAGATTTGACTCTTACACTCCTTTAAATGAAACAATCGAAAACATCTTCTTGGCCACCCAAGACGAAGTTAGATACAAGCGCCCCTCGCACAAGAAGGAATCAGATAATGCAATTAAGTCTGGAAAGTTCTGCCGCTTCCACGAATCTCATGGGCATGACACCAATGAATGCCATCATCTCCGGGACTTGATTGAAGAACACATCAGAAGGAAGAGACTGGAGCGCTATGTGAAAGGTCAGAACAGGACTTCAACTCCTGCCAATGAGAACCCATGGCTACTCCTCCCAGAAGTAGGCGGAGGAAATCGCAACACCAGCGGCTCTAGTCAAGAGAAGATAGTGGTCCTTACCATATCAGGAGGACCACACATCGCCGACGGAAGCTGGAAAGAGATGGAAAGATATGGAAGGTCGCTTAGAAACAATGAAGGCTGCATTAATTCTGTTACAGAAGAACGCCACCCGAAACGAAAAGAGAATGATGACATCACATTCAGTAGGCGTGATCTAGAGGGAAGGCAGTACCCTCACATGGATCCTATGGTCATCTCTGCCTGGTTCAGTCCAGCCAAAGTTTTCCGAATTCTAGTAGACACTGGAAGCTCAGTAAATATCCTATTCAAGCATGATTTCGATAAAATGAAGCTGTCAATGAAGGATGTGTCTCCCTGCAACAAACCGCTACATGGTTTCATTGGAGATGCGAAGATGCCCCTCGGAAAACTGGACCTCTTTGTCGAAATAGGAAGTCATCCCCGCTCCGTTGTGCGAAAACAAACATTTGTGCAAATAGAGAACCACTCGGCCTACAACGCCTTTTTGGGAAGACCAGCCTTGTCTGACTTCCAAGCTGTCCTAGCCCCGTGGTGCCTGAAGATGAAATTTCCAACAGATAACGGAATAGGAGAAATAGAGGGAGATCAAGACGTCGCTCGAGATTGCTATGTAACTGAACTTCGCAATAACCGCAGAAAAGATAAAGGGAAGGATGCAGAGACTTCTCTCTGCAAGAAAAACTTGGAAGCATAGCAACTAAAGAAAGCCCCTCCTCTTCGATATACCAGTGATCCTTTCAATGAATTAAACCCCAGGGACAAAGAGGAGGAGGCCACCGCCGAGCCTGCAGAGGCTATGGAATTTGTATCTGTAGACAAACACGACCCAAGTAGACTGCTAAGAGTTGGGTCTCAGTTAAGAGCGGAATTGAAGGATCAACTCATTGATTTTCTCTGCCACAACTTGGGTGTATTTGCGTGGACGCACGCTGACATGACTGGAATCTCCCCAGATATAGCATGCCACGTACTGAACACCGATCCCACCAAGGTGCCAGTAAAGCAGAAAAAGAGAAGCATGAGGGCAGAACGATCAGTAGCCCTCGAGGAAGAAGTAAAGAGCCTACTTGCCAATGACTTCATATGAGAAGCCATCTACCCAGAATGGATCGCCAACCCGATACTGGTAAAGAAGGCTAATGGGAAGTGGCGAACATGCATCGACTTCTCCAACTTAAATGACGCTTGCCCGAAGGATTGCTTCCCACTCCCCCGAATCGATCAACTCGTGGACAGCACATCCGGACGCGAACTCTTATCCTTTATGGACGCATACTCAGGATATAACTAGATCCCTATGCACGCCCCCGATAAAGACCACACTAGTTTCATCACTGACCGGGGATTGTACTGCTACAGAGTAATGCCTTTTGGACTTAAAAACGCCGGAGCTACTTATCAGCGCCTCGTCAACAAGATGTTTGCGGAACTAATAGGACGAACTATGGAAGTTTATGTGGATGACATGCTAGTAAAATCGAGGAAAGCCAACGATCATATAAACCACCTGGACGAGATGTTTCAAGTACTTCGCCAATATGGAATGAAGCTGAATCCTCTAAAGTGCTCCTTCGGAGTATCGTCGGAAAAGTTCTTGGGATTCATCGTCCATGCCAGGGGGACTGAAGCAAACCCCGAACAAGTCCGGGCGTTGCAAAATGTCAGGATATTATCCACTCGAAGAGAGATGCAAAGCCTAAACGGGAAGGTGGCCGCCCTAAGCAGGTTCATCTCTAAAGCAACCGACAAATGCATCCCTTTCTTCGAAGCTCTAAAGAAAGACAAAGGAAAGTTCGAATGGACAGACGAATGCTCGACAGCCTTCCTTAACCTAATCGAACACCTCCATAGACCACCAGTACTCTCAACTCTAAATGAAGGCGAAGAACTATACCTATACCTTGCTATATCGTCCCATGCTTTAAGCGCCGCTTTGGTGAGAGAAGACAAACGCACGCAGCGGCCCGTATACTTTGTAAGCAAAAGATTTACAAGGGCAGAAGCCAGATACCCTAAACTTGAGAAGCTAGCATACTGTTTGCTAATCACGTCACGGAAACTGCGACACTATTTCCAATCTCATTCCATCAGAGTTTTAACCGATCAACCGCTAAGGCAGGTACTCCATCGCCCTGACACTTCTGGACGACTACTTAAATGGTGCATTGAACTGAGTCAATATGATATCACCTACCATCCTCGCACCGCCATCAAGGGACAAACCATGGCCGATTTCATTACCGAATTCACTACAAACGAAGGTAAGGATCAATCTGAAATAACAAAAGATATCAAGTGGAATCTCTTTGTAGATGGAGCATCAAACGAACAAGGCTCGGGGGCAGATATTGTGATAATCACCCCCAGGGGAAGGAAGCTGCACTATGCCCTAAGGTTGGAATTCGCTGCCACCAACGACGATGCAGAATATGAAGCAGTAATAGCAGGATTAAAACTTGCCTTAGAAATTGGAGTCAGTTCTTTATGTCTTCATAGTGATTCTCAACTTATCGTAAACCAAGTACTAGGAGAGTTTCAGACTCGAGGAGAACGACTCACAGCATATCTAAAGAAGACCAAGCTGCTGCTCGATGAATTGGATCACCATTTAATCAAACACATTCCTCGAGAAGAGAATCGAGAGGCCGACGAACTGGCAAAGCAAGCTAGCATGAAGAACAACACCATTTTCGGAGCATTAACCATCTAGAAACAACTAGCCCCAAGTTTCGAGCAAGAAGATCCGATAGCTGCAATCGAAGAAGAAACTTGGATGGTCCTATCCGAAAATATTTACAAGATGGTACACTGCCCGACGGGCGTAACGAAGTTAAGAAAATCTTGAGGAAAACTTCCCGCTACACAATACAAGAAGGCATCCTGTATCGGCGCGGCTTCTCTAACCCCTTATTAAGGTGTGTCGCTGGAAGGGAAGCCAAGGAAATCTTATCCTACATCCATCAAGGAAGTTGCGGAGATCACACTGGTGGACAGACTCTGGCAAAGAAGACGCTCCGATATGGATATTACTGGCCCACTCTAAACAAAGACGCCTTAGACTTCGTCAAAAGATGCGACCGATGTCAGAAATTTGCTAAGATTCCTCGACTACCAACAAATGAGATTACTCAAATGACCAGCCCTTGGCCCTTTGCAGTATGTGGATTTGACTTGATTGGCGAACTACCGATGGGCCGGGGCGGAGCCAAATATGCTATAGTGGCAGTCGACTATTTCACCAAATGGGTGGAAGCGGAACCTCTAAATAAAATATCTTCGGCAAAAGTTATTAACTTCTTGATCAAAAATGTTCTATGCAGGTACGGGGTTCCACTCAAAATCATATCGGACAATGGACTTCAGTTTGACAGCGAGGAGTTCGCCGACTAGTGCCAAGAGCACGGAATTCACAAAAGCTTCTCATCTGTGGCTTATCCCCAGGCAAATGGACAAGTCGAGGCTGTCAATAAAATTCTTAAAACTCTAATCAAGAAGAAGCTTGAAAAGTCAAAAGGCGCTTGGGTGGATGAACTTCTTACGGCACTTTGGGCCTACCGCATGTCTTTCAGAACAACAACAGGGCATACTCCTTTCTCTTTGGCATACGGATCGGAGGCCATGCTCCCAGTTGAAACTGTAGTGCCATCCCACCGTATGATCCACTACAACCTAGAAGAGAACGAAGAACTCCTCCACATGTCTTTGGATCTAATCGAAGAAAGAAGAAATGATGCAGCACTCAAAGCAGCATCTCACAAGCAAAAGGTGGCAGCACAGTACAACTCCAAAGTCAAGCATCGCAGCTTACAAGAAGGAGATCTTGTCCTCAAGCGAATCTTCCCGCGCCCCAGAGCACTAGATCCCATCTGGGATGGACCATATGTAATTCATAAAGATCTCCACAGCGGAGCTTATATTTTGTCAACAGTGGACGGAGAGGTGTTCCAAAGGGCATGGAACATCCAACACCTTCGTCGATACTTTTCTTAACTTGTACTGCCCATATAAAGTGGATTAACAAAGAGAATCAGTGGACGTAGGCATTTTCGTGCCGAACCACTTTAAAAATCTTGTCTCTTTTTAACTTGTTCCTTTATATCTTGGCTTCTTGTTAAGCTTTATCCTTTTCTGTTGAACAAAATCCTGTTTAATGGCATTCCCATTCTAGACACTTCACGGCGCAACCTCACCTGAACAAGACCTAACAGGTACTATACGAATCAATGCCCTCGCCAATGAGACACTTTTGCTCCAGCATCCCTTTGCTGCGGGTTAACTCATTGCTCGCGACGGCCCTCAAAGCCAACTGTAATGAGCCGATTATAAGCCACCAAGGAGGCCGAAAATAGCCTAGGCAGCTCATTATGGCGTTCGGCTCGCCGACAACTGTGAACCGATTATAAGCCCCAACATAAGGTGTGGCCAGCCAGGGATAGTTCACAGTTGACGATCGGCACCCGCGCTAGCCGACCACGGTAAATCGAATAATACCCACGATTACGGGCCATAATGGCCCGGGTAGTTACCGTGCGCGATCTCGGCTCCGATGTGTCTTAAGTACGACTGTGGTAAAAAAGAAAACTCCCCGCAGAGGCGTAAGATGGGTGACAAATGTCTCCAAGACCCACAGTTAGGGAAAGTGACTACAAAGCCCGTTTGCCACGAACTTAAGCGCATCGAAGGCCTTCCGTGATTGGAAGTTTTACTATTTCTTATATTTCCATTTTATTTATAAAAACTTTCCTCCTATCCTCTATAACGATCGCTAAAGTATAGGACACAAAATGGGAGACACTCGCTAATGGGAATAAGAACTCACAGCTGAATGGCAGGTCACTCAGCTGCATTCCACATTCGATTACACAAGGCATTCAAAGCTACCGTCTACAGCTAAAACTTGAAGGGCGGTACTTTCTTCTCTTGTACATAAAAATGTAACTATAATTTCTACGCACATCACACTGACATTGCAAGACACGAAATTATATTTTAAGCAAAAACTTAGCGTCAAACACAATTGAATCACTAACACATGCACAACTATATTTTATGAAACACATCAAAATAACGACAACATTCAAACACGGCAAAATCGACTTATGTTATAAAGTCACATGCCAAAGATCAAGTTGTTCGTTACATAATTACAGCCCGAAAATTACATTAATGTTTTAAGACTAACATAGACAGCAATGTCAAGTAAGCTAAAAAATGTCCAGATCAAGCCAAGGAGAAGGCTGCATCAAGGCCTCGCTTCTATCCTGCTGGCCCTCCAAGGTCTACTTAACCGCCGGATCAGAGCCCCCAACATGCTGACCAGAGGTAGTTGGCGCCTTAGAGGTCCCGCCTGTCCAATTCAGGAGAAGAAGTTATTGAATAAACAATAAGCAACCAAGCTATGAAAAGGCTAAAAGGGAAGACTTACCAGCATCTGTTCCTTGATCATCATCTCCCAACTGCACACCTACCTCCCCGGCAGCAAGCAGCCGCATTCCCTCCTTCACCGCCACTTTCTCCTCCTTAGTGAACTGGGCCGTAACCACATCCATCCTGAAGGCCATACCACCCTCCTTATCCGCATCAACCTTGGCCTCCTCCAGATCTCGGAGATAAATCCTGGCCATGATCCAGGGATAATCAGCCATCCAGGATAAGTTGCCCTGCTTCCAAGTACGGAAATACATATCCTGGAGCATCTCATCCATCATCCCCTCGTTTTCCTCAAACTCCCTCATTCGGACCTCAGAAGCCAACAGCTTTGCAACGGCAGCATCCCTCTCCGATCGGTATCGCGAGCGGTCAGCCTGAAGGGATTTCCTCATCGCCTCCATCTCCTCCTTCAGCTTAGCTTGAGCAAGCTCCGTGGCTTCAAGCTTCCCAGATAACTCCTCTACCCGCTCGAGATCCGCTTTCCGAACCTCGTCCACCGTTGCAATGGCCATATCGATCCGTTCCTTGCAGACGGCCTCCATTTTCCATAGTTCGGCTTTGCTAGCCTCTTCCATGGTTTTCTTTAGCCGTCTGGAGGCAGCCTCGTGCTCAGAGATCTGGATGGCCTGATCGGCGAGTTGCTTGGCCTGGTCGGCAACCACTAACCGCAATCTTATGTTGGCACTCCCAATTTCCTCCCCGGCCTTGACCAATCGGGTATGATGCCCCATCAACTTCCTAGTCTCCTCAGCAACCCAGTCGATATTTGCCTTAGCTTCATCCCCCATGGTTACAATCCGAGTAGTAAGCAAATCAAGGTCCAGAGACTTGGCCTCATCAAGCACCCTTACCATGGGATTGCGAGAGAGAAGGTGGTCACCAGTAACCTCGTCAAAGGAAATATCATGAAAAACCGGATCCAGATCTGGATGACCCGCAAATGGATTACGAGCCAAGCCAAAACGGTCAATATGAGTAACGGTAGGGTTCTCTGATGGATGCGGAGAGGGTATGAACTCAGTATCCTCCCCCGTGATATCATGAATAGGCTGGGTTGGGGGCAGAGGTCCAGGTGAAGGTTCGAATAAGGAGCGCCTCCTCCTTTTCTTTTGAATATCCTCTTTAATAACTCCGAGAAGAGGACGGTAGCCGACTACATCCCCAGAACGGTTGGTCGGAGGCTTTGGTTTAGCGGAAGCTTTGAGGAGTTTGAATTGTTCAAGGCGGTGTCGAATGTCTGATGCCTTGGCCGTCTTACCCGTTCCTGTAATAAAAACCAAGTGTTACAAGCATGCATGGGACTATAATCCAAGAAACATGTGAAGTTAAAAGAGGAGTCAAAAATTCACCTTGAATCGCCGGAGTTTCCCTAGCTGAAATGCTCTCGGAAGATGGACCGACACCAGTCCCGGCCTTATCATTTTTCTTTGGCTTCTCCACCAAGGCCGTTCCTTCCTCCAACCCATCAAAAGCCTGGCGGAAAGCATCATCTGTCCACTCTTGGATCTCCCCTGCTTGCCCAGAAGACAAAGCCCGGCGCCATCACCGCTCCGTCCTTCGCCACCATCACCACCATCACCTCCACTCTCCTCCTCGCCTCTTTCCTCCTCTATATTTTCCTCCTCCGGAACATCTGGACATGTGCTAGGGGAGGGTCCATTGGATTTCTTGAGCTTCTTCCCCCCGACGACTGGAGGTATCGAGAAGGGTTTCCTCTTGCTGCTCTTTGTCGTGGCCCTTCCTTTGGCTTTGGCAGCCCTCTCCTCAGCTGTGTCTCTTTGCTTGACCACAGACTGACATGGTAGAATCAAGTTGTACTGCAGAAAAGTAGCATTTCTGATCAGGTAAGAAGCTGACCTCTCCCTTCCCGAAATGACTTCTTTCTCCGCAGCCATCTGAACCAGGTGATCGTTCTCCACGACTACAAAGCCACCTGTCGCTAGCAAGAAATGAAAACACATAAGGAAAAGCATTGCAGTCAGAACGGAGATTATAAATAAGCTTCAACTTACAGTCGGAGGTGAAGCGACGGATAGAAACAGAGTCATCCTTGATGAAAAACCATTCTTTCTTGAACATGCTGAACTTCGAATACAAGTCCAGGACCGGCTTGAAGGATGCGGTCGATTCCAAACTGATGTATGGAGACCCCTTCTTATAGCCACTCAAGTTGTACAAATACCGGATCTCCCGGTTGGAAGGGGTACGCCTATATCTTCTCTGGAAAATGATGAATATGCTCACAAAGATAGCATAAGAATTGGGCTGAAGCTGAAAAGGGGCCACCTTCAAATAGGTAATGAAGCTGACTATCCAAGCATTGATCGGGAGAATGGCCCCGCACATGCAATGGTACTTGCTGTAAGCAAAATACCCTTCAGGAGGGTCATACGGCATAACTCCATTCCCTGGCAGCACCATGTGTGCTCTATCAATCCCGAGAGAACGAGATATAACATCAAGCTGCTCCTCCTTAAAGGAGCTAGGAAAACAATCAGGAGGAGAGTTCAAGAGCTCCTGAGGGCCATATCCATCCACTAGTGATCTCGGGGTGGGTCCCTGTCGTCCCGTTCCTGGCTGGGCTGGGGGCACAATGGGGGACTCTCTTCTGTCCGTAGATTTCCTCTTATCTGATCGAGTTTCGACTTTACGAGACATTTATCTACAAACACAAAAAGTGCATCGTTAGAATGAGGGAAGTAAAAAGCAAGTGCGTACAGTCTAGAATTTCATTCATAAATCGAAATATAAAAAGCTAAAGATCCATTTAGCACTCGGAATCCCCGAGTTCATTCAATTGTCCCAACCTAAAAGTTCATTCGGCACTTATCTTTCCCATTCTCATTCGGTGGTTCAAGTACAAGTTTCATTCGGCAATTCAAAAATAAGAGTTTCATTCGGCAATTCAAAAATAAGAGTTTCATTCGGTAACTCAAAAACAAGTTCATTCGGCAAGAGGGTCTCACCTGGTTCGGCAGAGATAGGAATTTGATTCGGCTAAACACGTTTGATTCGGCAAGGATAGGAGTTTGATTCGGCTAACACGGTTGGCTTGGAAAAGACATGAGTTCGATTCGGCAAAGACAAGGGTTTGGTTCGACTGATAAGGAATAACGAAAACATTAGGCCCGTACTTGTAGGAAAAATATAAACGACCGGACCAACTGGCTCGGCTCACAAGATCGGACGAGGATGTCCAAGCTAAAACAAAGTACGCCATCTGCATGCACATGCCCTACTTAGGGGGGAAGTGTTGGGTGTGTTTCGACCGGTCCGACACCGCCGAACCAACTCCTCTACCATCCACTGCCGAACCAATCTACGTCCCCTGCCTGCCGAACCAACCTATTCCACGTACTACCGAACCAACCTTCTCCCCGTGCCCACCGAACCAACTTGTCCTCCAAGTGTCTGCCGAACCAACCTTCTCCCCGTGCCTACCGAACCATCTTACTTCCCATGCTTGCCGAACCAACTCAAAGTAGCACCACCGGACCAGAAGTAAGGAAGGCCACCACCGGACCAACCTCCACCAAAACAACCTCCACCGAACCAACGTACTACCGGACCAAGGAGTACGAGACCAACATTGCCAGGCCAGATTGCTTCACCCCAGGCCCACCAGCAGCTATATACATCCAGGACCCCTACCCTCAGCCTCACTCTATAAATAGAGGGGTAGGGGTACAACAATGGCAGACAAGTTTGAGAGCTCAAGCACGGATAGAACTTTCAAACAACTTTCAGATACTTGTAATCAAAGCTTTGTACTTGTAATCTGAACAGAAAAGGAGAATAACATATAAAGTGGACGTAGGCACATTCTGGACGAACCGCTATAAATCTGTGTGTCTTTTACAGTTTAGTCCATCTATTTTATATATTTGCATAAATCACCCAAATCACTAAGAACCACATATAATCAACTAAATCATACGACTTGGAGGTGTTTGCCCATTTTTTATGCAAACATATGGTAAACTATGGAAACCATAGCACTTATTTTAAGACTTAGGATAAATTAACGAGTGATAATAGTAACTGATAAAAATAAAGGCTTCTTTAAATAATTTATCCAAGCTAATAAGCAAAGATAAGAGTAGGATCTATACCAAATAGCATTCCCCTAATATTTCTGTGTTTACGGTGCTTCACATAACCCTGAAGTGAGACGAGATACTTAACATAATCCTGAAGTGAGGCGAGGGGCACACTTATGCTTATCATGGTAGTAAACGATCAACCTATGGTAGTTCAAATCAGGGGGATTTGAACAAGGCTCGCAACTAGATTTTTGTTTGATAGGGACTAGTACCGGAAACATTTCCCCTATTTTTCTATGGACACGATGTTTCACATAACCCAGAAGTGAGATGAGGTGCTTCACATAGTCCTGAAGTGAGGCGAGGGGTACACTTATGCTAACTAGGGTAAATAAAAAGTCAAAAGAGGGGACAACGGGTTGCATGAGCATGGTGGCAGTTGCGCGTGCGACTTCCATTTCAGTGCTTAGTAATCGCTATGAGTTCCAAGCGCTTAGTAAGTGTGTCTTTCGTAGACACCAAAGTCTACCGTGTAGGGAAACATCCGGTCCACAATAGATTTATGGAGTAGCAGGCCAACCAAAGTGTAGAATTAGGAATTCAACATAATCAAAGCAGCAATCAAGGACAAGTGCAAACAATCAAAGTTGACCTATTTTATTAATTGAGTACTAGCCAATTAGTATTTATTTCCAGCTTCTCTCTTTTCCATTTCCATTGTTTCCATTTTCATACTAGAACTGTTGTAAGTCTATTACTTTTACTTTACTTAAAAATTCTAGTAGTTACTATCATTCACCAGACTTTTAGTCTGACCCACTCCTCTATTTTTCCCTCCCCTATAGGAAATCAAGGGAGAGGTCAGTAGATTGCAGTTGCTCCGAGGTTTCTTGGAGAAGATTTTGCTATGTATTTCCCTACTTTTATTTTCGTTTTCTTTCTTTGTACTTGCACTTGAGACAAATATTTATACTTTGATTTTTGTTGAGACTACGAGTTTTTATTTCTTGAGATATATTGGGTTTTGAGATATGTATGCTGTATTTGGTATTTGACTTATTTGTTTTATGAAGCAATTATGAATATTTTGTTTTGAATATGTTATTATTTTAGTTTCCGCTATTTCTACCTACTTTTGTCTTGTGAATCTTAGTCTCTGTTAGTTTCTGTTATACCTACAATACACCATGCCTTTTAATGTGTCCTTTTGGGTATATTAAGGGGTTTAGGGGTGTTTCACTTGGTATCAGAGCCTAAGGTTACAGGATCCTTAAAAATTTATTTTAAAATTAAAGTATTTACTGAAATAACTTTTTTTTAAAAGTATTTTTCAGAAAAGAACTCTTAGAAATGTTTTTAAGTATAAAAGAGTTTTTATAAAATCCTCTCATAAGTCCAGTTCAATCTCTCTTTGACTCTTTCCTAAACTATCATTTTCTTTTAGTAGAATGGCCGATACCCCAAACCTTCCCGATGGCATTCCAGTCCTAGCTTAGTTTCGTAGGTACTTACAAGCCACGACTCCAGAGGTGCACGGGCCGGCGCCTGATCCTACACTAACGGATGAGAACCCCATCAACCCACCTGCCGCTATCAATTTCTCTAAGCTTTGTAAGGATTTTGCGAGTTTGGGCAGAAAGACTTTTTCTGGCAAGGGGACTTTTGTGGAGGTGAGAGCTTGGCTTAGAGACACCGAGAGGATATTTGGCTTATTAGGATTGGAGGACCAGCAGTGGGTTCAGCTAGCCTCTTGGCAGCTGAAAGAGAAGGCTTTTTATTGGTGGGAGGTTGTTGAGTTGGAAGGAAGAGAAGTTTGTTGGAATGGGTTTAGAGAGAGGTTTGAGAGGAAGTTTCTGTCTCAAGCAGAATAAAGTGTTCAGCTGAAGAGGTTTATCAATTTGAAGCAAGTGAGTTTGTCTGTTAAGGAATACATCAATCGGTTCAATGAATTGTCACGATTTGGTATGGAGTTGGTAAATGCGCCGCACAAGAAAGTTATGATGTTTGCAAAGGGATTGAATCAACCCCTTCAGGGATTATTGTTGACTCACGTACTAATGGGAGATACTTATGAGTCTTTGGTTGAGATGGTGCTTATGTTGGATGCAGTCGAGGAAGGAGAGTATAAAGAAGTGGTTAATTCAAAGAAGAAGTGATGGAAAAACAATAAGGAGAAGAAGAAAGGTTACGACCCTCAGCAGCAAATTAAGAAAGGTTTGAAGTGCGGTAACTATGGGATTGTTGGATATGTTGCCAATGATTGCAGAAGGGATAAGATAAAGGAAAAGTGCTTCAATTACGGACAACCCGGTCACCTGAGTAGGAACTGTCCCCAGAGAGCAGGATAGGGGACTAGTGCACCAATCGCGCAGATCCAGGCATTAGACGCAACACCTTCAGGTAGCATTACAGATAGAGGTAGGAAATTCATAGTTGAAGGTTTGATTTCTATATCTGATTTTTCCATTTGGACTTTATTCGATTCTGGAGCATCACACTCTTTTATCTCTAGTTCTCTTGTGGATTGTTTATATTTAGGCATTTATTTAGTGGTGGACCCCATTATTTTTTCAAACCCCATAGGTAGATCGACACACTTGTCGATGGTTTGCAGGGGTTTGAAAATTTATATCCTAGGTATAGAATTTGACTGCAATGCCTATGTTTTGGGATTCTAGGGGTATGGAATGATCTTGGGTATGGATTAGCTATCCACATATGGAGCTATTTTAGACTGCAATCATTAGATTAAAGACTTGTAGTGGTAGGACTCTCGAGGTATCTTGCGACCCACAAGGGTCATTCATGTTGAGCTTTCTCTATTCCCTCGATTCATCTTCAGCAGAGTTTGATTCGGTTCCTGTCGCCAGAGATTTTCCCGACGTCTTTGAGGAGGTTAGGGGACTGCCCCCTAAGAGAGAAATTGGCTTCAGAATTTATTTGGCCGAGAATGCTATGCCAGTAGAATTACCTCTGAGGCGCATGGAACTTAGGGAGAGGAAAGAGTAAAGCAAACAAGTTGGTGGGCTTTTGGAGAAGAGTTTTATAAGAAGGAGCATAACGAAATAGGGAGCACCAGTCGTCTTTGCTACTAAGGAGGATGGTTCTCTTTGATTTTGCGTTGATTATAGAGAATTAAATAAGCTCACCAAGAAGAACCGATATCCACTCCCTAGGATTGATGATCTTTTTGACCAGTTAGTTGGCTCTTCAGTTTTCTCTCAGCTTGATTTAGCCACGGGATTTCATCATCTTAGAGTCGCCGATGACAACATAGATAAGACTACGTTTATGACTCCAAACGGACTTTATGAGTGGTTGGTTATGCCTTTTAGGCTAACCAATGCCCAGTTACTTTGTTGATTTGGTGAGCGTGTCTTTAGAGAAGTCCTAAATAAATTTGTAGTGGTATTCGTGGATCACATCTTGGTATTTTCCAAGAATACGAAGGAGCATGTCGTTCATTTAGAGGAAGTCCTTCGCACACTTCGTTGTCACCATTTGAGAGCTAAGTTTCCAAAGTGTCACTTTTGGAGAAAGGAGGTACGTCTCTTAGGGCACGTGGTCTCAAAGGAAGGTTTGGCTGTTGACCCTGCCAAGATTATTACAGTACAAGATTGGAAGGTACCTAAGAACATCACCGATGTTAGGAGCTTCCTAGGATTAGATGGCTATTATAGAAAGTTCATTAGAGACTTTGCCAAGATTTCGGCACCACTCGCGCGCCTTACTAAGAAGAATAAAAGTTTCGTGTAAGACATGGCCTTCACAAAGCTTAAGAGAGACCTTACTAGTGCACCAGTATTAGTACTACCCGATGGAGCTAAGTCTTTTACCTTATACACTGATGCATGTGGGACGGGCCTAGGAGCGGTGTTGATGCAAGAAGGGAGGGTAGTATGTTATGGTAGTAGACTTTTGAGGACGCTTGAGAAGAACTATTCTACCCATGATTTGGAGTTGGCTGCCACAGTTTTTGCACTCAAGTCTTGGAGGCACTATTTTCTTGGAGAGAGGTTCCAGCTTTTCACCGACCACAAGTCACTGAAGTACCTATTCTCGTAGAAGGACTTGAACTTGAGGCAATAGAGGTGGATGGAGTATTTAGTGTCATGCGATTTTGAGATAGCTTATACACATGGCAAGTGTAATGTGGTTGCGGATGCATTAAGTAGAAAGAAAGCAGGAGGAGCTTGGAGTTATTTCTACTTTTGATTTTAAGCCCTCTACGGATTATACTCTCGGATTGTTAGTGGCATTAGATGTGAGGCCTAACCTTATGGATCAGATTGGCTCGAGGCAGTGAGAGGATTGAGAGCATATGGATGTGATGGATAGGATTAGCCGAGGAGGGGTCTCCATACATCTCCAATGTTATTCCATTGATAGCAACGGGTGGCTCAGGAGAGATGGAAGGCTTTGTGTTCCCCGCGCTAGTGATTTATTGAGAGCAGTTTTGGAAGAGGCACACCTTCCCATATGACTATTCATCTAAGTGGTGACAAAATGTATTGGGACATGAAGAGGATGTTCTATTGAAATGGCTTGAAGAAGGACATGACAGAGTTCGTAGCAAATTGCCTTATTTACCAAAGGGTAAAAGTAGAGAAGAAGCTCGGTAGATTACTTCAGCCCTTAGATATGCCAGAATGGAAGTGGGACAGTATTTCTATGAATTTTATAGATGGTTTATCCCATTCTAGGAATGAGAATACTAGCATTTGGGTGATTGTGTTAAGAGTAAGCTCACATCATCATGTTTGGCATTCATTTATATTCGAGAGATAGTCCGACTTCATAGAGTCCCTTCTAGTGTGGAGAGTGAATAAAGTGCTTGAGGATTTGCTACAGATGTGCATTTTGGACTTTGGAGTAACTTGGAGGAGCATCTTCCATTAGTTGACTTTGCATAAAATAAAAGTTACCAAACGAGCATAAGAATGACACCATTTGAGGCTTTATATGGGAGATCTTGCAAGCCTCTTTCATGTTGGGTGGAGTCTATGAAGATTTCTTTACTTGGGTTTGACATGGTGAAGGAGACATCAGAGAGAGTGGATTTAATTCGACGAAGGATGAAGACAGCCCAACATAGGCAGAAGTCTTATGCGGAAAAGCAGAGGAGAGACGTTGAGTTTGAGGTTGAAGACCTAGTTTTTATCAAAGTATCTCCGGTTAGGAAAGTGGTAAGGTTCAGATCGAATGGAAAGTTAGCCGTCAGATTTGTTGGACCATTTCCTATCATAGAGAGAGTTGGGAAGATGGCTTACCAAGTGAAGTTACTAGATAGGATCGCAGGAGTACACAATGTTTTCCATGTTTCGCACTTATGAAAGTGCTTACATGACTCGGCGGAGGTTGTAGAGCCTAGTCAGTTAGAGGAGGTGGAGGTAGGAAGGGAAGCATTTGTTTGGCGTATCCCTATGAAAATTGTTGGCAGTGACGTTGAATAAGGAGGTTCCTCTAGTAAAGGTGCAATGGGAAGATGATGCTGGAAATGCCACTTGGGAAGCATAAGAGAAGATTCATACTTCCTATCCTCATCTTTTAGATAGTAAGTTTTTTAGAATTTCCTATTTCCATCTTTGGTTTTAAATAGGTTCTTTCCTTTATTATCCTTTGGAAGGGTATAATTTAGGATTTAACATATGGATGGTAGGATTGGATGTAAACTTGATATGAATGATGTATGCTTGTGGTTTCAAGTGTTTGCCAGTTGATGCTAATGGACACATATAAGTATACTAGGTACTATTATTCTTTAGGGATCGGCCTAATTAGAACACTAGAGCATATGCATATGGATGTGTGTGCATTTTTATTCTATTTTTCATGGTTGCTATAAATGGATGATTATCACATGATGTTGCATTTGAATGATGTTTGTAGCACGCATATAGAACATCAGTTGTCATTACGGAATTTTTGCATTCATTTGGGTACATGGCAAAGACATGATTTCATAAAAGGAGGTCAACTGAATCAGTGGACCGCCTAATCTTTTACATTAGATAGAAACATTTACACTACACTAATTGCATAAGTATCATAAATTGCATTAGAAAAACCTAAGGATAATAGATGAATCGTCGATGATTGTAGAATTGGATGAAAACATTTAGTACATTCTTTTATCCTTAGAGATTTCGGGGACGAAATCCCTTAAGGAGGGGAGAATGTAACAAACCAAAATTTAACCCATAATAGTTAATTTGTTAATTAATAAATAATAAAATAACTTTGTGAAACTATCAGAATTGAGCCACGCGAGTTGCACCATTGTGTCCGTGGTAATTTTTTGGTCAATTTCCATATATAGAACGTCAGAATCCGAGTTAATATGAGCAAGGAGCAAAGTAATCAAAGAAACGAATATATATATATATATATATATATATATATATATATATATATATAGAGGTCAATTCACTGGCCGGTTGACCTGGGCACAAGGGCGGTCAACCGGCCTGCCCATTTGGGCGAAAGAATGAATGTTCGTTTGTTCGAAAGTGAACACGTAATTCACATTGTTTAAACTGATTTGATCTTTTTATTCTTGCATCCAATGGCTCCTATTCAGCCTATGACGTGGTTGCATCCCATTCAATCCCCAAATCCAATGGCCTGAGATCCACTTCTACACCTAAAAATAGAACTCTAGGCCTAACACTTTTTCTCATTCTAGATTTTTCTCCGCTTGGGTTCACTTTTACAGGAAGGACCCTAAAAGAAATAATTTTCCAAGGAGTGAATCTTTTAGTAAAAATATTTTAATACCCTCAAGTGGATCCGTTAAGGCCTAAAGGGAAGAGCTAAGGACCGTAGGTGAGTGATTATAATTATTTTAAATTTCTTTAAGTAAATCGAAATAATATGGTTTCCAATAGTTGTAGTTTAACTACGATTTTTAGAGTAATCTTTATACTAATTTATTTACAGTTTTTAGAATTATTTTCAATCTACTCCTTCTAGCTATTCTTTTCAGTTAATTTTAGTTTATTTCTATTAATTATAGCTTTTCCCATTTAATTACAGTTTATTTACAGCATTTTAATTCATTTACTGTTATTTATGCGTTATTTACATCTTCTTCCTACGCTTTGGATTTCCTTCTATTTTAATTTTTCTTTTATTTCTCCTTCTTCTTCTTCACATATGGGTTAGAATAAATTAACGCGAAATTGGATTAAATTATAAGAAATCTAAAATAATGGAATATGAGCTGTAAATCACAAAGACTGTAATATAATTGGAATAGCACTAAAATTATGCCTAATTAAGATATTAACTGACTAAATTAATAAGATTGGCCTAGTTATAACTTAGAATTATAATTAAAAAGATTAAAAGAAGAAAGAAACTTATTTTCACACTTACACCTTGGGTTAAGTAATAATCATGATTATGACGTAAGTTATAAATTGATAAACTATGGAAACTATGGTAAACTATGGTAAACTATGGTGCTTATTTTAAGACTTAGGTTAAATTAATAAGCAATAATAGTAATTGATAAAAATAAAGGCTTACTTAAATAATTTATCTAAGTTAATAAGCAAAGATAAGAGTAGGACCTGTACCAAATAGCATTCCCCTAATATTTCTATGGTTGGTGTTTCACATAACCCTGAAGTGAGACGAGGTGCTTCATATAATCTTGAAGTGAGGCGAGGGGCACACTTATGCTTATAATGGTAGTAAACAGTCAATCTATGGTAGTTCAAATCAAGGGGATTTGAACAATAGGTGCAACTAGATTTTGTTTGATAGGGACCGGTACCGGTAGCATTTTCCTTATTTTTCTATAGACACGGTGTTTCATATAATCCTGAAGTGAGACGAGTTGCTTCACATAATCCATAAGTGAGGCGAGAGACACGCTTATCCTGACTAAGGTGGATAAAAGGTCAAAAAAGGGAGCAACAGGTAGCATGGGCATGGTGGTAGTTACGCGTGCGACTTTTATTTTGGTGCTCAGTAATCATTATGAGTTCTAAGCGCTTAGTAAGCGTGTCTTTCGTAGGCACCAAAGTCTACTGTGTAGGGAAACGTCCGGTCCACAGTAGATTCTATGGAGTAGAAGGCTGATCAAAGGATAGAATTAGGAATTCAGCCTAATCAAAGCAGCTATCAAGGATAAGTTAAAACAATCAAAGCTGACATATCTTATTAATTGAGTACTAGCTAATTAGTATTTATTGCCAGCTTCACTCTTTTCTATTTCCTTTGTTTCCTTTTATATACTAGAACAGTTGTAAAGTCTAATACTTTTACTTTACTTAAGGATTCTAATAGTTATTATCATTCACCAGACAATTATTCTGACCCACTCCTTTATTTTCCCCTTTACCCCTATAGGAAATCAAGGGAGAGGGCAGTAGATTGCAGTTGCTCCGAGGTTTCTTGTAGAAGATTCTGCTACATATTTCCCTACTTTTGTTTTCGTTTTCTTTCTTTGTACTGGCACTTGAGAGGGATATTTATACTCTGATTTTTATTGAGACTACGAGTTTTTATTTCATGATACATATTGGGTTTTGAGACATATATGTTGTATTTGGTATTTGACTTATTTGTTTTATGAAGCAATTATGAAGATTTTGTTTTGAGTAAGTTATTATTTTAGTTTCCTCTATTTTTACCTACTTTTGTCTCATGAATCTTAGTCTCTGTTAGTTTCAGTTATACCTACAACGCACCACGCCTTTTAATGCGTCCTTTTGGGTATATTAAGAGGTGCGGGGTGTTTCATTGCATACCTAATTACTATGGATTAATTAATTAAGATATTGATATAGATATAATAGAGAGAATGGCTAGGAATAATTGAGAATTGATTGGAAATTAAAAATGGACAGTTTAAAAGGAGAGTGAGAAATGTTTATAGTATCTTCATAAAACATTATTCTCTCATTCATTTTTAATTAACTTTATCTTTCTCTTTTCTCACTTCATCCTTGACTATCATATATATTTAATTAATTAGATTGGTTCTAGTATTAGATATCAAATTTCCAGTCCATCAAGATCCAATTAGAGAGCATTTTGAGATTTATGCATTTTACCTGCCGCGAACACAGATCAGGTTCCTTCAAAGGTATTAAAGCCCAAATGGTCCATGTAGTCTAATTAATCAATATTTAGGGTTGATAAACTGAACTTGTATATCTGATGAGTGCCTAGAAAAGTAGAGTCTAGGTTATTGGTTGAATAATCGAGTATTATCTTTTCTTTGGCTATCGGCACAGCCCAACTAAGGTTGACCCGAATGTAAGGTCCATATTGATTTTGGGCCTTGGTCTAATTTTTATACTAAGATTTAAAAATGTAAATGTTAAGTTCCAAATATAAAAGAAAAATTTATAAATGTTATAATATAAAATTTGAAAATTTTAAAAATATGTGGAGAAATTAAATTCAAAATTTTATTATGTATTTAATTAATATGATTCATTAAATTAAATTAAATAATTACTAAAATTTAATTAATTAAAAGCATTCATATATATTGATATATGTATTTAACTAGTTGTAAATTTATCTTAAAATTATTTGAGATAAAATTAAAGTTCTCAAATTAATTAAATATTAATTTAATTTATTATTAAATAAAAGGATTTATTAAATAGTTATTTATTTAAAAGTTAATCAATTTATTAATGTGTATGTATATAAACATGTGTATATAAAAAAATATAAATGTTATAACTGGTCACTTATCTTAAATAGTTTAAGGTGAATAATGTAAAATTTTCTATGATTACGTAAAATTTAATTAAATTGGTTAATAAATTAATAATTAAATTAATTAATTATAATTTAACTAATAAGCATGATAGTTAATTAAATATGATTTAATTAATAAGATTAAAAGAAAATGTTTAATAAACATATAAATATTATATGAGTTAATTAAATTTTAAACAATTATAATTAAATTAAGCATATGTGATTGTATATGTATAAAATATATATAAGCGGAACTGAAATAAACCCAAAGAGATTTTTGGAATAAATACATACATATGATACATATACCATGATTTCAGATGTGTCCAACACTTGAATCGCAATGAAATTTCATAAGAGATACATTATTCCTTAAATTCATATCACCCAAAGTATATCAAAGATTATGAATCCTTACTATAGTTGTCCTCTATCATTTATATATAGATAGATTACTTGCATATGCACTGGTTATTGAGCAAACTCAAGCTAAATTTGTTATGTAAAGCACTACTAGTATATTACCTAGATAAGATAAGATGCATGCATGTTGAGCAAACTCAAGGTATGTGCATTATACTTAGGTCATCGTGAAATGATAGGTAAGAGTGAATAGTCTCTTTTTATTTTTTGAGCAAACTCAAGGTTGATGTCGAGATTAGGGAAAAAGATCACGGTTAGGAGTTGTATATTATATAATCGATAATGAATTATCCATCGCTTGTAGGCCTATGATTTGTTGAGAAAACCCAAGGTTAGAATCCCAAGGCAAGCAAATTCTAACACTCACCAGAGAATTGACATACTTCTATATTTCCCTTAGGGTTTTTGAGGAATATAAAAGTCTATTGGGAGCCTTATTAGAAAAATGAATGAATTCAAATATCGTAAGAACACATGTTATGCAAAATTAAACCTATTAACTTCAATAAATTTGTACAACTAGTTTAATTGATAAAATTGTTTATCAATTGAAATATACTAATAAAGTGAATTAAGATTGAGAAATAAATGTAAAATAAACTTATCAGTAAATCTTTTGGCATGTTTTTGCTTCAAGACCAATGCAAGAGCCGAACTATACAATTAGTAGAACATTCGTGTCTTGATTACTTAATGTTTATTTTCCCCAAATTGTATATTGTCTTATGAATTTTGAATTTTAAAAAGTACAAGGTTATGGATATTCGATCCATATAGACGACATATAAAAGTTGCATGGTGAATAAATTCATTTGTAATGTACTACATCTCGATGAAATATATTCATTTGAAACGAGCAAGAAAGATATAGTGCAAATCAAGTATTTAATATGAATGAATAAAATAAGAATCTTGTTATGTTAAAAACAATGAAATATCAAGGATTAAAGACTGACTAAGGAATTCGATCACTAAAATATCAATTTTGATCAGTTTACTTAAGTGCAACCTATTCAATATCCTTAAAATGTTTAGGATGTTCAAATGCACCTTTGTAAAGAGTTCGATGCAGTCTTGTAGTAAGTGTTTCCTTTTGTATGGTTCGACCATTTAGAAAGGGAAGCAAATTTCTGATAGTGGATGTAAAATAGACATGGTTGGAATGTAGAGGGTGAATGGTCACCTCTACTTTATGAAGAAACACCAGAAATAAAAACTATATAAATACTAAATAGGTATTTAATACGGAATGATGAATATGATTTATTTTTCAAACGTATTTTTGTTACATAATTTTTCATAAGAGTTAATTTTTTTGAGTTCAAGATATTTGATCAAAAACTCTAAACTGTAAAATACTCACGGTGAATAAAATAAATGACCCATGGTAAGTGGTTAAATGGAGCTTCATATTTCATGCACCGTTACAGGAATGACAGAAATAATGAGAGCATACGATATGACTCTTATTAATAGACGCATCAAGTTACGAAAGATTGATTTTGTATATATACTAAGTATTATCTATGAAATTATAACTGTATCATGTTTTCAGTATTGACTTAAAATAAATGTAGTTTTATTTTAATGTGAATATTCATTATAAAATAAGTCTATTATAATAATGGTATTTGTTTTCACAAACATAGTGATGCATTAACTATAGAAAATATAGAAGTATCTAAAATTTTCTAATTTTTTTTGGAATTATGAACTAAGCCATGTTCTTGAGAAATAATTCTTTAATCATATGGTACTCATGAATTGTATTTTAAAAAATTGAGGGTAAATCACCCGTTCAATGGGAATGACAAAAGAGCTAATGAACTTTTCGAATTGATACATATAGATATATGTAGTCCAAGGTCTATTGATACCAAAATAGATCCACTTACTTCATTGGATTCACCTATGAAGCGTCACAAATACGAACATGTATATTTGATAAACAAGCAATATATCTTTGACAAGTTCATAGAATTTAAAATGGAAGTAGAAAATATAAAATGGGAGGGAATAAAATAATTCGATTTGATCGCTTTGGTTGAATATATTGGAAAGAAATTCAAAAGTACCTTAAAGTGAATAAAATTCAATCTCGAAGTCACTCCTCCTTATTATATATAACGATGAATCGATAAGGAGTAATCGAACATTTTGGATAAAGTAAGATGGATGATGGGTGATGTTGAACTAACATCTCAATGGGAGCGATGACTGAATTTTTAAGTGTTAGATAAGATCCAAGAACTGATATGATAATATCATTTCACAAACATCAGAGTTAACCACATATTTTGACAAATAAATTAAAAAGTTTGATTTTCAGTCAAAATGCAAAGGAAGCATATGTTTGTAAGAAGGAATATTAAGGGGAATAAGATATTTTGAAACTACAAGTAAGACAACGTATTGTTGATTGTGAATAATACAAAAGAATGTTGGGATTGACCAGAACAATAAACGTAGACACTATATTAAAATGTTTAACATGGAGCATATAATATGGATTCTTTATGCATCAACAATAGGAATTATCGTATATGCTATGATTCTACGATGTCATATTTCGCTTTTAGAGAATTGCGTATGGAAACAACAAAATCCTTATGAAGGAGGGTTCAGACTCGAACTTCATAATTGATATTGAATATAATGTGTCAATCCTAGATTCATGTTCAACCCTAATAAAGGTGCTTTGAGTTGTAAATGTTCCAAATGAGCAGTTGTGACCATTTAACCAAAATGTTGTGTACATTTCCTTGAATAGGACCCTAATGGAGCGGTATAAACATAATTGCATAAATTTACAACTGAGTTAGGGGTATTTCCAAATATTGAGAATCCCACAACTTTTTATTATGAAACAATGTTACGGCAAAGATCGTGAAAAAAAACTAAGGCTCATAAGATGTCTAGAATCATGCTCTGAAAGTTTTACATGATGAAGAGATGTTGGCTTGCAATGTAGATAGTAATACAATATAACGGATTTCTTCACCAAGGAACTAGCTTGATTAGTTTTGAACTGATTGGAATAATGGGACTGAGATTTCATAACTGAATCAAAATGCAAGTAGAAGATTGAAAGAGTTAGTGGCATGCCCTAGGGGAAATTATGTAACAAGAAACGGCCGCCAAGTCCCTAGAATTGGAAGATGATGGAAGAAAAGTCCCTTCCGAAAAAGTTATGAAAATTTGGTCCCTATATTTAGTTTTTGACTAATTTATGTCACTTTTGCCCCTGATTTCAATGCTGGATCGATTTTCTAGAAGGGGACAATTTGGTAAAAAATAACAAAATAGGGACTTAATTTACATGGGTTTATTAGTAGGGACTTTTTGTGCATGTGCTTTGAATAGGGACCTTTTGTCCAAAACCCCATTATGTAATCTATTACATATATCTAACTTTGCAGTCCATCTTCTTCATAGTAATGATATTTATTTTCTTTCATATAATTCGTTATATTGTGAAATAATTAATAAATTAATTAATTTAATGTATGTAATAAATATTATATGAAACACTATTCAATGGAGAATTCATCTTCTTAGTTGTATGAGGTTAGTATCTTGGTCAACTATAGTCAACTCAAAGTTAAAATCTCTAGTAAAGCAATAAGGTTAATAGTAAATGTTATAACTGAACCTGGGACTTTGTTTTTTTGGAAAATTTGAGTTAAAGGATAATATTGGAACTTTGACCAATACAAAATTTCATATATCCTAAAGTGACATAGTTTTGACGAAGAGAACATGTGTAAGTTACCATTAGCAAATGGTACCACTTAAGAAAATGTGAAACTAAATTTTTGTCAAAAAGATACATAAGTGATGAGTTTGGGCAAATTGCCACACCATTAGCTAAGATGACGTGTGAACATCAATATTTGAATTGTTCAATATTAATCGCTGATTGAATTCATATCTCTACGTCTCAAAACCTCATTTGTGAATTTTTCAAAAACCACATGATTTAGTTTGTTTATAAAACGTTAAACATTAATTAAATGAATTAGTGTTTGTAACATCCATTATTTTGGGGCCCGAAATTAAGCGTTACGGATGATGCAATCATCCATAATATTAATTTTCGATGACAAAATTGTTAATCAAAGCAATAATATCAGAAGCACACGACTACAAATTTTTTTAAACACAATTTAGTAATAAACTTTCATGTTTCGTTTCACCAATAAGATTTCATATTCATTACATATCTCATTCGATCCCATGTTTAGAGAAAATATAATTATTACAAAATACTACAAGAGCAACATATATAGATGCCCCCTAGGTTGATCATAGTCTAATACTTGAAAATTATACAATTTTCCATTACATCCATTCTGTATTATCTTCTCATTCAGCTTATGATAATCGATACACATTCTCAATGACTCGTTTGGTTACTTCACGAACACCGCGTCGCTCACCAAGACGAATAACTTGGTCTAGTAAAACTCTTTCCTTCTAAGTCCACCAGTTGCACCTTAACTCTTTCATCTCAGTATGTGTCATTCTGTTGGGCGGTATACTTACAGGTTCATCTCTAAGCACAAAATCTATACGAAACTCAATGGCTCGTTTCAGTGGTAGTCCTATAACAGGCTCAAAGACGTCTGCAAGTTCTCTTAAAACTAAAACCCAATTCAACTAATTTTCCACTTCTATTGCACCCAATAAAGGATAAACTTCTGAACTTGAATTCTCAACTGAGTATATAATTTGGTCGCTGTTATCATGATGTCTTAATGATATTTTCCTCTCTTGGCAAAATATCCTAATATCATATTTTCTCAACCAATCCATACCCAAAATGATCCCAAATCCCACAAAATAAAACACAAACAAACTGCAGGAAAAAGTATGACTTAACAACTGAAATTCTAGATGGTCACATTCATCCGAAGAGTTGCATACCCTCTTATTGGATTTGCAACTCTTGAGGAAGTAACAAGGTATGATGGTTCTAAATCTAACTTATCTACTAAACACTAAAAGATAAAAGAATGTGATGCTTTAATATCAAATAATATTCTAACAGGTACGCCATAAATCAAAAGCGCACCTCCCATCACAACCTTTCCCTTCTCTTCTACCGTTGGTCATAATATGGGTTTGAATGAAACCGATTTATTCATTAGTAAAGCCAAAGTCAATGGAGGTTCTTTTGTGAAAAAATTAAGACCTAGAGCTCGAGGACGTAGTTATTCGATAAAAAGGCCAACTTGTCATATAACAATTGTATTAAAGGATAAATCAAAATTATCTTTCGATGAATTTAAGATTTAGATTCATATTTAGAAAAAAGTAGATGGAAAGATAATATAATAAAAAATATGGGACAAAAAATAAATCTTCTTGGTTTCAGACTTGGTACAACCCAAAATCATCATTCCTTTTGGTTCGCATTTTTCTATAGGGCCTAGATAATGATGGCTCTAAAGCAAAGACATTCCCCTTATCAGCCTTGGCTGCCTCTGGACATTTATTCTTACAATGCCCCACTTGGTTGCAGTTAAAGCGCTTCACATTTTTCTTCCCCACAATCGTCTTATCATCACCAGATCGACACTTATTAGAACAGTACCCCTTGTTATCTCACTTGTAATAAATAATACTCGTTTTACCTTTCTTGGCAGTTCCACCTTTCTTAGCTCCCTTCCTCTTGAAGAATCTACTCTTTCTATTCCGAGAACTCCAAAAGTCGAGAGAATTTCCTCATTCCTTATCGCCTTTTACACCACTATATTACTTGGGTCTAGGAGATGTGGGATTATTACTCTAGCAATCTCTGGCTTCAAACACCGGATATACTTCTCATTCATTTTTATCATAGCATCGATGGTGGCATAACCATACTTGGACAGCTCACCAAACTTAGTAGCATACTCCAGTACATACATCTCTCCTTGCACCAAATCGAAAATTTTCATAAGCAAGATTGACTTGGCTACTTCAGATAAGAACCTCTCCTCAAATCTCCTATGAAATTTAGCCTAAGTTAATTCCTCTTCCGGTATACCTACGGTCACCCCATTCCAGTAGTATAGTGCTGCTCCTTGCAACTGTTTAGAAGCCAATCTCCTTTTCCTCTCATCCTTCAACCCTGGATTAGCAAAAATCCTCCTACGGTGCAATAGCAAATTCTCAACCTCAATAGCATCCTCAGGTCCAAGAAAAGGCATTCCTCCAAGACTAGTATAATCACGGTTCAGCTTGGCATAGTTGTTGCCAATTAGCACCACAGGATTAGCTTCTCCTGCATTATCACTATTCTCTCCCAAGCATTTCCATTTGTTGTTTCCTCCACTTAGATTCACTCTTTCATTTCCTACTTCTACATATTGATTTTTCATAATCTGCATACGAGCCTTAATAAGGTAAAGTAGAATGGTCAAAGAGAGAGGGGAGAATACATATTTATATATAGAAAATACAAGTATGTTACTATAACATTATCCCATACCCTAATATTATTCTCTAATTCATTTGGATTATGTTTCCAAAGCTCTTTTAATCTTTTAAGTTTTACATAAATCTATGCTTCGATACCAAACTGTAACATCCCCCATTTTGAGGACCAAAACAAAGAGCTATAGATGCTATAGTCATCCATAGTATTAATTTTCGGTAAATGCGGCTATGTTATCATATCAATAATATCAAAAGCACATGAATATGAAACTTTTCAAACACAATTTTATAATAAACTTTCATGTTTCATTTCACCAATATGATCTCATATTCAATACATAATCTCATTTTATCCCATGTTTAGAGAAAATATAATTATTACAAATAATGCAAGAGCAACATAGGAAGACACCCCCTTGGTTGATCAGAGTCAATACTTGGAAATTATACAATTTTCCATTACATCCATTCAAGGAGATAAAACAATAAAACATAAAATAAAAAGCTCCTAATAATAGCTAGCTTGCCTCCTGCACGTCTCCAAAAGCTTATTCATCTAACTGAAAACCTGAAATCCTTACCGCTGGCCTACTCAAATGAACACTTGAGAGTGTAAGGGAAAAAATAAGAACTTTGGGTTAGGCAAATAGTCTGGTGTGAATAATAACCTACCATCTCAAACTAAAATAAATATCTAATGAGACCACGCCGCTGAGCAGAATGGGTTTTCCCCTCACTAATATCTTAACCCAAACGTATCAACCATATATTGTGCTCCTACATCCACAATGGTTAGAAAATAATAAATAAACATTTGAAATCATGCAACATACAATGGACTACCCATCCTAATTTATTCACCTATCCATCTCAGTTTCATCTGATAATCCGTATTAACTTCAAACGACTATCCGTCTTATACTTATATGGACTACCCAACTCATATGTATACAATATATGGACTATCTATCCCCTATGTATGAACTACCCATCACACAACGTTTAACCATCTAAGATTATGTGGACTATTATTACACTATTTCATTCATTTTAAACTATGTGGACTATCCATTGCACATATCATGGTTTTCCTAGGATGATTGTGAACCCTTGATTTACCATATAAGTACTATCTATCTCAGGCATTATATGTACTATCCATCACACATTCCATAATTTTTCTAGGACGACTATGAACCCATCACTTAGTAATTAAATTCATAATTAATATTATTCACCCAAATGCTCAACCGAGTTCTATTAGTATCCCTAATTGGGTTGACAACCCCTTAAACTTATAGCATGTTGTAATAATATACATTGGTATCCCTAATATATTTGATGCCGGAATCATAAAATAAACGGCAAGTCAAATATAACGTACATCGGTGTTCTCAATAAATAATGTCAAATTCATCAACTTATGGCATATAGAAATATAAAATATCTGTATCCCCAATGAATAATTCGAAATCATGAAGCATATGGCTTACCACCGTTAATATAGAAAAATAAAAGACTTACGGCATTCATGTCGTAATAACGATGTCAAACATCTATCCAAGGTCAGAAAAACAAACTTAAATTAACATAAGCATATAAAAAATTTATGTCAAAACATAAGATTGTCGGCATACTTAAGGTATAGGTTGTCTCGCCCTTAAAACATAGCTTTAGTTAACATAGAAACATGACAATCTAGGCTAAAAGGGCCCTGGTGTCGATATAAAAGAAACACGACATTAATGCTACATGGCATTGTTTCCAAAAAAAATGAAATATATGATGTCGACATTGATAAACCCCGATATCAGAACCTTATGTTGAAAACCATACCAACAGCATTAATTTAAGGATGCCGGAAACAAGGCACTTTGGCTATTATGCGGCATACACAGAAAGATTAGCGGCAACATTACTCCAAAATTGACTGATACCGAAATTGATGACTTGGGGAATTAATTTAAGGATGCTAAAAACTGTCAGCATTAATAACTCACGACATCAATATCTCATATACACTTGCGGTATTCCTCTAACGACAATATCGAATGCATGACCCATTATATCACATACTTACAATATGAATATCACATGCATTGCTTCATGTCAATGCCACCTATTCCAATATCGCTTACAACTGTAGAGTGCTACCGCTTATTGTTGGTGCCAAATGCTATGGGGATGCCGCATATCGATGGCATTGTCGTAATTATTATATAAATGTTTTATTTGTATTAAAAGCAATTTCTTTTTACCAACTCTTGTTCATTGTCAAATTTCTATTAGTTTAAAATAAACTTTACCAATTTCTTTTCAAAAAACTGCCGCAAATAAGTTTTATACTTCCAAAAACATTAATCAACTTAATCGATTAACACACTTAATTAATATTTATTCAAATGTTTTATAGCATAATAAATTGATAGAAATTCATAATCACTTGGGAAAATTCCCCAGAATTCTTAAAAAATCAAAATGAACATATTCTTTCATCCATAAAATTTTCGAGGCCAAAATAATTATTAATAATTAAAACCTGAAATAAACACTACTTCATCCTTCAGAAATTCATAAAATATTTTTTTCAACTTGAAAAATTATGAAATTAAAATCCGATCTCTAGAATAATGTTTTATATAACATACCAAAAAATCAAATCAATTGGAGATTAAAAACTTAGGTTTTACTGTAAAAACCCATTTAATAATTTTATAAAAATTCCATAAATCATAATTCTACCCAAACAATGGTCATACATCCATAACATGACAAAACAACCAAGAATAATTCAAAAATTATCCATAATCGAATTCAATTACAAGTAATAGAGATGGTTAACTATTATTCAGCTTAAATGAATATTGAGGTTGAGATTTGATGGAATTTAGTTTCCCTAAGCTTTTCTCCTTTCGTATCCCTTGATTTCCCCTTCTTTCTTCCTTAGTAATGGCCAGCCTTGATTGTTATTTTTACTTAGTGTATTTTGAAAAAGAGAATGGTTGAGAGGGAGGAAAGGTTTAGGGTATGAACTAAGATTTTATTCCTAATTTTTCTTTCTCATTCATTCTTCGTTATGTTAAGTTTTTGAAAAAATCTTATTAGTTAATTAGTTAAGGCTTGATCTTGTTAATTATCAAATCTCATCCTCATATCTCGCTACATTATTCTATTTAATCTATCCAATTAAATTTCCTGAATAATAATTAACTAAAATTAGGGCTGTTACAATATTTAAGAAATATTAACTATTAATTTTTTGATGTTTTGGGCATTATTCGTAATTATTTGGACGTTTACAAAGAATTTATTTATATACGTATCAATATACAATGTTAGTATTTATTTAAACGGGTTTTAAATATAGTTAACTACTTTAACATGCTTTTGTAAATAATGATCCATGAAATATTTGATGCGATCAGCCACAATAGTAGAGAGGAGGAGATATATATGAGATCTAATCAATGAAATTAAAGGGGAATGTTTTGAAAGGGAGGAATGATAAAAGGTTTTTTGCTCTAAATAAAAATAAAACATTTCCTCGTTAATTCAATTGTTACTTTTCTCTTGATATAAATTTTTTTCCTTCTTCTGTCTTTCATGTTTGGCCCTCTGTTCTTCTTCCGTGGATGAATTTTTTCCGTTTACCTAAAAATTTAAATCAAATAAAATACAAGGTGACTCATCCGATTCTATCAAGCTTTGAATGTTCATTTTAGGAATCTTAGGAGAATTTTCAAATTACAGAGTCATTAGTGGGTCGGATCTACAAGATATGATCTTCTTTACATTTATATGTTTTGGTTCATGCATATTGCCATATTTATATATGTTATTATTATTATAATTGTAATTATAATTAATTGTAACAATTTAATCAGATAGTTAAATTTTCTTTTTTAATCCAGTATGAATTAAAACATATGTTTGTATGTATTTGATTTTGGCTATATATATTAAAATAAACGTACAATAATTTTATAAACATAAAACTTATTTGTAATGATTTTAAATAATCGTTTATTATTTTTTAGTTATCTTAAATCTTAAGATAGATTGATATCATGTTTTAGGTCGATACCATATTTAAATTAGTAGATATGTTTATTAGATAAAAATCATTTTTGGAAATTTAAATAAATAATATTTCTGGAAAAAATATAATTTATAATT
Source organism: Allium cepa (assembly GCA_030765085.1). Classification (NCBI taxonomy): domain Eukaryota; kingdom Viridiplantae; phylum Streptophyta; class Magnoliopsida; order Asparagales; family Amaryllidaceae; genus Allium; species Allium cepa. The sequence continues at coordinate 324,607,743 of CM060934.1, forward strand.
CATATACATATTTTATAATGGCATAACTAAATTTTGAACTTTTGAGTTCAATATATGTGTGTGTTTGTGCGTGTGTGCGTGTGTGCGTGTGCGTGTGATATTAGAATTATAAAATTATTTTGGTTATGTATTACATCTAATATTATTATATATATTTTTATAATAATAATATTAGTCGAATATAAGTTATTTTATAATTTGAATTAATGCCTTTTGTTGGACCAAAAAATGGTTCAACATTCATGATATTTGCAGAAGATAATATTATTCATAATGGTCCTATATGGCTCATAGACTTCTAGTATAGTCGTGGAGTTGTTTAAAAATTTGTGTCATATGTCCAAGGGTAAAATAGGAAAGTCACATAATTGTGCAATAGTCCATCAAGTATTTTCTACTGAACTGAATAGGCGATTATAAATCTCGGTCCTTTGTTCATATGTCAATAGGCATGGCGGTCTTATGTAAGATAATCCTAAATTTAGACAAGGGCTTAAAAGGCCTTGTTATAAGTCCAAATCCAAGTCAATTTTTTTTCATACGCACGTCCATAGTTCAATCTTCATAATTCATGAGAAATAGTTTATGCAAAATTGTTCAAGTCCTCGTTCTCGTCAGTTTCGAAAGTTACAAAGGCTTCTTGATTTTTCCCAAAACAATTTAAGATTACAATTCTTTAAATTGAGAGAGAGAAAGAAAATTGAACCCTATTTGAAAGGTTGTCGGGGTCTGTTCATAGTGGTAGAGGCAGGCGGCATGGTTGACACACATTTTCCTAGTAAAAGCTCGCCATCTATTTGTGTTGCTGATATTCTGTATCCCAACATTTCTTAAGGTTCGGCATCCTTCCTACTTATAGGTGCTTTATAATAGCCATCGTTGAAAAGGCTTTATATTTGATATCTTTTCTTTGTAAGTAGATACTCAAAGTGCTTCATTGTATGATACCTATCTTTTGATAAGAATTCAATGACATCCTCCACTCTATAAATTCAACATCTTGCGTAAAAACTTGGCAACCCTTATGATAGTTGATACTTGTTATCCTTTATATGTTATAAATTTTCGTTATCTTGTACCAGGGTATTTACTCGATATCCTTCATAGTTGTGGATGCCCGATATCACCCTTTACAATTATATGCTCGATATCCCTTGGCTGCATGGCATCTTTTCTTAATTTTATACTTTGCAGTATCTCTATGTTGTAGTAGAGCGACATCCTCGATATCTTCTTGATGTTAGGCCTTCAATACTTCTCTTTGTTGTCAATATTCTTCAAATTGTTGATACATGACATCTCTTAGGTTGTAGATACATGCCATCTCTTAGGTTGCAAATACACGCCATCTTTTAGGTTGTAGATATATGCCATCTTTCCTTAATAGGCCCTCATTCTTTGTTATTAAGGTCCGATATCGCGCCTTACCTGATAATGCTTATCCTTCCCTTGATGTTCGCTATCCAATGGAGGTTCGATACCCCTTCACATCTTGTTTAAATGCCTGACATCACTTGCAAAGTCTTGGCTTCACCATTTTCTTTAGACACTTGATAATCTTTACAAATGTTGAAGCTCGGTATCTTTCTTTAATGTTAATGTTCGGTCCCATACGTGGTTATAATAGCCCGACATCCCTTCTACCGTTTTAGGAGACTATTACCTTCACTCTTTTGAAACTACTTCTATGTCCATGAGCTCGTTACTATTTCTTTAGGTTATGTAGTCTTGACTTCCTTTTCTCTTTTAAATTCGACACCCCTCGTGGTTTGATATCTTCATGTTTGCTATGTTATTATAGTGCCACCATCTTCCATTGCCTCCATCTTTTCTTGTCCATAGTAGTCAGAAAATATGTGAATAACAACTTTGTTTAGATCTATCATTTGAATATATGTTTACCAAGTAAAAAGTTAGATATTGTAGTTTTGGATTTGAATTCAGAAGTTGTGATGTAGTCAAATTGTATGAGGGAATTTTATAAGATTATATTTACTATTTTATGAAATATAAATTTAGAAAATATAATATTTATATTTATATTTTATATCATATAATTTTAAAATGGTAATTATCATATATAAAAATGCCAAGTATATACATGGTAGATATAAATCTTAATATCTGCACTTGTGTGTGTTTGATCGTGTTCGCATCACATATGTTATATATTTCCCATGCACATCATACATTTATACATGGACATTTTAGATATGTTCAGTCTCACTCATATATTATACCTAATTAACATAATTAATTAACTAAGATATAACATAGGAAACAGAAGGGCTTGAGTTAATTGAGAATTAGTTGGAGAATAAAAAGGAAAGTTTTAAAGAGAGCATGGGAAAAGTTTTTATTATCTCCATAAAACATTATTCTCTCATTCATTTCTATTTAATTTTCTCTTGCTTTTTTCTTTCTTCATCCTTGGCTATCACTCCTTCTCTCTATCATATATGCACATCAAACATATTTAACTAAGTACACTAATTAAGTAAAGCAAAAAATTCAAATAAAATATAATTTTATTAAACAACTTGATTGGATATAGAATTGGTTACTGGATTTTATAGGCTTACCAATATCCAATTGGAAATTCTTTTTTGAAATTTACTAAATTCAGCCGCTGTGAACACAGTCCTGGTTCCTTCATCTTCGTCTTAACCATTACTTCATATTCAAGCTTTGATTCAACGTTGAAGATTTAGGTCTTAATTTTTAGGATATAAGCAGAATTTGATCTCGGTGCGGTTTTGAATTTGATATTGGAAGGGTTTTAAGTTTGAACGTTCAAGGATTCCGGTAATAGTGCAAGAATGGATTGGGGATAATTTTATCCACTAATTATAATGTATAAAATAATCTTATACTTTTTTAACAATTTAAATTCTACCGGGGTCCCCTTAAAATAACCCCCCTTCCAAACAAAAATTGGAGTCTCTTTCATAACCCCTTTTTCTAGTACTTTAAACACCCCCCTAATTTTTATTGCTCCGATTGTAGCCTTTGTCCCAATTTCATACAATTAGTGGTGTTACTCATAATTAGACTTATTCAATCTCATTTTTAAAAAACAAACCCTTCTGTGTTAAAATGTAAGTCCCTGTTTAGTTTGCTGTTTTAAGTTTTGAGGTTTCATTCATACAAAAATACACATGATGCATGTATTTTTGAAATAGAACTAATTTGAAAAATGAAGTTAACATACAAAATAGGAAAAGATTTATTTTGTATTTCATGTTCTGAGAAATTACAAAAGCATGGAAATAATTCATACTCTCGCATCCTTCATCGTCATAATGGCTAAGATTTTTAAATCTTCTCCTCCACTCTTCTCATCTTTTGTAAAGATTATTGAAAATGTGACGCACAAAAATCAAAATGCAACCAAACATGCTCTAGAGTTAAAATAAAATTAATCAAGGTTGAAATGTGTAGTTTTCCATTATCGTCTTTATATCGATATAAAACGGTAAAGCTATATCTACAGACTCAAGATGTAGAGAGTAAACTATAATATTACTGTTGTAATTTTAGCACATTCACACACCATAATATTATATGGGAACCTTTGTAATGGCACTAAGATATGATACTTCCAGGTTAAGTACATTTTCATCATTTTCTTTTGGACGATAAGGATCTTTTCCAATATCTAAAGATCAAACAACCATAGGCATATTAAGTGAATATGCTTTGTCCATTTGAAAGTACTTTAGGATTTCCTTAATATAGTTTGTTTGATGAACCAGTATCTCACTGGAACTATGCTCAATCTACAAACCAGGACAATACCAAATTTTCCAAGATCTTTCATTTCATATTGTTTCTTTAAAAAGTCAACTTTTTACCAAGCTCTTTTAGAGTTCCAGTTCAATTTATATCAGCAACATAAACTACTAAAATAGCGAAACCCTTTGTCGATTTTTTACAAAGACATGTAGGAAGCTAGGATTGTTCTCCTGGCTAGATTTTATTATGTATTCACTAAAATGGTTGTACCATATTCTTTTAGATTTTCTTAAACTGCATAATGAACTCCTTAGTTGTAGTGAGTGTATGATCTTTGATTTTGCTTCAAGCAACTTATGTCAATCAGAGATTTTGTGTAAATTTTAGTGTCTAATTCATTATAATGGTAAGTTGTTACTACTTCCGTCAGTCTTATTCTACTTCTTCAAAAACCACAAGGCTTACCAAGTACCGAAATGTTATTACGTCCATAACAAGGGAGTATGTTTCTTTAAAATTAAAACCTAATCTTTGCAGGAAATCGTATACAACAGGTCGTGCCTTATATCTCATAATTTCATTTTTATTATTTTCTTTTTTAAGGAATACCCATTTATAATAAACATGTTTAATACTTCCCCATGTTCTATCTGTTGGTCTTGACATTGTTAGGATCGTGCAATATACCCTAGAGGGATATGATGGATATAGCATTTAAAACATTTGTAGATAAACAGATAAATATTATGAAATGTAAATATGAAAAATAAAAGATACATAGATAAATCCAGCTTCGGCCATTAACCCGTTAGTGTTTAATGTTTTCCCCAAAGTTAGTACTAGAATTATATATTCAAATGCTTGCAACACCTGTAAACGAGCACTTCTAGCTAACCAATAATATTTCTTTCAATATTAATAATGAATTCACACACCAAACCTTAACCATCCTATCCCTTTTTGTTTTCATCAAAAATTATATATCAAATTAACACGGTGAGATAGTGACGGTGAATGATGAAACTAGATCAAAATATAACTATTGAATAGTTAGTGAAAAGTTAACCACAAATCATAAAAGCCATACTGATTAAAATTATATCCCATGGGTGGAAAGAGGCTGCCAAGATAAGTATTGTTAAATGCAGCAAGGTGTAAAAGACAATAAGCTCAACAGTTCTAACCATAATCCAAATAATAAACCGAGTGAAGTATTTATACGAGGATAATTTTTCTCTAACTCATTTTAATTGAGATCATGATACTTGCACCTATGCATTATTGTAAGTTCTGTTGGATGACGGAGAAGCATTGCTTGATGGATATATGTACATCGGTAATAAAGAATTTTCAGCATAGGCCGGTTACCCTTAGGTAATATAGCTCTATGCCCATACCACATCCATTTTCATGTATAGCCTTTTAGCCATTTAAGTTTAAAATTTATAACGTATTATGTGTTTTACTTTTTATATAGAGCATATACAAAAATTGTCCCCTATACTCACTTTTAAACCAACCAATCTTTAATACTTTCGGTTTATGTCATTTTAGCCAACACAAACATAAAACAGAAAGTACGAGTTGATAGAATAGTGAGAATCAATGGTAGTTTCAGAGATGATGTGGGATATACAATAGTCAAAAATAGGAACTTTAACATATGCTTGATTATAAAAATATATCATAATGCCATTATTTAATCGAGTACAAAATGAAATATCCTTAATCATTATGTAATCAATATAAATACTTTTGAAAATCGCATGAGAAAATTCAGTTGATCATGATATGGTTTCAAAAATAAATTTATGTAAATATCTCAAAATTATTTTTAATTTTATATTCTATGCATAAACATAAGATATGAACTAGTTTTTGAGTTATTCATGTAAAGAGAAGGACATGGTCTAATGTTATACACATTAATATATAAAAAAACTCATTTTCTAAAAAATCCATTATGAAGCTCATTTCATTTCCAAAGTTCATCCCACAAAATCATGTCAATCGTTGAATATCAAAAGGTCATCTCAAAAGATGTCATCTCAAAGTCCAAAATATTCATTTCAAATGCTCATCTTAAAAAATTAATGTTGATCGTTTAGAAATATCAAAACTCACGACTCAAGATTTCATCATAAACTTCCATGTAAAAAAATTCTGGTCAAGACTCTCATGTAAAAAAATTTGTCATCGAAAATTTCTTTTCAAAAATTCAATCAAAAACGTGTCATGCCGAAACATTCATTTCATGAATAAGATGAAGGGCAAAGAAAAAAAAGCCTAAAAAGCAAATATTTTTTTAGGTTTTTCAATCTTTCAAAAGTAAAATTTTCGAAGAAGGATATAACATGTGTTTTTGTTTTGTTTTAAAGATAAAATAAAATACAACGAAAACAAAAATGTAAGCTCTCCACATGTGCATGAAATAAAATATGTGAAATATCACTCAACCCGAGAGACATGTAAGATGCAAAAATATCAAATTAAAGGAACCACAAAGCTTAAAAGTCAAACATGATATTTTAACAAGAAAGAAAAGTTACGCTTTCACAATACCATTTGTCATCTGGGCTACCCATGGCGGTGAACAATGACATCATCTTTTCTCTCTACGTGTTGGCGGCGGCGTACAATGATATTTATAACAAACTGCTTTTTCGTACAATTAAAGCCGATAAACTCATGTCTTGTAATAACCCTATATTTTGTGATTATTTTAATTATATATTTTAATTATTTTAATTTAATTTTTTGATTTAACTTTATTTTATTTATTTAATTTAGATAATTTTGTTATTTCAAATATAAACTTTGATTTTGATGTGAATTAGAATTCCAAACATGATTAAATAGAATATTTTACAAAAAAAATGTATTTTGGTCAACATGGTCAACTTTGACTTTTAAATTTAAAAATTTGAAAGTGTGAAAATTTAAGTTTATCTTCTCTTATGAAAGTAAATAAAATTTTAAGAACACCGCTTTTCGTTTCGTTGAAATCTGATTTATAATGTGAAAGTCATGCCTTTTTAACTATTGTGTGAAATTTGCTGTATTTAACGAAATTTTTTATATTAAATTATACAAACAATATTTTATTTGGTCATGTAATGTTCTAATTTATATTTATATGGGTAAAATAACATGTTATGAATATATTTTTGTTTTAAAAGATTTTTAAAGGTGTAATTGACATCTTCCAATGTCGGTTGTATTCTGTTGTAAAATTTTAATTTCCAGCTTCAATTAATTTAAGGAATTCTTTATTTATCTTTATATTTTCTTAAGAACTTATTTTCTTCTCATTCCCACTTTATTTTTTCTCATTTATTTTATTTATTTGACTTCTTATTTGTTTTAAAGTGAAATAGAAATTTTCTAAGGCTAGTGATATTTTATTTGTATGTTTTAAGTCCTGTTTCCAATTTTTAAACTATTTATTTAATTATTTTTCTATTTTCTCTAATATAATTATTTATTTAATTTTATAAATGATAAATTAATTATTTTATTTCAAAATTTTGTCTTTATAATATTTTTAAAATGAAGTAGATATTTTTCCAAAGCCAGTGATGTTTTAATTGTAATTTTTGAACCCTGTTTTGAAATTTAAGCATTTCTTTTATTATTTTCTATTTTATTTAAATTTTATTATTTATTTTCATTTTATTTAACTTTTTTACGGTTTTTAAAAGTATTTATTGATTATATTTTGTTTTATTTGAGTTAAAAGAAATGAAAATTGAAGAGACTTAAGCTTTTAAACCGAAGACCTTTCGTTGCCAAAAACTTTTCATTTTCCCATAACTCTTCACTTAATTACTTTTGGCCATGCATTTTGTTTCTTAGACATTATTTTTGGCGCAACTTTCATGTGAGAAAACATTTCCACTTCTCATTTTTCACGGCTAGAGAAAAAAAATGGTGGTAATGGCTTTTCTTTTTCTTCTCTTTTCTATGTGTTTTGCCTTGGCTTCTCTTACCTTGCTCGGCCTATACCCTCCACCATCACCACCGCTGTCACGACCCGAACTCGATGTCCAACAAACAACATCAAATTCGTTTCGCGGGAGCTTGCAACACCATTAAATGATAAATAACACAGCGGAAATAGAAGATGATATCACTGATATAACATGAATACAATATCCGATACATCAATTTGATACAATGATAATCATCAACATCAGAGAATATACAACACAAAATACAGCGGAACACGATACAATATGAAATAAGTCTTCTAAGAATATAATACTGCAACTCTGATCCAAAAAGCTCCAAAGACAAAGCTCCAAAACTCCTAGCTCGATCCACCATCAAGATTGCACCAAGCTAAGTAAGTCTCGTCCATATCCAAAAAAAACTGAACTAGCTCCAGATGATCTACTGAACCTAATTATCTGAAAAACCAAACTCTAGACTGCCTGTGTGGAAAAAATTTGAGCACCCAGAGTTTAGGAAATAAACAATAAACTCTGGATCAGTCGTAGGACTGGTGTGAGCAAACAAAAACAGTTTATCTTTAAAAACAAACAATGAAATATTTTGAAATATATTCACAATGCTTTTTAGAAATGAGACTACCATAAGGCCTCCCGCAAACACACACAATGCAAACGCAGAATCGGAGGAGATTTCTCCTTATGATAGTCAAAGATGCTTGATACGCATTAAAAAGAAACATTTGATATTATTACTAGTGCATAGTGTATGAAAAATCATTTCGAAAGTAAAGATATAAATCTTAGCCAACATAGACATTTCGAACTATGTCTACTATAGCTACCATGTTCAATAACAGGTTACCGCCACATTCCATGGCAGGTTATACAACTAAACCCGTACAAGGCTCGTATTGGATGAATGGATTTTTTTTTCCAACAAATGGTCAGGCCAAGAAACTTCCCATTGCCATATGGAAACGCCTCTGGAAGGACGCCCCGAGAACCCAACTGGATCTCTGCCAAATAAGGCCGGCTACCCCCTTTCCGGGGAACATACAAAACCTCAGATATGCCACTCCCGGTCCTTTGGGACCTTTAAACGAGAGCTCTCTAACCAACATCACACAATGATAATAAAGTGTTTCAACATGAGTAAGTATCTGGGATCCATTCCATGATACTACCCTTTTCCAGAAGGAATGGTCATACCCTAGGGAAGCTATCCCTGAAAACCTTGCCGCACAATTCCTGTTTCGACCATTACCGGTTTGTGAGGCTCGACGAAGTCTCGTCCACAAAGCCACGCTTTATACAAAAGCTGTGCTTTGGGTCAACAAATGATCATAGAAATGATCACAAAGATAAAAGATCAAACAAATGATCATATCACAAATGATCAACACAATGATCATTTCACAGCAACACTCAACATGTCACATTACCAAATTGGGAATATATCGCTGATAACCATCTACTACATAACCTCTGAGCTCGTACGTCTCAGAGAAGGGTGTTAAGCTAAAAGAATAAATTCTCCGCCACCAACAGAAATATATTTGAAAGAAATCGGCTTTATATCTCAATTTGTAATGTCAGACATACTATCCATACAAGTCTGTTTCGGGCTCGAACAGAACCGAAGGCACTTCCAAAGAAGTCCTTGCAATCCGGATATCCACAATCCTGATCGGATTTCCTATCACATATGGAGAACTCTATACCGGAGCAACTCAGTGCAGAGTCAATCGACAGGTCATCCTATCGCTCTCGCAAATACCCGGTCTTCAAATGCTATCCATAACGACGTATCACATACTCGGAATGGGTTATACGACCCAAAGGTCCTTTCCCGGCTAACCCGAATAGTGAGCGCAAAATTTAAAGCATATGGATATGGGATTTCGATTAAGTCACAACTTAATAATTCCAAACTGTCTTTCAAATGGTTTAAACCAATTACCATTTCAAATCTTTTAAACAAAAAGGTTTATTTCACAAAGTTCGCTCAGTTTCACAAAGATTCATTTACGGATTTCAAAACAATTTCCGTTTCAATTTGATTAACTCATTTAAATCTTTAAATCAAAGATTTATCTCATAGCTTTCAAAACTTGTTTCCAAAGATTCATTCATAACTTGAAAAATTATTTTCGATTCAAACTTGAAATCTCTTTAATATAAATTGGAAGTTCTTACTCATATGAAAGCTTTTTATCACTTAGAAACAATAGTTTTATTTTGGAAAAAAAACCCTGGTTCCATTTATACAAGTTACAATCTTTGGTTTAATTCAAATTTCCAAATCAACGCTTAAAAATGGTTTAAACCCGTATAACTTGTAAAATCCCTTTTAAATCATAAATACTGAACATAGAATTCGATTTCAGATTTTTGAACTTCAATTTAAATCCGATTATTCAAATTCCAAATCTTTATTAGTTATTCAAAAATAACTTTTATTCTTAAAACAGCTTTTCAAAAGTTTTCCCCATTAAAACTTAATTTATTTCCAAAACTATTTGAATTTAAAATTCAAATTCAAACTTATTTAAAAATCTGTGACTTAACCGATTTCCACGTGAAATCCATATTTGTGTGTGTATAAGTGTGGTCCAAGGGTTTAACACAATAGTGCAACATCATTCAATCATCACAGATCAAATACGACAATATATATCCGATAAGTGATATAAACTATAACGCTTGTCTTCATTCACAGATCACAGATATACATATCACAGGTAATGAATTACAGCACAGATAACTAATTACATTACAGATCACAATACGAATCAGGATATAACACAAAGCATCACATGTCAGGGATATCAAACAATTCATCATCCAATCTAATCCAAACATCCATAAATAGGGTCAATTTAATTATCTGATTAATTTAAATCAGATTAATGTCTATGAGTAAATTTGCTAGTCATAGTAAATTAATAATCAATTAATTTCAAAACATTTAATAAATTATCTTTTAATTAAATCATTAATTAACTCTTCATTAATAATTAATCCTTAATTTATTATCTTCAAATAAATTTGCAATAACTAAGTAATTACTCCTTAATTAATAAATCTTTAAACCTTAATTAAGTAATTAAATCCTTAATTATTTATTTAATTAATCCAAATCATTAATTAATTTAAATAATAAATTATCCATTTTAATTAACTTAATTTACAATTTTATTCCTATTCCTTTTAAAATTATTAAATTAATAAATTATTTTGAAATCAATTATTAGGTCTTAATTACTTTCCTTAACCATTAATTAATAACTTTAATTATTAATTATTTATTAATGACACTTGATTATCCATCATTAATTATTCAACTTATTTAACATTTAAGAAAAATCTTCTTTAAATTTTGAAAATTAATTATATTACTAACTACAACCTTAATTGTTAATTATCTTTATGCTTAACTAAAGTCATTAGTTAATTGAAATAATTTATTAAAAGTTAAAAACATCGTTAAACATTAACTGGGATAATTAAAGCCTGTATTAAATTTTTAATTTAAAAATATTAAATACTTATTTAGTTCACAGTATTTACAACTTGATGAAAATCTTTTTCTTTCCTTTTCTTTAAAAATATAATACTGCAATTTAAAGAAATCTACCTAGAACTTTTCAAGTTTTACTCGAATATCACTTCGAGTTTTCACAAATCTTCCCCGAGTCTTCCCCCTGCTCCTTTCCTTTCGCGCTTCCTCTTCTACCTTTTTACAGTCAAGTAACGAAAAACACAGCACGAAAAACTCACGCAAAATACCCGAGACAAAAACCATCATACCCGGGTGCTAACTCGAGTCGAACCCATCCCTGAAGACGCTGACACAGCCACGCCCCCTCCATGCACGTGCACGTGAACCGCGGCCACCTCCGGTGGCTATCGCGACCCTCAACAAGTCGCGAATGACCACGACAACCCAGTTAACCACCCAACATCATAAGTCGACGACGCGTTTGAAAATCGAACTATCAACAGCCTCCAGGAATCACCCTGTTCACCAAATTTCGCTCCGCGTGGCCACCTCCGGTCACCGGAGAACTTGCGATCACCCCCTACAGCTGCTACACCTCCCCACGCATCTCCTCTCCAAGTCCGGTCCCACTCGACGCCACGAGGAGTGTGCACGAGCCAAAAACCCATACGCCATTTTCACTGTCCATAAACCCTAAAATGTCTTCGTCCTCTCAATCCACTAAATAGAAAAATTATTTGACATTTTTCTTGAGATCAGGGGTGGCTATATTTGCTACGATTCAAGTTTCATCAATTTAAATTGATTCAATTTCAAGAAATTGGTAAAAGTTCCATTTTTATTCCAACACGAATTGCTTTTGAATTACTGAACTAAAAATTTTCATTCAACTTTTAAAAATCATAACTTGTGGTAGTAATTCAAGATATAAAGTCAAATTAACAATTTAAAGTATTCCAATTTTAGCCATTGAACTCCTTTTTACTGTAAATCTTGTTTTCTGTATTCCTGTTGACTGTTTATGCTTTCAAGGGTTTTCAAAAATTAATCAGGTAATTGCAGCCTAATATCATTTATAGATCATTACTCAAATCTTTTCTTCTTTTTTTATATTTTTAGATATTAATTTTCTTCTTAAATTTATTAGCTTGTTACTTGAACAGAGTATCAACTACAATACACAAGTAATACATAGGTAAATCTACATAGATATATACATGCAGACAATCATTCAACAACAACTGGAAGCATTCATCATAGATTAACCACAGATAACAAATTAAAACATAATTAGGTCAATCTGCTCACCTGAGTTCCTTTTGAACAGAGGTCTCAAGCCTAATGTTGAAGACTGCAGTTGATTTGTTGGAGAGAAGGAATTTTGAGTTGTTAAGCTGAAGATGAATCTTGTTTGATTTGAATTGAAGGATGTCTCTATATTTTCTTTTGCTTGCTATTTGCTTTTACAGTTTTCTTTCAGTTAGGTTACTAAGTTTGGTTTGAATAAAAAAGAAATGAAGTAGATGTATATTAAAAGAGACAGTGTTGTACAAGGTATAGGCTTACTTCTTTTAGTCAGTTTCTTGTTGCTTTGACTTAAGTTATTTTCCTTGTTTGGAGGCTGAAAAGAAGTAGCCTACTTCGGACGAGAGGATTTTGGACATGCTGAGAAGATATTGTTTTGTGCTTGGTATTAAATGTAATGGTCCTTTCTTGTTTACAAGCTTACTTTGTACATGCTTGTACAGTTCATTAATTTACTTGCTTTGTACTCGGCTGATATGATTTCAAGACTTGCTTTGTTTATGTCTAGGTATTTTGTTTTACTCTCCTATGCTATGTATTTTTTTTATGTATGTATTTATATTTGTATGTTATTTCTTTATGTTTGCATTTGTTTGTTTTCATATTTGTTTTACTGAGATACTTTTAGTACTGTTTTTTAAGTGTACATACTTATATACATTTGTTTTATTAACATGTTATTTGATTTTTTTTTACTTTATGTTTCATATGTTCTTATCTTTTTATTGTTTACACTTGTGTAAATCGTATTGTTTTGTAATTTATCTTATAATTATATTTCTAACATAAGTATTACATTCACAACGTACATTTTATTTTATATATTTTTTTTTCTTAAGATTGATAAGTAGTTTTATTCTATTTTGTTTTAAACTTTTTATTTATAATTCAATTCAATTCATTCGCTTTGAGTTTCAAATCAATTTCAAAAACAAATAAATATAAATTTCTTATTAAATTTGAAAAATTCAACCAAATCCATAATTTAATCTAAAATTCAATTAAATTGTAAATTGAAATTCGTCTTTAAAACTGGGATCGTTACAGACTTCCCCCCTTAAAAAGAATTTCGTCCTCGAAATTCGCCAGAGAGATAACGAAGATAGATGAAAGATAGAGAAATATCTTTCCAGATCAAACTGGATATCAATTCTGCATTTGGCTTACCAAATCAGAATTATCAACAATAGATATGAGAACAAACTCAATCAATTATGAAAAATTGGGTTATTTGATCTACGAAGTATACAGGGGTATTGGTTAGTCCGAAGGAATAACTAACCGTTCGTAGAATATATCGAAACCCAATGAAATAGATAGAAATAGATTCGATTACGATTTCAGATTCAAGATCCAATTCGTTTATGAATTGCTGAGAAACACGACTAAGGATAGTTCTAGTGTCGAACAAAAATCGAACAATTTAATCGTAAACGAGAAGATTACCTTATAAATTTTTTCTTCCTAAATCAGCTTGTTGAGGTTGAAGAATCGTCTCTAATTGCATACACTTTCTTTACTAAAGTTTGCTTCTTGGCTGGACAATTTTTTGATCCTATGTCCCGGCTTGCGGCATTTATAGCATCCCGTAGATTCCTGATCTGGCCTCATAAATGGCTCTCTCATTCCTGCCTTCCAAGAATTCTTACATTTATCCGAGTAGTGACCTTTCTCCAAGCAATTGAGACAAGTAACATCCTTCTTTTTCTTTTGTATACACTTCTTTCCTTTTATCTTTCCTCGATTTCTTTCTGCCAAACTTTCTTTTTCTCCAATTCAGATTACTTGCATTTCCATTCTCCTCCGGATCTTTTTGCTTTTCCAGAGTATCGTATCGATAGCCCATATCAATTAACTCAGAAAAAGATTCCTTTACGTGAGTAGTCATTCGTTCCTGAAACTCCTTGTTCATTCCCCGAATAAACTTTTCATTCTTCTTTAACTGTGTATTCACCAATTCTGGACCAAATCGAGATAATTCAATAAATTTGTTCAAGTACTCTTCAAACGATAAACTTCCTTGCTCTAGATCCATAAACTCCTGGTACATTCTAGAGATACCAGCAGATGACATATATCGTTGCTCAAACACTTCCTTGAAATGACTCCAAGTAAATTCATCTGCCGATTCATCCACGGCAACAGTTTCCCACCAAACTAAAGCCTCTTCCTGGAGTTGCCATGAAGCTATCAATCGCATCTGATCATCTTTTAATTTTAGTCCTCTGAAAATCTTTTCGCACGATCGAATCCAGGCATGTGCTTCGATAACGGTTTCTTTGCCTGTGAATGGATTTCCACCAAGTCTAGAAAACTTTTGATATAAATCAGCCAAATTCAATTGAGATTGAATAGGAATATCTGTCGTTGCAGGGTTTTGACCAGCTAAAGTAGTATTTTCCTGTCTCCTATTTCGTCCTCTTCTTCCACTCATTCTTACTATCTGTAAATAGTAAGAAATCAGATTTAGGCATTCGGACGAAATATCTTAGAGAATAACAACAGATAAAAAGAATAGATTAAGAAATCTGGGTTTTGGTTCTACTGGTTTTACTCATTCTAGGGTATACTTCACCCTATCTCTAATGAGCCATCTAAGGTGTTACACTCCGTAGCTAAAGTTCTTACTCAACCTTCAGCTCTGATACCAATTTGTCACGACCCGAACTCGATGTCCAACAAACAACATCAAATTCGTTTCGCGGGAGCTTGCAACACCATTAAATGATAAATAACACAACGGAAATAAAAGATGATATCACTGATATAACATGAATACAATATCCGATACATCAATTTGATACAATGATAATCATCAACATCAGAGAATATACAACACAAAATACAGCGGAACACGATACAATATGAAATAAGTCTTCTCAGAATATAATACTGCAACTCTGATCCAAAAAGCTCCAAAGACAAAGCTCCAAAACTCCCAGCTCGATCCATCATCAAGATTGCACCAAGCTAAGTAAGTCTCGTCCATATCCAAAAAAAACTGAACTAGCTCCAGATGATATACTGAACCTAATTATCTGAAAAACCAAACTCTAGACTGCCTGTGTGGAAAAAATTTGAGCACCCAGAGTTTAGGAAATAAACAATAAACTCTGGATCAGTCGTGGGACTAGTGTGAGCAAACAAAAACAGTTTATCTTTAAAAACAAACAACGAAATATTTTGAAATAGATTCGCAATGCTTTTTAGAAATGAGACTACCATAAGGCCTCCCGCACACACACACAATGTAAACGCAGAATCGGAGGAGATTTCTCCTTATGATAGTCAAAGATGCTTGATACGCATTAAAAAGAAACATTTGATATTATTACTAGTGCATAGTGTATGAAAAATCATTTCGAAAGTAAAGATATAAATCTTAGCCAACATAGACATTTCGAACTATGTCTACTATAGCTACCATGTTCAATAACAGGTTACCGCCACATTCCATGGCAGGTTATACAACTAAACCTGTACAAGGCTCGTATTGGATGAATGGATTTTTTTTCCAACAAATGGTCAGGCCAAGAAACTTCCCATTGCCACATGGAAACGCCTCTGGAAGGACGCCCCGAGAACCCAACTGGATCTTTGCCAAACAAGGCCGGCTACCCCCCTTTCCGGGGAATATACAAAACCTCAGATATGCCACTCCGGGTCCTTTGGGACCTTTAAACGAGAGCTCTCTAACCAACATCACACAATGATAATAAAGTGTTTCAACATGAGTAAGTATCTGGGCTCCATTCCATGATACTACCCTTTTCCAGAAGGAATGGTCATACCCTAGGGAAGCTATCCCTGAAAACCTTGCCGCACAATTCCTGTTTCGACCACTACCGGTTTGTGAGGCTCGACGAAGTCTCGTCCACAAAGCCACGCTTTATACAAAAGCTGTGCTTTGGGTCAACAAATGATCATAGAAATGATCACAAAGATAAAAGATCAAACAAATGATCATATCACAAATGATCAACACAATGATCATTTCACAGCAACACTCAGCATGTCACATTACCAAATTGGGAATATATCGCTGATAACCATCAACTACATAACCTCTGAGCTCGTACGTCTCAGAGAAGGGTGTTAAGCTAAAAGAATAAATTCTCCGCCACCAACAGAAATATATTTGAAAGAAATCGGCTTTATATCTCAATTTGTAATGTCAGACATACTATCCATACAAGTCTGTTCCGGGCTCGAACAGAACCGAAGGCACTTCCAAAGAAGTCCTTGCAATCCGGATATCCACAATCCTGATCGGATTTCCTATCACATATGGAGAACTCTATACCGGAGCAACTCGGTGCAGAGTCAATCGACAGGTCATCCTATCGCTCTCGCAAATACCCGGTCTTCAAATGCTATCCATAACGACGTATCACATACTCGGAATGGGTTATACGACCCAAAGGTCCTTTCCCGGCTAACTCGAATAGTGAGCGCAAAATTTAAAGCATATGGATATGGGATTTCGATTAAGTCACAACTTAATAATTCCAAACTTTCTTTCAAATGGTTTAAACCAATTACCATTTCAAATCTTTTAAACAAAAAGGTTTATTTCACAAAGTTCGCTCAGTTTCACAAAGATTCATTTACGGATTTCAAAACAATTTCCGTTTCAATTTGATTAACTCATTTAAATCTTTAAATCAAAGATTTATCTCATAGCTTTCAAAACTTGTTTCCAAAGATTCATTCATAACTTGAAAAATTATTTTCGATTCAAACTTGAAATCTCTTTAATATAAATTGGAAGTTCTTACTCATATGAAAGCTTTTTATCACTTAGAAACAATAGTTTTATTTTGGAAAAAAAACCCTGGTTCCATTTATACAAGTTACAATCTTTGGTTTAATTCAAATTTCCAAATCAACGCTTAAAAATGGTTTAAACCCGTATAACTTGTAAAATCCCTTTTAAATCATAAATACTGAACATAGAATTCGATTTCAGATTTTTGAACTTCAATTTAAATCCGATTATTCAAATTCCAAATCTTTATTAGTTATTCAAAAATAACTTTTATTCTTAAAACAGCTTTTCAAAAGTTTTCCCCATTAAAACTTAATTTATTTCCAAAACTATTTGAATTTAAAATTCAAATTCAAACTTATTTAAAAATCTGTGACTTAACCGATTTCCACGTGAAATCCATATTTGTGTGTGTATAAGTGTGGTCCAAGGGTTTAACACAATAGTGCAACATCATTCAATCATCACAGATCAAATACGACAATATATATCCGATAAGTGATATAAACTATAACGCTTGTCTTCATTCACAGATCACAGATATACATATCACAGGTAATGAATTACATCACGGATAACTAATTACATTACAGATCACAATACGAATCAGGATATAACACAAAGCATCACATGTCAGGGATATCAAACAATTCATCATCCAATCTAATCCAAACATCCATAAATAGGGTCAATTTAATTATCTGATTAATTTAAATCAGATTAATGTCTATGAGTAAATTTGCTAGTCATAGTAAATTAATAATCAATTAATTTCAAAACATTTAATAAATTATCTTTTAATTAAATCATTAATTAACTCTTCATTAATAATTAATCCTTAATTTATTATCTTCAAATAAATTTGCAATAACTAAGTAATTACTCCTTAATTAATAAATCTTTAAACCTTAATTAAGTAATTAAATCCTTAATTATTTATTTAATTAATCCAAATCATTAATTAATTTAAATAATAAATTATCCATTTTAACTAACTTAATTTACAATTTTATTCCTATTCCTTTTCAAATTATTAAATTAATAAATTATTTTGAAATCAATTATTAGGTCTTAATTACTTTCCTTAACCATTAATTAATAACTTTAATTATTAATTATTTATTAATGACACTTGATTATCCATCATTAATTATTCAACTTATTTAACATTTAAGAAAAATCTTCTTTAAATTTTGAAAATTAATTATATTACTAACTACAACCTTAATTGTTAATTATCTTTATGCTTAACTAAAGTCATTAGTTAATTGAAATAATTTATTAAAAGTTAAAAACATCATTAAACATTAACTGGGATAATTAAAGCCTGTATTAAAATTTTAATTTAAAACTATTAAATACTTATTAAGTTCACAGTATTTACAACTTGATGAAAATCTTTTCTTTCCTTTTCTTTAAAAATATAATACTGCAATTTAAAGAAATCTACCTAGAACTTTTCAAGTTTTACTCGAATATCACTTCGAGTTTTCACATATCTTCCCCGATTCTTCCCCCTGCTCCTTTCCTTTCGCGCTTCCTCTTCTACCTTTTTACAGTCAAGTAACGAAAAACACAGCACGAAAAACTCACGCAAAATACCCGAGACAAAAACCATCATACCCGGGTGCTAACTCAAGTCGAACCCATCCCTGAAGACGCTGACACAGCCACGCCCCCTCCGTGCACGTGCACGTGAACCGCCGCCACCTCCGGTGGCTATCGCGACCCTCAACAAGTCGTGAATGACCACGGCAACCCATCTAACCACCCAACATCATAAGTCGATGACGCGTTTGAAAATCGAACTATCAACAGCCTCCAGGAATCACCCTGTTCACCAAATTTCGCTCCGCGTGGCCACCTCCGGTCACCGGAGAACTTGCGATCACCCCCTACAGCTGCTACACCTCCCCACGCATCTCCTCTCCAAGTCCGGTCCCACTCGACGCCACGACGAGTGTGCACGAGCCAAAAACCCATATGCCATTTTCACCGTCCATAAACCCTAAAATGTCTTCGTCCTCTCAATCCACTAAATAGAAAAATTATTTGACATTTTTCTTGAGATCAGGGGTGGCTATATTTGCTACGATTCAAGTTTCTTCAATTTAAATTGATTCAATTTCAAGAAATTGGTAAAAGTTCCATTTTTATTCCAACACGAATTGCTTTTGAATTACTGAACTAAAAATTTTCATTCAACTTTTAAAAATCATAACTTGTGGTAGTAACTCAAGATATAAAGTTAAATTAACAATTTAAAGTATTCGAATTTTAGCCATTGAACTCCTTTATACTGTAAATCTTGTTTTCTGTATACCTGTTGACTGTTTATGCTTTCAAGGGTTTTCAAAAATTAATCAGGTAATTGCAGCCTAATATCATTTAAAGATCATTACTCAAATCTTTTTTTTTTTAATATTTTTAGATATTAATTTTCTTCTTAAATTTTTTGGCTTGTTACTTGAACAGAGTATCAACTACAATACACAAGTAATACACAGGTAAATCTACATAGATATATACATGCAGACAATCATTCAACAACAACTGGAAGCATTCATCATAGATTAACCACAGATAACAAATTAAAACATAATTAGGTCAATCTGCTCACCTGAGTTCCTTTTGAACAGAGGTCTCAAGCCTAATGTTGAAGACTGCAGTTGATTTGTTGGAGAGAAGGAATTTTGAGTTGTTAAGCTGAAGATGAATCTTGTTTGCTTTGAATTGAAGGATGTCTCTATATTTTCTTTTGCTTGCTATTTGCTTTTACAGTTTTCTTTCAGTTAGGTTACTAAGTTTGGTTTGAATAAAAAAGAAATGAAGTAGATGTATATTAAAAGAGACAGTGTTGTACAAGGTATAGGCTTACTTCTTTTAGTCAGTTTCTTGTTGCTTTGACTTAAGTTATTTTCCTTGTTTGGAGGCTGAAAAGAAGTAGCCTACTTCGGCCGAGAGGATTTTGGACATGCTGAGAAGATATTGTTTTGTGCTTGGTATTAAATGCAATGGTCCTTTCTTGTTTACAAGCTTACTTTGTACATGCTTGTACAGTTCATTAATTTACTTGCTTTGTACTCGGCTGATATGATTTCAAGACTTGCTTTGTTTATGTCTAGGTATTTTGTTTTACTCTCCTATGCTATGTATTTTTTTTATGTATGTATTTATATTTGTATGTTATTTCTTTATGTTTGCATTTGTTTGTTTTCATATTTGTTTTACTGAGATACTTTTAGTACTGTTTTTTAAGTGTACATACTTATATACATTTGTTTTATTAACATGTTATTTGATTTTTTTTTTTTACTTTATGTTTCATATGTTCTTATCTTTTTATTGTTCACACTTGTGTAAATCGTATTGTTTTGTAATTTATCTTCTAATTATATTTCTAACATAAGTATTACATTCACAACGTACATTTATTTTATATATTTTTTTTCTTCTTAAGATTGATAAGTAGTTTTATTCTATTTTGTTTTAAACTTTTTATTTATAATTCAATTCAATTCATTCGCTTTGAGTTTCAAATCAATTTCAAAAACAAATAAATATAAATTTCTTATTAAATTTGAAAAATTCAACCAAATCCATAATTTAATCTAAAATTCAATTAAATTGTAAATTGAAATTCGTCTTTAAAACTGGGATCGTTACAACCGCCCACCACACCAACTCCTTCCCACATCATCCATGACCTGACCCTACTCCTCCTCTGACCATAGATGGCCGTGACCTCCCATTGAAGCTAGCACCACAAAACAATGTCAAAAACTCCAAAAACAACTACACAGCCGAGCCCACCTTCATCTCTCTTCACTTTTGACTTCGGCCAACAACTTTGGCCGCTACCACCACCTTTTACAGATCCCTACTCATCATTTAAACCACTGTCCAGACCAGAACTTGAATGGCCAAGCCAAACCACTCCAAGACCAAGCCCTTTGGTCAACCAAAACCCACCTATTTTTCCTAAACCCCTTCACATTCCTACCTTGTAACTTCCTCTACATGTCTAGCCTTCATGCCATGCATTTCCTATGTTCAAACCTGAGCCAAAGCATGTCCGAACCTGAACCAAAACATCCCCTAAGCCATGCTAGCAAGTGTAGAAAGCAAGGCAAAAGATCGTGTGTTCATATTGCTTTTTATTTCAAAGTTGTTCAATTTCAATGTTGTGTTGAATTATAATTTTATTCTATTTTGTTTTGGGTTGTAACACAAGATCTTTAGCTTGGATTCGCTCTCCACTCAAGTCCATAGGCTTGTCATTTTTCTCTTGGTTCCGTTATGTCAGTTGTATTGCAATCTCCAGCATTTTGAGGTGAGTAAAGCTCACGTGACATTTATACTTATGCAGTTGTGAAACAACAACAACTGAATGTGTAGAAAAAATATATGATGTTATAACTGCCATGTGATTATTATATATGATGTTCAATCTGTTAAATTTCATGTCATATCATATGTTATTTATATATGTTGTTAATTTTTCATTTATATATGTTTATCACACCGCAAGTTCCCTGTAGATTAGGTTCACTATGAGTTGAAATGATAAATACCCGAACGGACTTTAGAATAGGGAAAAATCGTTATGGGCTGAAATGATAGGCCTGAACGGTTTTTTATTTATTTTGTTTTAACTTGGGATTGCGGGTTTGAAATGATAGAAGCCGGATTTTTCTTTGTAAACTACGGATTGAAATGATATATATTCATATCACTTGACCTAGGTTAGAAAACTATATACAGGCCCGTGGTTATTTTTTTAAAGTATTTTTAAGTATTCTTAAAAGTGTAAATTTATGAAAATTTGATTTAAATTGGATTTTTAATGTTTAAATAAGAAATTTTGATTTTTCTGTAAGTTAAAAATGTTGAATAAATAAATGGTTAAATTGAAATTGGAAATATAACTTAAGTTTGGAAATTTGGACTTTGGCTTTTAAAATGACATTTAAGTTATATAAATAAAAATTTTAAGTGGTTTAAAATGTAAATTTATGAAATTTGATTTAAATAGATTTTGAAATGTTTAAAATAAAGAAATTATGATTTTTCTATGAGTTAACAACTGTAATTAATGAATGGTTAAATTGGATTATTGAAATGTAACTTAAGTTTGGAAATTTGGAAATTTGGTTAAAAATGATATTTAAGTTGTATAAATAAAATGGAAATTTAATTTAAATTGGAAATGGTAAATATGATAATTTGATTTTGAATTTAAATGATTTAATAAAGTATTATTGATTATTCTATGAATTAAAATGGTTAAGTAAATGAATGCTTGAAAGTGAAATTTTAAAATACAACTTGATTTGGAAATGTGGAATTTGGTTTTGTTTAAATGTTTAAGTTAATTTAATAAATTGGAAATTTAGTTTAATTTGTGAAATGGAAATTTGAAAATGTAAGTGTTAATAAGGTGCCACATGTAAAAATGGGAAAACTGTACAACTGAATTTGTTAAGTGAAACTATTGAAAAATTTGGATTTTTCTATAAAGGTTTGCTTTATAAAAATCATAAATTAAAAGAGTATTTTAATGAACATCTTTGAATGTTAAAATATGATTTTTTTTATAATGTTTAAATGGTTTAAATTGAAATGTTTTCAAATATAACTTACAACAGTTTTTTTCTGAATGCTGTGAAAGGTTGAAATTTTCAATGTTTATGGTTTTAACTTATTAAATGAACTCAGAATGGTTTAAAACTTTAGAAATTGAGTACTTGATTTGAAAGTATATAAACTCACTTTTAAATGGTTTAAATGAATTATTTTGATTGAAATATAAGCTATTTAAAAGGTGATTTGGAATGATAATAAATGAATGATATCTTTGAATTTAAAAGGTATTTAAAGTTGAGTATTTGGATTTGAACTTATATGATGATTTGAAACGAACTTTTGAAAGATATGATATTAAAATGATTTGAAATGAAGTTTTGAAAGATATGATATTTTGATATTAAAATGATTTGAAAATAAAGTTTTAAAGATATGATATTTTGATATTGAAATGATTTGAAAATAAAGTTTTGAAAGTTATGATATTTTGATAATAAAATGATTTAAAATGAAGTTTTGAAAGATATGATATTTTGATATTAAAATGATTTGAAAATAAAGTTGAAAGATATGATATTTTGATACTAAAATGATTTGAAATGAAGTTTTGAAAGACATGATATTCTAATATTAAAATGATTTGAAAATGAAGTTCTGAACGATATGATATTTTAATGTATTAAAATGATTTGAAAGGAAGTTTTGAAAGATATGATAATTTAATATATTGAAATGATTAGAAATGACTTGATATTTATTTTGATAAATATTTGAATTTGAAAGATATGGTATATTGATATTTTAATGTATTAAAATGGTTTGGAAATGATTTAATCTTTATTTTGATAAAGATTTGGATTGAAATGATATTTTATTTTGAAGTATAAAATATTATTTTAAAGTTATAACCACGGGTTATAATAACGATTGGTTGACAAAGAGACCAGGATCGGATATGGGCATACTCTCTATCGATACCGAAAACGACTTTGACAACCGTGTACGCGGTGGAGATTCCAGAATGAAGTAGGATGGTGGCGACGTTCTTGAGGTATATTACGTGGACCCAACTCCCGTGAGTTGGCATAAGGTGGCTAAAACAGGAGCGATCTTGGGCCAAAAGGGGTAGCTCCTCTGGTCGGACACATTTCTTCGATACCATTCTATTGCTTTTGTGATTGTTTGGATGCCCCTCCGATTTTGGGAATGTGTTTCGAGGTGGGCGTATGTGGCTGCTGCGTTACCACTAGCCCGTGTGCGTAATTGGTATATCTACCCTGGCATTGCCTTGTGTGCCGTGTCACCTACCATATCGAGGCTTTACTACGAGTTTCTATTTATGTCGTACCTATGCCGTATCATCTCGTAGTCTCCCGATCAGGAGATATGCATGTATTGTATAGACTATTGTCATTATTGGTGTTAAGGTGGAAAATGTAAAGCCTTAACGCTATTTAAAAGCATGTTTATTTTACCGTTAGACATTATTATAATAGCGCAGTATACTATATAGTAAATAGTTTAACGGATCCCTAGAGGATGGGCGGTCCCAAGCATCCTTTAAGTTACTTATACTTTTACTACAGTTCACTTAAGTTGGTTTACATTGTATACGTATGAATGCCCTGACTCGAGTATTTGTATTTTATTTATGCTCGGGTCAGCCCGAGTATTCACAGATTTGGATTTCCACTTTCTGGAGATTGGAATCGCTGGAGATTATCCGCTTGTCCAGTTTTATCTGTTTCGCTTCCAGTTATCCTGTTGATCCCATTGTTGTGTTTATTTTGTACTTGGTTATTATCTTGAGACTTCTTTTGTACTTTATTTCTTCTGTTGTATCTTATGTAACTCTGATATTACATAGTAGCTTCATGAACTACTATTTCTTTTACTTCCGCTGCACTATTATTACTCTGTGTCTGTGATCTGTGATTTTATTTACTGTATATTATGAGATTTGCTAAATTTTATTTACAACGCGGTATTTTTAGCAATTCAAGCCCGACATGTGCGGATGCGAATGGTTGAAAATACCTGGTTGTTACATTTGGTATCAGAGCTTTGGTAGCTCTAGGAAAAACTCAACATATGGAGTAAATGTATTTACAGAATCACTTTCATTCAAGTTTGAATCTCTTCCTTTTTGACTCGATTCCTTTGAATTTTGGAAAGTTCCCTTCGGTTCCAAAATCTGTTCGTGTCTCTCACTATTTATCTTCTTTTGATTCTAGAATATCCCATAACTTCCCTTCGAATGATCTTTTTAGTGAGTCGGCGGTCTCGCCAATTTCAAATTGAATTGTAAAAGGGGGAAAACTGCTTACAGTTAGCATCGATTCACCAGAGATTTATATCTATCCTTGGTTTAGATGCTAATATCTTTTGTTATTCCAAACTCTTATCTCTTGGTATCGAATGTAGATCTACCCTAGAAAAATCCACATTGATCTTATTCTTTAAGCCACGGTTGACCCGGTTAAGGTTGCCCACGCTTTATTTAAGCTTACCCATCTCCCTACTCTGTTAATTAATCATCTTGTCTTTTGTTTCCAATCTATTCTTCCAAACATTTTGAATTGTACTTGTATATCTATATTTTGTTTTATATATTGTGTTGTTTGAGTTTTTGATGTTGATTTGGGTTTTCGATCGATTCATCTGATCAATGCTATCGATAGGATTTCTAAAACACTTTGACAGAACAAACTGACATAATATTATTTTAAAATTTGGTTAGTGAAATAAATTTTGATATATAAGTAAATTTATGGAACTTAATAAATTGATTTAAATTGATTATTTGAAATGATAATACTTGATTTATCATTTACTGTTCTATAAATGAATTTATAACTAGTTGTTTATATATTGATTTGGGAACTAAAATGAATTTAAAACAAGAAATTGAGAATTTAATTTCCGATGGTTTGAAACCTCGTGTTTAAGTTTTAAAGTATATTATTTAAAGTATTTTCTAATAGAAATTTGTTCCCAAGGAATTTT
Source organism: Allium cepa (assembly GCA_030765085.1). NCBI lineage: Eukaryota > Viridiplantae > Streptophyta > Magnoliopsida > Asparagales > Amaryllidaceae > Allium > Allium cepa. Next base: position 324,633,598 of record CM060934.1, read on the forward strand.
AAAGTTTAAAATTAGTGCTCTTCTCTTTGTCGCTGGAAAATGACTTCGGTGATGACCGCGGCATCATCGACATTCATTTTCGAGTTTCGAAGTGAAGAGACCGCTCTGTAGTCTTGCTACAGCTTTGTTTTGGGAAATCAAATTGATTTGAATTTCTAAAATATGACTTGATTTAAAATATATATGTAGTATATGTGTATTTATTTATCTCAAAATGGTTTGAAGGAAATCGGAAATTTAATTCTTAAATTTTATTTTAATGAATAATTTCAATTATATAAAAAAAAATCAATCAAAATTTTGGATGAATATTCAAGCATGAAATGATTTAATTGGAAAGTTTCATTTGTATAATACAATTGCATTCAAATATAACTTACCCAAATTATACAGAAGTTAACAATGTAATTGGATAATATACAATATAGAAAGATTTTATAAATAAAAATCTGAGTGGTTATAATAAATATTATACACTTAAATTTTAGTTATAAAACAATTAACAGAGGTAAATATAATAAAGGGTAATTGAATAACTTACAATAACATAATGTTAAAAGAAATAAAAATAAAATAAAGCAGTTATAATAAGTTTAAGTATATTTAACATAAGTGATAAACATATTGAGAGGAATAAATTTAATTTTAATTAGGAATAAAGAAGATTTAAATTTATTAAGTACGTTATGAGTATAATAAATGATTATTTTTCAAACCCATGGTTTTAAAATTGTTAATTTAAGATGATTAGAAGATAAGATAATGAAATTTGAGATAGTTAAGATTTATTTAACTTGTGTAAAAATTTATTTTCTATTTAAGTTGAAATTTCCATGGTTTCAAATTTATTTCCTTATTTTGTTCTTCAAACTATCTTTTGGTTGTCCTTATTATCCTTATCTTGCTACAGACTGATATATGCATTTTCTATAATCTTTCTGTTTAGAATTCTTTCTATAATAATTCTATAATCTTTGATAATCTTTGGTAGTCATTTCGAATCCACCTTTTTCGTGCTTGTGCTCTTGATTCAGGAGAATCTGGGAAAGATCATCTCCACCTTTTTAAACTTACCTATAACACCGGTTATCAGGTATAATCTCAATCTTCTTGTCACCTTGTCTTAATCTTATTTCATTTCTACCTTTTCTGTGCTTTCCCGTACCTCATTCCTTTTCGGGGACGAAAAGTTTTGAGTGGGGGAGAGTGTAACAACCCTATATTTTGTGATTATTTTAATTATATATTTTAATTATTTTAATTGAATTTTTGATTTAACTTTATTTAATTTAGATAATTTTATTATTTCAAATATAAACTTTGATTTTGATGTGAATTAGAATTCCAAACATGATTAAATAGAATATTTTACAAAAAAATGTATTTTGGTCAATATGGTCAACTTTGAATTTTAAATTTAAAAATTTGAAAGTTTGAAAATTTGAATTTTATCTTTTGTTATGAAAGCAAATAAAATTTTAAGAACACCGCTTTTCGATTCATTGAAATCTGATTTATAGTGTGAAAGTTATGCCTTTTTAACTATTGTGTAAAATTAGCTGTATTTAACGAATTTTTTTATTTTAAATTATAGAAATAATATTTTATTTGGTCATGTAATGTTATAATTTATATTTATATGGGTAAAATAACATGCTATGAATATATTTTGGTCTTAAAACATTTTTAAAGGTGTAATTGACATCTTCCAATGTCGGTTGTATTCTGTTGTAAAATTTTAATTTCTAGCTTCAATTAATTTAAGGAATTCTTTATTTATCTTTATATTTTCTTAAGAACTTATCTTCTTCTCCTCATTCCCACCTTATTTTTTCTCATTTATTTTATTTGTTTGACTTATTATTTGTTTTAAAGTGAAATATAAATTTTCTAAGGCTACTGATATTCTATTTGTATATTTTAAGTCCTGTTTCCAATTTTTAAACTATTTATATAATTATTTTTCTATTTTATCTAATATAATTATTTATTTAATTTTAGAAATGACAAATGAAGTAAATTTATTTCAAAATATTGCTTTAGAATATTTTTAAAATGAAGTAGATATTTTTCCAAAGCCAGTGATGTTTTAATTGTAATTTTTGAACCCTGTTTTGAATTTTAAGCAATTTCTTTTATTATTTTTCTATTTTCTTTAAATTTTATTATTTATTTTCATTTTATTTCACTTTGTTTCGGGTTTTAAAAGTATTTATTGAATTATATTTTGTTTTATTTGAGTTAAAAGAAATGAAAATTGAAGAGACTTAATCTTTTAAACCGAAGACCTTTCATTTCCAAAAACTTTTCATTTTCCCATAACTCTTCACTTAATTACTTTTGGCCATGCATTTTGGTTCTTAGCCGTGATTTTTGGCTCATCTTTCATGTGAGAAAACATTTCCACTTCTCATTCTTCATGGCTAGAGAAAAAAATGGTGGTAATGGCTTTTCTTTTTCTTCTTTTTCTTCTTTTTCTTCTCCTTTCTATGTGTTTTGCCTTGGCTTCTCTTGCCTTGCTCGGCCTATACCCTCCACCATCACCACCGACCACCACACCAACTCCTTCCCACATCATCCACGACCTAACCCTGCTCCTCCTCTGACCATAGATGGCCGTGACCTCCCCTTGAAGCTAGCACCACAAAACAATGTGAAAAACTCCAAAAACAACTAAATAGCCGAGCCCACCTTCATCTCCCCTTCACTTTTGACTTCGGCCACCACCTTTGGCCGCTACCACCACCTTGTCTAGATCCCTACTCATTATTTAAACCACTATTCAAATATGAACTTGAATGGCCAAGCCAAACCACTCCAAGACCGAGCCATTTTGTCAACCAAAACCCACCTATTTTGCCTAAACCCCTTCACATTCCTACCTTGTAACTTCCTCTACATGTCTAGCCTTCATGCCATGCATTTCCTGTGTTCAAACCTGAGCCAAAGCATGTCCAAACCTGAACCAAAACATCCCCTAAGCCGTGCTAGAAAGTGTAGAAAGCAAGGCAAAAGATCATGTGTTCATATTGCTTTTTGTTTCGAAGTTGTTCAATTTCAATGTTGTGTTGAATTATAATTTTATTCTATTTTGTTTTGGGTTGTAACACAATATCTTTAGCTTGGATTCACTCTCCACTCAAGTCCATAGGCTTTTCATTTTTCTCTTGATTCCGTTATGTCAGTTGTATTGCAATCTCCGGCATTTTGAGGTGAGTAAAGCTCACATGACATTTATACTTATGCAGCTGTGAAACAACTACAACTGAATGTGTAAAAAATATATATGATGTTCTAATTGCCATGTGATTATTTATATATGATGTTTAACCTGTTAAATTTCATGTCATATCATATGTTATTTATATATGTTGTTAACTGCTCATTTATATCTGTTTATCACACTGCAAGTTCCCTGTAGATTAGGTTCACTATAGGTTGAAATGATACATACCCGAACGGACTTTATAATAGGGAAAAATTATTATGGGCTGAAATGATAGGCCTGAACGGTTTTTATTTATTTTGTTTTAACTTGGGATTGCGGGTTTGAAATGATAGAAGCCAGATTTTTCTTTGTAAACTACGGATTGAAATGATATATATCCGTATCACTTGACCTAAGTTAGAAAACTATGTACAGGCCCGTGGTTATTTTTTTAAAGTATTTTGAATATTTTTAAGTATTCTTAAAAGTGTAAATTTATGAAAATTTGATTTAAATTGGATTTTTAATGTTTAAATAATAAATTTTGATTTTTCTATAAGTTAAAAATGTTGAATAAATAAATGGTTAAATTGAAATTGGAAATATAACTTAAGTTTGGAAATTTGGACTTTGGCTTTTAAAATAACATTTAAGTTATATAAATAAAATTTTTAAGTGGTTTAAAATGTAAATTTATGAAATTTAATTTAAATAGATTTTGAAATGTTTTAAAATAAAGAAATTATGATTTTTCTATGAGTTAAAAATGTAATTAATGAATGGTTAAATTGGATTATTGAAATATAACTTTAGTTTGGAAATTTGGAAATTTGGTTAAAAATGATATTTAAGTTATATAAATAAAATGGAAATTTAATTTAACTTGGAAATGGTAAATATGATAATTTTATTTAAATTTGAATTTAAATGATTTAATAAAGTATTATTGATTTTTCTATGAATTAAAATGGTTAAGTAAATGAATGCTTAAAAGTGAGATTTTAAAATACAACTTGATTTGAAAATGTGGAATTTGGTTTAGTTTAAAGGTTTAAGTTAATTTAATAAACTGGAAATTTAGTTTAATTTGTGAAATGGAAATTTGAAAATGTAAGTGTTAATAAGGTGCCAAATGTAAAAATGGGAAAACTGCAGAACTGAATTTGTTAAGTGAAATTATTGAAAAATTTGGATTTTTCTGTAAAGGTTTGCTTTATAAAACTCATAAATTAAAAGAGTATTTTAATGAACATCTTTGAATGTTAAAATATGAAATTTTATATTGTTTACACGGTTTAAATTGAAATATTTTCAAATGTAACTTACAGCAGTTTTTTTTCTGAATGCTGTGAAAGGTTGAAATTTTCAATGTTTATGGTTTAAACTTAGTAAATGAACTCAGAATGGTTTAAATTTAGAAATTGAATACTTGATTTGAAAGTATATAAACTTCACTTTTAAATGGTTTAAAGGAATTATTTTGATTGAAATATAAGCTACTTAAAAGGTGATTTGCAATGATAATAAATGAATGATATCTTTGAATTTAAAAGGTATTTAAAGTTGAATATTTGGATTTGAACTTATATGATAATTTGAAACAAAGTTTTGAAAGGTATGATATTTTGATATTAAAATGATTTGAAATGAAGTTTTGAAAGATATGATATTTTGGTATTAAAATGATTTGAAAATAAAGTTTTGAAAGATATGATATTTTGATATTAAAATGATTTGAAAATAAAGTTTTGAAAGATATGATATTTTGATATTAAAATGATTTGAAATGAAGTTTTGAAAGATATGATATTTTGTTATTAAAATGATTTGAAAATAAAGTTTTAAAAGATATGATATTTTGATATTAAAATGATTTGAAATGAAGTTTTGAAAGATATGATATTTTGATATTAAAATGGTTTGAAAATGAAGTTCTGAACGATTGTATTTTAATGTATTAAAATGATTTGAAAGGAAGTTTTGAAAGATATGATAATTTAATATATTGAAATGATTAGAAATGACTTGATATTTATTTTGATAAATATTTGAATTTGAAAGATATGGTATGTTGATATTTTAATGTATTAAAATTGTTTGGAAATGATTTAATCTTTATTTTGATAAAGATTTGGATTGAAATGATATTTTATTTTTAAGTATAAAATATTATTTTAAAGTTATAACCACGGGTTATAATAACGATTGGTTGGTAAAGAGACCGGGATCGGATATGGGCATACTCTCTGTCGATACCAAAAACCACTTTGACAACCGCGTACGCGGTGGAGATTCCAGAATGAAGTAGGATGGTGACGACGTTCTTGAGGTATATTACGTGGACCCAACTCCCGTGAGTTGGCATAAGGTGGTTAAAACAGGAGCGATCTCGGGCCAAAAGGGATAGCTCCTCTGGTCGGACACATTTCTTCGATACCATTCTATTGCTTTTGTGATTGTTTGGGCGCCCCTCCGATTTTCGGAATGTGTTCCTAGGTGGGCGTATGTGGCTGCTGCGTTACCACCAACCTGTGTGCGTAATTGGTATATCTACCCTGGCATTGCCTTGTGTGCCGTGTCTCGAGCCTTTACTATGAGTTTCTATTTGTGTTGTACCTATGCAGTATCTTCTCGTAGTCTCCCGATCAGGAGATATGCAAGTATTGTATAGAATATTGGCGTTATTTGTGTTAAGGTAGAAAATGTAAAGCCTTAACGCTATTTAAAAGTATGTTTATTTTACTGTTAGACATTATTATTATAGCGTAGTATACTATATAGTAAATAGTTTAATGGATCCTTAGAGGATGGGCGGTCCCAAACATCCTTTAAGTTACTTGTACTTTTACTACAGTTCACTTGAGTTGGTTTACATTGTATATGTTTGTATGTCCTGACTCGAGTGTTTGTATTTTATTTACGCTCGTGTCAGCCTGAGTATTCACAGATTTGGATTTCCACTTTTTGGAGATTGGAATCGCTGGAGATTATCTGCTTGTCCAGTTTTATCTGTTTCACTTCCAGTTATCCTGTTGATCCCAGTGTTGTGTTCATTTTGTACTTGGTTATTTTCTTGAGACTTCTTTTGTACTTTATTTCTTCTGTTGTATCTAATGTAACTCTGATATTACATAGTAGCTTCATGAACTACTATTTCTTTTACTTCCGCTGCACTATTATTACTCTGTGTCCGTGATCTGTGATTTTATGTACTGTATATTTTGAGATTTGCCAAATTTTATTTACAACGCGGTATTTTGAGCAATTCAAGCCCGACATGTGCGAATGCGAATGGTTGAAAATACCTGGTTGTTACATGTCCAACCCAAATCGAACGGAAAGATGGATAGTTGAGGGAAAGAAAGAAGAAAGAAGAAGAGAAGAGAATGAAAGAAGAAAGAAATTAATACAATACAGAATCTCACAATCGCAGCAAAATAATATATAACATAATATGAACGATCTGTACAAAAGAGAAACTGTTATATACATACATCAATCAGAGTACAGCAACAATCACAATTGTCATCCTGTACAGTTATAACATCATGTTCTCACAATTGCTAATAATCTCCAAAGCAAAGTAGCGAAAAATAAACATATACGAGAATATAACTTGAAGGCCACCAACTCATCTTCTGAGCTCCAATGCATCCAAAGAAATCCGTAAATATTTTCGGTCTCACCCGAGCATTATAATACAATAACTCCCAAGTCAATTTGGAAAACCAGCATAAGAAAATACACACGATTGGACTTTTAAAGTTTAAAAAACCATTCAAAAATCAAAAGTATCTAGTAAGTCCATGCCGCATATAAACACGGATGGGTTTTTACCATACGACAACCAAAACATTTCATATGAAATCCTCTGATATTATAATAGTGTCTAATATACAATTACTTATTATCATAGCCAAATTTTTTACATTAATTAAATACGAGCATACTAGGTTTGTGATAACCAAGATTTTTGGACATCTGTTAATTAGCAATTAATAAGGTTAAATTTATTAAAATACTAATTTGTAAAATTGAACATATAAAATTCTGATAAATATATGGATATCCCATAATTTCACGCAAATAAATATGTAATAATTTCTTTTGTAAATCATTTATTATAATCTAAAATTTATTCTTTTTCTAAGCAAATAAAATAAGTATTAATTTGAATATATATAAGTAGATTTTATAAGGAGAATTTGGATTTGAAATTCAAATGTAAATATCTTAGAAATAAATTGGATTTTAAAGTTTATATGTACATATGATTATATTAGTATATAATTAGTTCTATATCATTGTCTTTAAAGGATTATATAAATATGAATAAAGGATATATTAAACTAGTATATTTGTATAATTATTTTTAAGTATATAATTGGGTTTTTATTTCATTTTCTTTAAAAGTTTATTAAGATAAATAAAGAGAAATTTAAATATTAAAAGCATATTAATACACAAAATTACAAATGTAAACTAATTCTTTATGCTTTATAACAAGTGTAAACAAATTATAAAATGTAATTACAAGTGTAAGTTATTTCAACAAATGTAATAATTTTCATTTTCTTTTCAATTTTTAAAATTTATTAAACAAAGCTATATGTATAATCTCTATTCTCTATCTCATTTTCTTTTTCTATCTTGGAAAAACATAAACCTGAGATAAATCAAAAGAAATCAAAACCTAAAAATCAAACTAAAACAAACAAAGACTTCGGCTTATAAATAATCAAGTTCAGATTAACTCAGCAAGATTCAAATTCAACTCATATATTAAAGAGATTAGATTCAAGGCTCAAATCAAAATTGAAATTCAAATCAAGATCAGCAAGAAAATCTGAATCAAGTGGTAGGAATAATTCCAGTTCATCATCAGAAGCTTTCTCTGTTCTTTGTTTTCCAAGACAGGTGAGTAAAACTATTTAAAAGTTTAAATCTATTTAAAAATACTGATCATGCAACAAATTCCTGAAGTAAAGTGATGATAAAGGTTTGCATGAATGAAAATATGAATGCATGTATATATGTAGGCTGATATTGTGTGGGATGTCTGTGGTCCTGTACATCTTCTCTGTTCTTATATTCTCAGGCTTGAAATAAGTTCAAAAATCAATCTCTCCTCCCCCGATCTTCTATAGTGTTTGATATATATAAAAAATATGTTCGTAATAACAAGATAATTGATTTAAAAATATTTTCAGTAAGAATCTGATGGTAGTTTTAATAAAAAGGAAGAAGAACATTGAAATTCAAATCATATCAAAATTTCGATTCAAATGAATTCTGGTTTCATGTATATAATCTATTTCGTTTTTGAAAACTAGGGTTTTTAAGAATGGAATCATGAATTTTAAGGTGGTAAATCGTGAGATATTGCAAGTTGGACAGATTTGGGTTTATTGTCGATAGCCGGCGACCAGATGGGAGATGGTTGTCGTGGTCGAGGCTGGAGGAGGCTTGAGAGGTAGGGATCATCGAAAAAATAGTCATGAATTTTCTAAAACGCCGTGGTGGTGCGGTGAGATCGATCTAGGGTTTAATCCAAGTTTTGTTTGTGGTTGGTTTCGTGGCATTTGTGGCATTGACATCGCATCGGGTTGAATCGGAGTGGCGGGGAAAGGAAGATGGAGGGTAGACATAGATTCAGGAGAAAGGCCGGGGTATCTGGTGATCGGAATTAATGAGGCAAGGTGGACCTTGGCGTCGGGTTTTAGAGACTGCTGTTGTTCTTTTGTTCGATTTTGATTTAGCGAATGGTTCATCGACCTGGGTGGTCGGGCTGACTCAAGGGCAGATCGTCGGCATGCGGATAGTCGGAGCAGTGGTTGGAGGTGACCTGGTTGCGTGTGCATGTACATGTGATATTCTAATATTCCTGGAGTATAGCCTTGTAATGGATAAAGGAGGGGAAGAAGAGGATCGGGGAACTTGGGTCTGGTCTCATTGTCGTTCTCGAGTCGTTCACATGGTTATCGAGTGAAGAAAGGGTTTGATTGTTCGGCACTGGCTCGAGAAGAAATTAGGATATGCTTGGGTTCTTTATTTAGGGATTTAACCTTTGAAAGATAAGAGGTAAATCAAGTTTTTAAGCAAAAAAAATCTTATTAACCCATTTTAAAAGCAGAGCTTAGTAAACAAGTTCCTTTGGAAATAATCTCTCAACTAATACTTTTATATAATAAATGTTTTTAAATGATTGGTTTGAGAAAGTTGTGTGATTAATTTTACTTAAATTAATTTAGTTAAATTCTTAAGTTAATTTTAAACTTAATTTAGAAATGTAATTAAGTAGCTAATTAGTAGGTAAAGTGAGTTAAATTTATACGATATTGATAATTAAGTAATTAATAAAGATAAAACGATTTATCTTAAAGCTAATTAAGGTCTTTGGTAATTAGAGATTAATTAATGTAATTAATTTTAGATTATTACTTAAATGATAATTACTTAATGTAAGTAATAAAAAGGGAAATTACTTAATGAAAGTAATTAAGGATTAATTACTTAAGTGTAATGAATTAAATGATTGATAATTAAGAAAACTGATTTAAGGGTTAGTTAATTAATGAATGGGGTTAATAAAGGATAATTAATCAATGTAAGTGACGATAGAATAATTAATTAGATTAATTAATTTAGGATCAATGTAATAAATTATTGTTAATTAATTGATAAGAGTAATTAATGTGAATGGTTGAAGGATAATTAATTTGTGTAATTAACTAAGGCTAATTAATTAATCTAATTAAAGAGGATAATTAAGGGTTGATTAATTAATGGTTTGTAATGAATTAATGTTTAGTAAGTAGGATTAAAAGCGATTAAAGAAATTAATTTAATTAATTTAAATTAATTGGAATGGTGTGACTAATTAATTTTTCTTATGAATGATTGAATGCTTTGGATTATTTGATATATGAAATGTTTTGTGATATGATTGGGTTGAACAGTGATATTGTGGTTATCTATCGAGATGAATTGCCGTGTAAAGTGACATCCTGTGTTTAAAGTTTGAATTGTATTTCATTTGAATAACTTGGGTAAGATGACATGGGACTCGAAGAGAACGGGGTCGGGTATCAGTAAATACCCGAAACCACTTCGATTTGAAATCTTCTACAATTCTTTATAGATTTGATATGTGTAATTAATAGAGCAGAATGAAATAATTTAAGTAAACTAGACCATTGAAACTAAGTAAGGGTACTTAGTGATTTGTTTGTGAAATAAGTGATGGGTTTTAACAAGAAAAGAACTTGTAATAAGGTACGAGCTACTCCGGAATTTTAAATAAGTTCTATGCATTAGTATTTCTTGTTAGATGGGTTTACTCACACTGGTTTCCAGCCTGACCTGGGTGTTACTTGATGTAATGCTCGGGTCAGACTGAGTATTGCAACCTTTCATGTTAGGGCGCTCTGAAGCTCATGAGGCGAGCTGGATGGTTGGAACGTATGGAGTTTACCGCTGTATATTTGAGAGTTGTATTGATTGTAGTTTGGGACAGGTCGATATGATTGTCCAGTTATGTGTATATGGTTGTAACTCTGATGTATTGAATGTAAAGCAACAATTACAGCTTTCTCGTATAATGCCACTATTTGATATTATATTTGATCCGCTGCGAAATGTGAGATTCTGAGTTTTATTTTCTGTTCTTCTACCTCTTTCTTATTCTTTTCTTTAACAATCTGAGATTTTCGGCATTCGATTGTTTGGCATTTCTACAGCGAATGTATGAATTTCGAATCTTCGAGGTCGAAAATTTTGGGTCGTTACATCATTGTATCAAAGCAGAAGGTTAAGCGAGAACCTTGGCTCCGGTGGGTTTACTCATTAAGAATAGGGTCAACGGTACCCTAAAATGAGTTGAGTGTGTGTGTGTATATATATAAAAGAGCATACTTGTTATTTTCTTATATACATGTTTTTAAATGATTCTTATATAAGTTTATATTTTGATATTTAGCAATAGTTTTTCTAATATATTAAGGTAATTGGTTGTTTTATTAATTCAGTTAAAAGTAATAATAAGAATTAAGTGGTAATAAAAATACAACCAAATGGGAAATTGGATAATATGAACTATATAAATAAGATAAGTTTGAAATGGATCCAAACTAAAATTAAAATTCTGAATTTATAGAAGTTTTTTCAGAATAAGATAATAATGGATTGGTTTCCAGATATGATATTCTTGGTTATTATCATAAATGGTTGTTGTGTTTAATAATGAAATGTTTTAAGGAAGTAAACATTTAGGTGAGTATGACTTATAAATTGGAATTGCAGATAATTTAAATTTTGATGTTTTTAAATCTAAGTTTGGAAAATTTGGAATTTGTTTCAAAGTGTTAAATGAAATAATAAATAACATTATTTGAATGAAAGGGTCCTGTTTCAAACAAGAGTTGTTTGGAAATTTTAAAGATTTTTTTTTTGAATTAAAACCAAAGGTAGTTTAAAATTTAAAGTATAACCTGGTATGTGAAGGAAATAAATATGTATATATGAGGGATATACATAATATCAAAGATTGTTTGAAATAAACTCTAAGTGTTGAGTTTAAATTTTTCCTTGAAATGTGATATGAAAACCCAAAGTGATAAGTTTTTGAACTTATAAGTGGGAAGATTATCAATACGAAGTTTAAAATTTGAAATGGAAATTCAATTTAGGTAAAGCTGAATGGGTTAAACTAAACTGAATTTAACTTAGGAGAGTTAAATGATTGGTTTAAATGGGAAGTTATGTGTGATCTCAAAATGGTTTTGAGATTTGGAAATTGGAAATGGATTGAGGTAATATACATCCACTATTGAAATAAAAAAGAAATAAGATTGAACTTATGAAAAAGGGAATTGTCGTGAACTTAAAGATTTAAATGTTAAAAATGAACTTGCAACTAAGATTGTTTAGGAATCGGTTTCAAAGTTTGAAGTTAAATTTGGATAATAAAGTGGATTTTGAAGATTAAGTTGTTCCTTGAACGCTTATTTGAACTTTGAAATAAGTTAAGTAAAGGTAATTTAAAATGGAATTTTGAAATTTGGACTCAGGATTAGATGGTTTAAAATTTTAAGTTGTTAATTTAAAAATAAAGGTTGGTTTGATTTAAAGGATTAAATCAACATTTTAAAATTTAACTCGAATTTACGAAATTCGAGATGGTTTTAAGTTGAGATTTGAATAGAATTAATTCAAATTTAATTTGATTTGAAATAATTGGAATTAATTGGAATTTCGATTGAAGATGGATTAGCATAAATTCAAATGAAAAATTTGAATTGAATTAATTTGAAATGAAATAGAGGTTGAATAAGTTTGAATTCAAATGGGAGTTGATTTGAATTTGGGATAGAAATTGGAGTTAATTTAAATTGAATTGAAATTGAATCAATTTAAATGGAAGTGGAAATTAGAAATTGATTGGAAATGGAGAATGGGATTGAACAGGTTGGCTCTGAACTATTTTTTTCAAATAAATTGTTTTAATATAAACTGTTTTAAATCTATTTTCCTAGCTATTTACTATACAACTTTTCTTTTAAAAGACAAACTATTTTATACCTATTTTACAATTATTTTGAAAACTAATTACTATTTTACATCTGTTTTACAACTATTTTGTAACTATCTAACTATTCTACAACTATTTAATTGTTTTACAACTATTTTATAATTACTTAATTATATTACAACTATTTTACAAATAATAATTATTTTTTCAACCACATATCTATTTTAAAAATTTTCAAGCTATTTTCTAAATTTAAGTTGGTCAGAATTCAAACTATTTATAAGTGTAGTGATAACCAAATGGAAAATTGGGAGAAATTGTGGATGAGTGAATAAAATCAAAATGAAGGTGAATAGAAAAGAGAATTGATTTAGCTAATGATTAATGAAGATAAATATGTAGGATGTACGTATATTATTTTATTCATATAATGATTTGATCCAGATTCGAGCACCGAATTTCGAGATAGTATGTCAATCCGAGTAAGGATTTTTCACTCGATTTTCGACTACGAACCCTAGATATGGATTTTTGATTGATTCTGGATATTCTCTATCATAGTTAGGCTATGTAAGGAGAATGACGATTTCTGATCAAGAAACCAGATCTGAGTCCGCACTAGGAAATCAGGTGGACGATACTAGTTCGGAAGTGAAATTGTGTGATCGATTGAGCTATCAGATTTGATATTTCTTATCGATGGTATATGTACATCATACATGCTTAAATTAAATTGATATTGTAATTTGGAAAGAAATGAGAAATGGTTTTGAAAGGAAAAGTATATTTTGAGAAGTATATATGAATAAAGATGGAAGTTGGATATCTTTTGAAATTCACTTTATGAAAGGTAATGATATGGTAAATAATTTTATAAAATAAATCAAATTTGAATATTTGATTGGGAAAAAATGAAGTATGTGTATATATATTGGTTATATATGATAAACTCCCTTTGTTGAATCTATATCCAGAAGAAAGGTTTTCGAAAGTATTTAAAGTATAAAGAGAAAATTTATAAAAGTATGAAGTGATCTAATGGTTTTTCAAGATTATATATATATATATATATAGATTATTATGAAAATGATTTTGGGAAAAAGGTTTTGCAACCTATGGATTTGGAAAAGGCTTTTGATTTTTGGGAAAATCAAATTTTGGAAATTTTAAAAGCCAAGTTTGGAACTATCGATTTGGGATATCGATTTTGTGTAAAGGAGGTTATGTAAATCATAAAGGGTATGATTTGAGAGATACTATATGTGTATAGCATAAAGTGTTTTGAGATTGGCTCTGGAGAAAAAGACGCTCCCATTGAAATGAACTTCATTAGGAGATCCACGGGGTGGGTCTGCCTTGAGCCCTAAGGGGGAGGCTCTAAATTGAATCCTAGGAGGAAGTCTGGACAAACTGAAGTTTGTGAGGATTATGTGTAGTGGGTAGCGAAAGTAGAGGGCACTGATGCCTACAGAAACATTTGGATTATGTTGTGATGACAGTGTAACTCGATGTCACTGCGATCTACTATGGACCACAGCGGAAGTCCTGTGTGCCGTGAGAGCCAACAGTCTACATTTGATTTTCTCGTGATGGCAACGTAACACTGGTAGACTGCGACCTATGGTGACATAGCGATATTCGAAAGGCCGTGAGAGCCTAAGACTACATTGGGACTTGACTGATGTAGTCTGCGACCTATGTGGGAGTGGTGAAGTTTCATTTGGCAGCGCAAATCGAGGGCGCTGATGCCTACAATTACATGGAGTTTTGTCGTGATGGCAACGTAACCTGGATGTAACTGCAATCCATGGCGGGTTCCATGGCGGGCGCAGATTGCCTACAGTTATCTATGGATTTTGCCGGGATGGCAACGTAACCATCGGGTTAACTGCGATCATGGATGGGGTGATGATTTCCAAAGCATTCTCACCAAAGATGTTTCCTCTATTTCAAAAATGTTTCCTATATGTGATTTCCCGGAATTTTCGACAATATCAATTTAATAATCTTTATTTAAATTAAATTGATTTGATAATATTGATTAATAAAATATGAATTGGTTTAATAATCTAGTTAAATAAATATTTAATTAGTGATTTTATCTTTTAAAAGCTAATAAAATATTTCTATTTATAATATATATATATATATATATATATTTGTATATATATTATAGATAATCTTTGATTTGGAATTTAACAAACAAATAAAGTTTTGTTTCAAATTCTAATAATATATTTAGTAATTTGGAAATTATGATTTAAATTAATATTAAGTTTTCCAAAGCTATTTAAATTGATAACTATATGGTTTGTAAATACTTAAAATAAATGTTAAATTGTTTAAAATTATATCTTAGCTTAATTTTTAAATTTAAATAAAAAGTTTGTTTCATTTCTTTTAAATATTACTAGATATATATGAACTGAAAATAGAAGTTTAAAATACAATATAATATATGGTCTTAATTCATTTAATAATAAAAGTGATTTATAATCTCTTTTATAAATCATTTAAAATTGTTTAAATTTGTTATTTTCAAATGAAATTATAATACTTAGCTTTTATAAACATAAATAAATTTTATAGAAGTAGGATTGTTATTTTAAATTTAATAAGTAGTTATATATGTGTGTGTATATATATAACTTGATTCTTAGATTTGATTTTATAATTTAATTTTAATTTAAAGCTTTTCAAAAGAACAGATATTTAAAAATAAATGTTTAAAATGTTTGGATCTTAAAGATATTTGGATAAGTATTATTTATAATTTATTTTTATTACATTTTCTTTGCATAAGAAATTCACATATATATTTATATAAGTATAAATAAATTAAGTAAAACTTTTATTAACATTTAAAATAAAAAGAAAATTTAAACAAGACATGTGTTAACATATTAAGTAATCAAATAACATGTGTTAGCTAACAAATTAAAGTATATGACAAGTGTCATTTTATTTTTATCTTTTTCTTTTATTTTGTTAATTTATTTCAGCCCTTATAAACATATTCTTTTCCCCTTCATTCTCTTTTTCAAAATCAAAAGCTAAGTGAAACAAAGAAAACAAATATGTAATCTCATTTTCTTTATCAATAGAAAACCTGAAATTCACTCCTCAAACCAAAATAAAACACAAAAACCTGTAATCTCATTTCCATTTTCAAATATCAAATCTTCAGCCTGTAGATCAGTGATCAAACAAATCCCTCAATATCAAACTTGCTAATAAAATTCTTCAAAACTGTATCCTACTTTCAAAGATCAATATCTTGCCTGCAAGCATTCTTAAACCTGGAATTAAAGCAGAAATCAAGCC
Organism: Allium cepa; assembly: GCA_030765085.1. Taxonomy (NCBI): domain Eukaryota; kingdom Viridiplantae; phylum Streptophyta; class Magnoliopsida; order Asparagales; family Amaryllidaceae; genus Allium; species Allium cepa. Next base: position 324,649,659 of record CM060934.1, read on the forward strand.
TGCATGCAAATGCATTTCATAAATCAAAACAAAGAAGCATTCTAGTTTTTAAGATCAAAGCATTTTTATTTGAGCAACTCAAGTTTCAAGAACATTTCAGTTTCAAGATTTTATAAAAAATTGCTCTATGCTTCTGTTTCAGGTGAGTAACATTTTTGATAAATTAATTAAGTAAAACATGGATGGATGATTATTCCAGTGATAAGTATGATTTGTGTGGATATAGATAAGTAAGTTTGTATATTTATACGTGGAATATCTGTGAATATTTGGATGAATGTGTGCATGCCTGCTTTAATAAAAAAATACCTCTGTTCTTTGCTTTTTAGGATCCAGATTGCAAACATAATCCTTATCTTTTAATCTAAGATCTGTTAGAACTTAGTATATAGACAAATATTGTTTTTTTGGTTATGCAGTAAGTTTTAATATTTATTTAAGTTAAAATAAGTTTGAAAATCTCACTGAAACCCTTCGAGAACATTACAAGCTTGATTAATGTTAACTTTCAAACACATTAGTTCACTAATCGAAGTATAAAATCTGAAAGCTTAATCAAAATCTTGATTTTTAAAACTAAAAACAAAGTTTTTAGCTTGGGTATGGATGTACATTACTATTTTGACCAGAAATGGAGTCTTGGTTCTTCTGGTGATTCATTTGTTCTGGAGGGTCGGGCTTCTTCATAGAGGTGGAAGAGTGATCATAGATGGAAGGAAAATTATCAAACATGTGGATAGATCATTAGGGTAGCAGCGGTGAAGGATTGTATTCTGTAGCCCTAGTTTTTGGGTTGGGTTTTTAGCGTTTCCGTTCATCGTCTCTACTGGATCGAGCTACACCAGAGTTTGGGAATTGATTGAGGGGATGGAAGAGAAGATGTAGTCGGAGGCATTGCCGTTCTGATGATTGGAGTTTGGTGAACGTGGATGTTTTAGGTTTTGGGATGAGGTGGTTCTGTGTTTCCAGGTTTGGGGTGTTATGCCTCGATTTTGAATTCGAGTGGATGTTGAAATTCTGGTGGTCGAGTTCGAAGTCAATCGTGGATGTGTGGGAAGTGTAGGCGATGGTCGGAGCTTCGCCGTGGATGGGGCAGGGTGCACGGTGCATTGGTGTACCTGCTGAAGCCTGGGTTGAAGGGGGAGTGTTACTCGTGTATTGCTCGTGCAATTTGAGTGTTTTACCCGAAGTCAAGTGAGAGATGACTCGAAGAAAATTTGAATGGGCTCGAGTAACTTTTAGTTTCAGGTTTCTGAAACCTGACAGTATTCAGTTTTTAAAATTTAAACTAAAAATAAAAATAGAGAAAGTTTTAACACAAGGGTTTTGAAAACAAAGTTTAAATCTGAATTCAAATTGAATTTGAATCTTAGGTTTAAAAAGAAAATAAAGGTTATAAATTCAAATGTTGTAATTATGTATGAATGATAAAGTATTTTATAAGTGTTTTTAAAATCTGAAAATGAGATTTGCTTGCAAAAAAATTGGGCAAACACCTCCAAGTCGTATAATTTAGTCGATTTATGTTGTTCTTAGCGATTTGGGTGATTTACGCAAATATGTAAAAAGCAGGGACTAAACTGTAAAAGACACACAGATTTATAGTGGTTCGGCCAGAATGTGCCTACGTCCACTTTATATGTTATTCTTCTTTTCTGATCAGATTACAAGTACAAAGCTTTGATTACAAGTATATGAAAGTTGTTTGAAAGTTCTATCCGTGCTTGAGCTCTCAAACTTGTCTGCCATTGTTGTACCCCTGCCCCTCTATTTATAGAGTGAGGCTGGGGCAGGGGTCTTGGACGTATATAGCTGCTGGTGGGCCTGGGCTGATGCAATCTGGCCTGGCAGTGTTGGTTCGGCCATGTCTTGGTCCGGTAGTGGTTGGTTCGGTGGTGGTTGGTGTGGTTGGTTCGGTGGTTGTTGGAGAGGCTTTGGTCCGGTGTTGGTTGGAGAGGCTTTGGTCCGGTAGTTGGTTGGAGAGGCTTTGGTCCGGTAGTTGGTTGGAGAGGCTTTGGTCCGGTAGTTGGTTGGAGAAGCTTTGGTCCGGTAGTTGGTTGGAGAGGCTTTGGTCCGGTAGTTGGTTGGTTTGGTAGGGACATGGAAAGGAAATGGTTCGGTGGTAGGTGAGTGGGGATTTGGTATTGATCCGGTGGTCTCGGTCCCGTGACGAATTGGCTCGGTGGGGCCTTGGATCGGTGGTGAGAATTCGCCCAACATTTTCCTCCCAAAGTGGGGCACATGCCTGCATGTGTCGCGCTTTGTTTTCTTGCAGTTGGGATAGCTTAATTCGGTTCTAAGCGCCGAACCGTTTGGTCCGGTTATCCTGCGCTCGCCTATAAGTAGGGGCATCATGCCACTGTTATTCCCTTACCGTTTGAGATAGCCGAACCAATTGAGTGCCGAACCAAACCTGACTGCTCGAAACAGCCGAATCAACCGAGTACCGAACCACACTTAACTGCCGAACCAGGTGAGTTTCTTTCCGCCGAATGAACTTTTATGGCTGGACTACCGAATGGGATAGGGGAGTTCGAATACTGAATAAACTTAAACATTTGAATTACCGGATGAACTTGGGGAGTATAAGGCCGAATGGCCTTTTGCCTTGTTTTACCGAATGAATTCGGGAGTTTGGGTGCTGAATGAACTTTTGGCCTTGAACTGCCGAATGTTCTTTTATGTTTTGAATTATGAGTGAAATTCAAGACTATATACACTTGCTTGTCTATATCTTCTGTCTTAATGATGTACTTTCTTGTGTTGCAGATAAATGTTTCATAAAGTGGAAACTCGATCAGATAAGAGGAAATCTACGGACAGAAGAGAGTCCCCCGTTGTGCCCCCAGCCCAGCCAGGACCGGGACGATAGGGACCCACCCCGAGATCACTAGTGGATGGATATGGCCCTCAGGAGCTCTTGAACTCTCCTCCTGACTGCTTTCCTAGCTCCCTCAAGGAGGAGCAGCTTGATGTTATATCTCGTTCTTTCGGGATTGATAGAGCACACATGGTGCTGCCAGGGAATGGAGTTATGCCGTATGACCCTCCTGAATGATATTTTGCTTACAACAGGTACCATTGTATGTGTGGGGCCATTCCCCCGATCAATGCTTGGATAGTCAGCTTCATCACCTACCTAAAGGTGGCCCCTTTCCAGCTTCAGCCCAACTCTTACGCTATCTTGGTGAGCCTATTCATCATTTTCCAGAGAAAATACGGGCGTCCCCCTTCCAACCAGGAGATCCGATATTTGTACAACTTGAGAGGCTACAAGAAGGGGTCTCCATACATCAACTTGGAATCAGCCGTGTCCTTCAAGCCAGTCCTGGACTTATATTCGAAGTTCAGCATGTTCAAGAAAGAATGGTTTTTTGTCAAGGATGACTCTATTTCTATCCGTCGCTTCACCTCTGGCTGTAAGTTGAAGCTTATTTATAACTTCCGTTCTGATTGCAATGCTTCCTCTTATGTGTTTTTATTTCTTGCTAGCGACAGGTGGCTTTGCGGTCGTGGAGAACGATTGCCTGGTTCAGATGGTTGCGGAGATAGAAGCCATTTCGAGAAGAGAGAGGTCAGCTTCTTACCTGATCAGGAATGCTACTCTTCTGCAGCACAACTTGATTCCACCACGTCAATCTGTGGTCAACCAGAGAGATACAGCCGAGGAGAGGGCTGCCAAAGCTAAAGGAGGGGCCACGACGAAGAGCAGCAAGAGGAAACCCTTCTCGATACCTCCAGTCGCCGGGGGGAAGAAGCTCAAGAAATCCGATGGACCCTCCCCTAGCACATGTCCAGATGTTGCGGAGGAGGAAAACGTGGAGGAGGACAGAGGTGAGGATGAAGGAGGCGAGGCGGAGAGTGGAAGTGGTAGAGAAGGTGATGGCGATCGTCACGGCGATGATGGTGGTGAAGGATAGAGCGGTGATGACACCGGGGCTTTGTCTTCTGGGCAAGTAGGTGAGACCCAAGAGTGGACAGATGAGGCTTTCCACCAGGATTTTGAGGGGTTAGGGGAAGGATTGGCCTTGGTGGAGAAGATGAAGAAAGCTGACAAGGCCGGAACTGGTGCCGATCCATCTTCTAAGAGTGTTTCAGCTAGGGCAACTCCGGCGATTCAAGGTGAATTTTTGAATCCTGCCGACTCCATTTATGATAAGTATTTAGGAATATTTCATGACTAGCCTCCGTCTCTTTTTCACCATATATATTTCTTGAATTAGGATTCAATGCATGCTCGTAACACTTGGTTTTTATTCCAGGAACGGGTAAGGTGGCCAAGACATCAGACATTCGGCACCGTCTCGAACAATTCAAACCCCTCAAAGCTTCCGCTAAACCAAAGCCTCCGACTAACCGTTCCGGGGACGTAGTCGGCTACCATCCTCTTCTCAGAGTTATTGAAGAGGATATTCAAAACAAAAAGAGGAGTCGCTCCTTATTCGAACCTTCACCTGGTCCTCAGCCCCCAACCCAGCCTATTCATGATATCACGGGGGATGATACTGAGTTCATACCCTCTCCGTATCCGTCTGAGAATCCTACCGTTACTTAGATTGATCGTCCCGGCTTGGCTCAAAATCCATTTGCAGGTCATCCATACCTGGACCCGGGTTCTCATGATATTTCCTTTGACGAGGTTACCGGTGAGAACCTTCTTCCTCGCAACCCTATGGTAAGGGTGCTTGATGAGGCCAAGTCTCTGGACCTTGATTTGCTTACTACTCGGATTGTAACTATGGGGGATGAAGCTAAGGCAAATATCGACCGGGTTGCTGACGAGACTAGGAAGTTGATGGGGGCATCATGCCCGACCGGTCAAGGCAGGGAGGAAATTGGGAGTGCCAACATAAGGTTGCGGTTAGTGGTTGCCGATCAGGCCAAGCAACTTGCCGATCAGGCCATTCAGATCTCTCAGCACGAGGCTGCCTCCAGACGGCTAAAGAAAACCATAGAAGAGGCTAGCAGAGCCGAGCTGTGGAAAATGGAGGCCATCTGCAAGGAACGGATCGATATGGCCATTGCAACGGTGGATGAGGTTCGGAAAGCGGATCTCGAGCGGGTAGAGGAGTTATCTGGGAAGCTTGAAGCCGTGGAGTTTGCTCAAGCCAAGCTGAAGGAGGAGATGGATGCGATGAGGAAATCCCTTCAACCTGACCGTTCGCGATACCGATCAGAGAGGGATGCTGCTGTTGCAAAGCTGTTGGCTTCTGAGGTCCGAATGAGGGAGTTTGAGGAGAACGAGGGGATGATGGATGAGATGCTCCAGGATATGTATTTCCGTACTTGAAAGCAGGGCAGCTTATCCTAGATGGATGATTACCCCCGGATCATGGCCATGATTTATCTCCGGGCTCTGGAGGAGGCTAAGGCTGATGCGGATAAGGAGGGTGGCATGGCCTTCAGAAAGGATGTGGTTACGACCCAATTCACTAAGGAGGAGAAAGTGGCGGTGAAGGAGGGCATTCGGCTGCTCGCTGCTGAGGAGGTAGGTGTGCAGTTGGGGGATGATGATCAAGGAACAGATGCTGGTAAGTCTTCCCTTTTAGCCTTTTCATAGCTTGGTTGCTTATTGTTTATTCAATGAATTCTTCTCCTGAATAGGACAGGCGGGACCTCCGAAGCGCCAACTACCTCTGGTAAGCATGCTGGGAGCTCTGATCCGGTGGTTAAGTAGACCTCGGAGGGCCAGCAGGATAGAGGCGAAGCCCCGATGCAGCAGGCTCCTTGGCTTGATCTGGACATTTTTCAGCTTACTTGACATTGCTGTCTATGTTAGTCTTAAAACATTAATGTAATTTTGAGGCTGTAATTATGTAAGGAACAACTTGATTTTTGGCATGTAATTTTATAACATAAGCTGATTTTGTTATGTTAGAATGCTGTCGTTATTTTGATGTGTTGCATAAAATATAGCTGTGCATGGGTTAGTGATTCAATTGTGTTTGACGCTAAGTTCTTTCTTAAAATATAATTTCATGTCTTGCAATGTTAGTGTGATGTGCGAATAAATTATAGTTACATATTTATGTACAAGAGAAGAAAATACCGCCCTTCAAGTTTTAGCTGTAGACGGTAGCTTTGAATGCCTTGTGTAATTGAATATGGAATGCAGCTGAATGACCTGCCATCCAGCTGTGAGTTCCTATTCCCATTAGCGAGTGTCTCCTATTTTGTGTCCTGTACTTTAGTGATCGTTATAGAGGATAGGAGGAAAGTTTTTATAAATAAAATGAAAATATAAGAAATAGTAAAACTTCCAATCACGGAAGGCCTTCGATGTGCTTAAGTTCGTGGCAAACATGTTTTGTAGTGACCTTCCCTAGCTGTGGGTCTTGGAGACATTTGTCACCCATCTTACGCCTCTGCGGGGAGTTTTCTTTTTTACCACAGCCGCACTTAAGACACATCGGAGCCGAGATTGCGCACGGTAACTACCCGGGCCATTATGGCCCGTAATCGTGGGTATTATTCGATTTACCGTGGCCGGCTAGCGCGGGTGCCGATCGTCAACTGTGAACTGCCCCTGACTGGCCACACCTTATGTTGGGGCTTATAATCGGTTCACGGTTGCCGGCGAGCCGAACGCCGTAATGAGCTGCCTAGGCTATTTTCGGCCTCCTCGGTGGCTTATAATCGGCTCATTACAGTTGGCTTTGAGGGCCGTCGCGAGCAATGAGTTAACCCGCAGCAGAGGGATGCTGGAGCAAAAGTGTCTCATTGGGGAGGGCATAGATTCGTATAGTACCTGTTAGGTCTTGTCCAGGTGAGGTTGTACCGTGAAGTGTCCAGAATGGAAATGCCGTTACACAGGATTTCGTTCAACAGAAAAGGATAAAGCTTAACAAGCAGCCATGATATAAAGGAACAAGTTAAAAAGAGACAAGATTTTTAAAGTGGTTCGGCATGAAAATGCCTACGTCCACTGATTCTCTTTGTTAATTCACTTCATACGGGCAGTACAAGTTAAGAAAAGTATCGACGAAGGTGTTGGATGTTCCATGCCCTCTGGAACACCTCTCCGTCCACTGTTGACAAAATATAAGCTCCGTTGTGGAGATCTTTATGAATTACATAGGGTCCGTCGCAGATTGGATCTAGCGCTCCGGGGCGTGGGAAGATCCGCTTGAGGACAAGATCTCCTTCTTGTAAGTTGCGGTGCTTGACTTTGGAGTTGTATTGCGCTGCCACCTTTTGCTTGTGAGTTGCCTCTTTGAGTGCCGCATCGTTTCTTCTCTCCTCAATTAGATCCAAAGACATGTGGAGGAGTTCTTCGTTCTCTTCTGGGTTGTAGTGGATCCTACGGTGGGAAGGCACTACAGTTTCAAATGTGAGCATGGCCTCCGATCCGTATGCCAAAGAGAAAGGAGTATGCCCTGTTGATGTTCTATAAGATGTGCGGTAGGCCCAAAGTGCCGTAGGAAGTTCATCCACCCAAGCGCCTTTTGACTTTTCAAGTTTCTTCTTGATTAGAGTTTTGAGAATTTTGTTGACAGCTTCGACTTGTCCGTTTGCCTGGGGATAAGCTACAGATGAGAAGCTTTTGTGAATTCCGTGCTCTTGGCACCAGTCGGTGAATTCCTCGCTGTCAAATTGAAGTCCATTGTCCGATATGATTTTGAGTGGAACCCCGTACCTGCATAGAACGTTTTTGATCAAGAAATTAATAACTTTTGCCGAAGATATTTTATTCAAAGGTTCCGCTTCCACCCATTTGGTGAAATAGTCGACTACCACTATAGCATATTTTGCTCCGCCTCGGCCCATCGGCAGTTCGCCAATCAAGTCAATTCCCCATACTGCAAAGGGCCAAGGGCTGGTCATTTGAGTAATCTCACTTGTTGGTAGTCGAGGAATCTTAGCAAATTTCTGATATCTGTCACATCTTTTGACGAAGTCTAAGGCGTCTTTGTTTAAGGTGGGCCAGTAATATCCATATCGGAGAATCTTCTTTGCCAGAGTCTGCCCACCAGTGTGATCTCCGCAGCTCCCTTGATGGATGTTGGAAGATTTCCTTGGCTTCCCTTCCAACGGCACACCTTAATAAGGGGTTAGAGAAGACGCGTCGATAGAGGATGCCTTCTTGTATTGTATAGCGGGAAGCTTTCCTCAAGATTTTCTTAACTTCGTTACGCTCGTCGGGTAGTGTGCCACTTTGTAAGTACTTCCGGATGGGAGTCATCCAAGTTTCCTCTTCGATTGCAGCTACCAGATTCACTTGCTCGAAACTCGGGGTTAGTTGCTTTGAGATGGTTAGTATTCCGGAAGTGGTGCCGTCCTTCATGCTAGCTTGCTTTGCCAGTTCTTCGGCCTCCTGATTCTCTTCTCGAGGAATGTTATTGATTAAATAGTGATCCAATTGATCGAGCAGCAGCTTGGTCTTCTTTAGATATGCTGTGAGTCGTTCTCCTCGAGTCTGGAATTCTTCCAGTATTTGATGTACAACAAGTTGAGAATCACTATGGAGACATAAAGAACCGACTCCAATCTCTAGGGCAAGTTCTAATTCGGCTATCACCGCTTCGTATTCTGCATCGTTGTTGGTGGAAGTAAATTCCAACCTTAGAGCATAGAGTAGCTTCCTTCCCCTGGGAGTGATTATTACAATACCTGCCCCCGAGCCTTGTTCGTTTGATGCTCGATCTACAAAGAGATTCCACTTGATGTCTTCTGTTATTTCAGATGGCTCCTTACCTTCGTTGGTAGTGAATTCGGCAATGAAGTCGGCCATGGCTTGTCCCTTGATGGCGGTGCGAGGATGGTAGGTGATATCATATTGACTTAGCTCAATGCACCAGTTAAGCAGTCGCCCGGAGGTGTCGGGACGATGGAGTACCTGCCTTAGCGGTTGATCGGTTAGAACTCTGATGGAATGGGATTGGAAATAGTGTCGCAATTTCTGTGATGTGATCAGTAAATAATATGCTAACTTCTCAAGTTTAGGATATCTGGCTTCTGCCCCCGTGAACCTCTTACTTACAAAGTATACTGGCCGCTGCGCGCGGTTGTCCTCTCTTACCAAAGCGGCGCTTAGAGCATGAGATGACACAGCAAGGTATAGGTATAGCTCTTCGCCTTCATTTGGAGTTGAGAGTACTGGTGGTCTCTGGAGGTGTTCGATTAGGTTGTGGAAGGCTATTACGCATTCGTCAGTCCATTCGTTGCCTTTCTTTATAGCTTCGAAGAAGGGGACACACTTGTCAGTTGCTTTAGAGATGAATCTGCTTAAGGCGGCCACTTTCCCATTTAGGCTTTGCATTTCTCTTCGAGTGGAAGGTATCCTGATTTCTTTCAGAGCCCGGACTTGTTCAGCGTTCGCTTCAATTCCTCTGGCATGGAAGATGAATCCTAAGAACTTTCCCGATGATATTCCGAAGGAGCACTTTAGAGGATTCAGCTTCATTCCATATCGACGAAGTACTTGAAACATCTCGTCCAGATGGCTTACGTGATCGTTGGCTTTTCTTGACTTTTCTAGCATGTCGTCCACATAAACTTCCATGGTTCGTCCTATTAGTTCCGCAAACATCTTTTTGACGAGGCGCTGATAAGTAGCTTCGGCGTTTTTAAGTCCAAAAGGCATTACTCTATAGCAGTACAATCCCTGGTCAGTGATGAAACTAGTGTGATCTTGATCGGGGGCGTGCATAGGAATTTGGTTATATCCTGAGTATGCGTCCATAAAAGATAAGAGTTCGTGCCCGGCTGTGCTGTCCACAAGCTGATCGATCCGAGGGAGTGGGAAGCAATCCTTTGGGCAAGCGTCATTTAAGTTGGAGAAGTTAATGCATGTTCGCCACTTCCCGTTAGCTTTCTTTACTAGTACCGGGTTAGCGATCCACTCTGGGTAGATGGCTTCTCGTATGAAGTTATTGGCAAGCAGGTTCTTTATTTCTTCATCGAGGGCTGCTGATCGTTCTGCCCCAATGCTTCTCTTTTTCTACTTTACTGGCGCCTTGGTAGGATCGATGTTTAGTACGTGGCATGCAATGTCTGGGGAAATTCCAGTCATGTCAGCGTGCGTCCTTGCAAATACATCCAGGTTGTGGCGGTGAAAATCAATGAGTTGATCCCTCAATTCTGTTCTTAGTTGAGATCCGATTTTCAATAGTCTACTTGAGTCATGTTTGTCTACAGATACAAACTCCATAGCCTCTGCAGGCTTGACAGTGGCCTCCTCCTCTTTGTCCCTGGGGTCTAAATCGTTGAAAGGATCACTGGTATATCGAAGAGGAGGGGCTCTCTTTAGTTGCTATGCTTCCAAGCTTTTCATGCAGAGAGTAGTCTCTGCATTCTTCCCTTTATCCCTTCTGCGGTTATTGCGAAGTTCAGTTACATAGCAGTCTCGAGCAGCGTCTTGATCTTCCCCTATCTCCCCTATTCCATTGTCTGTTGGAAATTTCATTTTTAGGCACCATGGGGCCAAGACAACTTGGAAGTCAGACAAGGCTGGTCTTCCTAAAAAGGCGTTGTAGGCCGAGTGGTTTTCTATCAGCACAAATGTTTGATTCCGCACAACGGAGCGAGGATGACTTCCTATTTCGACAAAGAGGTCCAGTTGCCCGAGGGGCATCTTCGCATCCCCCGTGAAACCGTGTAGTGGTTTGTTGCAGAGAGACACATCTTTCATTGACAGCTTCATTTTTTCGAAAGCATGCTTAAATAGGATATTTACTGAGCTGCCAGTGTCTAGTAGAATTCGGAAAACTTTGGCTGGACCGAACCAGGCAGAGATGACCATAGGATCCATGTGAGGGTACTGCCTTCCCTCTAGATCACGCCTACTGAATGTGATGTCATCATTCCCTTTCCGTTTCGGGTGGCGTTCTTCCATAACAGAATTAACGTAGCCTTTATCGTTTCTAAGTGACTTACCGTATCTTTCCATCTCTGCCCAGCTTCCGTCGGCGATGTGTAGTCCTCCTGATATGGTATGGACCACTATCTTCTCTTGACTAGAGCCGCTAGTGTTGCGATTTCCTCTGCCTACTTCTGGGAGGGGTAGCCCTGGGTTCTCATTGGCAGGAGTCGAAGTCCTGTTCTGACCTTTCACATAGCGCTCCAGCCTCTTCCTTCTGATGTGTTCTTCAATTAAGTCCCGGAGGTGATGACATTCATTTGTGTCATGCCCATGAGATTCGTGGAAGCGGCAGAACTTTCCAGACTTAACTGCGTTATCTGATTCCTTCTTGTGCGGGGGGCGCTTGTATCTAACTTCGTCTTGGGTGGCTAAGAAGATGTTTTCGATTGTTTCATTCAAAGGAGTGTAAGAGTCAAATCTCGGTCCTGGCCTATATAAATGCTTTTCTCCCTTCTTGCCCCCAGCACTATCTCTGGAGTCATTTATTCGAACGTCCTTTGCTACTGCAGGTGTGTTGCCATGAGCTGCCTTAGTTTGTTGCCCTGTCTGCCTTTCAATGGCAGCGTCTTCAAGTCTCATATATTTTCCGTCTTCATGGAAGAAATCGGGTAAGGTAGTTGGCTTTTCTTTCGTTAGCCTTCTAGCAAATTTAGTATCCGGATGCACACCACTGCAGAGGGCCATTAGGATAAGTTTCTCATCGGCATCCTGGACTGCGGCCGCTGCGGCATTGAATCGGGTTAGATATTGTTGCACTGTCTCTCCGGGCTTTTGTTTGATATTGGACAAGGAATAAGCATCCTTGGGTTGTTCCACATGAATGCGGAATTGGCTGATGAACTTTTCTTTCAACATTTCCCATGAGCTGATGGACCCTTGGGGTAGATGGCAGAACCAGAAGGTAGCTAGATCTGCCAAGAAGAGGGGAAAGCATTTACACAATACTCTTTCTGTCGCTCCGCTCATGAGCATATGCTGTGTGTATCTCTGTAAGTGTACGACGGGGTCAGAGGTTCCCTTGTAAGGCTCCATTGTTGGCATTTTCCATTCTCGGGGGGTGATGGCAATTTCGATATCTCGGGTGAAGGGGCTGGTTACCCTAGCGCCTATCACTCGATCCCGTTGGACGCACTCTCTGAACAATCACGCCATCCTTTCATCAGAACTTGGAGAGGATAGAAATGAGTTTGGTTCTTCTCTGCGGGATTGATTCCGTCCAGATACCTGTAGGGATGGTATCGTCTATTACTCCTAACATTTTCCGGTGACGGTCTTCGGTCTTTTGGGAGCATGCTGGGGTCAGTCACAGTTGGCCCTTGCCTCGATCTTCCCCTGCCGGGCTCTGCTCTAAGCATTCACTCGGGTCCAACTTCGAGCTGGACTCCAGCTCGGCCCCGTCCATTGGTGTTCCCATGGTTAAGTAGCATGACAGGCTCAGCCATATCCGGCCTCTTCCTGGTACCTCCCCCGTTGGGTTCGGTTCCACGTGTTTCCTCGGGTCGGAATTCGGGCTGAGTCCGGGCTAGACTCCTACCATTGCTGTTTCTGTTGTTAGCCTCTTCGAAGAAGAAAGATCTTTGTCGCCTCCCAGATCCTCCAAACTGGGACTCACCCCATGATTCGGTGTTGTGGTTGGATTCTTCAGCATCCCTTAAGCGTGACATGAGTTGGTCCACCAAGGCTTCTTGTTGGGATGTGAATCGGTTAGTTACTTCAGCCACAACCCTGTCCAGATCTGCCCTAGTAATTGGTTGCTCCGTGGCAGAGGCTGTCGGATTTTCCTGATTTCCATTTGCTGTTGGAACGGAACGATTCCCTTGATCCGTGATTACTGGATCTGGGATACTGCTAGTTGCGATGTTCTTTCCTTTGCTAACATCTTTCCTTTGCCTGGGAGGCATGTTTTCCAAGCAATGAGCGATACTGTTAGGAAGAAGGTTGAGTGGGAGAAGCTGAAGCTTCTAGCTCAATTTCTCAGTGAAAGCACTAAAATGTTTGCACAAAAATTGGGCAAACATCTCCAAGTTGTATAATTTAGTCGATTTTATATTGTTCTTAGTGATTTGGGTGATTTACGCAAATATGTAAAAAGCAGGGACTAAACTGTAAAAGACGCACAGATTTATAGTGGTTCGGCCAGAATGTGCCTATGTCTACTTTATATGTTATTCTCCTTTTCTGATCAGATTACAAGTACAAAGCTTTGATTACAAGTATATGAAAGTTGTTTGAAAGTTCTATCCGTGCTTGAGCTCTCAAACTTGTCTGCCATTGTTGTACCCCTGCCCCTCTATTTATAGAGTGAGGCTGGGGCAGGGGTCTTGGACGTATATAGCTGCTGGTGGGCCTGAGCTGATGCAATATGGCCTGGAAGTGTTGGTCGGCCATGTCTTGGTCCGGTAGTGGTTGGTTCGGTGGTGGTTGGTGTGGTTGGTCCGGTGGTTGTTGGAGAGGCTTTGGTCCGGTAGTTGGTTGGAGAGGCTTTGGTCCGGTAGTTGGTTGGAGAGGCTTTGGTCCGGTAGTTGGTTGGTTCGGTAGGGACATGGAAAGGAGATGGTTCGGTGGTAGGTGAGTGGGGATTTGGTATTGATCCGGTGGTCTCGGTCCGGTGACGAATTGGCTCGGTGGGGCCTGGGATCGGTGGTGAGAATTCGCCCAACAAGATTTAAACAAGATTTTAAATTTAAGTTTAAATCTGAATTCAAAGTTTGATTTGAATTCTAGTTTGAAATGAAATAAAGTTTTTGAATTTAAATTGTTTTAAAACAACTTTGAATGTTTTAAAATATGGTTTGGAAGTTGAAAATGAATTTGGTTTAAATTTCTTTTAAAATTCTTTTATAAAGTAAGTAATTCTTTAACATGTAATACAAAGGGTTTTTGAATTGTTTTAAAAGCTTTGTTAAAGTTAAAATTTGTTTTCATTTTAAATCTAAAATTTAAAATGGAATTTAATAGTAAATTTAAAAGAATTTTGCTTTTAAAATACTTTGTTAATGATAATTTAATCATTAATACGGTTAAGGTTTATCTTAAAATTAATTAGGACTTAATGATTTTAATTCATTAAATTATTAAGATAATTAAGATGGATTATTAATTAATTAATGATTTGGGTAATTAATTAAATAATTAAGGGTTTTATTAATTGAAGAATTAATTAAGTTAATTAAGAATTAGTTGATTTGTAATTAAGAAATCATTAGTTGGATAAGATTTGATTTTAATTAACGATTAGAAATTAATTAATCAAGTAATTAAGGGTTAATTAAGTTATGGATTAACTCTTGATTAATTAAATAATTAGAGATTAATTAATGGGTTAGATAATTTAATTTGTAATTAATAATGATTAATCTCAGTTAATTACTTTAGTGAAGTAATTAAAGATTTGTTAACGGTTAATGAAGGTCATTAACTTAGGATTATTTAATAATTAATTAATGTGATTAATTTTAATAATTGATTAGATTAATTAATTTAAAGATAATCATTTGTGAATTGTTTAGTGTAATTACTTAATGGAAGTAATTAAGAAATTAATTATAATTAATTAAGTTTATTTTGATTAGTTTAAGTTAACTAATTAAGTTTAATTAATTTAAAATAATCACTGGATAATTTAAGAAGTAATTACTCAATGTAATTAATAATGAATAATTACTTAGTGAAGTAATTAAGAAGATAATTACTGGATGTAATTAAATTGAAGGATAATTAGGAAATGGAAGAGTTTTGGAAATTAATTACTTTGTGTAATTCATATGAAGAATAGTTACTTAGAGGAAGAAATTAATAATTAATTACTTGGTGTAATTAATTAAGAATTGTTTAATAAAGTTATTTGAAGATAATTAAGAGATGTAATTAATTAAGTATAATTATACTTAGTAAAATTAATCTAGGGTGATTAATAAATATAATTAATTAAAGATTAATCATTAAAGATAATTAATTAAGGAGTAATTAATTTATCTAATGAAGTAATTAAAGGTAGTTAATTCTGAATATGATTAATCAAGAATGATTAATCAATATGGTTTAATTGATGATTAATTACTTATTGTAATTAATATTAATAGGGTAATTATAAATAAAAATAATTAAGGATCATTAATTTATATAATATAATGATGTAATTAAGGATTGATTAATTAAGAACAATTAATCAATAAAGGAATTAACTAATGTAATTAATTAAGGATTAATGTAATTAATTGTAGTTAATTAATTAATGAAGTAATTACAGGTTAATTACTAAATTTGGTTTAGAATAATTAATTTGTGAAATTAATTAAAGGCTAATTACTTGAGTGTAATTAAAGGGAAATTAATCAAGAGTGATTAATTGAGGTGTTTGAGGGTAATTAATTAATTGATTTGTAATTAATTAATGGATATGTAAGCAAGATTTATAATGATGAAGTAATTAATTAATTTACTTTAAATTAATTAGGGAAGAAGTAATTAATTTAATTTATTTTAAGTTAATTACAGAATGGTAATTATGAATGCTGATCGATATTGATTGCGCTGAATAGTTGAGATCTCGGATATGATGTAACAACACGCAGATTTAACCGGTTTTAACAACGTATTTAATTAAAATTTTATGAAATTTTAAACGATAAAATTTTGAAATAAAAATTTGATATTTGGAATGCGTCTAGTTAAACATAGCAACCGGTAAATTTTCGTCCGAAAATATGAAAGTTTATTTCGCGCGTAAATTCACTTCAATTTAATCAGTTAAAAAGTGATAAAAATAAAATATTTTCGGAACATAAATATTTTTACATAGAAAATTTTTAAACCATCTTCTGAGCAAACGTCATTTTTCATTTTTCCAAATTCGGACATCTTTAGCTCCGTCGATCTTATTTTTCTGTGTTTTTCATGCATTTTCCGCCAGTAGAAAATTCAAATTTTTATAATTCAATCGTACCACCGATATCTGTATACCGTTTTGATCGTCTCGCCATGTCGATCTCTGCGGCATAATCAATGCTGTGTTTCGAGATACGATACGCAGCGGAATCAGTGAAAATGATTTCGTTTCGGTACTGATTTCGTGGCTTTTGGTTTTGTGACCTTTTGAATTATTAGTCCATCCAACTTTTCAACGCCTAACTCATTGAATATGACTATTGGCTTTTGCTATTTTTCAAAACAACTTTTGATCTTTAATGATTCATCGGTTAAAGTAAAATTTAATTTATACGAGACTGCCCATATTTTTGCATCCTTATTGTTTACTTCCAGCACGTCTCCTCCTCTTCTTATTTCTTCAACCATCACAAAAGAAAATAAGAAGCAGGTTGCTTTTCTTTTCTTCCAACATGCATCACACTCCCAAACGTATCTTCTTTCTTCCCTCTTTCACCATGCATTCACCTCATCAGCCAACTTCCTCCGCTTAGCCACAACGAAGCACCCCTCCGACCTCTTCCCCCACGTGAGCTGCCACATACCCAGCCTCGACTGATCGCCATCACGTGTGCAGCTGTCATGCACACTAGTCCAACAGCCGAGCTGTGACGACCCGGAATTTTTGAGCATTTGAAATCAGAATATTTAATTGATTTTAGATATTTAAATGTTAATTTCTAACTTGAATTTCAAATATCACTATTATTGGGTAATTTAATTATTAAATTAAACTAGTTATGTTGGGTAAAATGTTGAATCTGGAGTTTTAAGCTAGTTAAAAATAATTTGAAGGCTTGCAGAATTTATATTGAAAACATTGAAGATAATAAAAGTGTTAAACTTGAATTTGGAAGTGTTTGGTTCAGTTTTGAAAATGTATCGTTTAAGTTGATATTTGAAAATAGCTTTCCGAGGCACAGTCTCGAAATTCGACGAAACCAGTTCCATTGGATCCGTAATATTGCATTATTATCGGATTTCAATTTTCGTGTCAATTGGAGTAGTCGCGTGAGCGTATGATTTATAAACGCATTGAAATCTATATTGAAACTAAATAGTAACTGGATTCAAAAAGCTATCTTCTCCATACGATCAAGTTAGGCCTCGAAACCTTTTCCATTGCGTTCGTAAAAGAGGTATAACATTATAAACGTCTAGCGGCACGCCTCGACAGGAGGTCGAGATTTTGAGTTTCGATTTCGAGACAATTTAAATTTAAATTTTGAATATAATTTATGTATATACTAATCACCCTCAGCCGTAATTCTTTCTCGTCAGCTTGCTTCCTTTCTCCGTCAAAACTTTCTGTCTTCTCTTTAGCGAACAATGCCAGGCACGGTTATATTTTCAACGCACAGAGATCAAATCATGTTTCCTTTTCGTCTTCTGAAGCACGACATTACCTCAGCTATAATTCGTGTACCCTTTCCCTTTCTTTTGCAAAAGCAATTCGATTTTCTCCTTCTAAAAGAATGGCTGAACCCCCTCTTCATTTTTTTTCCTCCTAAATCAGTAACGAATGAACGAAATTTCGTTCTTTGTTCGAAAATAAATTCAAAATCAAATAAAGGGCCGAGCAAATTCAGAATCCGTCTCAAATGAAATTGTTCGTTTGCTCGAAAATTTAGAGAGAGGGAAGGTGAATTCTTCACGATGGTGGATTTGACGATAGCCGTTCCTCTTGTCGTGATTTTTTTTAGCTCGGGATTTATGGGGACGAGGCGACGTGGGTTTCGATATTTGTAGTAGACTCTAGGCATGGACGAGTTGATCGCACGCGGGTAAGTGATGGTCTTGAGGTCAACATCGCATGAGCTTGGCCGTAAGTGGAGGGAAGGTATTTGCGTTCCGGTGGGGGTTTGGTGGCCTCTAGGGTCAAGCGAGATTTGGGGATTTTTATTTTCGTTCATCATTCGATTGTCAGCAGCAGGAGAAATGAGGGTTTGTTGGCTCGCGAGCCTGGAGTCAATGACATCTGCGGTGATTGAGGCTTGGGCAAGTTCATTGGGGCAGTTGCATGCGTTAGGGAAGCACGGCGCATGGTGAGCCATCGACACTCGCGAGGATGGGACTGGCCAGATTTGCATCGGTAGCGGGGTTGTGTGTTCTCGAATCTGTTGGCATGGTAAGGTAATTATTTATTTTATAATCTAAGGAAAATAATTATAGAAGGTAAACAAATTTGTGTTTTAGAAATTAATTAACAGCAAAATAAAGTTATATAAAAGTAGACTTTTGAAATCTAAATATTTATTTTTATAAAAATATACATATAGATATGTAGTTTCAAATTGGAAGAAAATAAAATAAAACAAATATGCATCTTTTAAACTTACTAGTTATAAACAAAAAATAGGGTATTGATTTATTTAACAAGCTTATTTAGCTATTTAGTTACTAAACATAATTTATCAAAAAGGGAAAAATTAGTTTAAACCCAAATTACTAGTTAAATTAAATAAATGAAAAGTAATAGATTGTTCTATCCATTCGAATATTAATGAACCATATAAATTATTTATTCAAGGTCAACATCAGGAAATCCAAGGCAATATTGAAGTGGATTGCGAATAATAGAAAAGGTGAGTTAATCTCACTCAGTTAATTTAAATTTAAATTTAAATGATTAAATTTAAATAATTGTTTGAATGGTTGTGATTGATTGATGTGCTATAGTATGGTAATTTTGGAATTGGCATATTATATTGTGCTAACATCTGTGGATGCAGGGAAAACAGGTTGGAGGGATCCAACTGGACCCCTCAACATTTATTATTTAATACTCTCTGTTGTGATTACCTGATATTCAATGTTGAATATATTGGAATATTGAATGTTATGATTAGATTAGATATATTTGGGTATAATGAATTACCAAAAATATATAAATTGGATTTTTGAAAGAAAATAAAGGAAATAAATTTGTAAACGAAATAATCTTAGAGAATTTAATTAATTAAGAATGAATTGAGAAAGAAATGGAAGTATGTTAAATACTAATAAATAACTTCGAACATGAAAAGAAAAGAATATGAATAAACAGTAATTAATGAATTGTAAAATTATGTGATATTAATTTAAAGGAATAAAGAATTATTTTAAAACTTAAAGTTTTAAATTTACTTAAAGGAATAAGAAGTAAATTGAGAAATCTAAATTGATATTTCAATTAAAAGTAATTTAAATCATAATTAAGGAATAAAATATGAAATTGAAGGATTTTTGAATAAATGAAGTAAATTGGAAATCAATTTGGGATTGATTTAAGTGCTGAAATTGGATATTTGGAAGAATAAATTCAGGTGGGAATTTATTAAAGGAATGAGAACAATTGTTTAAAAATAAATAGTGATTTATTTTTTTAAAGGTTGTGAAGAGAAGTATATTTCTCTGGATAACCAAGTACGTTTAAGTAAATTTTTTTATATATAAGATAAAAGTTTAAGGTTGTTTTAAAAAGCATGTTTTAGAAAATTTATTATTTCTGAATGTTTAAAATTCTTAAGTAAATATTTTTTTCAGATCTATTATTGTAATAATTATTTAAAGGTGACTTAGTATTTTGTTTTAACAAGTGAAAACTAGTTTTATATTTATAAAGTAAACATTATTTTCAAATACTCATATAGTATGTATTTTTAACAAATTTTTGAAATAGTTTTTAACTTAAAGGTTTAAAGTATATTTCAATAAAGTGTTTTTAAATTATTTTAAAAATCTAAAGTTTTGTGCTTGGTAATTCCAGTGGAAATAGAAATACCTGGAATTTATTCTGAGAAAGGCAGATAGTTTTGAAAACTGTTTTCAAGGAGTTTGAAAAGTGAAATTATATCTTGTAAAGATATTTTGAGATAAATAAATAATTTGGGAAATTATTTATTGGTTGATGAATGTTTGTGCATATTAATTGATAGTTAAATAACCGACTATCAATATTGGACAAAAATGCGTTGATCGTTTCGAAGAGACCGGGATCGAGATTTATTTCTCGAAAACCACTTCGATCTGGTTTGTACGTTTCATGGAAACGAGTTTGGATTCGAAGATGGAGCAGTGAAGTGCAAGGGCTAGTCTCTACTTGTAACAACCCGCATATTTATCGATGTAATATTTAAATATTCTATTTAAATATTTTATCGTTAATCGGATATTGGTCCGAAAAGCTACTTTTTGCAAACGGTCCCTACCTCAATACCCACGCTAGCCAAGAACACTACGGAGTAATGCTGTCAACTAGCGTGGAGAATAAGGCTGTTGAGGAGCGACCATCCATGTAACTTCTTTGTGCGAGCACCTATATGTCATATAGTATAGCATGCATTTCATTTAAGGAGGAAGTCCGACATACCGATACAAACTCAAAGCTATCACACGGTGGCTATAAATAAATCTTCGGAAACAAATATAGAAATAAACATAACACAATTAGTCACAAACATCCATATCACAAAGGCGGAAAAAGATATGAATATATAACTAACACATGAAAGTGTACATCAAAGTAGTGGTCATGAAAGGACCACATACACAAAAGAATAGCAACACGTGCTTTACAAAAGAATACATCTATGAGTCTATATCTCAAGTGTAAACGACAAAAACTGCTAATCTAAATGGTCAGCCAAAAGTCAGAGTAGTAAATCCCTTGGGGAGAAGTCAAGTAGAAGCCCTGTAACATCTCGGTCTGACCCGAGTATTATTTATAAGAAAATAATAAATGGATCGATCTCGCTATAAATATCAGGTAACATGATATAAAACAATAAATATGGCAACAACATATAGTGACCATAAAGACATACTATGATAAGCATGTAAATGAAGATCATCAAGAGATCAAACAATATCAAAAGAATCTTCTAAAGGATCCAAATTCACCTAAAAAAAAAAGTGATGACACACAAATTCACCAAAACATAAAAGCTGGAAAACCATAACAATGAAAGTCATGAAAATAGGCGAAGCACAAATTCCAGAAGACTGCACAAGAAATCCAGAAATCACAATATAGGAGCATGAAAACTCACAAAATGGGAGCATGAAAACTCACCTACACGTGTAACACAAAGCGAGATGCTATCTCATGGTTGCAAGCCATTAATTTTGACACACGAATGGCCCGAAGACCGTGGGGCGCTACCCCACATATGTGATGGCGAAACATCACACAAATGCAATGGCGAAACATCACAAGAGCGGGGTCTAGTCTCCCTCGCAGACAAAGAGACATCGCACAGTTGCTAGTCTAAAACACAAAAATGATCGTCATGATCATCAAGTAGTGTTAATCTCACCAAGCCAGTAAATATATGAGTTTAGCTTCATGTCCCATAACCACTTGCTTAACTTAAATTTTTACGAACAAGCTGTAGATCTTCACTAGAAGATTGTCGCAAAAGGTTTTAAGGAAAAGGTTTGTATATACTAGTAGATTGGAAAACGGTTCAAGGAAAGAGCTTTGTAGTAAAATAGAGTTAAAATCGTTTTGATGAAAGAGTTTTGATATGTACTACTAGTATTGAAACCTTCATATTTCTAAAGTTGTTATCCCGCCTTTTTACCAAGGCCGTGATACCATAAAATCGATCGAGAAGCCCAAGATAGTTTGTCTCGAAGAATGGTCAACTCGGCATCTCAACAAAGCAAGTTCTGTTGAATGTTTTTCAGATAAGATCCCCTACGGAGGGGGGTGCAGGGGGCAGCGCCCCCGGCGGGGTGCGGGGCAGCGCCCCATCCAAAACGGTACGACCTAGTGAAGACCTAAGGGAGGATAGAATCGAGCGACCAAATGATTGCGACCTAGGGGTCTAAGGGGTCAAGCGACCTAGTGGTTGCGACCTAGAGGGGTTCGCGAGCTAGCACAAGCGAGCGACCTAACAGAGGCGAGCGACTTAAGGGGTCATGCGACCTAACTGGAGCAACCTTGTGGTTATGCGACCTAACTGAAATGGCCAAGCGACCTAACAACCCAGGCAAGGTCGAGCGACCTAACGACCTAATGGAGCAAGCGACCTAAAGGAAGTGAGGTCGAGCGACTTAAAGTGGTAAGCATGCAGCCTAGGTGAACGCGACCTAATGGTCATGCGACCTTGAGGGATGAGCGACTTAAGGGAGCGACCTAGTCATTTGAGGCCGAACGACCTATTTAACCCGCGACCTAACACGTCTAACACGCGAGCGACCTAAGGGTTTAACACGTGAGCGACCTAAGGATTTTAACACGCGAGCGACCTATCGGTTTTAACACGCGAGCGACCTATCGGTTTTAACACGCGAGCGACCTATCATCCCAAGGCCTAACAACCTAACTCCGAACGAGCCAAATATGCAGGCAGATCAACCTATAGGCGAATGACCTAGAGGCAACGACCTAACTCCGAACGAGCTAAGGCCAGAACGAGCCAAATGAAGGTGAGACTTTTCCTAGGCGAACGACCTAAAGGTCCAGAACGACCTAACTGCAGTTTTTCGCCTAAAACACCAAAAATTGGAGTTTTTCACCAATCCAATCCAAACCGAACGCAAATGTACATGCTAAAGTGATAGGAATTCATTCCCAACAATCCAAGATAGATATAGACAAGAATGTGAGATAAAAATATCACCTTTGGACCAAAATGAACGAAAATGAAGCTTTGAAGCAAACAAGAGTCAATCCACTACAATCTCAACACAAGAGGCTTGAATCCAATATCTTCTCTTTGAATTTGTAGTTGAAACCTAGGCTTGTAGTTTTAATTTTCCTTTCCACTCACCATTAATGCAAAAGCTTGAGTTGGTAGGAATTTAAAAGAAGTTATGAAGAGAAGAGGGAGTTGGGCTTGAGTTATAATGGCTTAACCAACCCAAAATCCAAAGCGGAAAAAGTTAGTGAAATTCCACTAACTCCAAACCTATCAAAGTTTATACTTAACAAGTTGTAAACGGCGTTTCGAACTCAATGGAAGTGGTCTCGAGTCCTAATTTGACCGTTTGCAAAAAGTAGCTTTTCGGACCAATATCCGATTAACGATAAAATATTTAAATATTACATTGATAAATATGGGGGTTGTTACACTACTAATCCTGAGGATATTTCCAAAATGGATGTAGTGGGAATAGTGCCTTCGGTTCGGTTCGAACTCGGGACGGACTTGTATGGATGAATGCTTGTGAAACATCGTTAGGTGGACGATGGGCATTCTAAGGGATATGTTCTATAAAGGTAACGCTTAGCCTTAAGCCTCATCAAATGGGAATGACTAAAAATCAGGGATTATGCAGCAAGGCTAGGTGGGTAGCACCCAAGCAGGGTGAGGTCATTTTTGTCTAGATGTCCCTTTTATTCGGCTTAGTGGGCGGTTGCTGATCCTAACCGCGGGGTGATCTCACTCGGGATTATCCAGTAAGGGGTAGTCCCGGTCTTGTGTTGCAGGGGAGCGGGCGTTCTCCTCGGTACGGTGATCTAGGCCCCGTACTGTGACAGGTGGTACCCCAGTGCCTAGTCATTAGTTGGAAATTCATTCTCCCTACGAGCCTTGTACGAGTTTTGTTTGTATTACCCACTTTGTGGCTAGTAGCTGGAATTTAATAATGTAACAACTTAGGCTTATTTATAAGTATTTGTAGATAGACCCTATTATAATATCAGAGGATTTCTATAAAAATGTTTTAGCTGTCGTAAGGTAAAAACCCGACATGTTTATTTGTGGCGTGGTCTTACGAGATGCTTTTGTTTTCAAAAGAGTTTTGAAACTTTAATAATCAATTGAGTGTAATTTTCTCACGCTGGTATTCCAGACTGACTCGGGTGTTATTTAACTATAATGCTCGGGTCAGACCGAGTATTATAGGATACAGGATTGGACGTTGTGGAGCTCAGGAGATGAGCTGGATGACGATGCGTATTTCATACTTGTTTTATATATATTCCGCTGTGTTGAGTAGCTGTGTATCCTATTGTATGTTATTGATGCTGAGCTAAGTTGATGTACTCTGATGATGTAATATATAAACATGTATATCTGATTTGTTTTGTGTAAAGATCATTTATTATCTATTATATTTTATTCCGCTGCAATGGTTAGATTCTGATGTTGTTTTCTATTTTCTTCTTCTACCTCTTCTTCTTTAACCCAAATGGTTCGTATTTCTGTACAACTTGAGTTGATTTATGTAGAATAGTGTTAACTCAAGGGGTACGGATTTGCGGGTCGTTTCACGCCTCACCGGTGCCGACCTGTCTACTGACCTCCGCCTCGCCTCAGACAGCCGCGCGCAGCCGTTCTCCCACGCTTCGCCTTCTCTTCTCCCTTCCTTCGACCGACCTTCCTACCCGTGCGCCTTTCCCACATGCTCACATTCGAGCACCAGTACCTACCTCACACAAGCACAACAAACTCTGACGCAAGCTTTCAACATTCCTTGCGTCCTTCTCTTCATCTTTTGTAGGTAATATATATATACAAAAATTTATGTTAGGCATGTTAAGTACATGAACTTTTTTTTTAAAATAAAAAGAGTTTATCTGATTTGTATATTTATCTATATATTATTTATGAAGGTGGCGGTGTTGTTTATAGAAAGTACAAGTATTTTATTTATAGGTCTTGTATATAGAAGACTGACTTGATTTGTAGTATTACTTATATATAAATATTTTTGTAACGTACATGATCTACATAGTATTAGCTTAAGTGTAAAGACTACAACCCAGTCTCGGTAGACTATAATCTATTGTATATTTATCTATAAAGAATATATATAAGATCTGTTATTGACAAGTTGTCATATTTGGTGTTGTTTAAATTTTATATACGTATGCCTCGGTCAGTTTATTTACGGGTTCGGTTGTTTACATGAAGTATGCATGTGTAGTGTGTAGTGTGTACGTGTGCTTTGTATATTGTTTTAAATATTTTTATTTTACTGGTTTTACATAAGTTTCTAATACACACTTAATATAAAAACTTATGTACTAATTGTATGAATTGATGCTGCTGAATTGAAAATATAACATATAGTATATTTCTGGATATATATACATACTTATATAACCTATTGCTGGTTCATGTGTTAAAGTTTATAATAGTTGGATCATATAGTATGTATAAATCTTGCTATATAAAATAAAAAAATTACTATATTATATGTATGATTATCATTTACTGTTAGGCTATTTTCAATATTATGTAAGTTAAAGCGGTCTGGTTGTATACACACATATATTTGTAAAATTTATTCTGTAGAATTGAGCTAGGCAAGTTGTTATAATTAGACACATATATAGGTCTGTATAAGTTATAAACTGGTTGTATATAAGTTAGTTTTACAAATTTTATAAAAATACATTGATTTTAAGTTCGACTTTAGAATAAATATTATGTGGATCTCTAATGTATATATGCTTGATTTTATTAAAAAAATGATTTTTTTATTGTACATACTATTTTAATATTTATTTTAAACATTTAGTATTGATTTCAAGGTAATATAAAAAAAATGAATATATATATTGCTATCAAAACTGATTTGATTTGACTCATCGATTCCTGTTATCAGCTCGGTCATCAAATTCGTGCCAATCTCGCTCTGCTTTGGAATTCATGCTTGCATTCGTAACTCGATTTCAACGTCCGTATCAATGTGCGTATCTGTGTCATCTTCTGTGTTTACTAGCCTCGAAAGGTGAGCAATCACTCACGATTAATATTCTTTTATTTATTAAATTTGATTTCAATTGAAACGACAATTGAAATATACTATTGTTAGCTATTTACACCGTTATATATGCTATTACCTGTATCAGTTCACTTGTGACATCTGACACCATTATCTGTTAATTATACGATGATAATCCAGTTTGGTTGGTGATTGATTGATTGTTTGTTGTTTATATTGGATGTAAATTGAAATGTATGAAGTGATAAATAGTATGCAATTTAATTTGGCGTAGGATAGTTAAAAATTTGAAACGACATATGTGTAAATTTGATTAAATGAATTTTTTTATAATATGTCCCCCTTTAAATGTTAAATTAATTGACACATAGGATTTGGTTAATTACACCTTGAACCATTGAATGTATGTCGTTTAAATTGATGATGTATGAAATTGTAAATAGATGACAAGTGAAGAACCGTAATGTAATAATCTTTAATCTACATGAAATGATAGTGTAGATTCTAGAAATAATTATATTAATTTGCACAAACAACAATGTGCATTAATACGATTATTTCGGGATAATTTGAATTAATTATTGGATTGATATTGATGTTTGCTATTGGTTGTTTATTTACATTGACACCATCCCAGTTATCAAACTGCAAGCTCCCTTTGTTATGTTTTGATTTTTGTATTGAAATGGAATCGGGTTGAAATGATAAATACCTAAATGAACTTGACTTAGGATAGAGAATTAAATAAACCCGATTTGGTCAATAATTTGATTTGAAATAAAATAAAGATTTTATTTGAATAATAAGGTTTTGAAATAAAATTGGAACGTAAATTTTGATAAAAGGAAAATGTTAATATTGAAATCTGAAAAAAATATTAATGTAATAACTGATGAAAGAACGTTGTTTTGAAATGAATTATTTAACAATTAAATTTGGAATTATTCATTGAGTTAAATTTGAAATGATTTAATAATTAAGTTTGAATTTATAATTAAGTTTGAAATTATTAAGTCTTGAAATTATTAATAATTAAGATTGAAATTATTTAATAATTGAATAAGATTGAATTATTTGATAACTGAATAAAAATTAAATTATTTGATAAGAGAAATTGAACCTTTGAATAAGTGAATTTGGACTTTGTTAATAAATGAAATTGGGTTTCTTTGTTTATTAAGTTATGGAAAATTATTTAAGTAAGTTAATAAGTGAAATTGAACTTCTTGAATGTGTGAAATTTAGTTTCTTTATTAATTGAGTTTCAAAATTTGTAACTAAGTAAAAATAAGTGAAATTGAATTTCTTTAACAAGAAATAAAATGAAATTTATTGGAAATAATGTAAGAATTGTAATTTAAGAATTTGATTTGACGAATCTAATTTAATTCAATTTGAAGTTTTGATATAAGAAAGTTGAACTTAAGCAATTGGTTTAATGAATGGAAATTTAATAAAAAAAATTTTGAATGATAGAGTAACTTAACGAATATTGAATGAAATCGATAAATGAATTTAAATTGATATGAATGCCAAATTTGATTAACTTAAATGATTTCTGAATGAAACTTATATACGAACTTGAATCAATATTTGAATGGTTTTAAATAAAAGTTGAAATTGAATTGTAAGATTTTGAAACAGTAAGTTGAAAGTTTTGAAACGTAAATAATGGAAATTGTTTTAGAAAGACGAATATAATATTGATTTACAAATTCTAATTAAAATTGAATTTGATTTGGTTTTGAAATATATTAAACGACCAATCGGTGTAATAATTACGAAAGTTATTAAAGAAACCAGAATCGGTTTTGGACATACTCTCTGTCTAAACCGAAAACCATTTTAATAACTATACGCGGAGTGACGATCCATAATGAAGTGGTTGGAAAGATGTACGTGATGTCTGAAGAAAGAGAACGATAATGGATAGCCTTGACACTTGTGTCAAATTGGAAATGACTAAAACAGGAGCCGTGCCGGGCCAAATGGGGTTAGCCACCTCGAGCGAACACACTTCTTCGTAACTACTACTCATTACTTGTTATTGATTGGTGCACCCTAGAACTTTTGGGAGTGTTGTTTCGCGGTGTTGCGATCGTTGCGGCGATGCATTCTCATCAGTCCGAATCAGGCAAACGGTAGTTTCACTACCTTGGGTATTTCCTCATGTGCCTTGTCATACTTGTATCCCTATATACGCGACCACTACGAATTTGTTTTGTGTTATACCTATGGAGTACTCCCTGATATCCCACTAGTTTACGGTGGAGTTTACAGTACTGTATAGACTATGACATTCATATAAAATGTGTTAAGGGGGATAATGGTAACGCCTTAACACTATTTTGATACTTTATATTACTGATAGACATTATCTATTTAGCGTACACTACTACATAGTAGATAGTTTAATGGATCCTTAGAGGATGGTTATTCCAACATCCTTTGAGTTACTTGTATTTCGATTGCTATTTCACTTGAGTTGGATTTATTGATATAAGAATGTTAATCCTGACTCGAGTGTTTTGTATTTTCTTTACGCTTGGGTCAGACTGAGAGTACCAGCTTTCAAGGCTCACCTTTGGAGTTGGAGCTTCGCTTGGAAATCCAGCTATCTATCCAGCTTTCAGATATTCAGTCGATTCCTGTGATGTATTCTGATTCTTGTATTTGACTATTGTATTCGAAACTTATGTTGTAACTTATTTAACTCTGTTATATATATAGTAGCTTCATGAACTACTATCTTTTGCTTCCGCTGCACATTATTACTCTGTGATTCTGTGATTATTTATTTACTGTATATCTCTGTTTTTCCAAATTTAAATTAACAATTCGGTATATTGAATTATTCAAGTCCGACATGTGCGGATGCGAATAGTCCAAAATAGCGGGTCATGACATATGAGATGAGTGATGTTGTGTGATATGGATGTTTTGGTTGCATTGTGATGATAATATGAATTATCTGTTTGTGATGATAATATGGATTATCAGTTTATGATGATAATTTTAATTATCTATTGTGATATTATGAATTATCTACCTGTGCGTATATAGGTAATAGAATCGAATTGTTTTAAACCTTAAAACAACTTGGACTTATAAGACACGTTTTGGATTTCGATGAGACCGGGTTCGGGTTTCCATATTTTGATATCCGAAAACCACATCGATCCAAATTAACGATAGGTCGTGAATCTCAAGTGAAGATGAAGATTCAGAGTGCAAGGGTTATCGTCGTTAACTCTGAGGGTGATTCCAAAATGAGTGTAATGAGATAATGCCTTTGGTTTCGTTCGAACCCGGAACGAACTTGAATGGATTGAATGCTTTCAGAACATCGTTAGGTGGACAAAGAGCATTCTAAGAGATGTGTTCTCTAAAGGTAATCGTAGCCTCAAGCCTCATCAACCGGGAATGGCTAAAACATGGGAGGTGCAGCAAGGTTAAGTGGGTCATGCCCAAGTAGGATGAGATTTACCCCTGTCTAGAAGTCCCTTCATATTCGGTTGTGTGAGGCAGTTGATTGCAACAACTGTCGGGGTTGTCTTGTTTGGGACTGTTCAGTAAGGAATGGTTCCGGCCTTGTGTTGCAGGGGAGTTTGGATGGCTCTTCGGTATGGTGATCTAGGCCACATACTGTGACGGACGGTACCCAGTAGCCCTGCCATTGTATGGAATCGAAAATCCAATAAGTGCCAACGGTTTTGATTTTATTACCCACTTTTGTGGCTAGTAGCTGGAATTTAATAATGTAACAATTTCGGCTATTTCTTATTTATTTGAAAACCCTAGACACTATTATAATATCATTGGATTTCCTATCAAATGTTTAGGTTAGCGTAAGGTAAAAACTTTTCCATGTTTATGTATGGGAACTCTTACGTGATACCTTTTCTTTTCAAAGGTTTTTAAAGTTAAGCAACTTTAACCTGTTACTCACACCAGACCCATGTCTGACCCGGAGTTTATCTTTTGTTTTCTCAAACTCTTGGGTACTCAAATTTTTACGAGTAGCCAAGGGATTCAGGTCAGCTTTGACGAATTATGGAGGAGCAATGGAGCAGGAGGCTTCTGCATTGTAGATATTTAGTTTCCGCTGTGTGTTCTCTGTGTTGGAATCTCTTTGTTGAGTTATATTGAGTTTTAATAACTAGACAGGTGTTTATAACTGTCTAGTATGTGTTGTTTATGCTGTGTAACTCTGACAGATGTTGTATATTATGTAATACTTATGTTATTAATACAATTTATTCGTTCCGCTATTGAGATTCTGGTGTTGTTACTTCTTTTTCTTCTTTCTTCTTTCTTTTCCCTTTTCTATCCCTTTATTTCTTAAAGATGATACGACTTTCAGTGGAGAAAAAGTCGGATCGTCACACTATATTTCACAAAATTTTCGAAAATGTTTTCCAAGTATTTTCACTGGGTGTTGAAAATAGGTCTGCTAAGTACTTACAGATTTTCTGTCCTACGCCTGATCAACGTATGACCGAATTTTTATGAGAATAATGATGGACTGGTCGAGACATCGAGTTATAAAAAGTATTTTTATAAAAATTATTTTATAATATTTTACGGATTTTATAAGTGTTTTAAAAAATGATCAAAGAATAAGTTATCTGATATTAAGCATTTTAATAAATTATGGCTTCGTTCCTTTTCGGGGATGAAAAGATTCAAAGGTGGGAGGAATGTGATAACCTGGATTTTTGGACATCTGTTAATTGGCAATTAACAGGGTTAAATTTATTAAAATACTAATCTGTAAAATTGAACATATAAAATTCTGATAAATGTCTAGATATCCCAGAATTTTAGGCAAATAAATATATAATAATTTCTTTTATAAATCATTTATTATAATCTGAAATTTAATCTTTTCCTAAGAAAATAAAATAAGTATTAATTTGAATATATATAAGTAGATTTTATAAGGAGAATTTGGATTTGAAATTCAAATGTAGATATCCTAGAAATAAATTGGATTTTAAAATTTATATGTACATATGATTATTATTAGCATATAATTAGTTCTATATCATTGTCTTTAAAGGATTTTATAAATATAAATAAAGGATATATTAAACCAGTATATATGTATAATTATTTTTATGTATATAATTGGGTTTTTATTTCATTTCCTTTAAAATTTTATTAAGATAAATAAAGAGAAGTCTAAATATTAAAAACATATAAATACACAAAATTACAAACTTAAACTAATTCTTTATGCTTTATAACAAGTGTAAACAAATTATAAAATGTAATTACAAGTGTAAGTTATTTCAACAAGTGTCATAATTTTCATTTTCTTTTCAATTTTTAAAATTTATAAAACAAAGCTATATGTATAATCTCTATTCTCTATCTCATTTTCTTTTTCTATCTTGCAAAAACATAAACCTGAGATAAATCAAAAGAAATCAAAACTTGAAAATCGTACTAAATCAAACAAAGACTTCAGCTCATAAATAATCAAGTTCAGATTAACTCAACACGATTTAAATTTAACTCATACATTAAAGAGATCAGATTCAAGGCTCAAATCAAAATTAAAATTGAAATCAAGATCAGCAAGCAAATCTAAATCAAGTGGCAAGACTAATTCCAGTTCATCATCAGAAGCTTTCTCTGTTCTTTGTTTTCCAAGACAGGTGAGTAAAATTATTTAAAAGTTTAAATCTGTTTAAAATTCCTGATCATGCAATAAATTCCTGAAGTAAAGTGATGATAAGGGTTTGCATGAATGAAAATATAATGCATGTATATATGTAGGCTGATATTGTGAGCATGTCTGTGGGCCTGTACATCTTCTCTGTTCTTAAATTCTCAGGCTTGTAATAAGTTCAAAAATCAATCTCTCCTCCCATGATCTTATATAGTATTTGATATATAAACAAAATTTGTTCGTAATAACCAAATAATTGATTCAAAAATATTTTCAGTAAGAATCTGATGGTAGTTTTAATAAAAAGGAAGAAGAATAGTGAAATTCAAGTCATATCAAAATTTCGATTTAAAAGAATTCTAGTTTCATGTATATAATCTATTTCGTTTTCGAAAAGTAGGATTTTTAAGAATGAAATCATGAATTTTAACGTGGTAAATCATGAGATATTTCCAGTTGGACAGATTTGGGTTTATTGTAGATTGCCGGCGATCGAAGGGGAGATGGTTGTCACGGTCGAGGCTGGAGGTGGCTTGAGAGGTGGGGATCATCGGAAAAATAGTCATGAATTTTCTAAAACGCCGTGGTGGCACAGCGTGATCGATCTAGGGTTTAAGATTAGTTTTTTTGTGGTTGGTTTCGTGGCATTTGTGGCGTCGACATCGCATCGAGTTGAATTGGAGTGGAGGGGAAAGGAAGATGGAGGGTAGGCGTAGATTCAGGAGAAAGGCCGCGGTCTTCGGTGATCGAAATTGATGAGGCTAGGTGGATCTTGGCGTTGGGTTTTGGAGATTGTTGTTGTACTTTTGTTCGATTTTTGATTTGGCGAATGTTTCATTGACCTGGGTGGTCGGGTCGACTCAGGGCAGATCGTCGACATGTAGATAGTCGGAGCAGTGGTCGGAGGTGACTTGGTTGCGTGTGCACGTACACGTGATATTCTGATATGCCTGGAGTATAGCCTTGTAATGGAGAAAGGAGGGGAAGAAGGGGATCAGGGAACTTGAGTCTGGTCTCGTTGTCGTTCTCGAGTCATTCACGTGGTTATCGAGTGGAGAAAGGGTTTGATTTTTCGGGATAGGCTCGAGAAGAATATAGTGTGAGAAATTGCGGATTACGGATCTTAAGGCTAGGATTAACACTAGAGGAAGGGGGGTGAATAGTGTTAATATAGAATTACTAAATCTTTTTGAGTTTATGTTAATTTAGACACCAATGTATGCAATATACAGACACAGATATGATCATAGAAATAAACACAGATGCAGAAATAAAATAAAAGCAGTAAAGGAAAGAACACACCCGATTTTATACTAGTTCAAAGTTACCCTACATCCAGTCTCGCAACACAAGTACGGATTTCCTTTCAAAAGCAATTGTACAATTACACCCTCGGTTTCAAGGCTACGAGGTACACCCTCCAGAATTTCTACCTCTGGGTAGAGATACTTGATTTCCGGGCCACAAGTTCACCCAATTGATTTACCAAGGCCACAATCACACCTTTTCTCTTTTGATTGATCTTCAAGGCTACAATCACACCTTTTCTCTTTTGATTGATTTTCAAGGCTACAATCACACCTTTTCTCTTTTGATTGATTACAAAAAGCCTATAACTCTGAATAGCACTGAGAACCTTGTAGAGATAGTGATAGAGAATCAAACTAGAAGTGATCGAGTTCGATTCAATGTTGATTTCGGCAGAGTAATGGTAAGAATATGTATTAAGAAATGTGGAAGAAGAAGAGGAGTGAAAAACCAGAAAATCTGATATAAAATTCGTTGAAACTAACCCCTATTTATAGAAGAACAACAGCCATGTCCATTCATGAAGAGTTATGGTGAATAGACACTTCTTTTGAAATTTAATTTTTGAACTCTACTGACACCATGTCGACATGGGGTACTTGGGCATGTCGACATCCCAAAGGATTTTTTGGTGTTTTGTTTTTCTTTGAAAATAACTTTTATTTTATTTTAAAACTATTTTAAACTTTATAAATATACTTGACTATAGTTAAGATTCATAAGTAAATATAGAGAATAGTATATATAGAATTTAAACTATAATTTTATATTTAAATCTAAGTATAAATATTTAAAAGTTAAATATATTATATTTAAAAGATAGTTTAAAATCAGGAGTAATTTTGACTTTGAAATTAAAGATAATTTTGAGGCTAAAATTATTTAAAATTAGGATAGAGGGTTTTGATGTTTTTAAAAGGAAAGTTTTGAAATCATTTTGAAAACAGGATAATTTTGTAAAATCATTTTGAATAAAATGTTAGTGGATACAAAACAATGTTCCACTATATTTTTCGTAGGTTCCATCCTACTTAGGGTTCCATCCCTTTAACATGCTCAAAGTGGATTCCATTCCACGAATAAATTGGATTTTAAGATGCCAGTGCTTTTCTATGAGTTTTAACAAAGTTTCTAATAAAAATACTTAACCTTGAAATCTTGAACTCTTGATAATCTTGATACTCATGAGTCTTCTATCTTGATATCTTAAATCTCTATACTGTATAGTCTTCATTCTTGGTACCTGCATGGTTAAATCCTGCATATACATATATATCTAAACTTATAATGTCAGTATTTATATTTTATAATCTATTCTAAGGTTGTTGTCATCAAAACCATCATCTCACGGACTAACAATCTCCCCATTTTTGATGATGACAACCTTTGTTTATAAAATATTACTTCTATCCTAATAACTCCCTCTAAAACTAATAACCCCCCCTTAATTTATGCCTAACTACCCTATTGTATATTTCTCCCCCTTTGTCATCAACAAAAACTCACTCCAAACTATATAACTCCCCCTAAAACTAACACTCTATGACATGTGATTATAATGATAGTGTTATCATAAGTAATCATCACTTAAATCTAATACTAAAACATAGTCCTAAACAATTAAATATCCTAACTAAGAATTCACGATAGTACTTATAATTAAAACACGTATATGAACACGAGTTATTTATTTCGTATGAAGTTGTATATACATGAGCGTATAGAAAACATAAAGAAACACAAACAACAATGGAAAAGAAAGAAAAGAAACTATTGTGTGTTTTTAAACATAGGAGATCTATGAATCGAACAGTTTAGATAGTGGAAACAGAAATTTCCACGTTGTTCGACAAGATTCCCATTCTTGTCAAAACACACATCTCCAACACACACGACTTGGTCATCATTCTCCGCTTGCACTTCTTCTTCCATGGGTTCTTCTTCTTCGCTGGCCTCTTGTTCTTGACTGAGTGAAGAGTCTTCATCAATCAAGATAGGATTGGCCTGGTTATCCATTAGGAATTTTTGCAAATTCCTAAGAATCTTGCCTTGCCTCTCTTGTTCCATTGCCATACGAAGTTGAGTCACTTGAATTTCAGTCATCATCTGAAGTGCATCCTTCAGAGAGTCCTCTATTTTAGTCACACGAGCGAGAGTAGTACGTTGAAATGGACTAGACGTAGGAGAGGGGAATGAAAAGGTTGATTTTATGTTTGATTTGGAAGAGGAGGCCATTGATTATTTGATTTCAGAGAGATAACAGAAAGGATGAATAAAATTTCAAAAATGTGAAGAATTTATAACCAATTATTTTGAATTTTGGTGGGAAAATTTTCAAAATATAAAAACGTTGCATGTCGACATGGGTATATGGGGGATGTCGACATGGTCTTTTATATTTTAACTCTTTGAATTATTTTGATATTAATTATTAGTTATACTTGTTATTTATATTTTATATTTCAGTTATAGGACAAATACCTAATTCTCTTCTTAATTTAGTAAATATTGATTCATATAAAGGTTTTGTTAAAATATCGGCAATTTGATTCTCAGAATTGATATAATCGAGAGTAACTACTTCCTTACTTATATTATGTCTGAGAAAATGATGTCTGATATCAATATGTTTAGTTCGAGCATGTTGAGTAGTATTTTTGGATAAATTTATCGCACTCGTATTGTCACAATAAATTGGTGATTTTGAAAAATTTAAACCAAAATCTTTTAAGGTTTGTTGCATATATATTACTTGAGAACAAGCCAAAGCAGCAGAAATATATTCTGCTTCAGTTGTTTATAAAGAAACTGTGTTTTTCTTTTTACTAAGCCAAGAAACCATAGAATGCCCCAAAAAGTGACAAGTCCCACTTGTACTTTTTCGGTCTAATTTACAACCAGCATAGTCAGCATCACAGTAAGATATTAAGTCAAAAGAATCATTTTTAGGGTAGAATAAACCATAATCAGTTGTGTGTTTAACATATCTAATAATTCGTTTTACGACTTTTAAGTGGGTCTCTTTAGGTTGGGATTGATATCTGGCATAGAGACAAACACTATGCATAATATCAGGTCTACTGGCAGTAATATAGAGTAGTGATCCAATCATTCCTCTATATAGTTTTTGATCTACATCTTTCGAGAGATCTTCTTTACTAAGGTACTCATTGGTTGCCATGGGAGTGGGTTTTCCACTCGCAGTAGTCAAACCAAATTTACTAATTAGGTCTTTAGCATATTTTTCTTGACTAATAAAGATACCATTATCTAATTGTTTTATTTGTAATCCTAAAAAGAAATTTAATTCACCCATATGACTCATCTCAGACTCTTTTGTCATTCTTTCAGAAAATTCTTTATTCATTTCAAAATTAGTTGAACCAAAAATGATATCATCTACATAAACTTGTACTAGTTGAATATCATTTTTATTTCTTTTAATAAAAAGAGTATTATCTACTTTACGAATTTCAAAATTAGATTGCAATAAATAAGATCTTAGTCTATCATACCAGGCTCTAGGAGCTTGTTTTAGGCCATATAATACTTTCGTAAGTTTGTAAACATGATTTGGTAATTTATCATTTTCAAAAAGTGGTGGTTGTTCAACATATACTTATTCTTTTACAAATCCATTTAAAAAGGCACTTTTAACATCCATTTGAAATAATTTGAAATTATTATGATTTGCGAAAGCAAGTAGAATCCTAATGGCTTCTAATCTTGCTACGGGAGCAAAGGTTTCATCAAAATCTATTCCTTCTTCTTGACAATAACCTTGAGCGACTAATCGAGCTTTATTTCTAACTACCTCTCCTTGTTCATTCATTTTATTTTTATAAACCAATTTAGTTTCAATTACAATTTTATTTTCTGGTCTAGGAACAAGTTCCCAAACATCATTTCTAGTAAATTGATTTAATTCTTCTTGCATAGCAAAAATCCATGAATCATCAGTTGATGCTTCTTTTGGATTTTTGGGTTCAATAGTTGATATAAAAGCTACATTACTCATTTGACTTAGTTGATATCTAGTTTTAATAACAGATTGCATATCTCCCAGTATATTTTCTATAGGATGATCTTTTAAAAGTTTTGTCCTTTTGTTAGGATGATTAATTTCACTATTAGTTTCAATTGATTCTTGATTTTGAGTGATTAAATCCTCTTCATCATTTATATCTTCAAAAATTTTAAAATTTTCATCAAATGAAACATGCATTGTTTCTTCAGTGGAATTAGTTTTTAAATTAAACACTCTGTATGCTTTACTTTTATTAGAATATCCAATAAAGATACCTTTGTCGGATTTAGGATCAAATTTATCCAAATTATCTTTTGCATTTAAAATAAAGCATTTACTTCCAAAAATTCTAAAATAAGATACCTTAAGTTTCTTTGAATAAAGAAGTTCATAAGATGTCTTATCAGTTAGAGGTCTAACTAAAATTCTATTTAAAATATAACAGGCAGTAGCAACTGCTTCTGCCCAAAAATTCTTTGGTAAATTACTATCTGTAAGCATAGTTCTCGCACACTCTTGAATCGTCCTATTTTTATGTTCTACCACTTCGTTTTGTTGTGGAGTTCTTGGAAATGAAAAATTCTGAGTTATTCCCTTTTTATTGCAGAATTCCTCAAACTTTTCATTTTCAAATTCACCACCGTGACACTTCGAATATTTATAATTTTTAGAGAAAATTGATTTTGAATTCTTTTTGAAAATGTCTTAAAACATTCAAAAGTATCACTTTTATATTTCAAAATTTTTTTCCATGTAAATCTCGAATAATCATCCACAATTACAAAACACTATGATTTATTAATAAAATTTGAGATGGACCAAATAAATCAAGATGAAGTAATTCAAGTGGTTTTGAAGTTGAAATCATATATTTTAACTTGAAGGAACTTTTTCTAAGTTTTCCTAATTGACAAGCATCACATAAACTATATACTTTAAAATTCATTTTAGGGAGACCTCTTACTAGATCATGTTTTGACAGTCTAGATAAGGTTTGAAATTCAAATGTCCAAATCTCTTATGCCAAATCCAAGGGTCACTTGTATATGCAAACAGACACAGGTTATCATTTGAAATTTTCATACTAAGAATATAAATATTCTTTTTCCTGACTCCTTCAAATATAATGGTTGAATTATTATCTTCAATGTGACATTTATCTTTTTCAAATTTAATTTTATATCCTTTATCACATAGTTGACTTATACTTAGCAGATTATGTTTCAGATTCTTAACTAGCAAAACATTAGTAATAGTAGGAGTATCAGAATTACCGACTTTGCCGATGCCAATCACATATCCTTTTGAATTGTCTCCAAAGTTAACCAGTCCTCCGTCTTTGTATATTATATCATTCAGTATATCTGGATTGCCAGTCATGTGTCTAGAACATCCACTATCAAGTATCCATTTGTTCTTTCTGATCTGCACAATTTGTCTGTTGTGGATTGATTCCTCAACACCCATAAAGCATGATTCCTGCACATCAAACAATCTTGGTAGACAACTTGAATTTGAATATTGATTATATGCAGACTCAAGAAACAATGATGGTTTGAATACTTCTAAACTAGTATTAACAAATATAGCCATTTTAAAAACTTTTTCAAAAATCAGATTATGAAACTTTGAAAATCTTGCTCTGATACCAATTGTGAGAAATTGCGGATTACGGATCTTAAGGCTAGGATTAACACTAGAGGGGGGTGAATAGTGTTAATAAAGAATTATTAAATATTTTTGAGTTCATGTCAATTTAGACACCATTGTATGCAATATACAGACACAGATATAATCACAGAAATAAACACAGATGCAGAAATAAAATAAAAGCAGTAAAGGAAAGAACACACCGGATTTTATACTGGTTCGGAGTTACCCTACATCCAGTCCCGGAACACAAGTACAGATTTCCTTTCAAAAGCAATTGTACAATTACACCCTCGGTTTCATGGCTACGAGGTACACCCTATAGAATTTCTATCCTCTGGGTAGAGATACTTGATTTCCGGGCCACAAGTTCACCCAATTGATTTACCAAGGCTACAATCATACCTTTTCTCTTTTGATTGAATTTCAAGGCTACAATCACATCTTTTCTCTTTTGATTGATTTTCAAGGCTAAAATCACACCTTTTCTCTTTTGATAGATTAAAAAAAGCCTATAACTCTGAATAGCACTAAGAACCTTGTACAGGTAGTGATAGAAAATCAAACTAGAAGTAATCGAGTTCGATTCAATGTTGATTTCGGCAGAGTAATGGTAAGAATATATATTAAGAAATGTGGAAGAAGAAGAGGAGTGAAAAACCATAAAATCTGATATAAAATTCGTTGAAACTAACCCCTATTTATAGAAGAACAACAGCCATGTCCATTCATGAAGAGTTATGGCGAATAGACACTTCTTTTGAAATTTAAATTTTGAACTCAACTGATACCATGTTGACATAGGGTACTTGGGCATGTCGACATCCCAAAGGATTTTTTGGTGTTTTGTTTTTCTTTGAAAATAACTTTTATTTTATATTAAAACTATTTTAAACTTTATAAATATACTTGATTATAGTTAAAATTCATAAGTAAATATAGAGAATAGTATATATAGAATTTGACTATAATTTTATATTTAAATCTAAGTATAAATATTTAAAAGTTAAATATATTATATTTAAAGATAGTTTAAAATCAGAATTAATTTTGACTTTGAAATTAAAGATAATTTTGAGGCTAAAATTATTTAAAATCAGGATAGAGGGTTTTGATGTTTTTAAAAGGAAAGTTTTGAAATCATTTTGAAAACAGGATAATTTTGTAAAATCATTTTGAATAAAAAGTTAGTGGACACAAAACAATGTTCCACTTGATTTTTCGTAGGTTCCATCCTACTTAGGGTTCCATCCCTTTAACAGGCTCAAGTGGATTCTACTTAACCTTGAAATCTTGAACTCTTGATAATCTTGATACTCATGAGTCTTCTATCTTGATATCTTGAATCTCTATACTGTACAATCTTCATTCTTGGTACCTGCATGGTTAAATCCTACATATACATATATATCTAAACTTATAATGTCAGTTTAATATTTTATAATCTATTCTAAGGTTGTTGTCATCA
Organism: Allium cepa; assembly: GCA_030765085.1. NCBI lineage: Eukaryota > Viridiplantae > Streptophyta > Magnoliopsida > Asparagales > Amaryllidaceae > Allium > Allium cepa. The sequence continues at coordinate 324,689,239 of CM060934.1, forward strand.
AAACCATCATCTCACGGACTAACATATAGAACATGCTCGGGTTCTTTGTTTAGGAATTTAAGCTTTGAAAGGTAAGAGATAAATCAAATTTTTAAGCAACGAAAATCTTATTAACCCATTTTAAAAGCAGAGGTTAGTAAATAAGTTCCTTTGGAAATAATTTCTCAACTAATTCTTTTATACAGTAAATGTTTTTAAATGATTGGTTTGAGAAAGTTGCGTGATTAATTTTACTTAAATTAATTTAGTTAAATTCTTCAGTTTTTTTAAACTTAATTTAGAAATGTAATTAAGTAGCTAATTAATAGGTAAAGTGATTTAAATTTATATGATATTGATAATTAAGTAATTCATAAAGATAACTGATTTATCTTAAAGATAATTAAGGTCTTTGGTAACTAGAGATTAATTAATGTAAGTAATTTGAGATTAATTACTTAAATGATAATTACTTAACGTAAGTAATAAAATGGGAAATTACTTAATGGAAGTAATTAAGGATTAATCACTTAAATGTAATTAATTATAGGATTGATTAATTAAGGAAATTAATTTAAGTGTTAGTTAATTAATGAATGGGGTTAATTAAAGGATAATTAACTAATGTAATAGATGATAGAATAATTAATTAGAGAAATTAATTAAGGATCATTGTAATAAATTATTGTTAATTAATTGATAAGAGTAATTAATGTGAATGGTTGAAGGATAATTAATTTGTGTAATTAATTATGTCTAATTACTTAATGTAATTAAAGAGGATAATTAAGGGATGATTAATTAGTGGTTCGTAATTAATTAATTTTAAGTAAGCGGGATTAAAAGTGATTAAAGAAATTAATTTAATTTATTTAAATTAATTAGAATAGCGTGACTAATTAATTTTGCTTATGAATGATTGAATGCCATGGATTATTTGATATAAGAAATGTTTTGTGATATGACTAGGTTGAACAATGATAATGTGGTTATCTATCGAGATGAATTGCTGTTTAAAGTGACATCCTATATTTAAAGTTTGAATTGTATTTCATTTGAATAACTTGGGTAAGATGACATGGGACTCGAAGAGACAGGGGTCGTGTATCGGTAAATACCCGAAACCACTTCGATTTGAAATCTTCTATAATTCTTTATAGATTTGATATGTGTAATCAATTGGATGGAATGAAATAATTTAAGTAAACCGCACCATTGAAACTAAGTAAGGGTACTTTGTGGTTTATTTGTGAAATAAGTGATGGGTTTTAATAAGAAAAGAACCCGCAATAAGGTACGAGTTACTCAAGAATTTTAAATAAGTTCTATGCATAGTATTTCTTGTTAGATGGGTTTACTCACGCTGGTTTCCAGCCTGACCTAGGTGTTACTTTGATGTGATGCTCAGGTCAGACGGAGTATCACAGCCTTTCAGGTTAGGGTGTTCTGAAGCTCATGAGGCGAGCTAGATGGCTGGGACGTATGGAGTTTACCGCTGTATATTTGAGAGTTGTATTGATTGTAGTTTGGAATAGGTTGATATGACTGTCCAGTTATGTGTATATGGTTGTAATTCTGATGTATTGAATGTAAAGTAACAATTACAACTTTCTTGTATAAATGTTGTTATTTGATATTATATTTGATCTGCTGTGAAATGTGAGATTCTGAGTTTTGTTTTCTGTTCTTCTACATCTTTCTTCTTCTTTTCTTTAACAATCTGAGATTTCCGGCTATTGATTGTTCGACATTTCTACAGTGAATGTATGAATGTCGAATCTTCGAGGTCGAAAATTTTGGGTCATTACAAGGTTCTACAACAAAAACCGAAGGCATGTATTGGAGAATTGTAACGATGGGGTTTTTCGACCCTAAAAAATTGACATTAGTACGTCCACTGTATTACATGCCGAGAAATCGAATGCCAGAAAAACCTGATTGTTAAGGAAAAATAAAGAAGGTAGTAGATAAGAAGAAAACGAAATAACACAAAATCTCACAGCGGAATGAATAATCTAAAATATATATCAAATCTTTTCACAAACAATTGTTATATGTGTATATACAAAATATCAATCAGAATATACTAACCTTTTTCATCCTGGACTATTATAAAAGTCTGTCCTTACAAATGCTGATAAATACAACAATGAATTTGGCAAAAAATAACTATCTATGTGAATACGTCTTTGGGCCTCCAACTCATCTTCTGAAGCTCCAAAGCATCCAAAATAATATGCTCGGTCAGAACCGAGCATTATAATAAAATAACACCCAAGACAGTCTGGAAAACCAGCATGAGAAATCACACCTAACTGGATTTTTAAGCTATGTAAAAATCTTTGAAATCAAAAGTATCTCGTAAGACCTCACTGTACATAAACACAGATGGGTTTTTACCTTATGATAACTAAAACAATTTTATATGACATTCGGTGATATTATAATAGAGTCTAAATACAAATACTTATTAATCTTAGCCGAAGTTATTACATGATTAAATTCCAGCATACTAGGTTCTATAATCAAAACTGTAAGGAACGTATAATAGATTAGATTCCATACTATAACAAGGTAAGAAACTACCTTTTGAAGGCACATCTGTAGATAAATGCACCAGGTCTGACAAGAACATCTTGTACCCCTACCACAAAGGACTGGCCTACCACTTGACAAGTAGTACTAAATATGATCACCCAGCTTAGGCCCCGAAGCATACAAGAATAGATAGTAACCAATCAAGATTTGGAATGACCATACGCTGCTTGGGAGCTACCCACTTGGCTCTGTCGCATGCCCGATTGTTGTCATTTCCCCGTTGATGAGGTCTGAGGCTACATTTTTCCTTTTTATAGCACTTCTCATTTGGAATGCTAACACTGCCCTCCAAACACAATGCAATATCAACATTCATCCATATAAGTTCGTTCTAGGACCAAACGAAGCATTTAAGAGCTACATCTCCAAAATTCCATCATCTTCAAGATTTCTTCACTTCGAAACGAATTAGTTGGTTTGAAGTAGTTTTCGGATAACATACCTGATCCCGGTCTCTTCGAAACAACGTTCGATAATTTTTGGTAAACTTAATCTCGGTTCTTTAGGAAATAAATAGTCAAAGATAAGATCGAAGATCACCTCCTAACCGTTAATGGACGGATTTCCTTATCATTATCCTAAGAGAACGAAACAAGATTTATATGCACAGTACAACATCATCAAAGATGACTATGCCATATAACTCACGTGTTTCTCCAAGATATTTCCAAAATTACGTTTGGATCCAAATTCGATAGTCGGTTATTTAACTATCGAATGTCAATCGTTCAATCACAAATTTAATTCCGCGGAGAAAACGAACATTGGTTCAACATATAAGCAATCAATATGCCTCGTTTTATAAATCTTTCAAATATAAAACCATTTGTAGATTTCTTTTATAAGAATACTTTACATAGATATATCCACCAATTTTTATATTTTCAACACTTAGAAAATATCCATATAATTATATCAACAGTATAAATATATTTACACACCGAGAAAGATTTCATTATTATTCGATTCAAAAATCGTTTATAACCTTCTTCTAATTCTCTAAAAAAAATTATAACCCATTTTATAAAATTTTTGGAACCATTTATAAAACTTCTTTTATAAATTTCAATCAATTATAAATCCTCTTAGTACACTTCTAAAACTCATTTATAAATCCTTTATAAATATCTAAACCATTTATAACACTCTTCACCTTGTAAATAATCTTCCTTATGTCTCCAAACCATTTTATAAGCTCCATTATAAAATCTAAGTCTTTCAACTCTATTCATGGTTCTCAGAACATTTATAAATAAAAGACTTTATAAATAATTAAAAGTCTTTTACTACAAAACAGTTTCATATGCAATAATTTTTTAAATTAATAAATACTAATTATCCATCTTAAAACATCCTAAAGTAGTTATTAATCATTCTAAAAGTAATAATAATAAATCTTTATTCTTATTATAACTAATAATAATTTATTTTTAGAATCTTATTAATAAACCTTTATTGTTAAATTCAAACCATAATTATTCTTGAAATAATTAACATTTCAAATTATTAACATTTTGATAAATTCCTTAAAACAATATTTACTATAAACAAATAAATTTAAAACAATTCTTATATAATTAAATAATCTTAAAATAACATTAATATAATTAAACAGTTTTAAAATAATATAAACTTAATTAAATACTTTAATACAATATCAATATAATTTATCAACTACAAGACAATATTAACTAAAGTAAATATCCTTAAAATAAAAGTAATATAATTTAATAACCCTAAAAATATATTAATATAATTAAATAACCTTAAAATAATATTTATAAAATTAAATGGATAATCCTTAAAACAAAATATTTTCGAAACCGAATTTCGAATTTAAAAATCATTTCTTCTCGCAAAAACCAATTCATACATAAACGGTAATTTATAGTATTTTAAAAATACTATTTTGAGGCCAATAGCCACCCAACACTTAACCAATGCCGATATTGATTTTCTATCACTATTGGGTTTTATTTTCAAATATATAATGATGTTATAACCATAGGGTCCATAATCATGTTCATTATTCAATAATCCATATAAAAGAAATATTATTGGAACAATTCAATAATAGCGAGGCATCTCGTTGGATCCCTCCAATCAGTTTCCCCCTATATAACAAACGTTTTATAGTCATAAAACAAAATCAACCGCTTTGAGACGAGATTCGTATACAAAGGGTCATCTGCTCTTACAGGGGAACGTAATAGGTTCTCATCCACTCCAATAGGCGGAAATATTTAATCCAGCTAATATAAATATAGTAATTCATTCAAAAAATCATCCAATAATTTTTATCAACTATATATCATACTAGTTAACCAAAAAGGCGAGTTTAACTCACCGAAATATTCTGTTGTCGCCGAGGCATTACGGTTTGGAACTACAATCGAATGACGTTCGATTTTAGCCCAAACTTCAAATATCTCCATATTCGTCCAAACCAATTCCATAACATAGATTTCGTTGATACGAGTCCAACGCAAAAGACGACGCCTCAATTGGAAGTCGTTTGAATAAAATGTGGATTTTATAACTTAATTAAACTAACCCCATAATTACCAACTAATCCCCACCCATCCCTTCTTCTTCCTCGACATGAGCAGCTACTCCAACCCAACGTGCATGTTCCCTATATCACTGATACTCCCCGAATGATCACTGCACAATGAAGATGCCGCCAGCAACTTCCTCTTCACCCGAGCTTCCCGAACTTTTTCGACTCGATCTACCATTTCTCCGATAGACCTACTGCCATGAACCCTCCGTCAAAATTCAAATTCACCGTTGACCATCACCCAACCTCGAACCAACCCCAAACACCTCCGCTCATCATCATAAACACGACCACGCCTTTGAATTTCCCCCAGCATCTCCATTTAAATCACGACCTGGGCATTCAAGCGAGGCACTGTTCATACATGTCACGCCTCACTCCTTAGCGTTGCACCACCCAAAAGCTCCACCAAATGACCGCCTTCACCATAGAAACCCAATGCATCGATTCCCAGGGCCAGTCGTCTCTCCAATCAACGACAGTTGGAAGCCCTAGCTACTACGAGCCCATATCCAACACCGTCGAACGTCATTGCAAGAAAAACAAAACATAGAGAAATGAATCCCTCGACTACATGAAGCTAACGGATACATGATCGATTGATTTCATCAACTATGGCTCGAGACTATGTTTTTTTAAAGTGAAGTAGCCATTTTTCTTTTTCACTGTAATCTGACATAAAAGAGAAAGACAACATTGTGGATTTTTATATGTTAATTAAAACAAGTTATTTTCAAAATCGAGTAAATCACTTTTAAATCCAATTTAAAAGTTTTATTATTTTCATTTTTATTAATAGAAATTTAAATAAGTTTGAAATTATTTTTATCCAGCTTAAAACCCAAGATTTAATTATTTACACGATTTCAATTACTATATTTAATAATTTAATTATCAAATAAATCACTTATATTCAAAATTCAACTTATTTAATCTATAATATTAACTTTTCAATATTAAAAATCAATTAAACATTCCAATTTCAAATGACTAAAATTCTAGGTTGTTACACTCTTCTCCCCTTAAGAAGAATTTCGTCCCCGAAATTTCCAAGGTAAGAAAAATGCCAAAACCCACTACCTTTAAAATCAATTAGTTGAAATAGTTCGCTAAATTAATTTAAGCCTTTAATTTACCAAAAACATTTCTTTGAAACCTTGTTATTACTTTTACTAAGTTTCCAAATTCATTGATATATTTCAACTAATATTATACATTTGATCATTTCAGGTCATAACCCAAAATCAAATTTTATTTATAAAAAATTCTTCAAAAATTTCTCAAAATTTTTTTAACGCCTAAAATTTACGAAAATTTCCACCATCGTCTTTTTTGCATGGCTCGATTAAACAACTATAAATCGCCACTACGACCCGAACCAACAAAAAAACCAAATGGCTCAATCATAAAACCATCAAATTCAAATAATAATATAAACATGTACCTTTTAGTCAGGCAACCCAATTCTACTTATTAAATAAATGGCATCTACTAGCTTTTTTCTTTTATATACCAGCATCTTATTTACCAATGATATCTAATCATATAGTTCATAATCATATTATTTGTATTTTCAATTTTCAATACTTTATTAAAATCGCACGATGTACATATATAATCCATACACAATATCATATCTGATCGCTCGCTCGATCACACAATTCCACTTTCGAACTAGTATCATTCGCACGGCTACTCTAGTGTGGATTTAGATCTGGTTCCTTAATTAGAAACTATCAACCTCCTAGCATAGATATATACTATGATAGAGAATTCCAGAATCAAGCAAGCATCCATATCCAGTGTTCGCCGTTGAGAAACAAGTAAAAAATTCCTACTCAGATCGATATAAATCATCTCGAAACAATGTACTCGAATCTAGATTAAACAGTTATGCCAATAAGATAATATACGTACAACTTACATATTCATTTTAATTTATTTCTTAGCTATCTCAAATTCTTTTATTCACATTCATTTCATTTACATCCAACTATTCACAATCATTATTCACATTGCTCTATTCACATTTATTATTTACTTGGTATATTCCTTTCAATACTAAACTCATTTAAAAATCATTCCATCCACTTTTTACTTAAGCTTATTACAAACATCTACACAACCCCACTCATGTACATCAACACTTTATAACTTTAGTCATATTTGTTTTACATCAAATCTAATTTTATTCAACTCAGTTCCATTGTTATATTCAATTCTATCAACCAACATTCGAAAACCATATTCAATTCACTAATTAATTTAATTACTTCGTTCAGCAGTTCATTTCAAATCTTAATCAAATTTATTTCAAAAATTATTTTATTTAACTTAACTTAACTTAGGTTAAATCCCTTTTCAAAAGTTCATTTTGTTTAACTTATCTTAAGTGAAATTCATTCCAAAGTTCAAATTCAAATTTAATTTTCTCAACATCCATATTCAACAATTCCAAACATTGTTTTAACTTACTAATTACAAGTTATCAAACTTATTTTCTCATATTTCATAAAATACTTAATTGAAAATTTCCAGAGTCTAAACATCTTGTTTTTATTTCAAACCATTTTCAATATTATAATTGGTTCCTTTGTAATTCAAATCATAATTTTGAATTTTAAAATCAAAATTAGTTTTACCAAAACAAATCTCTAATCGTAGCAATTCCTCTCGTGGAAACCCGAAAATGAACATCGATGATGCTACAGTCATCAATGAAATTATTTTCCAACGACCGAAGTGAGTTCAGTTCTTTCTTCCTCTGTTAAATCATTTTAAAAATATTTCCATTTATAAATTTTCCCAATAATATTACTATTACTTTCCAAAACTTTGAAAAACTATTTCCAAAACTAACGGTATTTAAATTCTCAATTTCCCAGCTTTTAGATCCTTAAATATACAAATCATTTTTATAATATACTTCCGAATTCTCATTTCCTTTCAATTTATAAATCACGTTTATAAATCACATATTTATATAATCTCACTTTGGTTATATAAAATCATTTCTTAATTGTTGTCATTACAATAATAACAAAGTTTATTAGAACACCACCAAAAATGATAATAATCAAATATTACCATTCTCTAACAACCAAGCACACCATATATACTGTAATAATTTCTGAAAAATTATTCCTTTATAAAATATAGTCAAGGTAAAACTATTTCATTTACCCAATTTCAAAACAATACTATGTCGAATTTCTCTGTTTAATTGTTTAGAGATCCCTATCAATAACGTTAATTACTCGTATTGACCAGAATCCATATTCTACTCAACAAATCAACCAAACACAGAATAAACATTTTTTTTATCACTAACAAATACAGGCTCATATATATACACTCAAACTCATTCTAGGGTGCTACTGACCCTATCTTTAATGAGCTACCCCACAAAAGCCAAGGTTCTCGCTTAACCTGACTCTGATACCAAATGTAACGATCGAGGTTTTTCGACCCTCGAAAATCGACACTAATACGTCCACTGTATTTCATGCCGAGAAATCGAATGCCGAAAAAATCGATAGTTAAGGAAAAAAAAAGAAGGAAGAAGATAAGAAGAAAACTAAACAACACAGAATCTTACAGCGGAATGAATAATCTATAATATATATAAAATCTTTACACAAACAATTGTAAGATATGTATATACAAAACATCAATTTGAGTATACTAACCTATATCATCCTAGACAGTTATAATAGTCTGTCCTAACAATTGCTAAAAAATACAACAGTGAATTCAGTGGAAAATAACCATCTGCGTAAATACGTCTCTGGGCCTCCAACCCGTCTCCTGAAGTTCCAACGGATCCAAACTAACCTATAATATGCTCAGTCTGACAATAAAATAACACCCGCACCAGTCTGGAAAACCAGCATGAGAAAACACACCCAACTGGATTTTAAAGTTATATAAAAATCTTTGAAATCAAAAGTATCTTGAAAGATCTCGTTGTACATAAACACGGACGAGTTTTACCTTTCGATAACCAAAACCACTTTATATGAGATTCTTTGATATTATAATAGGTTATAGTACAAACATTTATTAATCTTAGCTGAAATTGTTACATTATTAAATTCCGACATTTTAGGTTCTACAATCAAAATTGTAAGGCACGTATTGGAGATTGGATTCCATATTATGACTAGGTAAGGAACTACATTACAAAGGTACATCTCTAGAAAAATACACCGGGGTTTGACAAGAACATCTTGTACCCTTGCTAAACAGGATTGGCCTACCACTTGACTAGCAGTACCGAAAATGACCACCTCGCTTGGGCCCCGAAGCGTACAAGAATAGACAGTAAATGATATAGATTTGGAATAACCATACCCGACTTGGGGGCTACCAAGTTGGCCCTGTCGCATGCTCAATTTCTGTCATTTCTCGGTTAATGAGGTATGAGGCTACGTTTTACCTTTTTATATCACTTCTTACTTGGAATGCTAACACTTCCCTCCAAGCATAATGCAATATTAGCATTCATCCATACAAGCTCGTTCTAGGACTGAACGAAACACTTGAGAGATCCATCTCCAAAATTTCATCACCTTCGAGATGTCTTCACTTCGAAACACATTTGTTGGATCGAAGTGGTTTTCGGATAACATACCCAATCCCCATCTCTTCGAAACAACGTTCGATAATTTTCGGTAAACTCAATCCTGGTTCTTTATGAAATGTGCCATATAACTCACGTGTTTCTCCTAGATATTTTCAAAGTTGCGTTTAGGTCCAAATTCGATAGTCGGTTATTTAACCTTCGAGTAAATAAACATTTAACCAAATATTTAATTCCATAGAAAAAACCAACATTAGTTCAGCATATAAGCAATCACTATGCCTCATTTTATAAATCTTTCATAAATAAAACCATTTGAAATTTTTTTGTATAAGAATACATAGATATATTCATTAATTATAATATTTTCAATACTTAGAAAATATCCATATACTTATATCAATGGTACAAGTGATTTACACATTGAGAAAGATTCCATTTTTATTCGATTCAAAAATCATTCATAAACTCCTTCTAATTCTCTAAATCAATTTATAACCCATTTTATAAAACTTCTGGAACCATTTGTAAAACTTCTTTTATACATTTTAATCAATTATAAATCCTCTTTGTACACTTTGAAAACTCATTTATAAATCCTTTATAAATTTCTAAACCATTTATACCACTCCTCGCCTTGTAAATAATCTTGCTTATGTCTCCAAACCATTTTATAAGCTCCTTTATAAAATCCAAGTCTTTCAACTCTATTCATGGTTCTCAAAACATTTTTAAATAATTACATGTCTTTTACTACAAAACAGTTTCATATGCAATATTTTATGAAGCTAATATTTTAAATAAATAAATAATAATTATCTATCTTAAAACATCGTAAAATAATTATTAATCATTCCAAAAGTGATAATAATGATTCTTCATTCTTATTATAATTAATAATAATAATAATAATTTATTTTTAGAATCTTATTAATAAACCTTATTATTAAATTCATACCATAACTATTCTTAAAGTAATTAAGCTTTCAAATTATTAACATTTTGATAAATTCTTTAAAACAATATAAACTATGAATAAATAAATTTAAAACAATTATAATATAATTAAATAACCTTAAAATAATATTAATATAATTAAATAACTTTAAAACAATATAAATTTAATTAAATACTTTAAAATAATATTAATATAATTAAACATTAAAACAATATTAATTTAATTAAATAACCTTAAAAAATTTAATAGCATTGAAAAATAATAATATAATTAAATAACCTTAAAACAATATTAATTTAATTAAATAGATAATACTTAAAAAAATATTTTCGAAAACCAATTTTGGATTTAAAAATCGTTTCTTGTCTCAAAAACCAATTCCAATTTAAACGGCAATTTATAGTATTTTAAAAAACTAATTTGAGGCCAATAGCCACCCAGCACTTAACCAATGCCGATATTGATTTTCTATCACTACTGGGTTTTATTTTTAACATATAACGATGTTATAACCACATGGTCCACAATCATGTTCATTATTCGATAATCCATATAAAAAAAGTATTTTTTTTTGGCAAGGCCGACGGGGTTGGATGGACCCCGACCATTTTATTGCAGCACCAAAAGGAACAGAACACATACAACATAGAGCATAGCTCTTTGAAAACGAAGGAAAACACGGCGCCACAAGCACAACGGAAAAAAAAGAAAAAGAAAACAAACACAGACTAATACTTTTGGAATGAGGCATATATCCCTGGATCAATGCAGCAGGTTTGCATCCCCAAGGATTTTTTTATCTCGTGTGTTACCAATTCTTGAACACAACATCAGATTTCACTTTACTGGCTTCAAACACTCTGATATTACACTCTTTCCATACAGCACTGATGAAGCTTTTCATCACCACAGTAAATAATCTCTTAACTTTATTCTTGGACCCAGTCTTCGCATGTATGATTTCCCACTCGACTCGAATGTCATGAGAGACAGTATATCTTTTTAGCTTTGACATTACAACAGTCCAGAGTTGCTTAATATATGGACATTCAAAATACAGATGCTCGACAGTCTCCGGTTGTTCACAGCAGAAGGAACAGTAGATATTAACGATCATTCCCATGCATGCAAGTTTGGTTTTAGAATGTACCGCACGATTAAGAACTTTCCACAGCAGTAAGTTATCTCTGAAACTACTGTCCAAACTCCATGTTCGCTTCCACCATTTCCACTTTGGCTGCTCTCCATTTTTCAACAAGAATTCATATCCATTTCCAATACTGAACTTTGCCTTTTTATCTCCCCACACTATACCATCAGTTGATGAAGGCAGCGGAGTAAACCTTCTAATGATGTTCCATATGTTCTGTATTCTAGGATTGGAAGAAGAGCAACATAACCTGCTATAATTATTGAGTACGTCCTTAACTTTTGTCGCCGAGTGAATACCAGTCTGCTGTATTTCATTGTACGATAGGTGTCGTCTGAGAATGAACCCTTTATCTAGCCATGAATCATCCCAGAAACTAACACAGTATGTTGGGTAGGTATTCATTTGAATTAGCGGTAGGAAAGTTTCCTTTATTTTGAATAAACTTTGCCATGTACAGCTCATGTTTTGAGGTTTAGTCATATTCCACAAACTCTTTCCTTTAGTCACGTTTCTTTCCGACCAAATTGCCCATAGGCTGTCTGAACCATTATAGTAGGTGTCAATATGCTTCGCAAAGGCAGCCCTGTTCCATTGCTTCAAATTGAATATACCAAGACCCCCCTTGTTCATTGGCCACTCAAGTTTGCTAAATTTTATAGGAGCTATGTATTTGCCTATTGTCTTGCCTACCCATAGGAATTTCATAAAAGCACTTTTGATCATATTAATCAACTTATATGGTAGAATAAAGGTTCTAGCCCAATAAACTTGCATTGCAAAAATAACCGACTTAATCAGAGTTAGTCTACCTGCTTGGCTAAGTGTTCTCGTGGTCCAACAATTCAATCTTGCTGTTATCTTCTCAAATAGAGGAAGACATTGGTTAATTGTAATCTTTGAAGTTGAGAGCGGCAGTCCCAAATATGACACAGTGTTAGGGTTGGTAGACATTCCAGTGATTTGTGAAAATTGAGCAGACTGTTCAACGCTAACACCAGAATGAAGATGTAAGCTGATAACGGATCACCCTCTCTTATTCCTTTCTTACTGGCAAAGAAACCAGCTAACATTCCATTGACATTGACTGAATAGGTTGGAGTGGAGATACATTCGTATATCCAAGAAATAAAGTGTGGTGGGAAGTTCATGTAACCCTTAATTCGAACAATACTATTCCATTGCAGCATGTCAAAAGCTTTCATTATGTCAAGTTTCATCATGGCTTTCGGGGGTGCTTTCTTGCGTTTGTATCCCTTAATTAGTTCATGGGAGAGAAGGACATGGTCTAGGATATTCCTACCTGGTAGGAAGGATGCTTGATTATTTGAAACAATACTTGGTAGGACATGCTTAAGCCTCGTTGCTATTACCTTCGAGATACATTTATATAGGGTATTACAGCACGATATAGGTCGGAATTCATTAACGCTGAGAGCATTCTTGTGTTTGGAAATAAGCGCTATATTGGTATAATTACACGACCTGAAGATTCAAAAACAAATTCATAAATAGTGAAACAATTCAATAATAGTGAGGAATCCCATTGGATCCTATCCAACCCGTTTCCCTCTATATCAAAAACGTTATATAATCATAAAATAAAATCATCACTTTGAGGCAGGATTCAAAAACAAATGGTCATCCTCTCTTACAAGGGAACGTAATAGGGTCTCATCCGCTCTAATAGGTGGGAATATTCAATCCAATTAATATAAATATAATAATTCATTCAAACAATCATCCAATAATTTTTATCAACTATATATCACACTAGTTAACCAAAAAGGTGAGTTTAACTCACCGAAATTTTCTGTTGCCGCCGAGGCGTTCCGGTTTGGAACTAAAATGGAACAATGTCCGATTTTAGCCCAAATTTCAAATGTCTCCAAATTCACCCAACCAGTTGTATAATGTAGATTTCGTTGATACGAGTCCAGCGCAAAAGACGGCGCCTTAATCGGACCTTGCATGAATAAAATGCTGATTTATAAGGATTTGAATTTAAAAACTTAATTAATTAAACTTAATTAAACTAACCCCATACTTACCAACTAATCCCCACTCATCCTTTCTTCTTCCTTGATATGAGCTGCTACTCCAACCCAATGGGCACTTCCCCTGTATCACTGATACACCCCGAATGATCACCGCACGACGAATGGATGCCGCCAACAACTTCCTGTTCACCAAGCTTCCCTATGGACCCCACTTTTTCCAACTCGATCGACCATTTCTCCAATTGATCTGCTGCCTTGAACCCTCCTCCAAAATTCGAATTCACCTCAGACCATCATCTAACCTCAAACCACCGCCAAACACCTCCGCTCGTCATCACAAACACGGCCATGCCATTGAATTTCCCCCCAGCATCCCCAATTTAATCGCGACCTGGGCATTTGAGTGAGGCACTTTTCATACATGTCGCACCTCACTCCTCAGCATCGCACCACCCAAAAGCTCCAACAAATAACCACCTTCACCATAGAAACCGAACGCATCGATTCCCAAGGTCAGTCGTCTCTCCAATCAACAGTAGTTGCAAGCCCTAGCTATGGCGAGCGCGTATCCAACACTGTTGAACCTTATCGCAAGAAAAATGAAATGTAGGGAAATGAGGTCCTCGACTACACGAAGCTAACAGATCCATGATTGATTGATTTCATCAATTATGGCTCGAGATAATGATATTTTTTAAGTGAAGCGGCCATTTTTCTTTCTCTTTGGAAATGCTGATATAAAAGAGGAAGACAACATTGGGGAGTTTATATACGTGTAGGAAATGTAGATTACAGATCTTAAGGAAGAATTAACACTAGAAGGGGGTGAATAGTGTTTAATTAATTTTATGAAAATTTTGAAGTCTATTGAAATTAAATACGAACAGAAGTAATTCACAAACACAGATGCTATCACAGAATCAGACACAAACGCAAATAGTAAATAAAAGCAATTAATGAAAGAATATACTGGAATTTTATACTAATTCGGAGTTACCCTACATCCAGTCCTACACAGTTTCTTGTGTAGGTTCTATTCAAATATAACATCAATATTACAACCTCACTTTCAAGGCCTTGAGATACACCCTTCTATCTTCGAGTCCAGGGAAACTCTCTTGATTTAACTAGGCTACAAGATCACCTAATTGATCTACGGGCTATCCAATTGATTTATAGGCAACAATCACACTGTTTCCAATATCACTTTGATAGATAGAGAGACTCGATATTCTTCTTTGATTACAAATGATCCTATAACTTTGAATAGCACCGAGATCTTTAAGAGAGAGAGTGGAAGAGAATCAAACTATTTCGATAAATTTTTGTTAAATATAAGAGATATTTGAGTGGAGAATATTTGTACTTTTAAACATATATATATATATATATATCACTTTATACTAAGATGATTAATAAAAATTATATCAGAATATTTCTATTTTCATTTAAAACATCATTTATTATAAAAGATGAAGTTATTATCAAAGATTTTAAAAATCTATATTGTACAGTTTGCAAATCTCTATTTAGAATATTTTATAAAACCATCAATTTATAATATCTAAAATCATACTTTCATTCTAGAAAGATTATTTAAAAACATATAAAATTTCCAAAATCACTTTGAAATCCTTTTTTAAATCAAATCACTATTTTATAGTATTTTAAAATGCCAAAAATGAGGCCCGTGCTACTAAAGCACTAATTAAGCAAATCATATCAATGTCATTAATATGGCATTCAACATGCCATATATCACTATATCTAGGAAAATAAAATCAACAGTGTGAGGAATCTTGTTGCATCCGTTCAACCTCTCCCCTTCATCACACATAATATATAATCAAAAATATAAAAATCAACCGCTTCGAGTGGGAATTCATATGCAAAGGGTCATCCGCTGTAACATCTCGATATTTTCAACCATTCACGTCCACACATGTCGGACTTGAATTGCTATATCAGATTGTTAATTTATATTTGGCAAAACTTAGTATATACAGTAAATAAATAAATCACAGAATTACAAACACAGAGTAATATAACAATATGCAACGGAAACAGATAAATAGTAGTTCATGAAGCTACTATATATATATATAACAGAGTTAAAACAAGATACAACAGAAGTCTCGGATACATAGAAGTCTAAATACAATAGTCAAACAACAAAATCTGAATATATCACTAAAGTCAACTGAATAACTGAAAGCCGAATAGATATAGATGGATCTCCGATCAAAGCTCCCACTTCAGTGGTGAGTGTCAAATGCTGTGACACTCAGTCAGACCTGAGCATAAAGAAATAAAATACTCAAGTCAATATTAACATTCTTACATCAATAAATCCAACTCGAATGAAATATCAACCGAAATACAACTAACTTAAAGGATGTTTTGGATAACCATCCTCTAAGGATCCGTGTAACTATCTACTATGTAGTAATATACGCTATTATAATAATGTTTATAGTAAATTAAACTATTAAAATAGCGTTAAGGCATTACCCATATCCCTCTTAACACATTTTATAGTGCAAATAATCTATACAATACCGTAATACCTCCTGATCGGGAGGCTACTAGAGGGCACTCGATAGGTACGACATAAAATAAAATTGTAGTGGTCTTGATATGGTAGGTGACACGGCACAACTAGGCAATGTCAGGATAGATTTACCAATTACACTTCTGGGATGATGGTAACGCATTGCCGCAACTACCGCCGACCTTGATCCACACTCTCAAATCAAAGATGCACATCAAATCAATCACAAAGTAATAGAATGGAAATCGAAGAAATGTGTCTGATCGGAGGAGCTACCTCACTTGGCCCGTCAATTGCTCCTATTTTAGCCATCTTATGCTAACTCACGGGAGTTAGGTCCACATATATACCTCAGATAGGATCGTCGTCACCATCCTACTTCATTTTGGAATCTCCACCGCATACACAATTGTTAAAGTGGTTTTCGGTATTGGCAGAGAGTATGACAATAAACGATCCCGATCTCTTTGACAACTAAACATTATTATTACACCATGGCCATTTCAAAATATCATACTTTAAAACCAAAATAATCATATCTATTTCAAACCCATATCAATGCGATATCATTTCGCTTGAAATATATTCATTTCCAAAATCATATCACTTTCAGAGTTATAACACTTCCAAAATTATAACACTTCAAAATTATAACACTTGAAAATTATAACACTTTGAAAACATAATACTTTGAAAACATAACTTCCCACTTAAACAGTTTAGACATAGAAATAGTATATATAACAAAATAGTTTATAAATAAAATAGTTATTATATTATAATAGTTATAAGCTAAAATAGTTTATACTAAAATAATTAGTATATTAAAATAGTTTATATTAAAATAGTTTTATATTAAATAATTATATATTAAAATAATTTATAAAGTAAAACAATTATACGTATGTTTAAAATACATTATATAATAAAATAGTTTCCATAAAGTTCACAAACCGATTCAAATTCCAAAATTCAATTTAATACATTCTTAATTCATCAATTTTAATTCAATCCAGTTTCTCAATAAACCATTTCAAAATATATCGATTTCAAATACTGATTTGAACCACAAAATATATCATTTATATTTCAGTATATTTCAAAGGTTTAAATATTCAACATTTCAAAACTAAATTTGATAATTTCATTTATATCTCAATTTAACTTCATTATTATTTAGTTTTGAAATATTCACTTAATAAAATCAAATCATTTAAATAAGCCTTAAATTACAGTTTAAACTAAATATTTTCCTTAATTTTTTTAAACTTGAAATATCTATTTTTTTCACTTTAAATCAAAATCAAGTTATAAAATCATATCTTTAAAATCTTAATTTAATAAGTTTCAAATCAGTTTAAATTTATCTTTCCAGCCTTAATTTATTAAAATTATACAAAATCTACTTTTAAAATATAATTTTAAATAATACTTAAAACATATTACACACTAATTAAATCAGACTTTGTTAAGTCAAATCTTATTACTTTTATTTATTTTATATTAAGGCTTACTTTGTATATTTTAAAATAGTAAAATTATAAGTAAATTCTTCAAATTTATAATTTCAAAACTAACTTATAATCATAAAATTTTCAAAACATATAATTTTAGAAATCTAAAATTTAAATCTTTATAAAAACACATTTATAAATAATGTCGTAAAATCAATATTTATTAAAACCATATATTTCTTTTCAAACTTTGGAAATCATTTTCAATATATATATATATATATATATATATATATAGATAAAAACCAATGGTGTGTGTATGTAATTATCCATCCTATGGTCAAATGATACGGATATCTATCATTTTAATCCTTAGTTTAAATATATACGAGTATATATCTTTTCAACCCGCAATCCCAAATTCAATCCAATAAAAATCGCTTGGATTTATCATTTCAACCCATAACGATTTTTTCCTATTCTACAAGATCGTTCGGGTATGTATCATTTCAACCTATATAGAATTCTATACTAAAAGGGAACTTGCAGAATGAGAGCGGTAATGATAATAATATAACATATCATTAATAGGCATATATCATAAATTACAGATAAAAATATAAATAACATATCATGGTGCCAGATGTCACAGGTGAACAGTTACAGATACTGGCATATATATAGAAATTAAATAACTAAGAGCATCATATTTCAATTGTCATTTCAATTGAAATCCAATTTAATAAATATAAGAATGTTAACCATGAGTGATTGCTTACCTTTCAAGGCTAGAGATGAACGAGAATGAGATGAGTTACGAATCCAAGCACAAAATCCAAAGCGAATCAAGATTGAACGTGAATTCGACGAATAGAGCTGATAATAGAAATCGAGGAGAACGGATCAAAATTTGTTTAACATAAACTGAAATAAGATAAATATTATATCCATAAATATCTTCCTCTAAAATTAACATAAATTTTAAAATCATTTTTAAAATAATATATATATATATATATATATATATAAGCCATGTATACATCATATTTTAAAACTATACTTAACATAATATTTATCAAACAATATATATATGTATATATATATATATAACAAACAAAACCTATATATAACTGATATTTATAACGAACAGGTTATGTAAACTTGTAGTAACTAGACATAAAACATATATAATATGTACCTTTAAACCTATGACATAATACTAACAAAAGAAAATGGAAATTTAAAATATACGTATAACATTTGTAATATATATATTATTCCTTTCATAAAACATAGGCACATATATTTGCAAAACACCATATATCACACATATACAACTGTATAAATATTTATAAACTAACATGTGTATACTTTTAAAAAAATCTAACAGATCATATAAATGCCAAATATATTATATGAACAGAGAATTTATGGAACATTTATATTCAAACATATATAAAATTCTTACCTTGCTATCATATATATAAACAACGGTTTATACTTATAAACTTGTAAACTTATATACATAAATAAACAGTTTCTATAAATCTTATATAAAATTATATATACAAATATATCAGAACTTTATAATAAAATATGCTGTAAGCATCAATATTGCAAACGTATATAAACCTATATAGCTTATATGTACCACTAACAAATTGCATGCAACATTTAAAACTTATGCATCATAAGAGTTTTATAATCTATATATGTATATATATATATCCAATTTGACATCAATATTAATAAATAGTACATTATCTTTAAAAATTCATATGACACATGCAGTGAAAACAATATGAATGCAGCTACTTAAACAAAACCTTTTTATATATATATATATATATATATATATATATATATATGCAAACCACAACCTATGCAGACTAATAGAACTTCTTATATTAAGCTATATATGTAAACCACCATATAAACTAATATAAAGAATCTGATATGATATATAACAACCTATGTAACTTGCATATTATATAAATATAAATATACACTGTAGAATCTTAAAGCACAACTAATATATCACTACAAGAAAAATTGTTATTGCTTGCGTTAATTAGTAGCGTTTAATGCTAAATGCAACTGCTATTTATTTAGTAAAAGTATAAACAAATAAATAAGCGCAACCAAGCTATCCCGCCAGCCATTTCTTGAAATTTTGGTAAAGTTTTATTTCGACCGCTCTTTTTTCTTTATCCCTCCTAACACTTAAACTTTTTTCCCTAAATCCCTAGCCAAGCCTACATTAAAATCACAGTCACAAATTAAATAAAAAGAAACGCAGATGTAAAAGGGGAGAGAATATGGTGCAGCGACTATGTAAGGAGAAATGCAAATCTAAAGGAGGCACGTGATTATGAAAGAAAGAAACACAAATCTTAAAGAGGAGCACGAGCAAGTAGGGGTAGCGACAGAAGTATGTGATGTAAGGAGGAGGCTGCACGACTGTGGGTAGCTGATGTGGAGTTTGAATGTCAGTAGCAAGTTTTTTTAATGGCGATGATGGAGAGTATTACATCTTTGTAATTTACCGTGAGTATGGAAATCAATTTTAGTAATTATATCATGTTGTTTTAATTTCATATGAAGTGGATTTGATGAGTTCTTGCTGTAATAATCACTAATTTTTTAGAGCAATACTAATAACTGTGGTGTAATCGATTTTAGTTATGAGTGCTTGATACAATAACAATTGGAAAACCAATTTTCTAGAGTAATTAATGAGTGAAATTCAGGAGTAAGAATTTCACAGTCAATCATAGAATGGTCAAATTAATGCTAATGTTTATCTCATAAAAGTTGAAAATGCAATTTTGCAAAGCGGAATAAGAAATGAAAAAAGGGAGATGTGGAGTACCTTAGTGTTGCATTGAATCACAGTGGTGACGTCGGTAGGGATTAATGATCTTTCATTGTTTACAATCAGGTTTTAAATGGATTTAAGAATAAATATGTTGGTTCAGATACTAGAAAAAAAGTCAGGAAACATGAGGTTTGTTGAAATTTTATATCACCATTTAACAATAATATAGTTTTATAAATGATGATGATAACTTGTATATATATGATTTGAATGGAAACATTAATTGCCACATTTTGCTTTTTAGCATAATTTTATAAATTTAACATAGTTTTATAAATGATGATGATGAATTAACTAAGTTTTATAATATGTTTTGTGATCTTCAGTCATCTCCCTTTTAATTAAGCTGATGAAAACTTATACATATATGATTTGAATGGAAACATTAATTGCCACATTTTGGACAATCAAGAAGATATCGAGGTACATTGAATCAAAATTAGATGTTATATTTGACCCTACAAAATACATAATTAGTTTACACAAAATTCACATGAATAACATATATATACTAACATTCATCAAACATGAACCCAAAATAAATGAACTATACTGAGCAGAGAAGAAACCATCAGACGTAGCAAAACCCAAAGCACTTTTGGGTTCAAAAGTCATCTTTACATCAAAATCCATCCTCTTCAGATTTGAAATTTAAAGTGAATACTCTAGTTAGTGATCGATATAAAGACTAGTGGAGGCTTGGGCCTTCGCAATTGGACATAGTACCGCTATTTAACACAGCAGTGTCTAGCACTGCTGTGCAAACAACAATGTTGTACTGCTATATCATATAGCAGCGCGTATTGCTGCTGTTTACTCAGCAGCGTATGCCATGCACGTGTCGAACCTTGATGCATGGGAAGTGTAAGGTGTTTTGCGTATGATGGCAGTGCCTGTGTGAGTTTGGGTGTGTGTATTGCGAGTGTTTTTGTGTTGAGGGCTGGTGTTCTGAGTGCGTGGTTGTGTGAATTTTTGGTGTATGTATATATGTGTATGTGTTTTAGCTATATGTGTTATTTCTATACGAATTTTTTTTTATGTACATCGTTTTTTTATATGTATAGTTTAACTATAAAATCTGGTTTGTCATATTATTTTAGGTCAGTCATATTACGAGAAGGTATGGTACACTTTTAGGTCAGTCATATTATTTTCATTTTATTTATTTGAGTTTCTTTTAGTTTCAGAGTTGCTAAGTTATCCGCTCACTCTACTCCTTTTTCTTTTATGCGCTTTTGATTTGATTTGTGATACCAGGTTGGACCATGCGCTTATGGTGGCTTTGAACTCAAAAGCATTCTCCTTGGTTTTGCGTCTTCTAGTAAGTATACTTGGCACTTGTATGAAGTCTTCTTTTTCATTACAAATGCTGCCTGTAGCTGAGTCAGTTTTAACTTCATCTTTATTTATGCCTTTCCCAGTATACATCCTTCTTTTGTCAGTCGAATTGCTACGAGTCTGTCACTGCACTTGCACTCTACTACTAGCTCTTCTGTCAAAATTTCCCTTTGAAATATGTCCCTGCTATTTCTAAATATTTGACTGCTTTTTTATGTGTTCACTGGAAAAACCTTAATAGTATCTCTTTGTTTTGACAAAAAGAATTTGGTTGATGAATCATTGGTTGGATCATACTCTCATCCCATACTCGTCGTTTTGATATCAACCTCAAGTTCTGTTTATAAACGCAAGTAAATGTTTATTAAGTTACATTATTACGTAAATTATTATATATCTACTACATGTTACTGCAGGTTCAATTGTATATGACTCCACTAAAGCTTCCAAGGTGTACACTAATATCAAGGTATCGCCTATCTATGAATTTTTGAAAGGTAATTCTTAAATGCTAAATATATTATTACTATATTTGATCTGGTACACGTATTTACAAGGTTTCTTTGATTATTGTGCCACCTTAGTACACAGTATGCGAACAACATAAAATTGCTTCTGCTTAATAATAAGACCTCTGTTGATGAAAAAGAAAACATAAAAATAATTTAGTCTACCATAGTGCTCCTTTTGGAAGAGGTTAGAGCCACAAACAATCGGGTAATTTTTTGATTTCTTAATGAACCATCAATATGTATGCGACTATTAACACAACTGTTTATCTGCGTGGGATCGTAAATATAGTCACAAAATTATACTCAATGCCTACAACTAATTACCATTCTTGCTTTATTTTTTTACCACCTGTATGAATTCTTATTCTTTATAAATTTAACATATCCGTTTGTTAATGATTTCCATAATGAAATAGTTTATTTCATTTTTACCGTAACTCAATATCAACTACTAGCTCCTCTTGAACTTAATAGTTATTAGTTTATTTCTACTCAGTTCTTGTATAATATTGCATTTTGAAGCGATAATTATGCAAGAAGTAGATAAATGTTGGTGTTATTTATCCAATGTCCACTTCCTTTTGGAATATCCATTCATATACGGAAACGTATAGATTTTGACATTTTGTTTTTGTTTTTTTGGTATAGATTTTATTGTTTGGTGCAAAACTATGATTATGATTATAGCAATACTTGTACGATTGTGATTATATGAATACTTAGACTATTGCCCCTTCCTTCCTAATAGAATTAAGGCAGGATGACAGACTGAACATGTTTACAACAGAGAGAATTAGAATTAAGTGGCATCAGGCACAGGTTCAAGCAAGAATGAACTGGATTGAAATGGCAAGTCTGAAGTAAGTGTGAACTAAATTGATGTGGCAGCAAGCACAAGTTGAAGTACCAAAGAAAGAATGGCGAGCATATCCACTTCTGGTGCAATTCTGAAACTAAGCACTAGTGGAGCTGAGCATATCTACAGTGCATTTTGAAAATGATGAGCAGAATGTATTGATACTTAGGAAGAATGTGGTTTTTCTTTTGAAGCTCGATCAATATGTTGCTTGTACATATAGCTGATGGCATGACAGAAATGGTAGTAAAACTGAAGCAAACGAACAATGTTGTAGCAAACGACGACGAAACGAGCAAATGACTGGAGTATGTCTGGATAATGCTGAAGCAAGATGTTAATCAAGTTTGAACTGAACTAAATTGCAACGAACAATGCTGAAACGAACTAGCAGGACTGACTGGCAAGGGATTGTGATAGTGATACAACGAGGCTGCTTAAGTGCATGGAGCTGGAAGTGTTGCTCGATCAATTTGTTGCTTGGTTACATATTCTAAAGTATATGAGTATATTTCAATATGTTTATTTCACCCATCGTATTATGAAAATATAGACAAGTTCGTAATGGCATACTCTTTTTATGCAGGGCAAAAGCATGTTTGTAGTTGGTACAGAGAATGAAGTGATTTTCTGGAGTCTATTGGCATTTGTAAAGCTTTTTCTAGTACATATCATGTTCCTACACTGGACAAGGAAGATGCCAGAAAGGTAAATGGTTTATAAACTATGGTAATACCTGAAAATGTGAATAACCATTGAGTCACTTAGCAACAAGATATCTAGGACTTAGGAGCCATTACCGAAACTCTTTCTATTCATTCTCATCTAATGAGGGTGTCTTTGGAATCTGGATGTGAAGGAGTTGCTGCAGTTAACACTATCATGAGGGTAATGGGTATCAATCTTCACACATTATGTCCGGAATTTTGTGTTAAGGGTTGGTGCTTATCATAACTCTCATTTTGGGTGTATGATTTCTAGAACTATTTATTCAATCAGTTTCTTGTTTACCGTTTAGATCTACAGTGGAATTAACTGTATCTAATTAGTTTTTTAATGACCGAGTATGGAACATGTGTTAAATATCTGATCTTTTGATAACCTCTTGTTTTAATTTGATGAGCAAATGAAATAACTAGGTGTGAGTTGTTGCTTTTGTTGATCATGCTTGCCTAATAGGAAAATAAAGTTGAAGTTTTTATGTTATTGAATAGAAATGCTTAATAGCATGAAGTTTTGATGTTAATTTGTAATGGTAGCATTGAAATTGTTTCTAAATAATGATAAAATTATTGCATATGCAGTTAAGCATGGTCAATTTGTTCGTATGATCAAGTTCGGAATGGAAGGTGATCTTTCTCATATTTTGTTAATATTTCTTTGTGGTACACTTGTTCTTATCTAACAAAGGCAAACTTATATATAGTAATGGGAATCTGGCTCCATCTATAAAAGCATGCTCCCCACATGCAGATAAATCAAGCCTTCTATCTGTCATAACCCAATCCAGTAATCAATTTGCAACTGCCATACATAATCAATTCCAAACAAAAAGAGTGATCAATTTGATGAGTTTGACCCTTATGGTTCTGCTTCAGGTATCAATAGAGCCCCATATTCTTGTTCTATTCAATATCACCCAGTTGAGTTTTCCAAGCTGCATGTCTGCATATTCTATTTTGTTTATTAAATTAGGCTTAATAATCCGGTAGACATGTCTAGTTAACTTTCAACCATGTATGTTTTCACAATTTTTCTTCTTTGAATCAAAGGAATCGTGTCCATTAGGTTAAACTTGGTATTGCGGGATCCGTAGCATAAACATCATATGCTTTGAATACAGGATGATTATCAGTCTACAGGTACCGACAAAACCCTTTCCTCTAATCATGATTTTATCCCTTGGAGTATAATTCAACTAGGGACAGGTCAAATAATTCACCTGCATGTACCAGATCATTTACTAAAACCAGAAGGTAGGTGATGTCATGGATAGATGCTTCATAAAGCATCGATAGGCGCTAGTTATGGTTGAACAATATTATAGTTTAATTGTCAATAACTAAAACCAAGTAAAAGAACAAGACTGTGTAATAGCATGACGTTGTTCACATCTAAAGAGTTATGGTAAATAATTACATTACATGGATTCATATTTGTCTGAAGTATTATAGTCTAAGGACTTTTATATTTGTCCATTTTTGATCTTTGATACCTTCACCTCACAAATATTTAGTAACATGATTATTATTGTTTACAGGTAGATAAACGTTTGTGAAGAATTCAAGCAGCAGCACTAGTTTTTGGTATGGTAGCAACACATGTATGTAGTTAGGTTGATTAAAACTGTTATGAAACTATTATGAAACTAGTATGTATGGTAGCAGCACTACTTTAGCTGCATGTACTATGATGAAACTGTTTATGGTAGTTTGGTTGTGTAAACGTATGGTTAACCTTTTGTCTTGACACTAATGTTATGATATAGTGGTGATTATGTAATTGCTTTTGTTTGTGTTATGGTGGTTCATTGAATGTGTTATTTTTGAATGTGTATGTGTTTATATATTACGTTATTGTATAAGTTTTGGAGTACTTGAATTGGAGGCGAAATCAGATGCAGTCATGGAACAGCAGGCAATAAAATCAAAACATACGGTGGCGTTCAAAAAACGCTGCAAAAAATAATAATAAGTGCAATAAAAAATAAGATAGCAAACGGCACCTTTTTGGTGGCGTTTCTTAAACGCTGTAAAAAAGATCTTTAGTATCGTTTAAAAAACGCTGCCAAAAATTCATTTGTAGTGGTGTTAAAATAAATGCAACAAAAAATCATGGATTTTTAGTCGCATGTTTTCTAGTGGCGTTTATCAAAACGCCACCAAAACTTTTTGTAGCGTTTTTTGAGCGCCACTAAAAATCAAATTTCTTGTAGTGTATACAATATATAACTCACGATACAATAATATGTACTTTATATAATATACTTCATATAATATAAATAGCTCTACACCTATACATATTCCCCACATATAAGATAATAGATTATAAAACATATAATACACAGATTATAAAATTTTATATAACTTATATAATTTGTATAAAAATATCAAACAGATAACTTGTATATTCACTTACATCAAAGCATAGAGGAGGAGAAGGGAAGCAAGGTGGAGGTCGGGATGGGAAGGCCGAGAAAGGTAGAGGGTGGTGGCGATAGCTGAGTGATGGTCGCTGTGATAACCCGAATTTTTGGACATCTGTTAATTGATAATTAACAGGATTTAATTTATTCAAAATACTGATTTGTAAGTTGGAAAAATAAAATTCTGATAAATATCTGGAAATGATAAACCTTTTAGTAAATCAAAAAGTATATATAAATAGAAATATGCAAACTTTATAATATTGAAAATTTTAAATGTATACATATACAAATATATAAGTGTGTAAATATATATATATATATATATATATATATATATATATATATATATGCTATAAGTAGTAGAATATATGGGAATTTGTAAAAGGATGGATACATATATATATATATATATATATAAATTCACATAAGATATTCTAATTATAATATATATATACATATACATACATACATACATATATATATATATTATGATTTGGAAGCATTGATTTGAATTCAATATAATAATTTATAAAGGCTATTTAAAGTTAAATTCTATATCTTAAAAAAAAACTCTAAAAGATAAATATTTATTTATTTAAAGGTATGATAGCTTAAAATAAAATAAAAGGTTTAAAATACTTTCTTTTAAAATATACAAGAAATAAATATGGTTTGTAAATATGAATATATATATATATATAATCTAATTAATAAAAACATAAGAATATATTTAAATATTGGATTAGGACATTTCTAGCTTATGTATGCAATGCAAAATACAAGTGGCAAATGGGTTCCTTTTCAAATTGAAATATAAATAAAAATGTTGCGAGAACAAGCTGTATATAAATCATATTTTTCACATTTCCATTTCTCAACTTTCTCTCATCTTCTAAAATAAAAACCAAAAGAAATCAAACTAAAGAAAAATCCAAACAACAACTCCAAGTTTCAACTGAGCAAAAGCAATCAGCAAATTCAAATTTCAACTCAAGTATTCAAAGGTCAGATCAATTCAAGTTGTTCAAAACCAAAATCCTGATCAAAGAAGGAAACCTTTGTTCTCTGTTAAACATTAAAGGTGAGTAAACTTCTGCTTAAAAATTAATCTATTTGTTGCCTAATTAAAGTGGAAATGTTTGCATGTAAAAAACTACATGTTGCATGTAAAAAAGTGTGAAGTAATGGCTGTGCATGTCTGTGTAAAAATATATATACAGGTCTCTATTGTGTAACAGGCTCAAATCCACCAAAATAAATCCATATCTTCTTCCCTAAACAATTTTAGGTTTTCATAAAGAAAAAGTGTTTGTATGGAGGTAGTAATATTTTTAAAAATAATTTCAAGTATATATATTAAGAATTCATTTCATATATGAGAAATTATAGTGAAGACTAAAAATAAGTCAGAAAACTAAATGATTAAATTTCATGTTTTGATTTTATAACTTGATTAATATTTGAAAATAATGAATTGTGATGTTAAAATCTTGATTTTTAAGTTTGGGATGGTTGAGATATTTCGAGTTGAACAGAAGTGCTAAATTCGTCGATTCTCGACGATCATCGTAGGGATGGAAGGCGTGCTTGATGCTGAAGGAGGCTGGCGCGATGAGGATCTTAGGAAAATGCTAGGAGAATTTTCAGATCATCGTGGTGAGTGTACGGTGGCGTCGTAGGGTTTAAGAACTCGATTCGGTGGAGGTTGGTTCCATGCATATTGCGGTGTCGTAGTGGCGTCGGAGTGGATCAGTGAAGGTGGATTAGGAAGGCAGGAGTGTGGAGAGGGTCTGGAAGTGATGGCGAGGTATCAGGTGGTCGTGGGCGACGGTGCGTAACGTTTTTCGTTGATCAGGCTTGGTTCCTGGCAGTGTCGACTTGCTCGATTTTAAGTTGGAGGTGGTTCCAAGCTTCTGGGTAGTCGGAACGACGGCAAGCTTGTCGTCGGCTTGATGGTGGTCGAAGCCTTGGTCGGAGTTGATCTAATGATGTGTGCATGTGCACGAGTTTCTTTCTTATATGTTGGTTTCTAGTGATTTTGAGTATCGGGAAAGATGGAGGGTTGCTTCGAGTTCATACGAGAGTTTCACAAGGGAGGTGGATGAGTGTTTTAGCTTGGGGTCATGCACGAGAAGGTGAGAGTTTGGATCGGGGAATTTTGAACATGTGCTCGGGTTGTTTTTATTTAGTAAAATAGGTTTTAAAAATTAAAAGAAAGCATTAACAAAGTTTTAAAGCAAATAAAAGGAAATGTTAACAAAGTGTTCAAGCAATTATTAAACAAGTTTTTTCCAAAGTAAAGTGTGATCAAGTTTTCAAGACAAATTTCAATATAAATTATAAGTCAAATGTTTTGATTTTAATTGTTTTGATTTTAAATGTTTTGATTTTAATTGTTTTGATTTAATATAATTATATAACAGGTTAATTATTCAATTATATTCCTAAGTATTTTCTAGTGAAATTTAATAATGATAATTGAGTACTTAATTAAGATAAAGGGTTTATCTTAAATTAACTAAGGTCTTAAATAATTTAAGGGTAAATTACTTAATGTAGTTAATTAAAGGATAATTAACTAATGCAATTAATTAAAGGATAGTTACTTAATGTAATTAATTAAGGATAGTTAATTAATGTGAAATTAATTAACTAATTAATATTGCTTATGGATAAATTAAGTTATATCAAAAGTTTGGATTGATGAATATTTCTAGTTTGATAATTTGTGATGTGTTGTGATATGAAATGGCTGGATTGATCTTTTAATAATGCGAATCATTTATTTAATTAAATATCTGTGATGGACTTCTGTGTGTGTATGTTATTCTGAATTTAATTAAACTGTTTACTTAAATAACTTGACTTAAAAATGGTATTGGATTCGAAGAGGCTGGTGTCGGATATCAGCAATATCCGGAACCACTTCGATTAGTAACCTACAATAATTCTTCATAGATCTGATTTTAGAATCAAATAGGCTGGAATGGAATAAATTAAGTAACATGGCCATTTTGTAACATCCCACCTTTTTGTACGTTTTAAATCGACGATAAACCACACACGTCAGACTCAAACCATACAAAAGGGCGAATTATTATTGGGGTGAATAAGAAAAAGGAAGAAAGAAATAAAACAAAATAGAATCTTGCAGTGGAATGAAAAAATATAATAATCAAATAACAGTTCATGAAGCCATTTACAAAACATTTGATTTTACTAATACAATATAGAATCAGAGTTATACATACCAGAGAATAATAAATGACAATGCAGTGGAACAGTATGAGTGCAGTGGAATAATATAATAGATAATATTAACAAAATCCTCGTCTTCGTCCTCCAGAAATAAAGTCTTCAAATCCTGAAATTCTCAGGCTGATCCGAGCGAATTGAAAAGACAAAACACTCGAGTCAGAACTAAAAGATCTTATGTAATTTAAATCAATGGTAAATAATAACGGCGTCAGATATGTTTATGGGATTTGACATCTCCTATCCAGTGTCAAACGTGAGTGCAGTAACTTAAGAGATGCTCGGGATTGACATCTCCTAAGGATCCGTTAAACTATCTACTATGTAGTAATATACGCTATTATAATAATGTCTAAAGGTAAAATAAACTTACTTTTAAATAGTGTTAAGGAGTAACCCAATATTTCCCTTAACACATAATAGTCCCAGTAGTCCATCCAGTATCAGCACATCTCCAGATCGGGAGACTACCCTAAATACTCCATGAGCTATGGGAGAAATCCAAACTCGTATAAGGCGCGATAGGGTAGGTGACACGGCATAATGAGGCAATGCCATGGTGATATACCAATTTCTATCCGGACTGGTGGTGAAGCATAGCGTGCAGCTACTGCCCACCTTAAGCCACACCCCCAAAAAAATCAAAGGGCCCCAATCAATCACAAAGTAATAGAATGACATCGAAGGAGTGTGTCCGATAAGAAGAGCTACCTCACTGGCCTGGAATCGCTCCTGTTTTAGCCACCTTATGACAACACACGGGAGTCGGGTCCATGTATATACCTCAAACGAACGCTTCCACCATCCTACTTCATTCTGGAATCTCCACCGCATACACGGTTGTTAAAGTGGTTTTCAAAGTTGGTAAAGAGTATGACAACTTTCGATCCCGGTCTCTTTAACAACCAAACGTTATTATAACACCGCGATCATTTCAAAATAATTTATACTTCAAAACCAGAATACAATGTCCATTTCTCAACCATATAAATACGATATGTTTTCCATTTCGAAAACCAAATCAATATGGTATCATTTCCACTTCAAGAACCAAATCAATATGATATCATTTTTATTAAAATATATCCTTTTCCAAAATCATAGCACTTTCAACGCTATAACACTTCAAAATCAAACACTTGAAATATTTTCAAATCATTACTTTGAAACCCATAACTTTGAAACATAACTTCCTCCACCTAAATGGTTTAAATATTAAAATACTTTATATAACAAACTAGCTTCTTCAATTTCACAAATCAATTCCAAAACAACTCGAATTTCTAAATTTTAAATTTAACCAAATCCTAAATCATAAATTTCAATACGATTCTGTTTCCAAATAAACTATTCCAAATTTTATGGATTTCAAAATAGATTTGATCCACCGAGTAAACCATTTCAAATTCAAAAAAATTTCAAACTTTAAGTATTCAGCAATTTCAAAACTAAGTTTGGTAATTACTATTCAATAATTAAATTTTCTATTATTTAGTTTTGAAATATTTTACATAATAAATCCATTATCATTTAAATAAAACTCAAATTACAAATAACTAAATATTTTTCTCCAATTTATTTATACTTGAAATATTCATTTAATTCACCTTAAACCAAGATTAAGTTATAAAAATCATACCTTCTAAAATTTCAAATTTAATAAATTCACATCAAACTTATTTGAGTTTAATTCTTAAATAAATTTAATTTCAAATAAATCTCAAATTCATTTTCCAGCCTTAATTTATTTAAACCATTATAAACTTTATATTAAAACAAAATTCAAATACTTAACCATATTATCTTAATAAAAATCAAACTTATTACTATGCTTATTCTATATTAAAACAAATTATACATAGCTTAAAATCAAGGATAAAATAACATTTATATAATACTAAAATCAATATTTATCTAAAACCATATATTTGTTTACAAAACTATAGAAATTGTTTCAAAATATTTTTATATATAGACCACGGTGTCTGTATATAATTTTCTATTCTATGGTCAAGTGATATGGATATTTATCATTTCAATCCGTAATTTAAAATATAAATACGGTTATATATCATTTCAAACCGCAATCCCGAATGAAATAAAAATCCATAACAACTTACACTTTATAACAATATAAAATACAACAACCATTCATCCAATATCAATCAAACAATTATCACAATCATCTTCCAATTCAATCAATAACATCAATATAGAACAGAGAATAAATAATAGGTATTTACTGGCTGTTTATATTCAATAATAAATTAAATAAGTATTTTATCCAAATAAATTCAAATAAACTAAGATGATGATTCAAAATATGCCAAATAGTCATAAATAAATTTCTAATCACATTATAAATTAATTTAACAAACATAAGAAATTTTAAAAGTTGTGAGTGGGTTAAAACACTCACCTTTGAATTTAAATTGAATTTAAATCCAATTTAAACCCAAGATTTGAACAGTCTCCAAATTTGTCCAAACAAGCGTCAAAATGTCAGGAATTTCAATACGATCCCAATGCTAGAAACCACGCCCAAATCCGGGTTCGTATGTAAAAGTTATTCGAGTTAGAAAATTAAACGATTTAAAATAAATAAGAGAAAATAAATAGCAGAACAATTACCAGGCCACGTCATCTCGTCATCATGCAAAACAAACGATCGCTCCATAGAAAACCCTAACTGCCGCCGCATCTTCAAGCAAATTTCGACGCTTCCCCGACGATCTTTAACTCGATCGGCCCTTACCACAGGCCCGCCCTCCTCACGCCGCATCTCCCCCTAGAACACGGCCACCACGGGCGTACAGAAAACGCCGCGCTACCGCTGGAATTCAACACCAAATCAAGGCAAAACCGATAGCTGATTCGATGAACTAACACCACATATGCGAAGCTCTGGTTCCCCTCTACGTACTACAAACTCCAGATCGTCCCATAACTGAAGATCTGCTGTTGGATTGAGATGGTGGCCTATGATCAACCGTGGTTCACCTTGAATTTCTAGACAAAGGATATATCGAATTGAAAAATGAATTGTAGACTTGCCCTACGCTCGTCGAGAGCTTCAAATCGATGTATAATTTGCTATTGTTTGAGAAGATTGAATTTTTGACTTGATTTTGAATAGAAATTGGATTTGGAATTTAAAATTTGTCTACCATTGAGAAAGATGAGAAATAGAAAGAATTGTATGTATAAATAAATGAGAATAAGGAGTGGCTAGGTTTTATAATGAGGTATATATAGGTAGGTCAGAAATGGAGATGTATGGACACGATTTGATTGAGCGATAGTGACCCAAAAAGCCCGTTCTACCTTCGCAACGAAAATGGGTCAAACCATATATCAAAATAGATGTCTTTGAATATTTTAAAATCGATGGAATAGGTTTCAAGTCCAAATTCCATGGTATAAAGAAGTTATGCAAGGATCAAGTTATTTCAAATTGATTTCAACTAATTTCAATTAAATTGATTTTTAGGCGTTTCGAGTTTGTAAGATCAAACGATAGCCCGATCGCTACGAAACTTGAAATCCTATAATAATTCACCGTTACGGATCTGATGAAACTGGTTTCGTCGAAATCCGAGTCAGTGGCCAAAATATCTATTTTCCAGTTAATTAAATAAATTAATATTAAATTAAATTAAATCACTTTTCCATTCAAATTAAATTATTTACAAATTATCAATTTGGATTACTTAGTAATTTATAATCCTTCAAACAAATTTCTATATCAATTTATCATTGTATATTTTACCATTACAGTATTAAATTTTCAAATTCAATTAATCTAGTAATTATAAATTTTAATTCCCAATAAATCCATTTATTTGATTTAAAATCTTGTTATGAAATCAATTATCAACTTATCACCTTAAAGAAAATATTAATATTGGTTTGTATCCTAATACATTGGTAATTTCCCAATTATTACTTTATGGATAAATTTATGTTTCTATTTATTTTATTACATTCACACCTTCATTTATTGCATTAATTATCATTAATATAACCTTAAAGTCCATTTAATTACCATAAATTGTATACTAATTCATTTATTTACACTCAAATGTTACAATTCCTATATACCCAATCTTTATTCAATGGTCATTTATTTCATACTATTTCACTTATAAATTTAATGTTTGCATTCATTTTTTTACATCAATTTATAGCCCAGTATAACAATTTACATTGCCTCAATTAACTGTAATTTCATTTCAATTGTTAATACTTAGTTCTAATTTCCTTGGTTGCATTTCATTTTCACATTCATTTCATTACAAAGTTTTTATTTCTTACCATATTAAATTACCAAAACTTATTAATTTAACAATTTAAATTATTGAAAATTTATGAGTCGTTACACTCTCCCCCACTCAAAACTTTTCATCTCCGAAAAGGAAAAAGAAGGAAAGAGAAAGAATTAAGTAAACAATACATTTTATTTAAAAATATTAAGTTTATAAACAAATAAATTTACAAAATTAATTAATTTCAATAAAACATACCAATTTATACCCATTAAATCTTTTTATACTTAAATTAATAAGGTTTGGAAACCATTTTTCAAAACTTTTCTAAGTCCAAAATTTATGGAAAGTGTCGGCAGAGTCTCCTTTAGACGAAGAAGCTCGGGAGAAAATATAATATCAAATATAACAAAATATCATAATGTCTCAAAAAAAAATGCCAACAATAGGAAAATAGTATAATAATGCTATAAAACCGTAATCCGAGAATGTACCTATTTGTAGGGCAATTAACGCTTATTTTATGAAACCAAAAGCATTAGCAATTACTTGCATAACCTGTATTTCACTTATATAATCCCAAAAAGGTTAACAATTATATAAAATGAAATATTTAAAGTTGTTTCAATCACTAACAACAAATTAATAATAAACAACAATCACCTGCAATCACAACATACAACCATTATATGAAGTCAATAAAATCAACCATCCATATATCCATGGCAAATAAAACAAATAGTTGTTCGGATTTAAAACTTCAAATTGTACAGAATGAAAAATAAACTACTAAGTGCACCATCTAATCAACAGTCTTAGATGAAACTAAATAGATTATTCATACATCCAAACAATTCTAAAGTATCCTTGCCTAAACAACCATAAACCAAAAAAACAACAATTCCAAACAATAGATCAAGTTCATTCTTATTAATTTCATTTCATAACATTTGTTGTTTGATTTCGTTTTCATTCATATAATGATTTATCTTTTTAATTTACATTTATTTCTTGCAAATTTTCATTTATTTTCATTCATTTATCCATAGTATTCATGTTCAATTCAATTTCTTAGCATCAATACATTAACTTAAGTCTATAATCATATATTTACAGTATTCATCTTTTCTACTTATTCTATTTATAAATAGCTTCAACTGTTTACTTAAGTTTATTATCATTTATTTATGATACTTACATTTCTATTACATTAAATTAGTAGCATTTCAATCGTAACTTAAGTTTATAACCACTATAACATAGAATTCTTATTTATAAAAGTAATTCACTGAACCTTTCTATTATATAAGTTTTACTTGTAAATTTTTTTCCCATTACATTTTCTTATTAGACATTTCAACTTTTAAATCTATTGGTAAGTTATAAATATGCTTTTTAAGAATGCAATTGAAAATTATACAAGTTTATCTTATTTCTTTTAATAAATTAAACATTCAATAATCATATCTTTTGTTTTATAAGTTACAATTTCATCTTTCTTGAAATTTCATTTATAACCTAGTATTTAATCTTTTATTTTAATTAGAGGTTCCAATTATTGATTAGTTACAACCTGTTTCACTATAATAATTGAAACTATTAGTTAACAGAACTTAAGAACTAAATACCTGGTAAGTTTCAAATCATTTTAAAACAATAGATAGATTTATACACTTACAATATATATATCCAATTACATTTAAAACAATTAGAAATTTATATTTGTTTATCAAAAGTAATCTGTAGTAAAACTACTACAGTGGCCTTCCCACTTAGAAACTTGAAAATGAATGTCGATGATGTGTGCACTCATCACCGAAATTATTTTCCAGCGACAAAGAGGGGAGTACAGAACTAATTTCTTTCCAATTTTTTTGAAAAACAATTCTTTCAAATCATATTGAAATATTTATGTCATAAAATACTCCTAAATAATAATATTATTATATTTCAAAATCATTTGGAAGAATTTTCAAAACCCCGTAACTTGAGTTCTAAATTTCCAGTTTATTTTCATATATTTTAATTTTCAAATCTTATTTCCAACCTATATTCATAAATTTCACTACCTAATAACCATTATATTATAACCAAATATATATCATTTATAAAAAATTTATTTTATATATAGAAAAGATAGTAGGCAAAATTATTTCATTTAACTATATTCAAAACAAATATTGTGTCGGTCTGTCCTATTAAGTGTTTAGAAATCCCTATTGATATCATAGCGTCCTATGCACCAACCAGAATTTATAAATACAAAACGGAACAAATTAACACAATATTAAAACCCTTTATAACACTGACAATACGCTCTCTCACGTATATATACTCTCGGCAACTCACCATAGGGTATCACTACCCTATTAGTAAAGAGTCAGACCCCACAAAGCTAAGGTTTATCGCAAAACCCTGACTCTAATACCAAATGTAACATCCCACCTTTTTGTACATTTTAAATCAATGATAAACCACACACGTCAGACTCAAACCATACAAAAGGGCGAATTGTTATTGGGGTGAATAAGAAAAAGGATGAAATAAATAAAACAAAATAGAATCTTGCAGCGGAATGACAAAATATAATAATCAAATAACAATTCATGAAGCTGTTTACAAAACATTTAATTTTACTAATACAATATAGAATCAGAGTTGCACATACTAGAGAATAATAAATAACACTGCAGTGGAATAGTATGAATGTAGTGGAATAATATAATAGATAATAGTAACAAAATCTTCATCTTCGTCCTCCAGAAATAAAGTCTTCAAATCCTGAAATGCTCAGGCTGACCCGAGCGAATTGAAAAGAAAAAACACTCGAGTCAGAACTAAAAGGTCTTACGTAGGTTAAATCAATGGTAAATAATATGAGTGGAACGACGTCATAGATGTTTACGGGATTTGACATCTCATATCCAGTGTCAAACGTGAGTGCAGTAACTTAAGATATGCTCGGGATTCACATCTCCCAAGGATCCGTTAAACTATCTACTATGTAGTAATATACGCTACTATAATAATGTCTAAAGGTAAAATAAACTTACATTTAAATAGCGTTAAGGAATGACCCAATATTCCCCTTAATACATAATGGTCCCAGTTGTCCATCCAGTATCAGCGCATATCCAGATCGGGTGACTACCCTAAATACTCCATGGGCTACGGGAGAAATCCAAACACATACAAGGCGCGATAAGGTAGGTGACACGACACAACGAGTCAATGCCAGGGTAGATATACCAATTACTATCCGAACTGGTGGTGACGCATAGCGCGCAGCTACCGCCCACATTGAGCCACACCCCAAAAAAAATCAAAGGGCCCCAATTAATCACAAAGTGATTGAATGATATCGAAGGAGTGTTCTCGATAAGAGGAGCTACCTCACTGGCCTGGAATCACTCCTGTTTTAGCCACCTTATGCCAACTCACGGGAGTCGGGTCCACGTATAACCTCAAAGGAACGCCGCCGCCATCCTACTTCATTTCGGAATCTCTACCACGTACACGGTTGTTAAAGTGGTTTTCGAAGTTGGCAGAGAGTATGACCACTTTCGATCCTGGTCTTTAACAACCAAACGTTATTCTAACACCACAGTCATTTCAAAATAATTTATACTTCAAAACCATATGAATACGATATTGTTTCCATTTCAAAAACCAAATCAATATGATATCATTTTCACTTCAAGAACCAAATCAATATGATATCATTTTTATTAAAATATATCTTTTTCCAAAATCATAGCACTTTCAACGTTATAACACTTCAAAATCAAACACTTGAAATATAACACTTTCAAATCATAATACTTTGAAATTCATAACTTTGAAACATAACTTCCGCCACTTAAATGGTTTAAATATTAAAATACTTTATATAATAAACTAGCTTCGTCAATTTCACAAACCGATTCCAAAACAACTCGAGTTTCTAAATTTTAAATTTAACCAAATCCTAAATCATAAATTTCAATACGATTCAGTTTCCAAATAAACTATTCCAAATTTTATCGATTTCGAAATAGATTTGATCCACCGATTAAACCATTTCAAATTCAAAAAAATTTCAAACTTTAAGTATTCAACAATTTCTAAACTAAGTTTGGTAATTACGATTCAACAATTAAATTTTCTATTATTTAGTTTTGAAATATTTTACATAATAAATCCATTGTCATTCAATCAAATTAAAAATAACTAAATATTTCCTTCAATTTATTTATACTTGAAATATTCATTTAATTCACCTTAAACCAAAATCAAGTTATAAAAATCATGCCTTCTAAAATTTCAAATTTAATAAATTTCACATCAAACTTATTTGAGTTTAATTCTCAAATAAATTCAATTTCAAATAAATCTCAAATTCATCTTCCAACCTTAATTTATTTAAACCATTATAAACTCTATATTGAAATAAAATTTAAATACTTAACCATATTATCTTCAATAAAAATCAAACTTATTACTATGCTTATTCTATATTAAAACAAATTATACATAGCTTAAAATCAAGGATAAAATAACATTTATATAATACTAAAATCAATATTTATCTAAAACCATATATTTGTTTACAAAACTATAGAAATTGTTTCAAAATATTTTCATATATAGACCACGGTGTCTGTATATAATTTTCTATCATATGGTCAAGTGATACAGATATGTATCATTTCAATCCGTAATTTAAAATATAAATACAGTTATATATCATTTCAAACCGTAATCACGAATGGAATAAAAATCCATAACAACTTACAGTTTATAACAATATAAAATACAACATCCATTCATCCAATATGAATCATCAAACATTTATCACAATCATCATCCAATTCAATCAATAACATCAATATAGAACAGAGAATAAATAACAGGTATTTACTGGCAATTTATATTCAATAATAAATTAAATAACTATTTTATCCAAATAAATTCAAATAAACCGAGATGAAGATTCAAAATATGCCAAACAGTCGAAAATAAATTTTTAATCACATCATAAATCAATTTAACAAACATAAAAAAATTTAGAAGTTGTGAGTGGGTTAAAACTCTCTCCTTTGAATTTAAATTGAATTTAAATCCAATTTAAACCCAAAATTTGAACAGTCTTCAAATTCATCCAAACCAGCGTCAAAATATCAGGAATTCCAATACGATCCCAATGCAAGAAACCATGCCCAAATCCAGGTTCGTATGGAAAAGTTATTTGAGTTAGAAAATTAAATGATTTAAAATAAATAAAAGAAATTAAATAGCAAAACAATTACCGGGCCACGTCATCTCGTCACCATGCAAACGCACCACAGCAAACCCTAACCACCGCCGTATCTTCAAGCAAATTTCGACGCTTCCCCGACGATCTTTAACTCGATCGGCCCTCACCACAGGCCTGCCCTCCTCTCGCCGCACCTCCCCTTAGAAGGCGGCCACCTTAGGTGTCCATAAATCGCCGCGCCGCCGCTGATTTTCAATGCATAATCGAGGCGAAAACCGATAGCTGATTCGACGAATTAACACCACAGATGTGAAGCTTTGGTTCCCCTCTACATACTGCAAACTTCCAATCGTCCCATAGCTGAAGATCCGCCGTTGAATTGAGATGGTAGCCTATGATTGGCCGTGGTTCACCTTGAATTTCTGGACAAAGGATATATCGAATTGAAAAACGAATTATAGAGTTGCCCTGCGCTCGTCGAGAGTTTCAAATCGATATACAATTTGCTATTGTTTGAGAAGATTGAATTTTTGACTTGATTTTGAAATGCAATTGGATTTGGAATTGAAAATTTGTCTGCCATTGAGAAAAAGGAGCAACAGAAAGAATTGTACATACAAACAAATGAGAATAAGAAGTGGCTAGGGTTTATAACGGAGTATATATAGGTAGGTCAGAAATAGAGATGTATGGACACGATTTGATTAAGCGATAGCGACCCGAAAAGCCCATTTTGCCCCGGAACAAAAATGGGTCAAACCATATTCAATATAGATGTTTTTAAATATTTTAAAATCGATGGAACAAGTTTCAAGTCCAAAAAAGATCAAGTTATTTCAGATTGATTTCAATTGATTTCAATTAAATTGATTCTAGGCATTTCGAGTCCGTACTGTCAAACGACAAGCCCGATCTCTACGAAACTTGAAATTCTATAATAATTCACCGTTACGGATCCGATGAAACTAGTTTCGTCGAAATCCAGGTCGGTGGCCAAAATGGCTATTTTTCGGTTAATTAAATAAATTAATATTAAATCAAATTAAATCACTTTTCCATTTCAAATTTGATTATTTACAAATTTTATCAATTTGGACTACTTGGTAATTTATAATCCTTTAAACAAATTTCCATATCAATTTATCGTTGTATATTTTACCATTTGCAGTATTAAATTTTCAATTTCAATTAATCCAGTAATTATAAATTTAAATTCCCAATAAATCCATTTATTTGATTTAAAATCTTGTTATGAAATCAATTATAAACTTATCACCTTAAAGGAAATATTAATATTGGTTTGTATCCTAATACATTGATAATTTCCCAATTATTACTTTATGGATAAATTTACGTTTCTATTTATTTTATTACATCCACACCTTCAGTTATTGCATTAATTCTCATTAATATAACCTTAAAGTTCATTTAATTACCATAAATTATATACTTTTTCATTTATTTACACTCAAATGTTACAATTCCTATATACCCAATCTTTATTCAGTGGTCATTTATTTCATACTATTTCACATATAAATTTAATGTTTGCATTCATTTTCTAACATCAATTTATAGCCCAGTATAACAATTTACATTACTTCAATTTACCATAATTTCATTTCAGTTGTTAATACTTAGTTTTAATTTCCATGGTTGCATTTCATTTTAGCATTCATTTCATTATTAAATTACGAAGTTTTTATTTCTTTCCATACTAAATTACCAAAACTTATTAATTTAAAATTTAAAATTATTGAAAATTTATGGGTCGTTGCACTCTCCCCCACTCAAAACTTTTCGTCCTTGAAAAGGAAAAAGAAGGAAAGAGAAAGAATTAAGTAAACAATACATTTTATTTAAAAATATTAAGTTTATAAACAGATAAATTTACAAAATTAAATAATTTCAATAAAACATACCAATTTATACCTATTAAATCTTTTTATACCCAAATTAATAAGGTTGGAAAACATTTTTCAAAACTTTTCTAAGTCTAAAATTTACGGAAATTTCGGTAGAGTCTCCTTTGGACGGAGAGGCTCGGGAGAAAATATAATATCAAATATAACAATATATCATAATATTTCAAAATAATATATCCCAACAACAGGAAAAAAATTATAATAATGTTATAAAATCATAATCCGAGAACGTACCTATTTGTTGGGAAATTAACGCTTATTTTATGAAAGCAAAAGCAGTAGCAATTGCTTCCATAACCTGTATTTCACTTATATAATCCCAAAAAGGCTAACAATTATATAAAATGAAATATTTAAAGGTGTTTCAATCACTAACAACAAATTAATAATAAACAACAATCACCTGCATCACAACCTACAACCATCATATTAAGTCAATAGAATCAACCATCCATATATCCATGGTAAACAAAACAAATAATTATTCAGGTTTAAAACTTTAAATTGTACAGAATGGAAAATAAACTACTAAGTACAGCATTTACTCAACAGTCTTAGATGAAACTAAATAGATTATTCATACATCCAAACAATTCTAAAGTATCCTTTCCCGAACAACCATAAACCAAACAAACAACAATTCCAAATAATAGATCGAGTTCATTCTTATTAATTTCATTTCATATTGTTTGATTTCCTTTTCATTCATATAATGATTTATCTTTTTAATTTACATTTATTTCTCGCAAATTTTCATTTATTTTCATTCATTTATCCATAGTATTCATGTTCAATTCAATTTCTTAGCATATCAATACATTAACTTAAGTCTATAATCATATATTTTCAGTATTCATCTTTTCTACTTATTTTATTTATAAATAGCTTCAACCATTTACGTAAGTTTATTATCATTTATTTATGATACTTACATTTCTATTACATTAAATTAGTAGCATTTCAATCGTAACTTATGTTTATAACCACTATAACATAGAATTCATATTTATAAAAGTAATTCATTGAACCTTTCTATTACATAAGTTTTACTTGTAAATTTTTTTCCCATTACATTTTCTTATTAGACATTTCAGCTTTTAAATCTTTTGGTAAGTTATATATATATATATATATATATATATATATATATATATTCTTTTTAAGAATGCAATTGAAAACTATACAAGTTTATCTTATTTTTTTAATAAATTAAACATTCAATAATCATATCTTTTGTTTTATAGGTAACAATTTCATCTTTCTTGAAATTTCATTTATAACCTAGCATTTAATCTTTTATTTTAATTAGAGGTTCCAATTATTAATGAGTTACAACCCATTTCACTATAACAATTGAAACTATTAATTAACGGAACTTAAGAATTAAATACCTGGTTAAGTTTCAAATCATTTTAAAATAATAGATAGATTTGTACACTTACAATTTATATATAGAATTACATTTGAAAAAAATTGAAAGTTATATTTGTTTATCAAAATAAATCTGTAGTAAAACTACTACAGTGGCCTTTCCACTTAGAAACTTGAAAATGAATGTCGATGATGCATGCACTCATCACTGAAATTATTTTCCAACGACAGAGAGGGGAGTACAGAACTTATTTCTTTCCAAAGTTTTTTTTAAAACAATTCTTTCAAATCATAATGAAATATTTATATCAGAAAATACTCCTAAATAATATTATTATTATATTCCAAAATAATTTGGAAGAACTTTCAAAACCCCGGAACTTAAGTTCTAAATTTCCAGTTTATTCTCATCTATTTTACTTTTCAAATCTTATTTCCAACCTATATTCATAAATTTCACTACCTAACAACCATTATATTACAACCAAATACATATCATTTATAAAAAAAATATTTTATATATATAAAAGATAATAGGAAAAATTATTTCATTTAGCTATATTCAAAATAAATATTATGTCGGTTTGTCGTATTAAGTGTTTAGAAATCCCTATTGATGTCATAACGTCCTATGCACCAACCAGAATTTATATATACAAAAAGGAACAAATTAACACAATATTAAAACCCTTTATAACATTAACAAATACGCTCTCTCACATATATATACTCTCGGCGACTCACCGTAGGGTATTATTACCCTATTAGTAAAAAGTCAGACCCCACAAAGTTAAGGTTTATCACAAAACCTGACTCTAATACCAAATGTAACATCTCACCTTTTTGTACATTTTAAATCGACGATAAACCACACACGTCAGACTCAAACCATACAAAAGGGTGAATTGTTATTGGGGTGAATAAGAAAAAGGAAGAAAGAAATAAAACAAACAGAATCTTGCATTGGAATGAAAAAATATAATAATCAAATAAAAGTTGTTTACAAAACATTTGATTTTACTAATACAATATAGAATCAGAGTTGCACATACCAGAGAATAATAAATAACAATGCAGTGGAATAGTATGAATGTAGTGGAATAATATAATAGATAATAGTAACAAAATCTTCGTCTTTGTTCTCCAGAAATAAAGTCTTCAAATCCTGAAATGCTCAGGCTGACCCGGGCGAATTGAAAAGACAAAACACTCGAGTCAGAGCTAAAAGGTCTTATGTAGGTTAAATCAATGGTAAATAAAATGAGTGGAATGGCGTCAAAGATGTGTATGAGATTTGACATCTCCTATCCAGTGTCAAACGTGGGTGCAGCAACTTAAGAGATGCCAGGGATTCACATCTCCTAAGGATTCGTTAAACTATCTACTATGTAGTAATATACGCTATTATAATAATGTCTAAAGGTAAAATAAATTTACTTTTAAATAGCGATAAGGAGTGACCCAATATCCTCCTTAACACATAATAGTCCCAGTAGTCCATCCAGTATCAGCGCATCTCCAGATCGAGAGACTACCCTAAATAGTCCATGGGCTACGGGAGAAATCCAAACTCGTACAAGGCGCGATAGGGTAGGTGACACGGCACAATGAGGCAATGCCAGAGTAGATATACTAATTACTATCCAGACTGGTGGTGACGCATAGCGCGCAGCTACCGCCCACCTCGAGCCACACCCCCAAAAAAATCAAAGGGCCCCAATCAATCACAAAGTAATAGAATGGTATCGAAGGAGTGTGTCCGATAAGAGGAGCTACCTCACAGGCCCGGAATCGCTCCTGTTTTAGCCACCTTATGCCAACTCACGGGAGTCGGGTCATATGCCTTAAAGGAATGCCCCACCATCCTATTTCATTCTGGAATCTCCGCCGCGTACATGGTTGTCGATGTAGTTTTCGGAGTTGGCAGAGAGTATGACAACTTCCGAGCCCGGTCTCTTTAAGAACCAAATGTTATTATAACA
The DNA here is from genome assembly GCA_030765085.1 of Allium cepa. NCBI lineage: Eukaryota > Viridiplantae > Streptophyta > Magnoliopsida > Asparagales > Amaryllidaceae > Allium > Allium cepa. The sequence goes on from CM060934.1 coordinate 324,733,837, forward strand.
CCGCGGTCATTTCAAAATAATTTATACTTCAAAACCAGAATATAGTATCCATTTCAAAAGCATATAAATACGATATCGTTTCCATTTCGAAAACCAAATCAATATGATATCATTTCCACTTCAAGAACCAAATCAATATGATATCATTTTTATTAAAATATATCCTTTTCCAAAATCATAGCACTTTCAACATTATAGCATTTCAAAATCAAACACATGAAATTTAACACTTTCAAATCATAATACTTTGAAACTCATAACTTTGAAACGTAACTTCCTCCACTTAAATGGTTTAAATGTTAAAATATTATATAATAAACTAGCTTCTTCAGTTTCACAAATCAATTCCAAAACAACTCGAATTTCTAAATTTTAAATTTAACCAAATCCTAAATCATAAATTTCAATACGATTCAGTTTCCAAATAAACTATTCCAAATTTTATCGATTTCTAAACAGATTTGATCCACCGAATAAACCATTTCAAATTCAAAAAAATTTCAAACTTTAAGTATTCAACAATTTCAAAAATAAGTATGGTAATAACGATTCAACAATTAAATTTTCTATTATTTAGTTTTGAAATATTTTACATAATAAATCCATTATCATTTAAATAAAACTCAAAATTAAAAATAGCTAAATATTTCCTTCAATTTATTTATACTTGAAATATTCATTTAATTCACCTTAAACCAAAATCAAGTATAAAACTATGCCTTCTAAAATTTCAAATTTAGTAAATTTCACATCAAACTTATTTGAGTTTAATTCTTAAATAAATTCAATTTCAAATAAATCTCAAATTCATCTTTCAACCTTAATTTATTTAAACCATTATAAACTCGACATTAAAATAAAATTTAAATACTTAACCATATTATTTTCAATAAAAATAAAACTTATTACTATGCTTATTCTATATTAAAACAAATTATACATAGTTTAAAATCATGGATAAAATAAAATTGATATAATACTAAAATCAATATTTATCTAAAACCATATATTTGTTTACTAACCCATAGAAATCATTTCAAAATATTTTTATATATAGACCATGGTGTTTGCATATAATTTTCTATCCTATGGTCAAGTGATACAGATATTTATCATTTCAATCCGTAATTTAAAATACAAATACGGGTATATATCATTTCAAACCGCAGTCCCGAATGAAATAAAAATCCATAACAACTTACAGTTTATTAACAATATAAAATACAACATCCATTCATCCAATATCAATCATCAAACATTTATCACAATCATCATCCAATTCAATCAATAACATAAATATAGAACAGAGAATAAATATAGGTATTACTGGCTGTTTATATTCAATAATACATTAAATAACTATTTTATCCAAATAAATTCAAATAAACTGAGATGATGATTCAAAATATGCCAAACAGTCATAAATAAATTTCTAATCAAATCATAAATCAATTTAACAAACATAAGAAATTTTAGAAGTTGTGAGTGGGTTAAAACACTCACCTTTGAATTTAAATTGAATTTATATCCAATTTAAACCCAAAATTTGAACAGTCTCCAAATTCATCCAAACTAGTGTCAAAATGTCAGGAATTTCAATACGATCCCAATGCAAGAAACCACGCCCAAATCTGGATTCGTATGTAAAAGTTATTCGAGTTAGAAAATTAAACGATTTAAAATAAATAAAAGAAAATAAATTGCAGAACAATTGCCGGGCCACGTCATCTCGTCATCATGCAAAACAAATGATCACTCCACAGCAAAACCAAACCGCCGCCGCATCTTCAAGCAAATTTCAATGCTTCCTCGACGATCTTTAACTCGCTCGGCCCTCACCACAGGCCCTCCCTCCTTACGCCGCACCTCCCCCTAGAACGCGGCCACCTCCGGTGTCTAGAAAACGCCATGCCGCCACTGGCTTTCAACGCCAAATCGAGGCGAAACCGATAGCTGATTCGACGAACTGACACCACAGATGCGAAGCTCTGGTTCCCCTACGTACTGTAAACTCCCGATCGTCCCATAGTTGAAGATCCACCGTTGGATTGAGATGGTGGCCTATGATCGACCGTGGTTCACCTTGAATTTCTGGACAAAGGATATATTGAATTGAAAAATGAATTGTAGACTTGCCCTGCACCCGTCGAGAGCTTCAAATCGATATATAATTTGCTATTGTTTGAGAAGAATGAATTTTTGACTTGATTTTGAATTGCAATTGGATTTGGAATTGAAAATTTATCTGCCATTGAGAAAGATGAGCAACAGAAAGAATTGTACGTACAGACAAATGAGAATAAGGAGTGGCTAGGGTTTATAATGAGGTATATATAGGTAGGTCAGAAATAGAGATGTATGGACACAATTTGATTGAGTGATAGCGACCCGAAAAGCCCGTTCTGCCTCCGGAACGAAAATGGGTCAAACCATATATCAAAATAGATGTTTTTAAATATTTTAAAATCGATGGAATAGGTTTCAAGTCCAAATTCCATCGTATGAAGAAGTTATGCAAAGATCAAGTTATTTCAAATTGATTTCAATTGATTTCAATTAAACCGATTTCTAGGCTTTTCGAGTCCGTACGATCAAACGACATGCCCGATCGCTACGAAACTTGAAATCCTATAATAATTCACCGTTACGGATCCAATGAAACTAATTTCATCGAAATCCGAGTAAGTGGCCAAAATGGCTATTTTCCAGTTAATTAAATAAATTAATATTAAATTAAATTAAATCACTTTTCCATTTCAAATTTAATTATTTACAAATTTTAACAATTTGGGTTACTTGGTAATTTATAATCCTTCAAACAAATTTCTATATCAATTTATCGTTTTATATTTTACCATTTACAGTATTAAATTTTCAATTTCAATTAATCCAGTAATTGTGAATTTAAATTCCCAATAAATCCATTTATTTGATTTAAAATCTTATTATGAAATCAATTATCAACTTATCACCTTAAAGGAAATATTAATATTGGTTTATATCCTAATACATTGATAATTTCTCAATTATTACTTTATGGATAAATTTACGTTTCTATTTATTTTATTACATTCACACCTTCAGTTATTGCATTAATTCTTATTAATATAACCTTAAAGTTCATTTAATTACCATAAATTATATACTAATTCATTTATTTACACTCAAATGTTACAATTCCTATATACCCAATCTTTATTCAATGGTCATTTATTTCATACTATTTCACTTATAAATTTAATGTTTGCATTCATTTTCTTACATCAATTTATAACCCGGTATAACAATTTACATTACTTCAATTAACTGTAATTTCATTTCAATTGTTAATATTAATTTCCATGGTTGCATTTCATTTTAGCACTCATTTCATTATTAAATTACAAAGTTTTTATTTCATTCCATATTAAATTACCAAAACTTGTTAATTTAACAATTTAAATTATTGAAAATTTATGGGTCGTTACACATTTAAACTGAGTAACAGTTCTTAAATATTGTTTTGAAGTAAGTGATTGACTATAACAAGATTAGAACTCGTAGTGAGGTACGAGTTACCCTTGGATTTCAAAGATGGTTTTACCTTAGTATTTCATATTAGATGGGTTTACTCACGCTGGTTTCCAACCTGAATCGGGTGTTACAATGTAATGCTCGGGCAGACCGAGTATTACAGATTTTCAGGTTAGGACGTTCTAGAGCTTAGGAGGAGAGCTGGATGGCATGAACGTATGGAGTATATTCCGCTGTGTATTTACAACTGTCTAGTTCATCTATAAATGAATTATGCTCGATATATTGAATGTAAACTAACAATTACAACTTTTCTTTTTATAAATGCTGTTATTTAATATTATATTTTGTTCCACTGCAAATGTGAGATTCTGTGCTGTTGTTTCCTGTTTCTTCTTCTACCTCTTTTCTTCTTTACCCTAACAATCTGGAATTTCCGGCGTTCAATTGCTCGGCACTTCTAAAGTGGACGTATTAGTATCGAATTTTCGAGGTCGAAAATTTCGGGTCGTTACATTTTGGTATCAAAGCAGAAGGTTAAGCGAGAATCTTGGATCTAGTGGGTTGCTCATTAGAGATAGGGATAGTAGTACCCTAGAATGAGTTGAGTGTTTATATATGAGAGCGTACTTGTTATTTTCTTAACAGTTTTAAAAACGATTTTTGTATAAGCTTATTTTTTTGATATATAAAGAAAGAATCTTTCTAATTATTATATATATTAAGATAATTGGTTGTTAATTATTGAAGTTGAATAAGACCATAAGAATTTAAGTGGTAATATATATACAACCAAATAGGAATTTGGGTAAGATTTAACTGTACATATAAGATAAGCTAGAAATTTATTCAAACCATAAATAAAACCCTAAAATTTGTGGAAGTGTTTATGGAACACTGAATTAAGTTACCCTGATTTTTATTTTCCAGCAAATTATGAGATAATATATAATGAATTGGTTTCCAGATATGATAATCATGGTTATTATCATAAAATTTTTGTTGTATCATAATAAAGGGATGTTTCTTTCTGAAATAAATAATGATAAAGCAAAATGGAATGTTTTAAGGAAGTAACAATATAGATAAGTGTGACTTATAAATTGAAAAGATTTTAATTTGTGAAGTTTTAAATCTAAGTTCAGAAAGTTTAAATTGTTTCAAAGTGTTAAAAGATATAATAAATAATATTTTAATTTAGAAATCTTATTTTAAAACAGGAGTTGTTTTAAAAATTTAAAGGAACCCGTTTGAATTAAATACCAAGAATGGTTTGAATTGAAAATATGATATGTTGTGTAAGCGAAATAGATTATTACATTAATGAATTGCAAAAATATATATGTACATATTTGGAAAATAAGAGAAAAAGTTGGAATTCTACTTATCTAGTCTAATATAGGTTAGGAAGTCCCACTAGAATCCTGTCTAAGAGAAAGAGTGATCTTTAAAAGTGAAGAATGGAAGGCTAGATGCAGAGAGCGAAGAGCAGCTGCACGTAAGGAGCGACAAGAAGCAGTACAAGAATATGAGAAACATGTTAAGGAAAGGGCTGGGCTAGGGCCTTATGATAATGTCACCTGCTACAGAAGTTTCAATAAGGGTCATTACGCAGCCCAGTGCAGTAAGACTAGAAAGGAATTGAAGGGTGCATTCCAACGGTCTCGCTCTAAGATCTTATGCTTTAAGTGTCATAAGAAAGGACATTTCCTTAACCATTTCCCTGAAGTGAGGAAGGTGAAGCGTAAACCTGTAGAACCTGTCGACGAGTCGACTATTTGCTATCATTGTAAGAAGACGGGACACATCGCTAGGAATTGTCTCAAGAGACGGAAGAAGACTAAGGTTGTGGAATATCCTGCAAGAGGCGTGAAGGTTATCCAGATTGATGGAAGGGTAGAAACCTTTTGTGGTAAATGTTATAGGTGGGGACATCCTATTGAAAAGTGCATGTTCGGTCTTTGCCCATTGGAAGGAATCCCTAGAGATAGAGGATTCTTGTAAGGATACTAGGGCTCTATTCTTTTCCAAACCCCTAGGTGGTGATGAAGGCATCTAGATTTATGACTTTGTAAGGCTTTTATTATGGATTAATGGATGTGATGTTTGAACTTCTAGTATATAGTCTGTCAATGTATGGAATATTTTGTGGCCGTATGATCTAATATAAATCACTTTCTATTTATATGAGAATGGAATTTGAAATAAATTTGAATTTAAATTGGAATTATAAATCAGAGTTGAATAAGTTTAAAATGGGCATTGAAGTTAATTTAAATTAAGTTGAAATTGAATCAATTTAAATGGAAGTGGGAATTGGAAAGTGGCTGAAATGGGAGATTGAGAGGTTGAACAGTTTGACATTGAAAATATTTTCAAATAAATTATTTTAATATAAAACTTTCTTAAATCTATTTTTCCTAGCTATTTACTATACAATCTTTCTTTTTAAAACCCAAACTATCTTATACTTATTTTACAACAATTCTTCAACTGTTTTATAAACTAATTACTATTTTACAACTATTTTGTAACTAATTACTATTTTACAACTATTTTGCAATTATCTAACTATTCTACAACTATTTTGTAATCACTTAACCATTTACAGCTATTTTAAAACTAATAACTATTTTACAACTACTTATCTATTTTAAACTTTTCAAGCTATTTTCTAAATTCAAGTTGATCAGAATGCAAACCTTTTAGAATTGAAGTGATAACCCTAATGGAAAATAAAGTAACTGTGAATAAGTGAATAGAATTCAAAATGAATGTGTAGTAAAAGAAAATTGATTTAGCTAATAATCAATGAAGACAAATACGTAAGATGTACGTATGTTATTCTATTCGCAAAATGATTTAATCCAGATTCGAACACAAAATTTCGAGATAGTATATAGATCCGAGTTGGGATTTTTCACTAATTTTCGACGGCAAACCCTGGATACGGATTTTTGATTGATTCTGGAAATTCTTTATCATAGTTATGGCTATGCAAGGAGAATGACGGTTTCTGATCAAGAAACCAGATCTGAGTCTGCACTAAGACGTCGGGTGGACGATACTAGTTCGAAAGTGAAATTGTGTGATCAAGTGAGCGATCAGATTTGATATTGCGTATGGATGATATATGTACATCGTATGTGCTTGAATGAAATTGATATTGGAAATTTTGGAAAGAAAGGTAAAAATGATTTTTTAAAGGAAAAGTATATTTTGAGAAATACATGATGAATAAAAGTGGAAGTTGGATATCTCTATGACTGAAACTCATTTTATAAAAAGTAAATAATGTGGCAAGTAACTTTATAAAGGAAATCGAATTTGAATATTTGATTTAGCATAAATAAAGTTATATATATATATATATATATATATATATATATATTTGTTTTATATGATAACTACCCTTGTTGAATCTATAACCAAAAGAAAAGATCTTTGAAAATATTTGAAGTATAAAAAGGTAATTTATATAAGTATAAAATGATCCAAAAATATTTTTATTCTAGTTTAAAGAATAAAATTATATTTATCTTATATATTAATGAATTTATGAGAATGATTTTGGGAAAAAGGTTTTTGGAACCCATTGACTTTGAAAGGCTTTTGATTTTTGGGAAAATCAATTTTGGAAATTTGGAAAGCCAAGTTTGAAACTATCGATAAGAGATATCGATTTTGTGTAAAGGAGATTTTTATGTGAATCATAAAGAGTATGATTTGAAAGATACTATATGTGTATAGTATAAAATATTTTGAGATTGGCTCTAGGGAAAAAGGTGCTCCCATTTATATGAACTTCTAGTAGGAGATCCATGGTGTGGTTCTGCCTTGAGCCCTATGGGGGTTCTAAATTTAATCATGGGGAGAAGTCCGGACTAACTGAAGATCTTGAGGATTGGGGTTGGGTAGCAAGAGTCGAGGGGCTGATGCCTACAAAGACATTTGGGTTATGCTGTGACGACAGTGCAACTCGATGTCACTACGATCTACTGTGCACTATAGCGGAAATCAAGGGGCAGCGATTGCCTACGGTCTACATTTGATTTCGCTGGGAGAGCGACGTAACATCGGTAGACTACGATCTATGAAGACATAGCGAAAGTCGTGCGGCAGTGAGTGCCTATTGGCTACATTGGGACTCGACTGATGTAGCCTGCGATCTATGTGGTCTGTGTGGAGGAGTTTCAGCGAAATTCGAGGGTGCTGATACCTATAGTTACATGGGTTTTTGCCATGATGGCGACATAACCCTAGGTGTAGCTGCGATTAGTGGTGGGTTCCATGGTGTAATCGAGAGGCGCGGTGGCCTACAGTTTTCTATGGACTTTGCTGGGATGACAACGTAACCATCGGGTTAACTGCGACCATGGAGGAGGTGATGATTTCCAGAGCATTCTCACCAAAAGTGTTTTCTATATTTTCAAAAATGTTTTCTAAGAATTTTCACTGGATGTTGAAAATGGGCCCGCTAAGTACTTATAGATTTTCAGTCCTACGCCTAATCAACGTATGGCCGAATTTCTGTGAGAACGAGGATGGACTTGTTTAGACATCGAGTTATAGAAAGTATTTTTATAAAGATATTTTGGTAACATTATGTAGATTTTAAAAGCATTTTAAAAAAGGAGTTAAAGGTTAAAAATGTTTGAAGGATAATTCAACTAATAATAAACATTGTAATAAAATTCTGGCTTCGTTCCTTTTCGGGGACGAAAAGTTCTAAAGGGAGGAGGAATGTGATAACCCGGATTTTTGGACATCTATGAATTGATAATTAACAGGATTTAATTTATTAAAAATACTGATTTGTAAGTTGGAAAAATAAAATTTTGATAAGTACCTGGAAATGATAAATATTTTAGTAAATCAAAAGGTATATATAAATAGATATATGCAAACTTTATAATGTTGAAAATTTTAAATGTATAAATATACAAATATATAAGTGAGTAAATATATATATATATGTATGTATGTATGTATGTATGTATGTATATACATGCCATGGGTAGTAGAATATATAGGAATTTGTAAAAGTATGGATACATATTTATATATCAAAAATTCACATAAGATATTTCTAATTATAATATATATATGTATATGTATTGTGATTTGGAAGCATTGATTTGAATTCAATATAATCATTTTTAAAAGCTATTTAAAGTTAAACTCTATATTTAAAAAAAACTCTAAAAGATAAATATTTATTTATTTAAAGGCATGATAGCTTAAAATAAGATATAATAAAAGATTTACAATACTTTCTTTTAAAATATACAAGAAATAAACATGGTTTGTAAATATGAATATATATATATATATATATAACATAATTAATAAAAACATAAGAATATATTTAAATATTGGATTAGGACATTTGTAGCTTGTGTATGCCATGCAAAATACAAGTGGCAAATGGGTTCCTTTTCAAATTGAAATATAAATAAAAATGTTGAGAGAAGAGGCTATATACAAATCAAAGTTTTCACATTTCCATTTCTCAACTTTCTCTCATCTAAAAACCAAAACAAATCAAACTAAAGAAAAATCCAAACAACAACTGCAAGTTTCAACTAAGCAAAAGCAAGCAGAAAATTCAAGTTTCAACTCAAGTATTTCAAAGATTAGATCAATTCAAGTTGTTTAAATCCAAAATCCTGATCAAAAAAGAAAAACTCTATTCTCTATTCAACATTAAAGGTGAGCAAACTTATGCTTAAAAATTAATATGTCTGTTGCCTAATTGAAGTGGAAATGCTTGCATGTAAAAAATTATATGTTGCATGTACAAAAGTGTGAAGTAATGGTTGTGCATGTCTGTGTATAAATATATATACATATCTCTGTTGTGTAACAGGCTCAAATCCACCGAAATAAATCCATATCTTCTTCCCTAAACAATTTTAGGTTTTGATCTTCAAAGTAAAAGTGTTTGTATGGAGGTAATAATATTTTTTAAAATATTTTCAAGTATATATATATATATATATATATTAAGAATTCATTTCATAAATGAGAAATTACAGTAGATAAAAACTGAGTCGGAAAATCAAACGATTAAATTTCACGTTTTGATTTTATAACTTGATTGGTATTTGAAAATAATGAATTTTGATGTTAAAATCTTGACTTTTAAGTTTGGGATGGTTGAGATATTTCGAGTTGAATAGAATCGCTAAATTTGTCGATTCTCAACGATTGACGAAGGGATGGATGGCGTGCTTGATGCTGGAGGAGGCTGGCGCGATGAGGATCTTAGGAAAAATGCTCGGATAATTTTTAGATCATCGTGGCGAGTGTACGGTGGCGTTGTAGGGTTTAAGTACTCGATTCGGTGAAGGTTGGTTCTAGGCATATTGCGGTTTTCGTAGTGGCGCCAGAGTGGATCAGTGTAGGGGGATTAGGAAGGAGGGTGTGTGGCGAGGGTTTGGAAGTGATGGCGAGGTATCAAGTGGTCATGGGCGGTGGCGCATAATGTTTTTCATTGATCGGGCTTGGTTCTTGGTAGTGTTGACTTGCTCGATTTGGAGTTAGAGGTGTTTCCAAGCTTCTGGGTAGTTAGGAATGATGGCAAGGTCATCGCCGACTTGATGGTGGTCAAAGCCTTGGTCGTAGTTAAACTGATGATGTGTGCACGTGCATGAGTTTCTTTCGTGTATGTTAGTTGCTGATTTTGGGCATCGGGAAAGATGGTGGGTTGCTTTGAGTTCATATGCGAGTTTCATGAGGGAGGTGGATGAGTGTTTTAGCTCGGGGTCGCGTGCGAGAAGGTGGGAATTTGGCTCGAGGAATTTTGAGCTTGGGCTCGGGTTATTTTTATTTAGTAAAACAGGTTTTAATAATTAAAAGAAAGCATTAACAAAGTTTTAAAGCAAATAAAAGGAAATGTTAACAAAGTGTTCAAGCAATTATTAAACAAGTTTTTCTCTAAAGTAAAGTGTGATCAAGTTTTCAAGACAAATTTCAATATAAATTATAAGTCAAATGTTTTGAATTTAAATTTTTTTTATTGATATAATTATATAATAGGTTAATTATTTAATTATATTCCTAAGTATTTTCAAGTGAAATTTAATAATGATAATTGAGTACTTAATCAAGATAAAAGGTTTATCTTAAATTAACTAAGGTCTTAAATAATTTAAGGGTAAATTACTTAATGTAATTAATTAAAGGATAATTAATTAATGTAATTAATATGGTCTTAAATAATTTAAGGGTAAATTACTTAATGTAATTAATTAAAGGATAATTAATTAATGTAATTAATTAAAGGATAATTACTTAATGTAATTAATTAAGGATAATTAATTAATGTGAAATTAATTAACTAATTAATATTGCTTATGGATAAATTAAGTTATATTAGATGCTTGGATTGATGATTATCTCTGGTCTGATAATTTGTGATGTGCTATGATATGAAATTGCTGGATTGATCTGTTAATAAATGTGAATCGTTTATTTAATTAAATATCCGTGATGGACTTCTGTATGTATGTTATTCTGAATTTAATTAAACTGTTTATTTAAAAAACTTGGCTTAAAAATGGTATTAGATTCGAAGAGACTGGTGTCAGATATCGGCAATAACCGGAACCACTTCGATTAGTAACCTACAATAATTCTTTATAGATATGATTTTAAAATCAAATAGGCTGGGATGGAATAAATTATGTAACATGGCCATTTAAACTGAGTAACAGTTCTTAAATATTGTTTCGTAGTAAGTGATTGACTATAATAAGATTAGAACTCGTAGTGAGGTACGAGTTACCCTGGGATTTCAAAGATGTTTTTACCTTAGTATTTAATATTAGATGGGTTTACTCACGCTGGTTTCCAGCCTGACTCGGGTGTTACTTTAATGTAATGCTCGGTTCAGACCAAGTATTATAGATTTTCAAGTTAAGACGTTTTGAAGCTTAGGAGGTGAGCTAGATGGTAGGAACGTATGGAGTATATTCTGCTGTGTATATACAACTGTCCGGTTTATCTGAAAATGAATTATACTCTAATATATTGAATGTAAACTGACAATTACAGCTTTTCTTTTTATAAATGTTGTTATTTAATATTATATTTTGTTCCGCTGCGAGTGTGAAATTCCATGTTGTTGTTTTCTGTTTCTTCTTCTACCTCTTTTCTTCTTTACCCTAACAATCTGGAATTTCCTACTTCGATTGTTCGGCACTTCTACACTGGACGTATTAGTGTCGAATTTTCGAGGTCGAAAACTTTTGGTTGTTACAGTCGCTATGGAGCTGCTCGGTTGGAGGTGTTAAGACTGAGATTTGGTTTGCTGAGCAAGGAGGTCGCGCGGAGGGATGGTGAGTGGGTGGAAGGCGAACGACAAGAGGGACGGTGAAGGGTCGGAGGTGGACAAAGGAACGAACGAGCTGACGCGGGATGACCGACGTTGACGTTGGAGGTTGAGGAGATTATGGGTTTTGATATTGAAGGGGAAGGCCGAGCAAAGATAATAAGACGTGTAGCTTCTTTTTAATTCGAAAGAATAAAGCTGAACCAAACTTATATTTGGAATGGTGGAACGTCAATCGTAAGAGAAAATCAAAAGTTCAATAACTGATTGCTATTTGTTATTAGCCGTTTGATAATTGAATGGACACAAAGAATAAAAAAAAGCTCAAAACGAACACTGGTACGACTAAACAGTTCACCGATTTCGTCGTGTTTCGAACTCAAAAACACATGAATACACCGTAGAGATCAGCACGACAAAATAATCAAAATGGTATACAGATATCGGCGATACGACCATCCTATCAAAAGTCGATATTCAGTACCGAAAATACTACTAAAAAGCCAGAAATAAGATAAACGGAGCAATAACAATTCAAAGTTGGAGAAACGAAATATGACGTAACACTCAGAAGATGATTTACAAATTTATTATATAAAAATATTCAGGTTTGGAAAATATTTTATTATCATCAAATAATAACTGATTTAAATTTAAATAAAATTACACAACAGAATAAACTTCCATATTTTTAGATGTAAATTTATTATTTGCTATGTTTAATTAGACGTATTCCAAATAGAAATTTTTTATTTCCAAATTCAATTATTTAAATTTCTCAAAAATTCAGTTAATTACGTTTGTTGACTCTATTAAAATTTATGGGTCGTTACACTCTCCCTCAATCAAAACTTTTCATTCCTGAAAAGGAACGAGGTAGGAGAATATAAACAATCAGAAAGAAAATAGATTGAAAAACAAAATAAAACAATTAATTTAAAACCATATAAATTTCAATTTAAATTAATTAGTATTCAACAATTGATTTTGATTCATTTGATTTCACTTAAGTTAATTTCACTTATAATTCAATTGTGACTATTTCTAAATTTATATTTATTTATTCATTGTCTTATTATTCAATTTATCCCAATTAATATCTTCTAAAATCATAAATTGAGTGTATAAACATTTATGAAAAATCATATTTATTCAAATCAGATTAATTCTCTTTTTCCAAATTAATGGTTTAATTTATCCTCTTCATATATCTTACCACATAAATTAAGTAGATTGACACTTATTATAACCACTCAACTTTTATTTAAAATTCCTTTAACATCATTTTATATTGTATACTACTCAATTACATAGTTAACTTCTGAGTAATTTAGGTAAGTTATATAATTGGAATATAATTGAATATTACACCAGTAAAAATTTTCTAATTCAATTATTTCAAGTTTAAAACATTTATTAAAATTTTGACTTCAGTTTATAATTGAAATCATCCTTTATCATAAATTTAAGAGTTAAATTTTCGATTTCAATTCAAACTATTTAGAAATCAATATATATATATATATATATATATATATATTCAAATCAATTATATAATCATATACTTATATATATATATAATACATCAAATAATACTTAAGAAATTCAAGTCAGATTCGTTTTCCAAAACAAAAGTGTAGCAAAGCTATTAAGTGGTCTCTCCACTCTGAAACTCAAAAATGAGTGTCGATGATGCTGCAGTCATCACCGAAATTATTTTCCAACGGGAAAAGAGGAGAGTACTGATTTAAAACTTTTAAAAATTCTTCAGAAACAAATTTTTATTCGAAAATACTTTAAATATTATACTCTAAAATTTAAAACCAAATTTTCTAAAATGCCCGAAATTTAATTCTTAAATCCTTGATTTAAAGCTATTTCAATTCCAAATAAATTTACAAACCATATTTATATTTTCATTTATTTATTCCATGTTGCAATAGTCAATGGTTTATGAAACAATAAATGATAATCAAATATTATCATTTCTAACAACCAATTCAGTTAACTTTTTAATTTCATAAAATCTTATACTTATATATACATAATCATACAAAATTTATTTCATTTACCAAATTTGAAAACAATATTGTGTTAGTTTGCTCTGTTCAGGTGTTTTGAAATTCCTATCGATAGCGTTAATCAGGCGAATCGATCGAATACCCAAATCAACATTAACAATTCAAACAACGTAGTATAAAATATTTTTATATTAATTACAAATGCACTTCCTCACTCGATGATTCTAGGTTGAATTTCAAAACAAGGAAAGAGATCCAAATAAGAGGAATCCTGATCAAAAGAATTCTAACAAGGATGATAGGCTCGAAATGGGAAATAAAATAATTAAATATCAAAGAGAAAAGATGAATAGACTTATATAAATCGCGGGCGACCTTAACTAGGTCAACCGTGACTTCAAAATAAGATCGATGCAGAACAAGATTTATCACAAGAGGATTACCCTGGTCATCCACTAGAGAACATAACAAGAGATAACAGCATCTAAACTGAGGATACAAAAATCTTCGCTAAATCAATGCTGTTGTAAAGGAGTTTCACCCGTTACAAATCATTCTAAGATTGGAGGGATCACCGACTCAATATAGAGATCAGTTGAAGTGGAGTTATGGGATACTCCAAAATCAAGAGGATCACAACTAGGGAGAGACAAGAATGGATTTCAAAACAAACGGGGAAGTTCCAAAATTCAAAGGAAACCGAATCAAAGAGGAAGGAATTCAAGCTCGAACGAAGGCGATTCTGTAATTAAATTTACTACATATGCTAAGTTTTGCCTAAAATCAGAGCTCTGATACTAACTGTAACGTCCTGATATTTTCAACTATTCGCATCCACACATGTCGGACTTGAATTGCTCAAAATATCAGATTGTTAATTTATATTTGGCAAAGCTTAGCATATACAGTGAATAAATAAATCACAGAATCACAGATATAGAGTAATATAACAATATGCAGCGGAACCAAATAAATAGTAGTTTATGAAGCTACCATATATATAACAGAGTTGAAACAAGATACAACAGAAGTCTCAAATGCATAAACCTTAATACAATAATCAAATAACAAAATCTGAATATATCATTGAAGTCGACTGAATAACTGAAAACTAAATAGATATAAATGGATCTCCAAGCGAAGCTCCCATATAACGACCTTGACTCGACCTTCGAAAATCAACACCAAATACATCACCCGTATTCGAACGCCGTAGATCCAAACATCGAACCTGGTTCGCCGGAGCTTATAACACATTGAGTTCAACAACACAGCGGAAGAGAAATGAATAATATCATTGATACAACAATGGATACGATGTATGATACAAATGAATATCAACACTATCAGTGACAATATACACAGCGGAAAAGATAACACCAACAACAAAGGCTTCAAAGAGATCTAACGCCCATACAGCAACTCTATCTCTACTGCTCCAAAACAAAATAACTCATTCCAAAAGCTTCGAAGACTCCAATCCAAAAAGCTCGAACCACCATCAAGTTGTATTAAGCAAGCTCGATCCACAACACGATTGCCAAACCAAAGACTTCGAAGACTATTGAATCTACATCTCTTAGCTGATTATTTGAAAAATCTATCTCTAGGCTGCACGTGTGGAAAATTATGGGCACCTAAAGTTTCGATAGGGAACAATAAACTCCAGATCAATCATAGGACCGGTGTGAGCAAAAGAAAATAGTTTATCTTTATCAAAAGAAAAACAAAAGAATTTAAAAGAAATCCGCAATGCTTTTTGGAAAATGAAACTACCATAAGGCCTCCCCACATACACACAATACAAGCGCACAGTTGGAGGAGATTTCTCCTTATGATAGTCAAACATGCTTGGTATACGAAATCCTTTTGATATTTTATTAGTGCATAGTGCAGAAAACATTTGCAAGTATAATATTAATCTTAGCCAGCATACGTACCGTTATAGTATGCCTACTATAGCTACCATGTTAAATGGCAGGTTTTACAACTAAAATCGTACAAGGCACATATTGATGATTGGATTTCCAACAAATGGTTAGGCAAAGGAACTTCCAGAGCCACATGGGTACGCATCTGGAGGGACGCCTCAAGAACTTAACTAGCTCTCTACCAACACAAGGCCGGGTTACCTCTGTAACTAGGTAACTACTACACGAGTATGCTACTCCCCGGTCGTAACCAACCTTTATCCGAGCGCTCGATACTAACAACCACAAAGAAATGTATTTGCAGTAACCACATAGGTTAAATATCTAGACTCCATACCAAGATACCACCTCTATCAAGAAGGAAATAGACATACCCTCAGGAGGCGCTACCCCCAAATAATCTTGCCGCATCTTTCCTGTTTGGACCATTTCTGGGTTGTGTGGCTCGACGAAGTCTCGTCCACAAAGCTACGCTTTTCACAAAAGCCATGATTCGATCAACACATGATCAGCAGCACTTCGTATGCTACATTACCAAATTGGGAATGTATCACTAGTAACCATCAACTACATAACCTCTGAGCTCATACGTCTCAGAGAAGGGTGTTAAGCTAATGGAATAAATCTCCACCACCAAACAGAAATGTGTTTGATAGAAACCAGCTTTACATCTCAAAGTGTAATGTCTGACACATCCTTACAAGTCTTTTCTGAGTTCGAACAGAACCGAAGGCACTTCACAAAGAAGCCCTTGCTAATCCGGATAATCCCTAATCACGTCCAGACTTCCCATCACAAAGGGTGATCAAATCTCTATACCGAGGACCAGTCGGTGTAGAGAGATTTGACGGGTTTTTCTTTCGCTTTCGAAAATACATGGTCTTCACCACCGGTCTTCAAATTCTATCCATAATGTCGTATCATTATTCGGAATGGGTTTTATGACACAAAGTCCTCTGCCGATTAAACCGAATAATGAGTGCAATATTTAAAACATATGGATATTGGGATCTTAGTTAAGTCACATCTTATTACCCAAAATCTTTCTTCAAAATGGTTTAAACAAATTACCATTTTCAAATCTTTAAACAAAAAGATTCACTTCACAAAGTTCACCAATCTTTCATAAAGATTAATTCACAGCTTTCAAAACAAATTTCTTTCAATTCCAAATCTTTTATACAAATATACCTTTTAAGACCGTCTTCAATTTGAAAAAAAATTCACCAATCTTTAACAAAGATTCATGTACAATATATAAACAAAATATCTATCTTGGAGACCCTCTTTAGTTTGAAATAAAGCTCACCCAAAATCTTTAACTAAGATTCATTAATAGCTTTCAAAACTATTCCATTTCAAAACTGAAATCATTTCAACAAAAACTGGAAATCCTTTCTTTATTTGAAAGCTATTATCATTTGAAAACAAAAAAATTTCGTTTCAGAAAAATCTAATCAAATATGCACAAGTTATATCCTTTAAAGTATAAACTTGGGTTAATTTTTTAAATTTCCAAAATAGTACTTTAAAAATACTTTAAAGATGTTTTTTTTAAATCCATATATATATATATATATATATATATATATATATATTATAACTTGCATAAACCTTTTAAACCAAATTTCCAAAACAATTTTCACAACTTAAACAAGATATATTATGTACAAACTAAATTTCAATTTCAAACTTCCTTTTCAAAAGCTTTTCATATTCAATCCAATTCCATTTCCAAAACCATTTGGATTCAAATTAGACTTTTAAGACCATTTCATAATATTAAAATTCAAATATCCGTGACTTAACCAATTTTCTCGTGCAATTCATATTTCTGTGTACATGGTGCAGTCTAGAGGTTTTACACAATAATGTAACTTCATCAATCATTATAGATTCAAGAACAGCAATATCGATAAACGGTATAATCCTATAACGCTCATCTTCATTCACAGATTCATAGATAATTAATATAAAATCATCATAGATAAATAAATAAATAAATTACATTCATCACAGCTCAAATCAAAACAGAGCATCACACATCAGGGATATCAAAAAATTCAACATTCAATAGAATTCAAACATCTATAAGCAATATCAACTAGTCATCTGATTAAATTAAATCAGATTAATTTCTCATGAATAAATTACTGATCCTGGTTAATTAATATTAATTAATTGCAAACAATTTAATTAATTAACCTTTAATCATTTATTAATTAACCTTTAATAATAAATTAATTAACCTTTAAATCATTAAATAATTAATCTTTAATTATTTAATTATCCTTTAATTAATTAACTACATTAATTAATTAATCCTTAATTAATTATAATTTCATTAATTATTCTTAATTAATTATAATAAGTGATTAACCCTAATCAATTACATTAATTAGTCAACCTTTAAATCATTAATTAATTATCATTAATTACTTTTATTAAGTAATTATCTTTAAGTAATTAATTACCTTCAGTTACTTACATTAATTTATTATTCTTTAACTACTTTTATTCATCAATAAATCTTTAATTACCCAAATCTTAATTTAAATATTAACCATTTATCTTTATTAATCACTTAATTATAATAAAATTTATTTAATAAGCCATTTAAATTAATTATCATTAACAAATTAGCCCCTTAATTACTTTCAATTGAGCAATTATACTTTAGTTAATTTCACCAAGTAATTATCCTCTCACAAATCAAGACTTTAATAAATTAAAGATATCCCTTTATCTTAATCAACTTACTTAATTAAAGCATTTAAATCATATTTAAAACATAATGCTTGAAATCATTTTATACAAAACATTGATTTAATTAAAGCTCAGATTACATCGTCACATTTACAAAAACACTTGCTAATTTAATTAATTAACTTATTTATAAAATCATTTAATTTTTAAACACTTTATTTTATCCTTTAAAAATAAATCTTTGAAACTTAAAAGTTTTAATATTCTTTAAAGCTTAAAAACTTGAATTTCTTTGCTTTTAATAAAATTTGAACTTGATTTCCTTAGAGTTCTTGTAACCAAATTATAATCAAAATCGAACTCGAGCCTACCACTACTCTTCTTCGAGGAAAACACGAGGCATTCCCGAACACATCCCCAAGCAACTTGCTTTCGTATTTACTTCGAGACAATCTTCAATTTTCTCGAGCCCAGACTCAAGATCAACGTTTCTTCCCCAACCTTCAAATAATAGTGGATGTACACTTACACGTGTATGAGGCGTCGGAGCCTCGGCGATTGATGCTGCCACCACCCGCACATCATCGACGACCAACCAGATTTCCCAACTTCGACGACAATCAAAACTTAGCTACTTCGATCAATATCTGAACATAATCCTCCAACAAGAATTGTCTCGCACCATTGCGCCAGGCCACCAGCGACCATGCCACTTTGAACAGAGCTCCCCCGATGACCCCTGCAACTTCTCCTCCCAATGCGATTGCTTCAATTTCCACGACGATGACGATTCTTCACTTTAAACTTCGATGAGTAAAATTGTGCCCTAAACCCTACAACAGCGTCAATGAACTACCACAATCGTCTAAAAAATTAGTGACCATTTTTCCGTTGAACTCCACCGCCTGAACTTCCCTTGACATCAATCCCAAAGCTCGACCAATTATAACGATCCTTAATTAATTAAAATGAGTGATTATCCTTAATCACAAATTAATTACTTTTTAATTACTTATCATTAATTAATCTTCATTAACTAATTATTCCCAAATTAATTATCTTAATTTATTTATCATATTAATCAATTATCCTCAAATTAATCAGCTTAATTAATTAATCACATAGATTAATCATCCTTAAATTAATTATTCTTTAATCACTTAATTAATCCGCTTTAATCATTAATCAATTACTTTAAATTAAGAAATTAATTTAAAAGAGGATGTTTAAAAATTTATTGTTTGATTTTAAACGGTTGATCATCGAGAAATGGGCAAAAACGCGTTTCCGTTCAACTCTCAATTGTTCGACGATTACACCCTTTCAAATCATGAAATGAATTTCTAAATTCATATTTTTGAAATACGAATAAGTTCATATGATCAAAGCTCGAACTTTTCAAAATCAAATCTTCGACTTGAATTCATTTTCACTGATATTCCTGGTTTCCAACAATCCTATTCATTTATTTTACTTAATAATATTTTAAAAAAATGATGTAATATTGTTACAAACATATCTTCTTTAGAGATTATAGCTTGAATTCAATTAAATGGGAAGATATGAGTTTTTCTCGAATTTGTAGACCTGTTATGCTCAACAGAGCCATACATATATGCATATACAGGCATGCACACCATTTACAAATAGATATACATACATCCAGACACATTTTACTTCCATAATTCTAAAATAGTCACATGCAGATCAAGATTTAAGCCAGATTTAAAACTTTAAAATGTAATTTGCTCACATGACATTTGAAAGAACAGAGGATAATATTCTGTTTTGATCTGGAATTGATTTACTTGAATCTAAACTTTGAATCATTGCTTGATATTTGATTTATTTGCATGTATATTGAGTTGAAACTATTGTTGCTTGGGTTGAAATGCCTCAGGTTGAAGCTCGAGCTATTTGATCTCAGGCTTTTAATGTTGAAGCATATTTTGTTTGATCTGGTTTGTAGATTGTTTCTAGGTTGAAACTTGAATACCAATTTTGATTTTTACTTTGATCTTGTTGCTTGATTGAATATGATCTTTAATTGCATTTGATTTTTTGTTGCTGATTGATCATGCCTTTTGATTTCCAGGTTTGAGATGATTTTCAGTTCTATAACTTCTTTTTGATTTTATTTCTCAGGTTTTTTTTCTTCAGAAATGGTGAAGAGAAAGTATTTTGAATAGAAGGATGAAAAATGAACAGCCTGTTTTCTCCTCTTTTTTTATTATATGTTATATGTATATTAAAACAAATGTGCAACTTGTTTAAATTAAACCATACACTTGTAACTTTATGTTAACACTTGTAATATGAACTATATTATTAATTAACAAATGTCACTTTTGATTAAATTGTTTTGAAGTCCTTTTTGTTAAATTTATT
Organism: Allium cepa; assembly: GCA_030765085.1. Classification (NCBI taxonomy): domain Eukaryota; kingdom Viridiplantae; phylum Streptophyta; class Magnoliopsida; order Asparagales; family Amaryllidaceae; genus Allium; species Allium cepa. The sequence continues at coordinate 324,754,731 of CM060934.1, forward strand.
TATAATTTTGTTAAAATCCCTTACTTTATTTTATTTTTGAAACATGTTTAATGTTTTTATTTATTAATTATTATGAAATAGATTTGTTATATACAAATTTTACTTATTCATATATAACAAATTTTACTTATCCATATATAATATTTAAAAGAAAGTATTTGATCCTTTTATAAATCATTTATTTTCAAAAGATATATGTATGTCTTTGTATTTTATTCATTCCTTTTCAATATTTATACAACTTAATAAGAAAATGATTTTTAAATTCTAATTATATATTATTAAATAATCACATATATACATATATATTAAAATAAATTTAATTTCTAAAATATTTATTCTTGAATTTCAATTCAAATTCTATTTGAAATCTAATCATATATATGAATAAACATATAATTTTATTTGTTCATGGAAAATTTCATATTTATCCATAATTTAATCCAAAATTTTATTTTAATTATCTATTCAAATTTGACTCAAAAATCGGGAATGTTATAGATTCCGCCCTCGAGAAAATTTCATCCCCGAGATTTGCTGGACGGGAAGACAACAAAGAAAAGATAAGGATTGTTTTTCCAGATCAAACTGAATATTTATTTGCATTTGGTTTTCCAAATCAGAATATCACCAATAGATACGAGAACAAATTGTTCAACACTTTACGAAATACTCGGGTCGTTCGGTCTACGAATATGCAGGGGCATTGGTTAGTTCGAAGGATAATTAACCATTTGTAGAATATATCTGGACCCAACAGAACAAACAATGGATACTCAATCCAGGTTGGAATATCCCAAAGTATACACCAACTTGTCCCTCTTCGGACTTTGATCCCCACAAGAAATCACAACAAAAATTTCAAACTTTGGTTTTGACCGAAATCATTTTATTGATACAATCCAATTTAACTTTATATTTAATTAACCAATTTATTTCAATTTAAATTTCAAATTCATTAAAGTTAAAAACGAAAAGCTGATAAGAAACCAATGAAGAGAATACGAAATAGAAACTTATCCATAACAACTCGTAGGGCCATCACCACACCAAAGCTTCTCCCTTGAGCTACCACGAAGCAATCAAAGAATTGACATTGAAGGATGAAAAAGAGTCTGATGAGGAAAGTTATTTTCGTTGTTGTTATAGGGTATTGACCATTTGTAGTGGTATTCCTCTGTCCCCTACCTCGTCCTCTTCTCGCACTCATGCTTACTATCAATGGATAGAAAGAGAATTTATTGAGGCATACGGACAGATATCTTTGGGATAAATTCATTCTAGGGCATTTACAACCCTATCTCTAATGAGTTACCTAATGTGGTATATTCTTGAGCTAAAGTTCAACCTTTAGCTCTGATACCACTTATAACGACCCTGACTCGACCTTCGAAAATCGGCTCCAAATACATCACCCGTATTCGAATGTCGTATTTCCAAACATCGAACCTGGTTCGCCGGAGCTTATAACACATTAAGTACAACAACAAAGCGGCAGAGAAATGAATAATATCATTGATACAACAATGGATACAATGTCTGATACAAATAAATATCAACACTATTAGAGACAATATACACAGCGGAAAAGATAACACCAACAACAAAGGCTTCAAAGAGATCCAACGCCCATACAGCAACGCTATCTCTAATGCTGCAAAACCAAATAGCTCATCCCAAAAGCTTCAAAGACTCCAATCCAAAAAGCTCGAACCACCATCAAGTTGTATTAAGCAAGCTCGACCCACAACGTGATTGCCAAACCAAAGACTTCGAAGACTATTGAATCTACATCTACTAGCTGATTATCTGAAAAATCTATCTCTAGGCTGCCTGTATGGAAAATTATGGGCACCCAGAGTTTAGATAGGAAACAATAAACTCCAGGTCAGTCATGGGACATATGTGAGCAAACAGAAAATAGTTTATCCTTATCAAAAGCAAAACAAAAGAATTTAAAAGAAATCCGCAATGCTTTTTGGAAAATGAAACTACCATAAGGCCTTCCCGCACACACACAATGCAAGCGCCTAGTTGGAGGAGATGTCTACTTATGATAGTCAAACATGCTTGGTATGCGAAATCCTTTTGGTATTATTATTAGTGCATAGTGTAGAAAACATTTGCAAGTATAATATTAATATTAGCCAGCATATGTACCATTATATTATGCTTACTATAGCTACCATGTTAAATGGAAGGTTCTACAACTAAAATCATAAAAGGTGCATACTAGTGATTGGATTTCCAACAAATGGTCAGGCAAAGGAACTTCCTGCGCCACATGGGTACGCCTCTGGAGGGATGCCCCGAGAACTCAACCAGCTCTCTGCCAACACAAGGCTGGGTTACCTCTGTAACTAGGTAACTAATACACGAGTATGCCACTCTCCGGTCATAACCAACCTTTATCTGAGCGCAAGATACCAACAACCACAAAGAAATGTGTTTGCAGTAACCACATAGGTTAAATATCTAGGCTCCATACCATGATACTACCTCTATCCAGAAGGAAATTGACATACCCTCAGGGGGCGCCACCCTTAAATAACCTTGCCATATCTTTCTTGTTTCGACCATTTCCGGATTGTGAGGCTCGACGAAATCTCGTCCACAAAGCTACGCTTTTCACAAAAGCCATGCTTTGATCAACACATGATCAGCAGCACTTCGTATGCCGAATTACCAAATTAGGAATGTAGCACTAGTAACCATCAACTACATAATCTCTAAGCTCGTACGTCTCAGAGAAGGGTGTTAAGCTAAGAGAATAAATCTTCGCCACCAAACAAAAATGTATTTGATAGAAACCAGCTTTACATCTCAAAGTGTAACGTCAGACATACATCCTTACAAGTCTGTTCTGGGTTCAAATAGAACCGAAGGCACTTCACAAAAAAGCCCTTGCAAATCCGGATAATCCCTAATCACATCCAGACATCCCTTCATAAAGGGTGATCAAACCTCTATACCGGGGACCAGTCGGTGTAGAGACATTCGACCAGTTATCCTTTCGCTTTCGAAAATACCAGGTCTTCACCACCGGTCTTCAAATGCTATCCATAACGTCGTATCGTTATTCGGAATGGGTTTTATGACACAAAGTCCTCTCCCGGCTAAACCGAATAATGAGCGCAATATTCAAAACATATGGATATTTGGATCATAGTTAAGTCACAACTTATTACCCAAAATCTTTCTTTAAAATGGTTTAAACAAATTACCATTTTCAAATCTTTAAACAAAAAGATTCACTTCACAAAGTTCACCAATCTTTTACAAAGATTAATTCACAGCTTTCAGAATAATTTTCTTTCAATTCCAAATCTTTTATACAAAAGATACCTTTTAAGATCCTCTTCAATTTGAAAACAGATTCACCAATCTTTAAAAAAATTCATTAACAATATATGAACAAAAGATCTATTTTCGAGACCCTCTTTAGTTTGAAACAAAGCTCACCTAAAATCATTAACCAAGATTCATTAATAGCTTTCAAAACAAACTGAAATCCTTTCAACAAAAACTGGAAATCCTTTCTTTATTTGAAAGCTATTATCATTTGAGAACAAATACTTTTCATTTCAAAAATTCTGATCAAATATGCACAAGTTATATCCTTTAAAGTATAAACTTGGGTTAATTTTTAATTTCCAAAATAGTACTTTTAAAATACACTAAAGATGATTTTTCTTTAAAAAAATCCATATATATATATATATATATATATATATTATATAACTTGAATAAACCTTTCAAACCAAATTTCCAAAACAATTTTCACAACTTAAACAAGATATATTATATTCAACTAAATTTCAATTTCAAATTTTCTTTTCAAAAGCTTTTCATATTCTATCCAATTCCATTTCCAAAACCATTTGGATTCAAATTCAACTTTAAAACCATTTCATAATATTAAATTCAAATATCTGTGACTTAACAAATTTCCTTATGCAATACATATTTGTGTGTGTATGGTGTAGTTCAGGGGTTTTACACAATAGTGTAACTTCATCAATCATTACAGATTCAAGCACAGCAATATCGATAAGCGGTATAATCTTATAACGCTTATCTTCATTCATAGATTCATAGATAATTAATATAAATTCATCATAGATAAATAAATAAATTACATTCATCACAGCTCAAATCAAAATAGAGCATCACACATCAGGGATATCAAACAATTCAACATTCAATAGAATTCAAACATCTATAAGTTATATAAATTAGTCATCTGATTAAATTAAACCAGATTAATTTCTTATGAATAAATTACTGATCCTGGTTAATTAACATTAATTAATTTCAAACCATTTAATTAATTAACCTTTAATCATTTATTAATTAACCTTTAATAATAAATTAATTAACCTTTAAATCATTAAATAATTAATCTTCAATTATTTAATTATCCTTTAATTAATTAACTACATTAACTAATTAATCCTTAGTTAATTATTATTTAATTAATTATTCTTAATTAATTATAATAAGTCAATAACCCTAATCAATTACATTAATTAATTAACCTTTAAATCATTAATTAATTATCATTAATTACTTTTATCAAGTAATTATCTTTAAGTAATTAATTACCTTCAGTTACTTACATTAATTTATTATTCTTTAACTACTTTTATTCATCAATAAATCTTTAATTACCCAAATCTTAATTTAAAGATTAACTATTTATCTTTATTAATCACTTAATTATAATAAAATTTATTTAATAAACCATTTAAATTAATTATCATTAACAAATTAGCCCCTTAATTACTTTCAATTAAGCAACTATACTTTAATTAATTTCACCAAGTAATTATCCTCTCATAAATCAAGACTTTAATCAATTAAAGATATCCCTTTATCTTAATCAATTTACTTAATTAAAGCATTTAAATCATATTTAAAACTTAATGCTTGAAATCATTTTACACAAAACTTTGATTTAATTAAAGCTCAGATTACATCATCACATTTACAAAAAAACTTGTTAATTTAATTAATTAACTTATATATAAAATCATTTAATTTCTAAACACTTTATTTTATCCTTCAAAAATAAGTCTTTGAAACTTAAAAGTTTTAATATTCTTTAAAGCTTGAAAACTTGAATTTCTTTGCTTTTAATAAAATCTGAACTTGATTTCCTTAGAGTTCTTGAAACCAGATTATAATCAAAAACGAACCCGAGCCCACCACTACTCTTCTCCGAGGAAAACACGAGGCATTCCCGAGCACGTCCCCAAGAAACTTGCTTTTGTATTTACTTCGAGACAATCTTCAATTTTCTTGAGCCCAAACCTGAGATCAATGTTTCTACCCTAACCTTCAAATAACAGTAGATGCACACTTACACGTGTGCACGTATACGAGGCATCGAAGCCTCGGCGAGCGATGCTGCCATCTCCCGCACATCATCTACGACCAGCCTGACTTCCCTAACTAACCAGATTTCCCAACTTCGATGGCAATCAAAACTTAGCTACTTCGATCAATATCTGAACTCAATCCTCCAACAAGAATCGTCCCGCGCCACCGTGCCACGCCACCAGTGACCATGCCACTTTGGCCAGAGCTCCCTCGATGACCCCTGCAACTTCTCCCCCCAGTGCGATTGCTTCAATTTCCACAACGACGACGATTCTTCAATTTAAACGTAGACGAGTAAAATTGTGCCCTAAACCCTACAACCGCGTCAATAAACTACCACGATCATCTAAAAAATCAGTGACCATTTTTTCGGTAAACTCCACCACCTGAACTTCCCTTGACATCAATCCCAAAGCTCGATTTCCGGTTGATCATCGAGAAATTGGCGAAAATCGCGTTTCCATTCAACTCCCAAATGTTCGGCAATTACACCCTTATAAATCATGAAATGAATTTCTAAATTCATATTTTTGAAATACGAATAAGTTCATATGATCAAAGCTTGAAATTTTCAAAATCAAATCTTCGACTTGAATTCATTTCCACTGATATTCCTGGTTTCCAGCAATCCTACTCATTTATTTTACTTAATAATATTTAAAAAAAGGGGAAGATATGAAATATGATCTTTAGAGATTATAGCTTGAATTCAATTAAATGGGAAGATATGAAATTTTTCTCGAATTTGTAGACATGTTATGCTCAACAGAGCCATACATATATGCATATACAGGCATGCACACCATTCACAGATAGATATACATACATCCACACATTTACTTCCATGCTTCTAAAATAATCACATGCAGATCAAGATTTAAGCCAGATTTAAAATTTTGAAATTTAGTTTGCTTACCTGACATTTGAAAGAACAGAGGACAAGTAACTGTTTTGATTTGGAATTGATTAACTTGAATCTGAACTCTGAATCATTGCTTGATATTTGATTTAGTAGCCTGTATATTGAGTTGAAACCAATGTTACTCGGATTGAAATGCCTCAGGTTAAAGCTCGAGCTATTTGATCTCAGGCTTTTAATGTTGAAGCAGATTTTGTTTGATCTGGTTTGTTTCCAGGTTGAAACTTGAATACTGATTTTGATTTTTACTTTGATCTTGTTGCTTGATTGAATATGATCTTTAATTGCATTTGATTTTTTTTGCTGCTTGATCATGCTTTTTGATTTGCAGGTTTGAGATGATTTTCAGTTCTATAGCTTTTTTTGATTTTATTTCTCAAGTTTGTTTTTTAGAAATGATGAAGAGAAAGTATTTTGAATAGAAGGATTAAAAATGAACAGCCTGTTTTCTCCTCTCTTTTTTATTATATGTTATGTGTAAATTAAAATAAATGTGACACTTGTTTAAATTAAACCATACACTTGTAACTTTATGCTAACACTTGTAATATGAAGGATATTATTAATTAACAAATGTCACTTTTGATTAAATTCTTTTGAAGTCCTTTTTGTTAAATTTATTTATAAATTTTGTTAAAATCCCTCACTTTATTTTATTTATGAAACATATTTTATGTTTTTATTTATTAATTATTATGAAATAGATTTGTTATATATACAAATTTTACTTATTCATATATAACATTTAAAAGAAAGTATTTGATCCTTTTATAAATCTTATTTATTTTTCAAAAGATACATGTATGTCTTTATATTTTATTCATACCTTTTCTATATTTATACAACTTAATAAGAAAATGATTTTTGAATTCTAATTATATATTATTAAATAATCACACATATACATATATGTTAAAATAAATTTAATGTCTAAAATATTTATTCTTGAATTTCAATTCAAATTCTATTTGAAATCTACTCATATATATGAACAAACATATATTTTTATTTGTTCCTGGAAAAATTATAAAATTTATCCACAATTTAATCCAAAATTTTATTTTAATTATTAATTCAAATTTGACTCAAAAACAGGGAACGTTACATCCCACTTCGAATGTGAGTCTCATATGCTGTGACACTCAGTCTGACCCGAGCATAAAGCAAAACACAAAACGATCAGGTCAGGATTAACATTCTTATATCAATACATCCAACTCAAATGAAATATCAGCTGAAATACAAGTAACTTAAAGGATGTTTAGGATAACGATCCTCTAAGGATCCGTGGAACTATCTACTATGTAGTAATATACGCTATTATAATAATGTCTATAGTAAAGTAAACTATTAAAATAGTGTTAAGGCGTTACCCGTATCCCCTTTAACACATTTTATAGTCCCAATAGTCTATATAGTACTGTAATACCTCCGGTCGTAATACCTCTTGAACAGAGGCTATCGGGGGCACTCCATAGGTACGACATAAAACAAACCCATAGTTGTCTCGATATGATAGGTGACACGGCACAACCAGGCAATGCCAGGGTAGATATACCAATTACACTTTTGGGCTGGTGGTAACGCATAGCTGCAACTATCGCCCACCTCGATCCACACTCCCAAACCAAAGGTGCGCACCAAATCAATCACAAAGTAATATAATGGAAATCGAAGAAATGTGTCCGATCGGAGGAGCTACCTCGCTTGGCCCATCAATTGCTCCTATTTTAGCCACCTTACGCTAACTCATGGGAGTTAGGTCCACGTATATACCTCATATAGGATCGTCGCCACCGTCCTACTTCATTTTAGAATCTCCACCGCGTACACGGTTGGTAAAGTGGTTTTCGGTGTTGGTAAGGGGTATGACAGTAACCGATCCCGGTCTCTTTGACAACCAACTGTTATTATAACACCGTGGTTATTTCAAAATATCATACTTCAAAACCAAAATATCATATCTATTTCAAACCCAAATCAATACGATATCATTTCACTTCAAAAATATTGATTTCCAAAATCATAGCACTTTCAGAGTTATAACACTTCCGAAATTATAACACTTTGAAATTATAACACTTGAAAATCATAACACTTTGAAAACATAATACTTTGAAAACTTAACTTCCCACTTAAACAGTTCAGATATAGAAATAATATATATAATAAAATAGTTTATAAATAAAATAGTTATTATATTAAAATAGTTATAAGCTAAAATAGTTTATATTGAAATAATTAATATATTAAAATAGTATATATTAAAATAGTATATATTAAAATAATTTATATTAAAATAGTTTATATTAAATAATTATATATTAAAATAATTTATAAAGTAAAATAATTATACATATATATAAAATACTTTATATAATAAAATAGTTTCCTCAAAGTCCACAAATCGATTCAAATCAGTTCAAATTCTAAAATTCAATTCAATTCATTCTTAATTCATCAATTTCAGTTCAATCCAATTTCTCAATAAACCATTTCAAATTATATCGATTTCAAATACAGATCTGAACCACAAAATATATCATTTGAATTTCAATATATTTCAAAGGTTTAAATATTCAACATTTCAAAACTAAATTTGATAATTTCATTTATATCTCAATTTAACTTCATTATTATTTAGTTTTGAAATATCCACTTAATAAAATATAATCATTTAAATAAGCCTTAAATTACAATTTAAACAAGATATTTTCCTCAACTTATTTAAACTTGAAATATTCAATTTTTCCACTTTAAATCAAAATCAAGTTATAAAATCATATCTTTAACATCTCAATTTAATAAATTTCAAATCAGTTTAAATTTATCTTTCCAACCTTAATTTATTAAAATTATATCAAATCTACTTATAAAATATAATTTTAAATAATACTTAAAACATATTACGCACTAATTAAATCGAACTTTGTTAAATCAAATCTTATTACTTAAATTTATTTTATATTGAAGCTCATTTTATATATTTTAAAATAGTAAAATTATAAGTAAATTCTTAAAATTTAAAATTTCAAAACTAACTTATATTCATAAAATTTTCAAAACATATAATTTTAGAAATCTAAAATTTAAACCTTTATAAAAACACATTTATATATAATGTCTTAAAATTAATATTTATTAAAACCATATATTTCTTTTCAAACTTTGGAAATCATTTTCAAAATATATATATATAAACCAATGGTGTCTGTATAAAATTATCTATCCTATGGTCAAATGATACGGATATCTATCATTTCAATCCGTAATTTAAATATATATGAGTATATATCTTTTCAACCTGCAATCTCAAATTCAATTCAATGAAAATTGCTTGGGTTTATCATTTCAACCCATAACGATTTTCTCCTATTCTACAAGATCGCTCGAGTATGTATCATTTCAACCTATAGGGAATTCTATACTAACAGGGAACGTGCAGAGTGAGAACGGTAATGATAATAATATAACATATCAATAACAGGCATATATCATCAATAACAGATAAAATATAAATAACATATCATGGTGCCAGATATCACAGGTGAATAGTTACAGATACTGGCATATGTGTATAGAAATTAAATAACTAACATCAGCATATCTCAATTTTTGTTTCAATTGAAATCAAATTTAATAAATATAAGAACGTTAACCATGAGTAATTGCTCACCTTTCAAGGCTAGAGATGTACGAGAATGAGATGAGTTACGAATCCAAGCACAGATTCCAAAGCTAATCAAGATTGAACGTGAATTTGATGAATAGAGCTGATAACAGAAATCGAGGAGAACAAAAATCAAAATTTGTTTAACATAAACTAAAACAAGATAAATATTATATCGATATATATCTTCCTCTAAAATTAATATAAAATTTTAAACTCCTTTTTAAAATTATATATATATATATATATATACACACACGCCATGTATACATCATATTTTAAAACTATACTTAACACAGTATTTATCAAACAATATATATATAAAACAAACAAAACCTATATATAACTGTTATTTATGACTAACAGGTTATGTAAACTTGCAGCAACTAGACATAAAATATATATAATATATACCTTTAAACCTATGACATAATACTAACACAGCAAAAATGAAATTTAAAATATACGTATAACATTTGTAATATATACATACTATTCCTTTCATAAAACATACAGTACATATATTTGTAAAATACCATATATCACAAACATACGACTATATAAATATTTATAAACTAACGTGCGTATACTTTAAAAAAATCTAACAGATCATATAAATGAAAAATATATTATATGAACAGATAATTTATGGCACATTTGTATTCTTACACATATAAAATTCTTACCTTGCTATCATATATATATATATACACAGCAGTTTATACTTATAAACTTGTAAACTTATATACATAAATAAACAGTTTCTATAAATCTTATACAAAATTATACACACGCAAATATCAGAACTTTACAATAAAATATGCTGTAAGCATCAATATTGCAAATGTATATAAACCTATATAACTTATATGTACCACTAACAAATTGCATGCAGCATTTAAAACTTATGCATTATAAGTTTTATAATCTATATGTATATATATATATATATCCAATTTAACATAAATATTAATAAACAGTACATTATCTTTAAAAATTCATATGATACATGCAGTGAAAACAATATGAATGCGGCACAAACCACAACCTATGCAGACTAATAGAACTTCTTATATTAAGCTATATATATAAACCACCATATAAATTAATATAAAGAATCTGATATGATATATAACTACCTATGTAACGTGCATATTATATAAATATGAATATATACTGTAAAATCTCGAAGCACATCTAATATATAAAATATATAACTCACGATACAACAGTATGTAATTCATATAATATACTTCATATAATATAAATAGCTCTGCACCTATACATATTCTCTACATATAAGATAACAGATTATAAAACATATAATATACAGATTATAAAATTTTATCTAACTCATATAATTTGTATAAAAAAATCAAACAGATAACTTATTTCATACATCAAAACACACAGGAGGAGAGGGGAAGCAAGGCGGAGGTTGGGATGGGAAGGCCGAGAGTGGTAGAGGGTGGCGGAGGTGGCATGAGTGATGGTCGCTGTGGAGTTGCTCGGTTGGAGGTGCTAAGACCGAGATTTGGTTTGCTGGGCAAGGAGGTCGCATGAAGGGAAGGTGAGTGGGTGGAAGGCGAATGGCAAGAGAGATGGAGGAGGGGCGGAGGCGGACAAGGGAACGAATGGGCCGACGAGGGATGGCCAACGTGTACGGTGGAGGCGATGATGGGTTTTGAGATTGAAGGGGAAGGCCAAGCAAATGTAGTAAGACGTGCAGCTTCTTTTTTTCGAAAGAATAAAGCTGAACCAAACTTATATTGAAATGGTGGAACCTCAATTGTCAAAGAAAATCAAAATTTCCATAACCAATGGCTATTTATTATTAGCCGTTTGATAATTGAATGGACACAAGGAATAAAAAAGCTCAAAACAAACACCGGTATGACTGAACAGTTCATCGATTTCTTGTGTTCCAAACTCCAAAACACATGAAAGAATATACCGTAGAAATCAGCATGATGAGATGATCAAAACATTATACAGATATCAGCTATAGTACCGTCCTATCAAATGTCGATATTCGTACCGAAAATGTTCCTAAAACGTCGAAAACAAGATAAATGGAGCAATAATGGTTCAAATTTGATGAAATGAAATATGACATCACACTTAGAAGACGATTTACAAATTTATTATATCAAAATATTAAGGTTTGGAAAATATTTTATTATCGTCAAATAATAATTGATTTAAATTTAAATAAAATTACACAACAGAATAAACTACCATATTTCCAGATGAAAATTTACTATTTGCTATGTTTAATTAGACGTATTTCAAATATCAAATTTTTCTTTCCAAATTCAATTATTTAAAATTTTACAAAAAATCAGTTAATTACGTCCATTAAAACTATTAAAATTTATGGGTCGTTACATCCGCTCTTACACGAGAACATAATTGGGTCTCATCCACTCCAATAGGTAGGAATATAGCTAATTTAACTAATAATAATTAGTAAATTATCCAAACAGTCAATAAAACCAATAATTAAATATCCATCCATCTAATAAATAATTATATTGACTATATAAATTTTCTGATTAACCAAAAAGGTGAGATTAACTCACATTTATTTTAATAGTTTTCAAATTGTTTTGTTTTGGGCTAAACTTGAACGAACATCCAATTTTAACCCAAAATTCCAAAAAGCTCTGAATTCGTCCAATCCAACTATATAGCAGAGACTTCATCGATACGATCGCAACTCGACTCATCGCGCTCGATTTGGACCTCGTATGAGTTAAATATGAATTGATGAATATTTGAATAATTTAAACTAAAATTAACGTATAATTAATAACTAATAAAAATTTAATTAACCTTTCCCTCTTTCCTTGATCGTTCACGCCCACGCAACCAAGCACAAACAAAAAACATGACTACGCCTCCACGTAGCCATTATAGCTTGCCTAGCCTGCCACTAGCGTAACTCATCCCGACCTCGCGTGCATCACCTTTCCTCGTCGCTAACCCAAGCCTCAAAAATCGCACCAACCCGAACCCACTTGCTACTGCGGACGCAGCCCCAAATCGACCACTGTGATGCGAATTCTAACGATCCAACTATTGGTAACCCTCGTAAGGCCGTGCTCTACCTTTCTCTAGTTATGGCCGACACTTAGAAATGTACGTGGCTGCTCCGATCGACCTTGGCCGTAAGATTGGCTAGGAGGGGATCTGAAATTTACAAAGAACGAGCCATTGTTCCCTGATGTACGTGGTTTATAAAGAGAAAAATGGGTATGGGCCTATGTACCCGGGTATGGGCTGGGTTAATGGCTAAGCATGGCAAAATAATATATATATATATATATATATATATATAATTTTTAAATTTTAAACTATTAAGCTACAAAACATCGAAAAATCTTAGATTCCAAACGAGACGTGCCGCCTGGGGTTCGATATGTTATATCCCTATTTCGTATATAATGGAACTATTCTCGGGACCTAATTCGATAATATGCAGAAGATAGCTTTTTAAACCCAATTATTACATTAAATTTCCGAGATTAATTTCTACGCATTTCGGACTCACACGACAATATGATTCGTCTGATCACCATGAAATTCGACGACATATTATAATTCACTATTACGGATCTAATGAAACTAGATTCATCAAAATCCTAGATAGTCCCCTGGAATGACAATTTCACAGATTTAATTATTTAAGCAATTTCAAATATTAAACATAACAATTAAATTATCAAATAAATCGTCATAATTGAAATCCAAGTTATTTAACTTATAAAATTAAATTTCCAATATTTTAAATAAATTTAATATTCTAAATTCAAATGACCAAATTCTAGGTCGTTATGCTCTCTCCCTAAAAAGAATTTCACCCCTGAAACCACCAAGTAACGAAATTGCCCCAAACCCAGTAACTTCCCAAAAACTATTTGTTGAAATAAATAACCAAATTCATTTAAACCTTCTAACTTTTCAAAATCAATTATTTAAAACTTATTATAAATTTTTTCTTTTAAGTCTTCAGATTCATAATCAAATTTTCGAGATCCAACTAATACCATTCAAAGTTATAAAACCAAAATCCAAATTTTTAGTTATCAAATATTTTTTCAAAAATTCTAAAAAATTTCCCAATGCCTTAAATTTACGAAAGATTTCGCCAACGTCTTCTTTGTATCGCTCAATCATAAAAATTTACAACATATATATATATATATATATATATATATATATATATATATATAATCACAAATATACATCTCATCTTCAAGGATGAGCCATCCCGTAAGGAAAAATGTTAAAAAAGGTATGTAACCCGAGACGTATACCTTATTTTAGTATTAGCAAGCATATACAATCAGCAAAATGAGAAGGCGAGCTCTGATTGCAAAGCATACGCCATACGTACCTACTAAACACTCAACATACAATGAAAATAAGTATATGGAAAGTAATATTAATATATAAATATACTAATGCAATAACTATATGCAAATGTAACAAGAGAAACATCAAACAAATAACCTCTATTCAGTTAATTCATATCAATTTGAATTTTTCAAGGTCAAGATTATTTTACCATAGCCCATACGATGTACATATACCATCTGTAAGCAAAACCATACCTGATCGCTTGCTCGATCACACAATTTCACTTCGAAAGTAGTATCGTTCACATGACCACTCTAGTGCAGACTCGGATCCGGTTCCTTAATTAGAAACCACTATTCTTCTTTCATAGCCATATACTATGATAGAGAATATCAGAATCAATCAAAAATCCATATCCAGGGTTCGCCGTCAAGAAATCAAGTGAAAAATCCTAACTAGGATCGGTATAAATCACCTCAAAATCGCATATTCGAATTTGGATCAAACAGTTATGCGAATAAAATAATATGCGTAACTTACGTGTTTATTTCAATTTACTTCTGTTCAGATGATTTACATTCAATCATTTATGTTCACTTTATTTACCCTCGATCCATTTACATTCATTGGTTCACATCCAATTATTCACATTAATTTCCAACTTACGTTCAATTTATTAATATTCACTTATTAATACTCACTTTAATTTCAATTTATGTTTAACAACACTTCATTCCATATTCAATTTACTTAGTATATTTCCTTTAATACTAACAACACTTAATGACCATTCCATTAAATTATTTACTTAAGCTTATTATAAACATTCTTATGCAACACTTCTGCTGTTTATTTCATTTTACAACTAAGTTCAAATTCAATTTTATTAAACAACACTTTAAACCATATTCAATTCACTAACTCGTTTCATTAGTTCAATGCATTCATTAGTTAGTTCAATTTTCTAGTTCACTTCACTAAATTATTTCATTACCACAATCAATTATATCATTTCTAGCAGATAACATTCCAAAACATTTTCAATTCATTTTATAACTTAAGTTGAATTTCATTTTATAACTCAAGTTCATTTCCATTTCACTAATTTATTTTATTAATTCATTTCATTAATTCTTTACAAATCGAATTCAATTTCAATTTCTTTTAAACTTTACTTTGGTTAAACTTCATTTATTTAACTTAAGTAAAGTTAAATTTCATTTACAATTAATTTCCAAAGGTCCTTTTCTTAACATTTATATCCAACAAATTTAAAACTTGTTATAACTTGCTGATTTTCAAAATCTATAATTTATAAACTTATTTCTTATCTACACCATCTTCCAAGTTCAAAAACTTGTTTTCTTAATTTCTCAGAACATTTAGATAGAAATATTCAAGATTTCAAATAACTGGTTTTATTTCAAATCATTTTGAAATTATATATATGCATAACTCCTATATATATATATATATCAAATTACACCTATGGAATCTAAAACAATTTTTTTATCAAAATAAAACTTCAATGGTAGCAATTCCTCGCTTAGAAACTCGAAAATGAATACCGATGATGCTGCAGTCATCACCAGAATTATTTTTCAACGACCGAAGTGAGTTCAGTGCTTTCTATTCCCTTTAAATTCCATTTTAAAATATTTATAACCAAAATATTCCCAAAATAACAATATTATTTTCCAAACCTTCGAAAAACAATTTCCAAATAAATGGTTTTAAATTCTCAAATTTCTTGTTTTAAATCCGTATTTAAAACTCATACTATAAATATACTTATAAAATTTTCATTTCCTTTCCATTTATAAATCACGTTGATTAATCATTTTTATAAAATATCACTTCTTATGTAATTCATCTCACAATTGTTGATTGTTTTAATCATACTCAATTCTCTATAATTCATACTTATAAACATATTTTCTTGTATGTCTCAATTTATAGATGTTTATCTTTGTTTAGATTATAACAACAACAACTTTTATTAAAACAACAACCAAAAAATGATAATAATCAAATATTATCATTCTAACAACCAAACACTCCATATATAACTATAATAATTTCTAAAAATTATTTATTTATATATTTAATATAATTTTGGTAAAATTATTTCATTTACCCAATTTTTAAAACAATAGTGTGTCGGTTAGCCTTGTTTAAGCGTTTAGAAACCCTTATCAATATCGTGGTGTCCCATGTACCAACCAGAATCCATAAGCCACTCAATAGATAAATTAATACAATATAAAATATTTTTATAGTCACTAACAAATATGCGCTCATATATATACACTCAAACTCATCCTAGGATCTCGCTTACCTATGAGTAAGGTCCCACCAAAGCCTATGGTTTGCTCAACCTATGCTCTGATACCATATTGTAACAACCCGCTTTTCTGTACAATTTAAGCTGACAATAAACCACTCATGTCCAACCCAAATAGAATGGAAAGACAGATAGTTAAGGGAAAGAAAGAAGAAAGAAGAAGAGAATAGAAGAGAAGAAAAAAGATATTAAAACAACACAGAATCTCACAATCACAATGGAAAAATATATAATATAATATCAATGATGTTTGCAAAAGAGAAACTGTTATATACATACATCCATCAGAGTACAACAACAATCATAATTATCAGCCTGGACAATCATAACGTTATGTCCTTGCAATTGTTGATAATTTCCATAATAAAGCAGCGGAAATAAACATATACGAGAATATGACTTGAAGGCCTCCAACTCGCCTCCTGAGCTCCAATGCATCTAAAGCAACCTATAAATATGCCTGATCTCACGCGAGCATTATAATAAAATAACACCTAAGTCAGTATAGAAAAGTAGCGTGAGAAAATACGTCCGATTGGACTTTTAAACTTATAAAAACCTTTCAAAAATTAAAAATATCTCGTAAGACCACGCCGCATATAAACACAGAGGGATTTTTACCATTGGATAACCAAAACATTTCATATAAAATCCTCTGATATTATAATAGTGTCTAATATACAATTATTTATTAATCATAGCCGAAATTGTTACATTAATTAAATTCCAGCATACTAGGTTATACAACCAAAATCGAAGGCTCGTATTGGAGAATGGATTCCAATTATGAGAGGTTAAGGGTCTACCCACCGAATTCGTACACCTCTAGATAAAATGTATGGGATGCTACAACACGTCATACCTCTGCTACTCAGGACCGACACTCCCCCTTCTCGAGTAACACCGAATATGATCACCCCTTAGTTGCGATCAACAACCACGCAATGGGATCTCGAAGCATACATGAATGTCGCTCTAGACTTAGGACGATCATACTTTACTTGGGTGCGACCCACTTAGCCCTGCCGCATGTCCCTGCTTTATTCATTTCCCAAGTATGAGGCTCGAAGAGGCCATACTCTTACTATTTATATAGCACTTCCCACTTGGAATGCTAACACTGCCCTCCAGGCAACAATGCAATATCAGCATTTATGCATACAAGTTCGTTCTGGGACTGAACGAAATGATTGAGAGCTCCGTCTCCAATTCCATCATCTTCAAGACGTCTTCACTTCGAATGCTTGAGTTGGATTGAAGTGGTTTTCGGATAATAGAACTGAACCCAATCTCTTCGAAATGACATTCGATAGTTTTTGATAAACTAAAACCCAGTTCTTTAGGAAATAAAAGTTAAAGATAAGATCAGAGATCACCTCCTAAACGATAGTGCATGAATTTCCTTATCATTGTCCTAAGAGAATAAAACAAAATTTACATGCACAGTATAACATCATCGGAGATGACTGTCTTACATTACTCTGTTTCTTCTAGATATTTCCAAAGTTACGTTTGGGTCCAAATTCGATTGTCGGTTATTTAAGCATCGAATAAATAAACATTCAATCAGAGATTTAATTCCATAGGAAAAACCAACATTGGCTAAGCAACAAGCAACAACAAGCCTCCTTAATTAATCTTTCCATTTAATCAAGATCATGTTGTAAATGATTGTATCAAAATACTTTTACAAAGATATATTCACAACCCTTCTATTTTCAAAACTTAGAAAATATCCATATACTTATCTCAACGGTATAACTATAATTATCAAACACTGAGAAAGATCTCCTTTTACCAAATCCTAAAATCATTTATAAACTCCATTGTAAATTCTAATACAATTTATAAACCATTTATAAATTATTCCTCAAGTCATTTCTAAACCCTTATAAAACCATGCAATTATTTATAAATTCTTTTTATAAATTTGTAAACCCATTTCTAAAATTCATTATAAATATCTATATATTTATAAACCTCTTTATCTTGTAAATAATCTCCCTTTAAATCTCTAAACCATTTTATAAGCTCTTCCTACAAAAATCCAGGTTCATTTACAAAACTCTATTAATGAATCTTGAAACCATCATGAATAAATAATTATTATTAACTTTCAACCTCTTAAAAATAATAACTAATAATTCAAACCATTATGGATAAAACAATCATTAATCTTTATCATATAGATAATAACAGCAACTTGCCAAATTATTATTAAAAATCATCATTATTAATCTTAAACTGTATTGACAATTTACATAATTAACTCTTCAAAATATTTAAATATTAATAAATAACTCTAAACATTATTAATATGAGTAACCAACTTTTGGAACATAACTTGTTTCCTCGATAAAATCCATACTTAAATTTTCAACGCGATCATTCCCATATTTATAAAACTGTACTTGAGAATCTCTTTCCATTTTATAAAACTTCCTTTCATAAAACATATTTATTTATGAACTCCATTTATAACTTTATTCACTTTATGAATCTCACTTATTCATAAATCTCATTTAAAAACATCAATCACCATCCGTTTTAATGTTAATTTTACATAGACAAATTCCTTTTATAAATTTGTTTTTATTTTAAAAACATATTTTAAAATTCTAATTCATCCCCACCTTCAATTTTCGAAATAGAGTCAACTATTTCTAAAATATCGGTCTGTGTCTTATAGTAAATCCACCATTTGATTTATTCTCTAATTTATTAAATGATAATAGTTTCCTTTAATTTCTAAACACTGTTTATAAATCTATACTTTTTATTATCAATATACGATTTTACAAATATTTACTTCCTTTGTAAAAATATCACTCTTGTAAATTATCTCATTTATAAATTTCACGTTTATAAATAAATCATAATATATATACCTATATACATATATATCTCTTTATACAAAGAAGATTAATAAACATTATATCAAAATATCTTTAATTTCTTTTAAAACATATCCCTTTATTATAAAAGATGAATTTGTTCTCCAAGATTTTAAAAATCAATATTGTACTGTGTAGAAATCTCTATTTAGAATATTTTATAAAACTATCAATTTATAATATCTAAAACCATACTTTCATCTCACATTCCAACATAGTTGGGCACAACTAATACGTACGACACTTATTGGATTTTGGATTCCATACAATGGCAGGGCTACTGGGGTACCGCCCGTCACAGTACGTGGCCTAGATCACCGTACCGAGGAGCCACCCTAACTCCCCTGCAACACAAAGCCGGACCCGTTCCTTACTGAACAGTTTCGAATAAGACAACCCCGACGGTTGTAACTACTAAACCGTCCACACACAGCCGAAATAAAAGGGACCTCTAGACAGGGGTAAATCTTACTCTCAAGTGGGGGCTACCCACGAAGCTTTGCTGCACCTCCCCTGTTTTAGCCATTCCCGGTTGATGAGGCTTGAGGTTACGATTACCTTTATAGGTCATATCACTTAGAATGCTCATCGTCCTCCTGACGATGTGCTGAAAGCATTCAATCCATACAAGTTCATTCCGGGTTCGAACGAAACCGAAGGCATTATCTCGTTACACTCGTTTTGGAATCACCCTCAGAGTTAACGACAATAACCCTTGCACTCTAATTCACCATCTCGAATCTATAAGTGCTATTCCGTCAACTCATTACGGAATCACCCACAGAGTTATACTGACGTATAGCCCTTACACCTCGAGTCTTCACAAAGCTCCATTTTGATTCACGACCTAACGTTATTTGGAATCGATGTGGTTTTCGGATATCCAAATATGGAAACCCGATCCCGGTCTCATCGAAAACCAAAGCGTGTCTTTTAAGGTCCAAGTTGTTTTAAAGTTTTAAAACAATTCAATTAAAATTATCTATATACATGCAGATAGATAACTCATAAATCATAACTGATAATCAACATTATCACATAACAGGAAATTCACATCATCAATATCAAATAGATATTCCATATATCATCATCACAATAGATAACCTATGTTATCATCATAATACAAATCAACATCCATACCACACAATATTATTTATCTTACTACTGAGATCACAAAGCATCCAAGTCAATCCATGACATCCATAAGCAATGATTTACTCATACCATAATATAATTAATTTAAAATGAATTAAATTAATTATCTATCTCAAATTAATTTAAAATGAATTAAATTAATTCTTTCATCTTAAATTAATTTAAAATAAATTAAATTAATTACTTCACCAAATCATAACTTGCTTACTCAACTATTTAATTGATTACAATCAATTAATCAATCATAAATTACTTTAATTAATCACTCTTGATTAATTACCCTTAATTACATTCATGTAATTATCCTTAATTAATTTCACAAAATTAATTATCCTTAACTAAACAGTAATTAACCTTTAATTACTTCAATTAATTAATTAATCATAATTAATTATCTTAATCCTTAATTAATTACATTAATTAATTTCCTATTATTGATTAATTTATCATAATTAATCATCCTTAATTACATCATTAATTAAATAATTAATGATCCTTAATTATTCCTTAAATTAATTACTCTAAGTAATTAACTAACTTAATTACTATACTAAACCAAATTAATTATCCTTAAATTAATTTCTTAATTAATCCCTTGATTAATTGCTAAATAATTAATCCAAATTACTCATTCTTAAACATCTCCTTAATTACAACCTGTAATTATTAAACAATTACTTAACTAAGTAATTTCCAAATCATTAATTACATAAAGTAATTATTTATAAAACTCAAGTGTTTATAATTAATTAAACTTAATTAATTAAATTAAACAATCTCATTAAATTAAATTAATTACATTAAGTAATTAATTCCTTAATTACTTTATCAAGTAATTACTCTCTAACCATTTATAATTGATTAAATTAATTAATCTAATTAATTATAAAAATTAACTACATTAATTAATTGTTAAATAATCATAGTTAATGGCCTTCATTAACCATCCTCAAATTATTTTATAAGGTAATTAACTTAAATTAATTACCATTTAAATTATCTTTAATCATTTATTAATTAAAGATTAATTATTAAATTAATTAACCTTAATTTAAAACTTAATTACATTCATTCATCATTAATTTATAATTTAATTAATGATCTTAATTCCAAATTGATTAATCATTAATCAATTGTTAATTCCAAATTTAATTAATTAATTAAATTAGTTAATTAATTTTAATTACCTTATTAATTAAATCTAAAACATAATTCTTAATCAAATTCCAAAATAAAACATAACTTAATTATGTTTAAAACAATTTAATTCAAAACAAAGTACTTATGAAATTACCTTTAAATTTCAATTTAAATTCATGTTTAAAACTTATCAAAGTTTTAAATAATTTAAAACCCTTTTTAAATTACAAATCAAACAAATGCTATGGAAATTTTTAAAGTTAAAGTCATTTCAAAACTTTCAATAATTTAAATTTCCATTTTAATTTGAAACTTCAAATTTAAGCCTTCTTTAAAATTTAATACTGAAATTCAAATTAAACCTTTGAATTTCCAGATTTTAAATAACTTTAAATCTACCCATATTTTTAAAATCTTATTATTAAAATGTTTAAACTATTTACCAAAACAAATAGTTACTTAAATTAAATTTCAGAAACTTTTATTTTATTTTAAAAACAGGAATTTAAATTTGAATCTGAAATTCAACTTAAATTAAATTTAAATCTAAACCTTAGTTTAAACCTAAAGCTACAGATTTAAAAAAATTTGAAAACCCAGGTTTTAAAATCAACACAGTTTTACTGTAACCTGGAAATACAGTGACCCGAGAAGACCCTATCTTTACTTCAGGTTTTATACTACCTTGCTTCGAGTTATCCACCCACCTGCTTCGAGACAACCCTAACCTTTCCCCTGCAATACAAAATCCCCAATACATCACCAGAACCTCATCTGAAAACTCGACGCCGCCATCTCTGCCGACCATCTCAGGTTACCAAGCCACAACCAAAAACCCAGCAACACCCAACATCATCACCAGGTCGATCAAAATCTAGGCATTCAAAAATTCACCAAATTTCCAAAACCTGTAAACTTCAAACAGGTTTTATGACAAACCTGTCAGCGGCCACAATTCTCACCTCCGACCACCTGACATCCACCCTCTCCGGCCACAAATGCTTCTACACACCCACTATCCACACACCAAAAACCAATTCACTCGATCCATTCTTCCTCTCTTACTGACACAATCTATAACCCCCTGTTCAAACTAGGGTTCAAACCACAAATTTTCAAACTGCTACCAATCTAATAATCAATATCCACTTGTTTGATTTTTCTGAACATCTTCAATATCTACTCCATCACTCAGAAGAATTCCAGAATTTCTTAATCCAAGAATCAATAGAATTTGCTCAATTTCTAAATTTTGTTCAAGAACAGTTTATAAATGAAACATATACCTAAAAATTCCTATACTTGATTCAAAAAAAACATTTTCCAGTAAATACTTTTAGTTTCTGAAACTGGATATAAATATTAATATGATTTTCATTTAATCAAAATCAATATACAGGTGAGTTACTTATGTTTACAGAGACAAACTCCCAGTATTTTAATTTTCCTAAATTTTTTTAAATCTAAACTTAAGAGAATGAAACACATTACTTATAAGCTTAGAAACTAATATAAAACAAACAAACTCTTTTTATTATTCTTCAACCCAGTTACTATCTTAATCAGATCAATTGTAGAAATATTTTTAAGTAGGATGAAAATCTGGGTAGGCTTTACATAACAAAATCAAACATGCATGCACAATAGACATTTCATAAGCACACAACATATTTTATCACAACAACTTATCAAACAACCTGAATTTAGTTTAAAAATTTAAATGTTACTCACTCTTGAAAAATGCAGAGCTCAGTTGAATATGCAGAAAACTCAAAATGCAGGCATTCCATCTCATACACAAACACAGACATATCCATCATACTCAACAGGCAATAAATTTAAGCAACTATATCATTTTAATTTAATTTTTAAAATAAATTGTTACTCACCTATTTGATGAATGCAGAAGACAAATGCAGAGCTTCTGTTGGTCACTTGCAATTTGCAGACATAAGAAACATGCAGATTTGCTCTGTTGAAATTTGAGTTGCAATTTGATGAGATGCTCATGATCACAACCTAATTACTTGCATGTAGGAAATAAATGATGCTGAGTTGATCTTTGGTGGAGTATGCAGGTTCTCTGATTTGAGATTTGTAGATTGATCTTTAATATGAAGATGATTCAGATTTTACTTTAATTTGAGGAAATGCAGGTTTTTGATCTCTGATTGTAAATGCAGATTTCTTTGGATTTGAGAAAATGCAAATTTGAGATTTGAAAATGCAGATTTATGTACAGATTTTGGATTGCAAATATGATAATGAATTTTGAGGTGTGCAGATCTTTAAAATGAATATGAAGGTGGGTTTGATCTATGTTTGATTTAGGAAAATGAAATATGCAATATGTATGAATGATGCAAACTAATTGTATTTTCATATTTAATGTAAGGAAAGAAAATAAAAACAAAATTAACACTTGTCTATTTTTTAACACTTGTCAATATGAATGCATATAAATTTGACACTTGTTATCTTCTTTAAAATGATTAGTGCTAATTACAAATGTTTGTTATATTAACTTAATTTAAGTTGTTAGTTTATATGTATAAATTTATAAATGAAAACAAAAACAAATCATATTTATGAACCTTTACAAATAAAAATTAAAACAGTTTTAAGACTTTATACTTTTAAATTTAAATTCAACTAAATTCAAAATCAAATATTTTTCAAATCAAGTTATACATATAAATTCAATTTGAAATAAACATTACAAATCTTATTCAAAATTTATATATAAAGTCAATACAATATTAATATTTTTTTTGTAAATCTCTTTTATTAAATTTATAATCATTTTACAAAATATTCATTTTATTAAGCCATAAAACCAATTTGTTGAATATATTCTAAATTTAAAACTCAAGCTAATTTATTTTAAAACATTTAATATTTTTCTTATCAATTTTAAAATCATATATTTATTTATGAAATAGTTATTAAAACTCAATTACTAATTAAAATCAAAACAATATCCATCTATTTAAAATATAAACCAAATATTTATATTGTAAATAGAAATCAGTTTATTTTTAAAAGACAAAATAACCAATTTAAATACTTATTAAAGAAGATTATTAAATCTATCTGAATAATTATCAGCAGAATATCAATATCAATTTAATTTTAACTGCAGATTATTAAATTGATATTGTTAAAAATTCCGGGAAGTTACAATCCTTCCCCCTTAAAAGAATTTCGTCCTCGAAATTTTTAAAACAAAGGTAATTTAATAATCTCATTATTTTTAATTATAAACACAAGCATATATCAAACATATGCTAACAACCAAAAACAACAAATCAAACAAATCTAATTATCCAAGCAAATTCTGGATAAAATTTTATCGAGTTTCCCCAGGTGTATATATATATTCACCGGGATACTCGCTCTAGAAAATCCAAACAACCAATACTATGAAGCTACAAAATTCCTATACAACTATATCTATAACACTAGACAAGATATCAGATTACAAACGAGTCTGACTCAACATCTCAAAACTCCAGAACTGCTGGTTTCAAAACCAGAGACAGATCATACACGTACTCCCTCAGAGATACGTGAAACTCATCGAATCCCAGTTATTCAAACTGGCAATCCAATCCTGTAGATCAATCACTTACTCCAAGATACAGAAAAGATCCAAAACACTTCAGAGCCAGCTTCTCAGACTTACCCAAACTTATAGCTCACTTACTATTAAAGAAAACTTATCCAAAATTAAATCTCCAACTTCAGAGTCCAAATCACTCCGACTCTTATCTACAAAATCTCTTCAGACAATCCTGGGCTGTTTACAACCTCACTGATCAGCTCATCCTTCACTGATGCCAACAACTCAACAAAATGATCTCCTCAAGATCAACCAAGATCAAGATCTCAAACTCAACTCCTCAACATCAGAAGACAACAACTTCTTCTGTCTGGGAAAAGAAAAGCAGATACACTTCCAAACTGCTTCCGCTGCTCACTCTGATCCAAGGTAGAAGAGAATGCTGAAGAAGAACGCAAGCACAACTCAACAACATACCCTAGAGATATGATCCAACAAATCCATAAGAAACATTCAGATGTTCCTCCAAAACTCCGAGCTGCTACACCAACTCAATCCCCTGGAACCATACTACTATAAAGCTGAATCACCGTTACCACTCCTGGAATTCCAGCCGATAAGGAAACTCAACTTCCAGATGCGAACAAAACTCTGACTTCCTGAAGATATTCAGAAAAATTCAGATAACCCAAGAGAACACTCAAACAATCGCAAGTCTCTTTTGCGAACCACCAAACCAAATCCAAGGAAAACTGTTCTTCCTTAACCAAATAGAACAACTTACACTTAACTAGCCAACTCATCGAAGAAACGGGTCCACTTGACTGCTTCTGAAATCCATTCCAGAAAAACTGCTAAACCAAAAGATCTCTAGCCAACACCGAGAACACCCCAAACTACACTGCTGCCACAGATGCCAAAGAATTCCCAAAACAAAGCTCTTCAAGAAACTCGGACTTCAAAGCAAACAGAAACTCCTACTGAACACAGCCACAACACTGAAGCAGACTCACCTCCTTAACTTGTTCCAAAGAAATCATCTTCGGGAACATCCATAGTCACTACATCTCATCATGCAGCTACTATTCCTTAAGGTATTCAAAATACCATTACTCTCCTCTGCCAACCAACAGATCCAAACACTACTCATCAACTTCAGAAATGAACTCCGAACCTTAACAGGTTTCCTTCAGAGATTAATGAAGTTCTTCATCACTATAGAACTCACCCGAGACGGTATTAGGTCTACAGTCTCGACAGAACATCCCCAACCTCAAACATTCAAACTCCAACCAATGGTAGTAATCGTGTTACACACACTACTACCCCTATCTACCTTTATAACTTATATTGGAAAACCTAAACAGGTAACCCAACGGATAGGTAGAAATAATAAATAAATATATAGATATATATATATATATATATATATATATCAAAACTACAAATACGCTCTCTCAAGATAGACACCATTCCTGAGCCTAGGTATTCACTCGGCCTACAGCTCTGATACCAACTGTCACGACCCGACTTTCCACTCCCAGAAAATCGCGTCATGAAATAAGAAAGAAAGGGATAGAAAGAGAATAGAAAGAAGAGAAGAAAGAAACAACATCAGAATCTTACACAGCGGAACGAATAAATTATATTAATAACATAAATATTACATAGTTTACAACCAATATCAGAGTACACAGATATACAACACATACTAGACAGTTATAAACACCTGTCTAGTTATACATCTTAATACATCACAAAGACAACAACTCAGCGAACACACAGCGGAAAACTCTATATATATCTACACGCAGAAGCCTCCTGCTCCATTGCTTCTCCACGATTCGTCAAAGCTAATCCTGAATCCTAACCTGAATTCCCTTGACTACTCATAAAAATTTGAGTACCCAAGAGTTTATGAAAAACAAAAATAAACTCCGGCTCAGACATGGGTCTGGTGTGAGTAACAGGTTAAAGTTGCTTAACTTTTAAAAACCTTTTGAAAAGAAAGGTATCACGTAAGACTTCCCACACATAAACATGGAAAAGTTTTTACCTTACGCTAACCAAAACATTTGATAGGAAATCCGATGATATTATAATAGTGTCTAGGGTTTTCAAGTAAAATACAGAAATAACTGAAATGCTTACATCTCACATTCCAACATAGTTGGGCACAATTAATACGTACGACACTTATTGGATTTTGGATTCCATACAATGGCAGGGCTACTGGGGTACCGCCCGTCACAGTACATGGCCTAGATCACCGTACCGAGGAGCCACCCTAACTCCCCTGCAACACAAAGCCGGACCCGTTCCTTACTGAACAGTTCCGAATAAGAAAACCCCGACGGTTGTAGCTACTAAACCGTCCACACACAGCCGAAATAAAAGGGACCTCTAGACAGGGGTAAATCTTACTCTCAAGTGGGGGCTACCCACGAAGCTTTGCTGCACCTCCCCTGTTTTAGCCATTCCCGGTTGATGAGGCTTGAGGTTACGATTACCTTTATAGGTCATATCACTTAGAATGCTCATCGTCCTCCTAACGATGTGCTGAAAGCATTCAATCCATACAAGTTCGTTCCGGGTTCGAACGAAACCGAAGGCATTATCTCGTTACACTCATTTTGGAATCACCCTCAGAGTTAACGAAAATAACCCTTGCACTCTAATTCACCATCTCGAATCTATAAGTGCTATTCCGTCAACTCATTATGGAATCACCCACAGAGTTATACTGACGTATAGCCCTTACACCACGAGTCTTCACAAAGCTCCATTTTGATTCACGACCTAACGTTATTTGGAATCGATGTGGTTTTCGGATATCCAAATATGGAAACCCGATCCCGGTCTCATCGAAAACCAAAGCGTGTCTTTTAAGGTCCAAGTTGTTTTAAAGTTTTAAAACAATTCAATTAAAATTATCTATATACATGCAGATAGATAACTCATAAATCATAACTGATAATCAACATTATCACATAACAGGAAATTCACATCATAAATATCAAATAGATATTCCATATATCATCATCACAATAGATAACCTATGTTATCATCACAATACAAATCAACATCCATACCACACAATATTATTTATCTTACTACTGAGATCACAAAGCATCCAAGTCAATCCATGACATCCATAAGCAAAGATTTACTCATACCATAATATAATTAATTTAAAATGAATTAAATTAATTATCTATCTCAAATTAATTCAAAATGAATTAAATTAATTCTTTCATCTTAAATTAATTTAAAATAAATTAAATTAATTACTTCACCAAATCATAACTTGCTTACTCAACTATTTAATTGATTGCAATCAATTAATCAATCATAAATTACTTTAATTAATCACTCTTGATTAATTACCCTTAATTACATTCATGTAATTATCCTTAATTAATTTCAAAAAATTAATTATCCTTAACTAAACAGTAATTAACCTTTAATTACTTCAATTAATTAATTAATCATAATTAATTATCTTAATCCTTAATTAATTACATTAATTGATTTCCTATTATTGATTAATTTATCATAATTAATCATCCTTAATTACATCATTAATTAAATAATTAATGATCCTTAATTAAATAATTAATGATCCTTAATTATTCCTTAAATTAATTACTCTAAGTAATTAACTAACTTAATTACTATACTAAACCAAATTAATTATCCTTAAATTAATTTCTTAATTAATCCCTTGATTAATTACTAAATAATTAATCCAAATTACTCATTCTTAAACATCTCCTTAATTACAACCTGTAATTATTAAACAATTACTTAACTAAGTAATTTCCAAATCATTAATTACATAAAGTAATTATTTATAAAACTCAAGTGTTTATAATTAATTAAACTTAATTAATTAAATTAAACAATCTCATTAAATTAAATTAATTACATTAAGTAATTAATTCCTTAATTACTTTATCAAGTAATTACTCTCTAACCATTTATAATTGATTAAATTAATTAATCTAATTAATTATAAAAATTAACTACATTAATTAATTGTTAAATAATCATAGTTAATGACCTTCATTAACCGTCCTCAAATTATTTTATAAGGTAATTAACTTAAATTAATTACCATTTAAATTATCTTTAATCATTTATTAATTAAAGATTAATTATTAAATTAATTACCTTAATTTAAAACTTAATTACATTCATTCATCATTAATTTATAATTTAATTAATGATCTTAATTCCAAATTGATTAATCATTAATCAATTATTAATTCCAAATTTAATTAATTAATTAAATTAAGTAATTAATCTTAATTACCTTATTAATTAAATCTAAAACATAATTCTTAATCAAATTCCAAAATAAAACATAACTTAATTATGTTTAAAACAATTTAATTCAAAACAAAGTACTTATGAAATTACCTTTAAATTTCAATTTAAATTCATGTTTAAAACTTATCAAAGTTTTAAATAATTTAAAACCCTTTTTAAATTGCAAATCAAACAAATGCTATGGAAATTTTTAAAGTTAAAGTCATTTCAAAACTTTCAATAATTTAAATTTCCATTTTAATTTGAAACTTCAAATTTAAGCCTTCTTTAAAATTTAATACTGAAATTCAAATTAAACCTTTGAATTTCCAGATTTTAAATAACTTTAAATCTACCCATATTTTTAAAATCTTATTATTAAAATGTTTAAACTATTTACCAAAACAAATAGTTACTTAAATTAAATTTCAGAAACTTTTATTTTATTTTAAAAACAGGAATTTAAATTTGAATCTGAAATTCAACTTAAATTAAATTTAAATCTAAACCTTAGTTTAAACCTAAAGCTACAGATTTAAAAAAATTTGAAAACCCAGGTTGTAAAATCAACACAGTTTTACTGTAACCTGGAAATACAGTGACCCGAGAAGACCCTATCTTTACTTCGGGTTTTATACTACCTTGCTTCGAGTTATCCACCCACCTGCTTCGAGACAACCCTAACCTTTCCCCTGCAATACAAAATCCCCAATACATCACCAGAACCTCATCTGAAAACTCGACGCCGCCACCTCTGCCGACCATCTCAGGTTACCAAGCCACAACCAAAAACCCAGCAACACCCAACATCATCACCAGGTCGATCAAAATCTAGGCATTCAAAAATTCACCAAATTTCCAAAACCTGTAAACTTCAAACAGGTTTTATGACAAACCTGTCAGCGGCCACCATTCTCACCTCCGACCACCTGACATCCACCCTCTCCGACCACAAATGTTTCTACACACCCACTATCCACACACCAAAAACCAGTTCACTCGATCCATTCTTCCTCTCTTACTGACACAATCTATAACCCCCTGTTCAAACTAGGGTTCAAACCACAAATTTTCAAACTGCTACCAATCTAATAATCAATATCCACTTGTTTGATTTTTCTGAACATCTTCAATATCTACTCCATCACTCAGAAGAATTCCAGAATTTCTTAATCCAAGAATCAATAGAATTTGCTCAATTTCTAAATTTTGTTCAAGAACAGTTTATAAATGAAACATATACCTAAAAATTCCTATACTTGATTCAAAAAAAACATTTTCCAGTAAATACTTTTAGTTTCTGAAACTGGATATAAATATTAATATGATTTGCATTTAATCAAAATCAATATACAGGTGAGTTACTTATGTTTACAGAGACAAACTCCCAATATTTTAATTTTCCTAAAAATTTTTAAATCTAAACTTAAGAGAATGAAACACATTACTTATAAGCTTGGAAACTAATATATAACAAACAAACTCTTTTTATTATTCTTCAACCCAGTTACTATCTTAATCAGATCAATTGTAGAAATATTTTTAAGTAGGATGAAAATCTGGGTAGGCTTTACATAACAAAATCAAACATGCACGCACAACAGACATTTCATAAGCACACAACATATTTTATCACAACAACTTATCAAGCAACCTAAATTTAGTTTAAAAATTTAAATGTTACTCACTCTTGAAAAATGCAGAGCTCAGTTGAATATTCAGAAAACTCAAAATGCAGGCATTCCATCTCATACACAAACATAGACATATCCATCATACTCAACAGGCAATAAATTTAAGCAACTATATCATTTTAATTTAGTTTTTAAAATAAATTGTTACTCACCTATTTGATGAATGCAGACGACAAATGCAGAGCTTCTGTTGGTCACTTGAAATTTGCAGACATAAGAAACATGCAGATTTGCTCTGTTGAAATTTGAGTTGCAATTTGATGAGATGCTCATGATCACAACCTAATTACTTGCATGTAGGAAATAGATGATGCTGAGTTGATCTTTGGTGGAGTATGCAGGTTCTATGATTTGAGATTTGCAGATTGATCTTTAATATGAAGATGATTCGGATTTTACTTTAATTTGAGGAAATGCAGGTTTTTGATCTCTAATTGTAAATGCAGATTTCTTTGGATTTGAGAAAATGCAAATTTGAGATTTGAAAATGCAGATTTATGTACGGATTTTGGATTGCAAATATGAGAATGAATTTTGAGGTGTGAAGATCTTTAAAATGAATATGAAGGTGGGTTTGATCTTTGTTTGATTTAGGAAAATGAAATATGCAATATGTATGAATGATGCAAACTAATTGTATTTTCAGATTTAATGTAAGGAAAGAAAATAAAAACAAAATTAACACTTGTCTATTTTTTTAACACTTGTCAATATGAATGCATATGAATTTAACACTTGTTATCTTCTTTAAAATGATTAGTGCTAATTACAAATGTTTGTTATATTAACTTAATTTAAGTTGTTAGTTTATATGTATAAATTTATAAATGAAAACAAAAACAAATCATATTTATGAACCTTTACAAATAAAAATTAAAACAGTTTTAAGACTTTATACTTTTAAATTTATATTCAACTAAATTCAAAATCAAATATTTTTCAAATCAAGTTATACATATAAATTCAATTTGAAATAAACATTACAAATCTTATTCAAAATTTATTCATAAAGTCAATACAATATTAATATTATTATTTTTTATAAATCTCTTTTATTAAATTTATAATCATTTTACAAAATATTCATTTTATTAAGCCATAAAACCAATTTGTTGAATATATTCTAAATTTAAAACTCAAGCTAATTTATTTTAAAACATTTAATATTTTTCTTATCAATTTTAAAATCATATATTTATTTATGAAATAGTTATTAAAACTCAATTACTAATTA
The DNA here is from genome assembly GCA_030765085.1 of Allium cepa. Classification (NCBI taxonomy): domain Eukaryota; kingdom Viridiplantae; phylum Streptophyta; class Magnoliopsida; order Asparagales; family Amaryllidaceae; genus Allium; species Allium cepa. The sequence continues at coordinate 324,787,398 of CM060934.1, forward strand.
AAATCAAAACAATATCCATCTATTTAAAATATAAACCAAATATTTATATTGTAAATAGAAATCAATTTATTTTTAAAACACAAAATAACCAATTTAAATATTTATTAAAGAAGATTATTAAATCTATCTGAATAATTATCAGCAGAATATCAATATCAATTTAATTTTAACTGCAGATTATTAAATTGATATTGTTAAAAATTCCGGGATGTTACACAACAAGTCATCAATCACTATATCTATGGAAAAAATCAACAGTGTGAAGAATCCTGTTGGATCCCCCAACATATCCCCTGCATCGCATATAGTATATGATCAAATGTATAAAAATCAACCGCTTAGAGGCAAAATTCATAAACAAATGGTCATCCGCTCTTACACGGGAACGTAATAGGGTCTCATCCGCTCCAATAGGCGGGAATATATCTAGTTCAGCTTATAATAATTAGTAAATCATCTAAACAGTCAAGAACAACCAATAATAAAATATCCACACATCCAATAAATAAAGATATTGACCATATAAATTTTCTGATTAACCGAAAATGTGAGATTAACTCATATTGATTTTAATAGTCGCCAAATCGTTTTATTTTGAATTAAAATTGAACGAACGCCCAATTTTAACCCAAAATTCCAACTAGCTCCGAATTCATCCAATCCAACTCCATAGCGTACCCTTCGTCGATACGATCGTAGCGTGAATCGTCTCGCTGGATTTGGACCTCGTACGAGTTAAATATGAATTAATGAAATTTCGAATAATGTAAACTAAAATTAACTTATAATTAATAACTAATAAAAATTTAATTCATACTTCCCACTTTCCTTCGCCGTTCACGCTCATGCAACCAAGCACGAACAAAAATGTGACCGCACCTCTACAAAGCCATTGCCGCTCGCCCAGCCCGCCAGTGTCGTAACTCACCCCTAACCTCACACACGTCACCTGTCCTCGCCATGACCAAGCCTCAAAAATCACACCAACCTGAACCTATTTGCTGTTGCGGACGCGGCCCTAAATCGACAGCCACGATGCAAATTTCGATGATGCAATCATTGTTAACCCTCATAAGGCCGTGTTTTACCTTTCCCCAGTTGAGGTCGAGGCATAGAAATGAACGTCGCGGCTTTGATCAACCTTGGCTGTAGGATTGGCTAGGAGGGGATTTGAAATGTACAAAGAAGGAACCATTTTTCTTTGATGTACGCGGTTTATAAAGTGAAAAATAGGTATGCGCCTATGTACCAGGGTATGGGCTAGGGTAATGGGTAAGCATGGCTAAATAATTATTATATATATTATTTTTAAATTTTAAACTATTAAGCTATAAAACTCTCAAAAATTTCGAACTCCAAACTAGACGTGCCGCCTATTGTTTTGTTTGTTATACCCCTATTTGGAACAAAATGGAACTAGTCTCGGGACCTATTTTGACCATATGCAAAAGATAGCTTTTTAAACCCAATTATTATATTAAATTTTCGATATTAATTTCTACGTGTTTCGGACTCGCATGACTAATTGGTTCGTCTGATCACCATGAAATTAGACGACATATTATAATTTACTATTATGGATCTAACCGACTTCATCGAAATCTGAGACAGTGCTCGGAATGACAATTTTACAGATTTATTTATTTACGCATTTCAAATATTAAACTTAACAACTAAATTATCAAATAAATTGTTATACTTGAAATCTAAGTTATTTAACTTGTAAAATTAACTTTCCAATATTTAAAATAAATTAAATATTCTAAATTCAAATGACCAAATTCTGGGTCGTTACAATACCTCAGACATTAGTTTTTATCCGACCTCTTGAACTTTGATCACTAGTGTCAAGCATAAAAAATGCATCATCAAACAAATGCGCTACGTGATCACAATGCCAACCAAACTGGCTTTAACGTTCGAATTTCCCAACATAGTCACCTATGTCAAATAGAAGTACGAACAACTGAAAAACAACTCTCAAGTATATGATTTTTCAATCATCATTAAAAGTTTAAAAAATATAGCATCAAAAATTAATCATAGTCATATGCATGTCAAACATTATTATCATTGTTCAAATATCGATCACTGTTGTTTTTTATATTCAATCTGTTTTGAAACCGTTATTTGAAAATTTTAGGTCTACAATTTAATTTAGCAAAAAACATGAAAGTTTCAGGCGCTCAAAATTGTTAATTAATAAATTTTGTTCAGTTCAAACGACAAACAAATCAAAAGTTTTGTTCAAATGCTACAACTTGTTTGAATTATTCAAAAATATTTTTCAAGCGATATGCTGACTTCATTTCAAAATTTTAAGGTTTTATGAAATGAATTGGCAAAAACTCAAAACATGAAAGTTATAGGTTATCTATGAGCTTTCAAGAACTTCAAGATTTTTAACTTTTAGAGTTATGTTGTTCAAGATATGGTCGATTTACAATAGCTGTGTTCAAACTATTCAGGAATGATTTTTAACCATAGTACCGACATGAAAGCTTTTTCTAAAGGACTTCTAAACTGAATCATCAAAAAAAAATTTATAGCATTTTCTATAAAAATCTAAAACATCTACAATTTTATAAATTGGAACATCAAAACAAAAAATTATGGTCAAAATACTGTAGTTGTAACGATCCGCATTTTCGACCCTTGAAAGTCAACACTAATACATCAACGGTATTCATGTACTGAGTGTTCAAGTGCCAAAAAGATAGATTATTAGGGGGGAAAGAAAGAACAGACAGAATAAAATCTCACATCATGACGAGTAACATTTAATATACAACATATATCTTTATAAAAGAAATTATAGTATTCATACATCAATTAGAGTAACCAACCAATCATCTGCCTGAATAGTTATAACAACATATCCTCACAAATGTTGATAAATACAACCAGCAAACGTAGTGGAAAATAAAATATAGCTGAATTCATCTTGGGGGCATATAACTCTTCCCCTAAAGCTCCAAAGCTAAATCTGAAAATATACTCGGCCGACCAAGCATTATAAGAAAACAATGCTCAAATCAGTCTGGTAAACCAGCATGAGAAACACACATCATATAGATTTTTAATGTTATAAAACCTTTCAAAATAAAGGTATCTCGTAAGACCATTATTTTAAATAGAAAGTCTAGTGATATTATAATAATGTCTAAGGTTTACAATAAATATATAAAATAGTTGGAATGCTTGCATCTTACGTTCCAATGTAGCTGGGCACAACTAAGTCCATAAAGGCACATATTGGAGAATAAATTCCATATAATGACTAGGCTTTGGGGTGCCACCTACCACAGTACACCTTAGACAAGTTGTACCGAGGTCAAAAACCTTTCGAGCCCCACAAATCAGGTCCGGAGTAACCGAATATGATCATCACCCTCGTTGCTTTCCAACCTTTCCTCGAAACTTATCATGCGCAACCAAATCTATAAATTCAATACAGTGACCTAGAAAGGTAATGACCATACCTTAATGGCAGTAAACCATATAGCCCTGCGGTATCTCCCCTGTTTTAGTCATTATAGATTGTGAGGCCAGGATTACCTTTTTCTTCTTTGTCAAATCCCTTTTGGAATCCTAAAATTTCCTTCCAATCAACAATGCAATGGTAGTATTCATCCATTCAAGTTGATCATGATATGAACAAACCGAAGGCACTACTTCTACTACATCCTCATGATTAGTAGCAAGTAGCCCTTGCACTTCAAGAACACCGTCTTTGATCTCATCATCTTTAAGATATCTTCAATTCGAATGCTTATGCCAGTATGAATTGGTTTTCAGATAATATATCCAATCCTGATCTCTCCAATTCGATAATAAATAATTCTCGGTTGACTAAATCCTAGTTCTTTCAAAAGTAAGCAGACTACATAAGAGTTCCACGAGGATCTCTAATATATCTCTTCAAGCTAGAGATTTTTCACCAGAATGAGTTATCTAGAGGGATCTCAAACCATATGAACACGTGAAGCTTGTATTTACTTCCCAAGTTAAAACTGGCCAAGATTTGATAGTCTATTATTTAACTATCAAATAAATAAACAATCAAATAGAGATTTAATTTCATGTGGAATCCACTAAGCCTCTTTAATTAATCTTTCATTAATTAAATCTCTTTCAATAATTTCAAAACTAGATTAAATAGGTCAAACAGATATTGTAAATGTTATTTAAAATCATTTGTTTACTATAAACCCATCGGTGTTAAGTCTGGAAATCCTTCCGTACCTCCAAAATTAAGAAGGATTATTTATCAATTTCATAAGCTTGATTCCCATAAGTGATCCAATTCATTTAAAATCACAGGTTTATAAACCTAGCTTCTTTTCCAAATTTGAAGATCCATTTCCAATTTATAAACTCCTTTAATAAATCCTTTTTTATTAAATAAAATTCCTTCTATAAATATTTTATTATTTTTAAACACCTTTATTAAATTAATCGATCAACTTCAAACACCATTAATCAAACAATTTATTATCTTTAAGCATCTTTAATAAAACAATTTATCATCTTTAATTGTCATTAATACAATAATTAATTATCTTTAAAGATCATTGATAAAGCAATTTATTATCTTTATCTCGAAATAAACCTTTACTTTGAAATTATAAAACACTAGATAATTATTTTAAAACATATTCAAAACTCCATTTCTTTTCATATTTTGAAAGCCACTATAGTCATTGAAAATAGCTTCCTCATCAATGTATCATAAAGTTGGTGTTAATTATATCCATAAATTTTTTATATTTAGAAAAAGGCTTAGAGACCCCAACGATACTCTACCATCTATTTAATTTAACTTTACAAGTATATCACAATCATTAATATCAGCAAGCATATGTAAATAAATCCATAATTAACGATCGATGGATAACATGCATTTATACAATATAAATCAATTTGCCTATAAATAAATGTCCAAATTAAGATAGTTGTAGAACGAGGATTTATTTTGCTAAGTAGATGTTCATAATAATCTATTCAATTAAAATATAGCATAACTGTGTTTTATTTTGTTAACATATGTCATCAAGATGTATAATTTTCTTAACTACCTTATAATTTAAATTACGTAATTATACAATCAATATTATTTTATCAGCATTTTACACTTCAACACATGTGCCAAATAATTAAACAAATGTATTCTACTAGTTAATAAGAACCTAACGTCGAAATCCACGGGTCAAACGAACTTCGTATGAGGCTTTTATAATTTTTTTTCAATTTTTTAAAATATTAATTTCTTAAACTAATTACCTAAAATGCAACTACTCTACTTAGCCTAAGGCCTACTAACCTAACCCAAATCCAAAACTTCCCTCTCTTCTTCCCTCCTAACCCGATCAATTTGCCAAAATCAAAATTGCCTGGACCAAAATAGTGCATGAACGAACATGCCGGAACTGACACCGCAACGTCGACCATCGATTGTCGATCTAAGCCTATGCCCAAATGCCTCCGACCAAAACCGACTCACCCATACCCTCACCATTGAAAACAGTGGTCAAAATCAAAATTCAAGTGTCAAACCCAAACTCTCCTAATCACATTCAACCACCAACTACCACTGCCTCTTCCACTTCCAGCCCTTGAGACCTACATTATTGGATCGCCCACTCTCTATGCATCCTCCAGCCCTAAGCTCGACGAACTCGGTGGCCCATAACCATGCCCACAACCCAAAAATCAAAAGCCAAAACAAAGCTTGTCTAAATCCTAGAGCGAGCTCGTCAGAGCACCACTAACCGTCGTACCACTTACAACTTCACCTTTGACTACGCCACATCCCCACCTCCTCCTAGCTTCGTCGTACCTCCCCTTGACACTTTGATCCCCAGAATTAATTAGATGACCAAAATCCAATCAAGCTATGACAACACAGCCATACCACCCAAAATCGTGCGATTAGCCTCAAAATCATGAATTGCATAAATAGACACGACTATGTACTCCTTTCGTCGATTCATGATGGTCGAAAAACCATCATCACTTGACCGTTCATTGTAACTGATAAATTACTGCCACTCTACTCGACAAAATGCCACCTAACTATTTTTAGAAATAATTAGAGGCTGAGGCGAAAAACTTTACAGTTGATCATATTTGCTAGTTCCCTACCGTTTTGAAGATATGGATTTTTGAACCTCAATGGGTGGTGTTTGTTTATATTTACAAAGAGTGGAAGTAGAAGATATTTTCTGTGTATGTGTCCATGTGGTGCGATCAAGTTTCTCTATGTACATGTTTTACCACAAGCATTTCATTTCATCTCAAATCAAATTTTAACAAATTAAGATGTAAACAGTTATATGAACATGAGTATCATAAATAAATCACAACCATGCTACTACAAACTTTACAAAACACTGATTTCATAAAGATTTAGCAAGATTAAAGCTTTCATACATTCACTTATTTTCAAAAAGTAAGAATAAGATTTAGAGTTCTCACCCTCCTAGGTTATAAAATACACAATCCAATCTTTCTCTAAGCAACTAAACCCCAAATCAATTTCATTACTAAATTCAAACCTTTTAAGGTAAAAAGATGAAACCGTTTCTAACTTTAAGAATGGAAAAGAGAGTGGAAAAGAGAAGTTAGAAAATGTGGAAATGAGAATGGAGAGTAAAATGAAAATGAGATAATACTTTAGCTTTAAAAATGTATGAAAAGGTTAAAAGACACAAATGCCCTTCTCCTTATTTTTCTTCCTACCATCTTTTCCTGATTTAGTCAAGTAATAAACCTTTCTTTAATTTTATACTCATGCCATCAAATAATAACTTTAGAGTTCAAATTTGAATAAATTTTGTATTTAAAATTCTGATTATTATTATATTTATTTATCTTTACATTTAAAAATAAACGTTTCTTTCTTTCTTAGCATGTCCTATATTAAACGTTGTTTAAAATGTATACAAAGGTTCAACAACTTGTCGTTCGATAAAAAAGTCAAAAATCTGAAAAATGGTTTTCGATCTCATTTTCAGTTTTCATGGAACTACCTATTTTTTGTAAACAAAATTCAAAATTAACATTTTCCATCCTTAGTTATTAATTAAAAGAAATTTATTTGATTACTAATAACCATTAATTGAATATTTAAAATAAATTAAATATTCCCAAATCAAATCGATAAAAAAATTCGGGTCGTTACTTTCTCCCCCCTTAAAAGAATTTCGACCCCTAAATTTCATCGTAATAAACATCCAAGGAACAACCCACACTAATACTAACGTTTTCACAAAATTATTAAATAGCCAAATAACAACTTTGAGCATGTCCAGGCTTATAACATTCTTACTACCCAAGGATGATACACAATCCACTGAGTGTACATCACGCTCAACGGCCATAGGTTATTGCTCAATTGATTATTCACACTACCTCATGATAGATTAAAGAGTTATCTAACCCTTTCTCCATAACCCATGAAACATTAAAATCAAACATAATCAAGCCCGTACAATATACATGAATCATCCTTATGCAATCTTCGACTCGATCACTTGCTCGAATACATAAATGTCTCATCTAAACTAGTATAGATCACCTAATTTCTCCATTATGGAACCTGATCGGGTTCTTGATCTGATACTTATGTTTTCCTTACATAGTTCTAAACTATGATAGAAAACATTCACATCATCCCAAGAATCCATCTCAAGTACCCACATTCAAAAATCAAGTGAAAATGCTTAATTTGAACCACTGTATAACACCCAGAAATCATGTACTTGAACTTTGGATAATAAAAAAACAGTTATGTAAATATGATATACTCACAACTAACGTATTTATTCCATTGATTTATTAAATACACCATTTCTTTTCATTTCAATCATATTCATTTTTACTTAATGTAGGATCTTGGGTTTTGATTACCGACAAGACACAACGATTCATGAATCTGCAACCACTGCGACGACCGGACTCAATGACTCGATGTATGGTGTGTATAGTCTATATATTTAAACTAGAGTCGTGTTTTATGTATATAGAGTCAATTCTAGTTGCTTTGTTAAGATCTTCTCTCAAGAATCATCACTCTCATTCAAATACACAAACATATTTGCACTCTATTTAAAATAATCATTTTCTAACTCGAATGCACTCGGGTTTCATGAACTACACAATTCAATCGACTGAACTGATGTCCTCAGTCGACTGAACTTGTGCATACTTTTTTAAAATACATATGGACCAGTCGATCGACGACTTCATTTAGTCGACTAAGTCTATGCATTTTAACATATATGTGCATTTTTGAATTCAGCTGACTGAATGATTAAAGTCAGTCGACTGAATCCTGCAACTATCATTTTTAAGTGAAAAGACACTTCTTTTCTGAAAAGTCATCTTCCTCGCCAAGGGATGCAGCCATTGCTATTCGCAGATATCTCTTCGCCAGTAGTTGCAACTCATTATCTACTATAAATACACTTGAGTTTCATTGATCAAAGTACTTAATTTTCTTACCTCTCTTGATTTATTTTGAACTACATTCTTTGAACCTATTGCTTACCTGATTTCATATATACATCGCTTACAATCACACTTTCATATCTTACTAGCAATTCTAGTCTTCCTGTTCTTTATCTACACACAATCATACACATCATTCTTGAGGAGAAGATTACAGAAAAGGTGTACATTATTGACTTATCTATGCTATTCAAGAGCATACTCAGTCAGAAACAACTTTACTGTTTGTATTGGAAGTCTTGCTCTGTTGCTCAAGCGATAGAAGTTCTATTCGATTGTCTAGGCAGTAAAAGTCCTATTCGGCTATTCAGACGGTGTAATGCATGTTCCTCCGGTTGAAGTGAGGGCTACTAGTTTTAATTCAGAAGATGTCTGGGAATGGACGTAGAACGAGAAGTTCGAACCAGTACAAAAATTCCTGGTGTCATGTTTACTTTACTACTTTTACTATTGTACCTTTATTCCACACACACATATATATAGTATTAGCTTATATTTTATATTGCACGATCCTATAGTATAGCACAGTTGCTTTCATTTGGTATTAGAGCAAGGTCATCTTATAATCGTAACATGGTTATCTGATATTTTAATATGGAAAACAACACCAGCATCGTAACTAACACTAGCTTTCTTGAAGGTCAATCTACTGCACGACCACCTCTATTTAATGGAATGAACTATAACTATTGGGCTACTAGGATGAGAATTTATATACAAGAAAATAGTTATGAAACATGGAATATTACTCAAACTGAATATGACATAACTACTACAGAATATTCACAATGGTCTAACACACAAAAGCTAGATACTATTGCAAATGCTAAAGCCATGAATATGTTATATTGTGCATTAGACAAGAATGAGTTTAATAGAGTTAACATGTGTAAAACAGCTTATGAAATTTGGCGTACACTTGAAATTACACATGAAGGTACTAACAAAGTAAAACTGAGTAAAATCTCCATGCTTAAAAATCAGTTCCAAAATTTCAAAATGAAGCAAAATGAAACAATAAATGAAATGTACTATAGATTCCAAGATATATATCATTCTCTTATAGCATTAGGATAAACTTATACAGACTTTAATATTGTTTCAAAAATCCTCAACTCTTTAACGGATGAATGAGAACGAAAAGTCTCAGCAATCGAAGAAGCTAACAACATTTCAACCATTAAACTAGAAGAGTGGATAGAAAATCTAATGGCTTATGAAGTTAATCTCTGTAAAAACCCAAAATTTAACCCATAATAATTAATTCGTTAATTAATGAGATAATAAAATAACTTTGTGAATTTATCAAAATTGGGCCATGGGAGTTGCACCATTGTGTCCTGGTAATTTTCTGGTCAATTTTCATATATAGAACATCAGAATCTGAGCTAATATGAGCAAGTTATGAATTAAACAAAAATAAAGAAAAATTAGAAAAAAAGAAAAAAGAAAAAATAATAATATGGGCTAGGTCGACCGGCTGGTCGACCTAGGAACTAGGGCAGTCGACCACCCAATCGACCCGCCTCCCCTTGTGAACGAACGAACGAACTTTCGTTCGTTCGAATGTTGTACGCGTCATTTGCATTCTTTTAACCAATCCGGTCCTTCTGTTCTTGCATCCGATGGCACCTATTCAGCATATGACGTGGTTACATCCTGTTCAATCCTCAAATCCAACAGTCCGAGATCCACTTCTACACCTATAAATAGAACCCTAGACCTAACACTATTTCTCATTCTAGATTTTCTCTGCTTGGGTTCACCTTTTCGGGAAGGGCCCTAAAAGGAATAATTTTCCTAGGAGAGAACTTTTTTAATAAAAATATTATAATACCCTCAAGTGGATCCGAGAAGACCAAAAGGGAAGAGCTTAGGACTACAAGTGAGTGATTGTAATTATTTAGATTTTTAAGCAATATAAAATAATAAAGTTTCTAATAGTTGTAGTTTTTCTACAATTTTGGAAATACCTTTTCATCAGTTACTTTCAGTTTTAGATTTATTTTCAGTATATTTCTTTTTAGCTATTCTTTTCAGTTATATATAGCTAATTTCTATTAGATATAGCTTTTTCGTTTAATTACAGCTATTTAGACTATTTTAAATTTAATTATTGTTATTTATGTATTATTTACATCTTTTTCATACGCTTTGGATTTTCTTCAATTTTCAGTTTTATTTTGTTTCTCCTTCTTTTTCGCGTTTGGATTAGAATGGGTTAAACGCAAATAAGGATTAAAATTATAAGAATATTGAAATAATGAAAGATAAGATGTAAAATGAAACGACTGTAATAAGAAATGGAATTGGAATGAAATTGTGATGTAAATATTAGAATTGGACTAAGTTAAAGAAATTGGCCTAGTTATAACTTAGAATTATAACTAAAAAGAATAAAAGATGAAATAAGCTTATTTTCACACTTAGACTTTGGTTAAGTAATAAGCATGATTATAACGTAGGTTATAATAAGAAAACATAACAAAATGAGGCTTATTTTAAGACTTAGCATAAATTAATATGCATAGATAGTAAGAACAATAATAAAAGCTTATTTGAATAATTTATCTAAGTTAATAAGCAAAGAAGTGAAGTAGGACCTGTACCAAATAACATTTTTCTATTTCTATGGACACGGTGTTTCACATAATTCTGAAGTTAGATGAGGGGAACGCTTATGTTAACAACGGTAGTAAATGGTCAATAAGTAGAAGTCCAAATCATGGTGATTTTGGCAAGGGGAACAACTAGATGTTGTTTGGACGATGGCCCAATACCAACAACATTTCCCCTATTATTTCTATGGACATGGTGTTTTACATAACCCTAAGTGAAATGAGGTGTCCCACATAACCCTGAAGTGAGACGAGATGTCTCACATAATTTTGAAGTGAGACGAGGGACATGCTTGTGTTGGAGCTTGAGCTAATAAGAAGACCCAATAGGTGGAACAACAGGTAACATGAGCATGGTGGCGGTTACGCATGCAAACTTGGGTGCTCAATGATTGTTATGAGTTCCAAGCGCATAGTATGTGCCTTTCGTAGGCATCAATGTCTACTTCTTAGGGAGCTTTAGCGTCCAGTCCACAGTAGATTCTATGAAGTAGCAGGCCGATGAAAGGGTAGTATTAGGAATTCAGCCTAATCTAAGCAGCTATCAAAAACAAGTGCAAACAATCAAATTAATCAGTTATGTTGATCTAGTTAATTCGTATTTATTTCTAGATATTCCTTACCTCTTTTTTCTTTGTTTCCTTTTATATGATAAAACTGTTGTAAAGTCTATTACTTTTACTTTGCTTAAAGATTCTGGTAATTACTATCATTCACCAGACTTTTAGTTTGACCCACGCATCCATGTTCCCTTTTCCTCCATAGGCATTCAGGGGCAAGGACGATAAACTGCAGTTGCTTGGAGATTTCTTCGACGGAGATTTTATCATGTATTTCTTTTCTTCAGTTTCAGTTTTTAGTTCTTTTTATTGAGCTGGCACTTTGCGAGGGATGTATTGTACTATGATATTATTGATACTATGGGTTTTATTTCACAAGACACATAAGGTTATTTTGACATTTGATGTATTTGGTATTTGGCGACTTATTTAATTTATAAAGCAATTCTGAGGTTTTGTTCTAAATAAATTATTATTATAATTTCTTTCGTTGTTTATATATTTCTGTCTTGTGAATCTTAGTCTCTGCTCGTTTTAGTTATACCTACAACGCAACATGCCTTTTAGTGTGCTCTTTTGGGTATACAAAAAGGTGTGGGTTGTTACAATCTCCAGGCAAAATGATTACTGGCTCAAGATAAGAAGAATATAGCATTCCAAGAAGAAAAAGATGAATCAGATTCAGATGAAGAAGATATAGCATTCGTTGCAAAAAAATTCAAAAAGTTTTTGATTTTTAGAAAAAGCAACAAATTTAGAAACAACAAGAACGGCTCCAGCAACAATAACAACAACAAATCATATTCTTTTGCTCTATAATGTTGTGAATGTCACAAGAAAGGCCATATGAAGAAAGATTGTCTTGATCAAAAGAAAGATAAGTTTAAATACAAGAAAAACAGATTCAAGAAGAAAGCCTTCTCTGTCATTTGGGACGACTCAAAGTCATCTTCATCATCGGATAGTGACTCAGATAGCGACACGGAACAAGCCAACGTATGTTTATGGCCATAAATGACGAGGTAAGTGTTCTAATTTTTGACGATTTATTGAAAATAAACTCTGAATTACTTGACGGACTAAAAGACATCAAAAGAAAGTACAAAGAATCTCTTAAAAAAATGAATGGAACCTAAATTGAAGTTGCTATGTTAAGAGACGAGAAACAAATTTTAGAAGAAGAACTTGAAGTCACTCAAGAATCTTGTTTTAATATGACATCTCAACTCACTATGCTAAGTCAAGAGATAGAAACTTAGAAAGAAACGAATGATACTCCATTAATTGAAAATCATGATCTTAAAGCTAATGTTAAAATTTTGGAATTAGATATCTCTAGTCTTAAAACAAAATTAGATGATACTATAAAAATGTCTCTAATTTTAACAAAGGTAGGAAAAATCTTTATAAAATTATAGAAAATTCTCAGACTATTTCAAATAAAAAAGGACTAGGATATAAGAAAGCTTCTAAAGTTATTCCAAAGAAAAAGAATTCTTTATATAGCAATTTTAAAAGGATAATAATAAAATTAACCTTGTTCAAAATGTACATATTATTCTAAATCAATTAAGATTTTGGTTCCTAGAATAAATATTTCTTTGATTAGAAATAAATATATAAAAACTATCCATAAAAACAAAGATTTTATTTTTAAAATAAATTTTGAACCCTCTTGAGTTTGGTTTCCTAAGACTTAACTCTTAGGACCCAAATAAAACGGTGGGTACCAATGTTAATTCGGTATTTTGCATGTACCTCCTAAAAAGAGGGGAAAATGGATATTAGACAGTAGTTGCTCGAAACACATGACAGGAAACAAAGGGATGCCGATGAACGTTATCTACTCAGATGGAGGTTGTGTCACGTTTGGAGATGATTCCAAAGGATATGTCATCGGCAAAGGCGATGTGAGCAATAACGATATATCTAATTCCTCTTATTACAAATGTTTTATTAGTTAAAAATTTAAAATGTAATATACCTAGTAGCAGCCAACTGTGTGACAAAGGATTCAGTATTTTTTTGAAAATAAATGTAGCATTTTTGATCAAAATAAGAATCTTATTTTTTAAGGTTTTAGAGATAAAAAATTATATGTTTTAAATATGAATATAAATTACAATACTAACATGTGTTTGATAGCCAAAGAAAATGAATCTTGGCTATGGCACGAGAGATTTTTTCATATTACTTTTAAAGCTATAACTAAATTATCTAAAAATGAATTAGTAAAAGGTTTACCAAAATTGAATTTTAAAGTAAACAATATTTGTGATGCATGTCGATTAGGAAAATTATCAAAATCATCCTTTAAATCAAAGAAAAATATTTCTACTATACAACCACTTGAACTATTGCATTTGGATCTATTTGGTCCAACTCAAGTTCAATCTATAAACCATAGCAAATATGTGTTTGTTATAGTAGATGATTTTTCAAGATATACTTGGACTATCTTTTTGAAAAATAAAAGCGATACTTTTGAAAATTTCAAAATTTTTGCTAAAAGAATTCAAAATCTCAAAAGTGTAAAAATAAAAAATATTAGAAGTGATCATGGAGGTGAATTCGAAAATGAAGCTTTTGAATATTTTTGTAATAACAAGGGAATTTATCATAACTTTTTTTTCCAAGAACACCACAATAAAATGGAGTTGTAGAAAGGAAAAATAGAACTTTAACAGAATGTGCAAGAACTTTACTAAACGGAAGCATTTTACCAAAATATTTTTGGGTAGAAGCCGTAGCAATTGCATGCTATGTTCTAAATCATGTTTTCATTCGACCACTGACAAAACACACTCCATATGAACTATTTCAAGAAAGAAAACCAAATATTTCATATTTTAAATTTCTTGGTTCAAAATGTTTTATTTTTGTAACGACCCATAATTTTTAACAGTTTTAGTAAGTAATTAACTGAATTTTTTTATGAAATTTTAAATAATTGAATTTGGAAATAAAAATTTAATATTTGGTATGCGTCTATTTAAATATAGCAAATATCAGATTTTCATCAGATAATATGGAAGTTTATTTTGTTGTGTAATTTTAGTTCAATTTAAATCATTAAATTTGATGAAATTAAAATGTTTTCAAAATCTAAATATTTTTATAAAATAAAAATGTAAATTATTTTCTGAGTGAGACGCCATATTTCATTTCGTCAAATTTGGATTTCTTTAGCCACGTTTATCTTATTTTCGGCATTCTAGAAGAATTTTCAGTACCGAATGCCGACTTTTAAGAAGATGATCATATCCCTGTTATCTATGTATCATTCTATTCATCTTGCTGTGGTGATCTTCGCAGTATATTTATTTGGGTGTTTCGGTGTCTGGTACGCAGTGAGACATGCGAAACGGTTAACCGTAATAATCCGTCTTTTTATTACTATGTGACCATTCAATTTTACACCGTTATAATACCAATAGACGTTTGATGTTAATATTTCCAGGAATCAATGGCCGGCTTCCATTACTCCACTGGTTGCTTTTATTTCTAGTGCGCCTTTTCATTTTCTTTCCTTCTAAATTTCGTTCTTCTTTTCATTTGAGAATATAAAATAAATATATAAAGTTGCCATTATAATTGTTCATCTTCGTGGCATATTGTTTATATCAAAGCTTTCATATATTAATTCCTGATCCAACATGGTACTTCATTCTTAAGCAACATAGCCCATCACTTAAAACCATGCTCCACTTTCACCTTATACTCACCAGAAGCTTCGAGACCTGTACACCCTCCAAACTTTCATCCACCTCATCCACGCTAGCAAAACATGCAGGCTGACCCCACATTCCCTTCTTCCGCCTTGAACATTCCCACATCATGACAGCAACCGACCCAACGTCCACCTGATGGTGCTACACGCCTCATCCTCTGCTTCCCTTTTAACCTTCAACCATTCGCTCCCTGATCTGTGCTTCCATTTTCATGCAGCAGTTCGGCCCCTCTTTCCTTGCCGTAAGCCACCATTATTCCCCTGGCCGCAAACAATCAACTCACCATCAAATTTTCCTTCCTCGGCTCAGCCAAGACATGACCCCATACACTGTCGCCTTCTCTTTGCATGGCCGCGACCTTGCCAGCCTCTTCCCCCTAATCATGCACTACAGCCCATCACCCGATCACCATTGCTGCTCAGCATAGCTCCTTCTCTTTGATGTGTGTGTGTGTGTGTGTGTGTGTGTGTGTGTGTGTGTGTGTGTGTGTGTGTGTGTGTGTGTGTGTGTGTGTGTATATATATATATATAAGTATATATTGTTTTTTTCTTTTGCTTTGGTTGGCAGTAATCTATTGTCAAATATATATATTTGTCTAAGCTATATATATGGTCAGTGTTATAAATGTGAGTTTACATAAGTTATATATCATGACAGTTTATATAAATGCATAAATGCTAGTTTATATAAGTTATATAATATGTTGTTTTTATATATAAAAGTTTATGCAAGTTAAGATACATTAGTTCTTATATATATGTGTGTGTGTGTATGTATGTATGTATGTATATATATATGTATGTATGTATGTATGTATGTATGTATGTATGTGTATGTATGTATGTATATATTATGCGAGTCATGAGAATCTGTTGGTTGTATATACAAGTATATATAAGTTTTCATATGTTCTATCTGAGTTTATTTATATACTATAATAAAGTAAGAATATATATATACACACACACACACAAATACATATAAGTTTATATATGTAGGTACTATATTTGTTTATTTATGTATTAGCTTATAGTTGTATATGTATATATCTGAGTTATATATTAGCTTGCAGACTTCAAAGGATAAAATTTAAAGAGTACAAAATATGTTATGTCTGTGTAAATGTTGATATTTTGTGAAGTATACACATGTAATATAGTTAGTTATGTTGATATTTAAAAATTTATGTAGGCATTTTGGATTTTAAATATTGAACAGATAATATAATGTATATATTTTGATGTTAAATATAAGTGTTTTAATATATGTATAATATATATATATATATATATATATAATATCTATAGATATTTTGATCTTTACATCATATAGATTTTATAAACATAATATATAAACATTGTGATGTTATTATATGAGTTTTATTAAATAATGGTTTTCAAAAATATAACATGTATGTTGTTTCCATCAATCTCTATCTAATCTTGATTTGGTTAGTATCGATCAGTAATTATCATCTTCGTCCGCCAAATCTGTGTTCAGCTTACTTCGCTTTGAGATTTGTTGTTTGGATCGATCGGTTGCCAAATTCGTGATTTATTCCACGTGTTTGTCCTATTCTCTCTAGCCTCGAAAGGTGAGAAATCACTTACGATTAACATTCTTATAGTTAGTAAGTTTGATTTCACTTGAAACAACAATAGAAATATGCTGTTATGAATTGCTAGTTATTCAATTGTTAAATATGATACGCCATTGTTTGCAATTGTTTACTTGTGATATATGACACCATATCCTATCATATGTATTTTATTTATTTTATCACTGATGATATATGCATGTTGTTAATATATTATATTATTATCATATTGTTCTCACTCTATAAGTTCCATGTTAGTTAGACTTCCCTATGGGTTAAAATGATACATACCCGAACGATATTCTAGAATATGGGAAAATCGTTATGGGTTAAAATGATAAACCCAAGCGATTTTCATTGATTTTGAATCGGATTGCGGGTTGAAATGATATATATACCCATAAATATTTAATTTGCGGAATATCCGTACCACTTGACTATAGGATATAAAATTATATACGGACACCGTTGGCCTATATTTTGAAAATGATTTTCAAAGTATGAAAGGAAATATATGGGTTTTAATAAATATATTTTTATATAATATATATAAATGTAATTTTATATGTGTATAAAATTTAAATTTTTAAAATAATATGTTTTGGGAAATTTTAATTTATAAGTTGTTTTGAAAATATAATTTTTAAGATTTTCTTATAATTTTATTATTTTAAAATATATAAAATAAGATTTAATTTAATAAAAATTAATTTAATTAATATATAATATGTTTAAATATTCATTTAAATTTATATTAATATTAATATTTTAAAATAGATTTTTTATAACATTTATAATAGAGGTTGGGAAGAATAAATTAAGGTTGACTTGGAATTTAAATTGGTTAAAAAATTAATTTGAATAAGAATTAATTTAAACTTATTGATTTTTAATGTTTTGAAAGATATGATTTATAACCTTATTTGATAAAAAGTAATTTAAATGAATATGCGCAACTTTAAATAAAATTGAGAACGAATATTTAATATTGATTTAAATTTATAAATTGAGATTTTATTTAATTGTTGTTAAAATGATTTGGGTGAATATTTTCCAATTTGAATAAAATTAAAAGTTAAAGGTTGAAATATAAATGAAACTTATGCTCAAATTATTTGAATATTTAAACCTTGATTATTAAATTTGAAGTGATTGTTCAAACCTGGATTCGAAATTGAGATACAATTGAAATGGTTAATTTAGAATTTGAATTGAATCTTTAACTCTTAAATTGAAATGTTGAATAGGGATTAATTAAAATTGAATTTTGGAATATAAGATGATTTGAATCGATTTGTGAAATTAGAGGAAAGTATTTCAATTATATAAAGTATTTTCAATATATATAAAACAGTTTAATATATAAATTATTTTAATATATAAATTATTATAATTTATAACTATTTTAATATATATACTATTTTCAAGATCTAAACTGTTTAGGTTGGAATTGTTATGATTTCAAAAGTGTTATGATTTCAAATGTAATGATTTTAAAAGTGTTATGATTTCGAAAGTATTATAATTTTGAAAATGTTAAGATTCTGGAAATGAATACTATAAAAATGAATAATGATGTCGAATTTATATGGTTTTGAAATGAATATGATATTTTGATATGAAGTATGAACTATTTGAAATGAAATGACCACGGTGTGAAATAAGCGGTTGGTTGTTAAAGAAACTAGGATCGGATATTGTCATACTCTCTGCCAATACCCAAAACCACTTTAACAACTACACGGTGGAGATTCCAGAACGAAGTAGGATGGTTTGGCGACGATTCTATATGGTATTTACGTACCCCTAACTCCCATGAGTCAGTTTGATGTGGCTATAACAGGAGCTATACCGGCCAAATGGGGTCATTCCCCCGATCGGGCACTTCGATACCATTCTATTGCATTTGTGATTTGATTGGGTGCACCCTTTGATTTTGGACTGTGTCACGAGATGGGCGGTAGTAGTTGCTATGCTCTACCACCAATCCGGGAATGCAAATGGTATATATATCCTGGCATTGCCTCGAGTGCCTTGTCGCATGCCTTATCACGCTTTCTACGATTGGGTTTGTACCATACCTATGGAGTGCCCTCTGATAGCCCTCTTGTTTATGGAGGGAGTTACAGTGCTGTATAGACAAATGTGTTAAGGGGGGATATGGGTAACCCCTTACGCTATTTTTTTAGTTTACTTTACTATAGACATATTATAATAGTGTATATTACTACATAGTAGATAGTTCCACGGATCCTTAGAGGATGGAAATCCCAACTATCCTTTAAGTTACTTGTATTTTAGTTGACATTTCACTTGAGTTGAATTTAATATATAAGCATGTTAATCCTCATTTTAGTGTTTTGTTTTTTGCTCTATGCTCGGGTCAGACTGAGTGTCACAGCCTTTGAGACTCATCTTTAGAGATTGGAGTTTTGTTTAAAGATCTATCTATCCAGCTCTCAGTTATTTCAGTTGTTTCCAGTGATTATTTTCAATCTTGTCAGTTACATTTGTACTTGAGACTACTCACTGTATTTGAGATTTCTGTTGTATTTTGTTCCAAACTCTAATGTTTATATAGTAACTTTCTGAGCTACTATTTATCTATTCCGCTGCTTATTGTTGTAGTACTCCGTGTCTGTGATTCTGTGGTTGATATTATTTATTATATATGTTGAGTTTTGCCAAATATAAATTAACAATCTGACAATTTGAGCAATTCAAGTCCGACATGTGTAGATGCGAAGAGTTTGAAATATCAGGTCGTTATAATTTTAAACACAAAAGATGAGCTTGGAAAATTTGATCCAAAATCCGATGAAGGAATTTTCATAGGATATTCGAAATGAAGCAAAGCTTATCGAATTTTTAATAAAAGATCTAAAACAATCGAAGAAACACTACATGTTTCCTTCAACAAATATATTAAGTTTAATAAAAATCTTAAGGATGATGAGATAATAACTAAGATGGTCACAAATACAGTTACTCAAAATAATTCTGAAGAAGATGAAAACGCTGTTCATAATTTTGAGGAAGATGAAAACAATGTTCATAATAAAAATGAATTAAGATCTCCTCATAGGATTTTACAAGATCATCCAATAGAAAATGTGATAAGAGAAATTGATTCACGTATCAGAACTAGAAATCAACTTAATCAAATGGGCCATGTAGCATTCCTTTCTAATATTGAACCTAAAAATGCAAAAGAAGCCTCTACTGATGACTATTGGATTATAGCTATGCAAGAAGAGCTAAACCAATTTGAACTTAAGGAAGTTTAGGAATAAATTCCTAGACTAAGTCATCAAACCTTCATTGGTACTAAGTGGGTCTTCAAAAATAAAGCAGATGAACAAGGAAATATAACTAGGAACAAAGCTAGATTAGTTGCACAAGAATATAATCAAGAAGAAGGAATTGACTATGAAGAAACGTTTGCTCCAGTCGCACGTTTAGAAGCAATATGTACCTTACTGGCCTTTGCATGTTTTCGTAATTTCAAACTCAATCAAATGGATGTTAAAAGTGCATTTTTAAATGGATATATAAAAGAAATTTTTTATGTTTAACAACCTTCTTTATTCGCACATGAAAAACTTCCGGATCATGTAGCTATATACGGTGTAAAACAAACACCCCGTGCTTGATATGAACGTCTTAAAAGATATCTTATAGATTCTGGTTTAGAAATTAGGAAGATTAATCAAAATCTTTTTATTAAAAGAACTAAAAAAAGATATTTTAATTATTCAAATTTATGTAGTTGATATTTTTTTGGTTCTACAAATGAAAAATTATGTCAAAAATTTTCAAATATAATGACCAAAGAATTTGAAATATTACATATGGAAGAATTATCTTATTTTCTTGGTTTACAAATTAAACAATTAGAAAATTAAAAATTTATTAATCAAGAAAAATATTGTAATAGTTTTATCAAATGTTTTGGCAAGGATAATACTTCTTCCAAACCAACTCTAATGAGTACAAAAATACATCTCGATAGAGATGGCATGAGTGTTGAAAAAAAAATTATATCGAAGTATAATTGGATCATTACTATAGCTCACTGCTAGTGGACCTGACATAATGATGAGTGTTTGTTTATGTGCTCGATTTCAAGCAAATCCTAAAGAATCACATATGCAAGCAGTGAAACGAATATTGCGTTATCTAAACAAAACCAAAGATTTCGGACTTCCTATCCGAAAGAATGTCCTTTCGAGTTAGCATCATATAGTGATGCTGACTTTGGAGGATGTTGGACGGAACGAAAACGTACGAGCGGGACTTGTCACTTTATTTGACAATCCTTAGTCTCCTATTTTAGCAAGAAACAAAATTGTGTTTCACTATTAAAGTGAAGCGGAATACATTTCTGCTGCTTTAGCATGTGCTTAAGTCATTTACACGCAATAGACACTTCAAGATTTCGGTATAAATTTATCTAAATCAACTATTTTCTATGATAACACAAGTGCTATAAAATTATCGAAAAATCTTATCAATCACCCACGAACTAAACATATTGACATACTTCATCATTTTCGTCGTGATAATATTGAAAAGGATTTAGTTAGATTGGAATTTGTATCCTCTGAAAATCAGCTGGCTGATATATTTACAAAACCTTTAAATGAAAATAATTGTATAAAACTAAGAAGAGAATTAGGAATTATATCATTAAAAAATCTATAATTATTTTTAACAAAATTATTTTTCTCCAAAAATAAAAAGCTACAAAATTTTTGTTTCCAAGACTAGAACTAAGGATCTATTAATTGAAAATCTGGTGCAATACCACTTCACTATTACTTTATTCAAACCAGACTACATTTTTCAGTTCCTATAATAGTTTTTCTTCTCGATTCTTAACAATTTTTTTTAAACATTTTCTCATTCATTTTGTACCAAACATGCATTACTGGTTTAAATGTACTTCACCACAAACTCATTTACAATTTCTGCTATTCATTTGATCTATATATACCTTTCTTTATCAAAAGGCTTTTTATATATTGACTAGTTTTTGCAACTTTTAAACATGTCGTCTCATGAATCGTGGGAGTACTCTTCCATAGATTTTTCATCACCCAATTCCGGCTCATTAAGTTTACACATTCCAACTCCAACCTACGAACCTGTGCCTATTGTACCTCCCGAATATCACACCGAATATTCACCCGACCCAAAATGAGCTCGTACAAATGTGAATTTTGGCTCCCCATCAATTGCTCGTCAGGTTGATGATATTCATCATTATCAACGAGAACTGTCGAGCATTCAACGGGAAATGTATTATGAGTAGAAATGTCATAGTAGGAGACTCAGCTTACTAGAAAAATTTGCACTCAAATTTTATGAATCGCCTCCATCGAATAGATATGTTCATCAACCATTTCCCTAGAGACCTCCATACTCGCCTAATTCATGGGATCGTTCAACTATTCAACCGGTGAGAGAAATAACCAAAATCGAACTGGAAGAGTGTTCGACTCCTAAATCTACCGAGTCATCTAAATAAATGCTCTATATCTACCCTCTATTGTTTCTAGTACCATTTTTAGTTATGTTTGTGTATTTCCTTTACTATACTCAATAAAAATCATTTCTGCATTTTTTTTCTTTTCAACAGAGGCAGTCGACTGACCAAGGCAAAACGGACGACTGAATTAACTTTTTCAACTCTATTTTTAACTATAATTCAGTCAACTGACTCAGCTGCTCAGTCGATTGAATATGCCAAAAATACAATGTAAACTCTCGGGAATGATTCAATCAACAAAATCCATATGTCAATCGGCTGAAGCCATAGATATTTTTTTATAACCCTGCCAGTTGACTGGTTTTGCAACTACAGTCGACTGAAACTGGTAAACCTGGATGACTCTTGGCCGAGAGACATTTCAAATATCAAAATAGAGTTATATTTTTTCACTTTTATTCATTTCTAATACTTTTCTGCCATTACTTCTTCAACACCACTTCAAACATCTCTCAAAATTTCAAATTTTTTTCCAAATCTATCTTTATTTTTTTCTACATAAAACCTAAACCCTACCATAGCCCCAAAACGAGCAAGAAAATTTTCATCCTCCATTGGTCCTTCAGATTCTCAAATTAGTGGTTGGCTATATAACGAGAAAGCAGCGCAAAGTTTGACAAATGAAGAACTCCCGAATATTTGAAGGGCATTTGTAAAATTTCCAGATTTTGCTCCTTATGCCATTGAAGAACTTGCAAGATGCAGTGGATTGGAGTTTCTGATCGACTACACTGCAAATAGTATCAAACTCAACCATATTCTCATCAAGCTATTTTATGCAAACCTTAATCTAGACCACCATTCTATTCAAAACATGGATGATTGTATTTGGACACTTGTATGTGGCGTCAAGATCTTCATACCACTACCTCAAATTGGACGAATCCTCACTATCCATCCGAAGGAGAGGAGTTGGCTGAAATTTTTGTAAATATGGAATCAATAGATCGAATTAGCCATTTATTCCTTTTCGATGACATGACTGAACTTAAAGCTATTGTGCTAAGACCCAAAGCACGAATTACTCATCGTGCACTGACTCACTCTATCAACCCAAGAACAGGAAGCAATGAAAAGGTGTATAGGTGAGATTTCTTGTCTTTATATGCCATATGGGGGAGACATCATGTAAATTAGGCTAAGGTTATTTTGGAAGAATTTCAAACTTTCAATCAAGGATGAATGCGAACAATCCATTATGGTGCATACATTATGAGGATACTATAGCATTTCAGTGTTCCAATCCCCAACTCGGATTTCTTTATAATTAAATCATCGAACACCAAAACACTAAGTTTGATGAATCTCCTAAAACAATATCGTGATCACAC
The DNA here is from genome assembly GCA_030765085.1 of Allium cepa. NCBI lineage: Eukaryota > Viridiplantae > Streptophyta > Magnoliopsida > Asparagales > Amaryllidaceae > Allium > Allium cepa. The sequence goes on from CM060934.1 coordinate 324,811,298, forward strand.
GATTATCACCTATAAGCATTGGCTAGAGAACCAAACTTCCATATAACCACAATCATCCTATAGCCAACAAACTCCACGTGTAGAAACTTCAACTTCTTCTCAACCACCTCCACCTCAAAGAGGAGTTAGCGAGATACGAGAGATCGGTTCACAAGCTTGACCTCAAGAAGCCTTGACTATTATTTTAAGAAATCAAAGGCTTCTGGATCAACGTATTTTTTGTGTCGTCCAATATCTTCCGTGTTGAGAAATCTATAACGAAGGTGAACAAAAGGCTCAGTCATATCAAAGATTTCCTCGACAATATTTGGGAAGTAATCTCCTATGCATAATCCTCTTCTACAACTGTTCATGCGCCAATTTCTCAAGGAAAATAACCTACACCACATTTTACTTGGTCGACCTTTAACGAAGAACAGAAAGAAGAAGAGGAGGAAGGGGAAGAAATAAGAGATCAAAATGGAGATTCTAGTGGCGAAGAGGGAACCAAGGAAGATGAAAAAGAAGATAGCTCTGATGAAGAAGGTGATGCTGATGAGTAGGTATTTTCTTTCTATTTTAATTATTTTGACGAACTATGTTATTATGTTGCAAAAAATGGTAGGTATTTTTTTATGTTTGACTATGTTATATTTTCGGACAATCATACTATGGTTATGACTTGTAGCTCGATTTTTCTACGGTTGCTGAATATCTATATCACTGTCCATGTTATTTATATGATCGTATATTTTAAAATTATCAGTTTAGAAACTCTCCTTTTTGCCGATGACAAATGGGAAGAAAGATATTGCTTAATTATTATTTAAAGGGAAATATAAGCAAAGATTCTAGAGGAGAAATAACAAGCATAGTAGAAAGCGTAGATTCAGGAGGAGAGATCAATAAGGCTTGTCGAGATTCATTCATAACAAATGGAGTTATCATCGTCAAAAAGGGTGAGAATGTTGGATTTTGAGTTTTGGTTGCTGATAAGACACAACGATTCATGATTCCGCGACTACGACGACTAGACTCAATGACTCGATGTATGGTTATATATTTAAAGTAGAGTCATGTATTACGTATATAGAGTCAAGTCTAGTTGGTTTGTTAAGATCTTCTCTCAAGAATCATCACTCTCATTCAAATATACACATACATGTGCACTCGATTTAAAATAATCATTTTCTAATCAAATGCACTCAGGTTTCATGAACTATATAGTTCAGTCGACTGAACTGATGCCCTCAGTCAACTGAACCTTTGCATATTTTTTAAAATATACACGAACCAGTAGGATGACGGCATCATTCAATCATTTGAGTTTGTGCATTCTAACATATATATGCATTTTTTAATTCATTCGACTAAATGATCAAAGTCAGTCGACTGAATCCTGCAACCGTCATTTTTAAGTGAAAAGACACTTCTTTTCTGAAAAGTCGTCTTCCTCGCCAAGGGATCCACTTATTGCTATTCGCAGAGATCTCTTTACCAGCAGTTGCAACTCATTATCTACTATAAATACACTTGAGTTTCGTTGATCATAGTACTTAATTTTATTACCTCTCTTGATCTAGTTTGAACGACATTCTTTGAATCTATTGCTTACCTGATTTCATATATACATTGCTTACCATAACACTTTCATATCTTAGAATCAATTCTAATCTTCCTATTCTTCATCTACACACAATCATACACATCATTCTTGAGGAGAAAATTATAAGAATATTGTAAATTATTGACTTATCTGTGTTATTCAAGAGCATACTCAGTCAGAAACAACTTTACTATTTGTATCGAAAGTCCTGTTTGGTTGCTCAGACGGTAGAAGTCCTATTTGGTTTTCTAGGCGATAGAGGTCATGTTCGGTTATTCAAGTGGTGTAATACATGTTCCTCCGGGTGAAGTGAGGGCTGCTAGTTTTAATTCCAAAAGAAGTTTGGGATTGGACGTAGTACGGGAAGTTCAAACCAGTGTAAAAATCCCCGGTGTCATCTTTACTTTAATGCCTTTTGACATTATACTTTTATTCTGCACATATGTATAGTATTAGCTTATATTCCATATTGCACGATCCTATAGTATACCACAGTTACTTTCACTTAATAGTATATTTCCCTTTAATACAAAATCATTCACGAACCATTTCATTACAGTTATTTAAGTTAAATTTCATTTCTTAATTCAAGTTCATATTCATATATACTCCACTACATCCTAAGATTATATACATAATATCAAATTGGTTTTACTTGACCAGGATGTTCAACAAATTTTAAACTTGTTTTATATACTACCTTCTCAAATTTATAAGTTATAAAGACTTATTTTCTTATAATTTCACAAAAATTCTTAGCTTCAAGTCTCAATTAACTGAGAAGTTTTCGAATGTCCAAAATCGTCAAAAATTCTGTTTCATTTCATAATATGAAAATTTACAAAATAATAAATCATAATGAGATGTACAACCCAAACTATTTTAATGCATAGGATACATGAGTTAATATAATATAACTTAACAGAAATCGAGTTTTATTTCAAATCATTTGAAATAATGATTATATATATATATATATATATATCTTTTGTATATCAAATCATACTTTCAGAATTTAAATGAAATTTGTTTCAGTAAAAAATCTCTGAAGTAAAACTACTGTTTGCGCCAAAAATGGCCACAAACACCCAATTGTCGATGAAAACACCCATTCATAATCACAGATCTCAGATAGCAAGTATGTAGAGAATACAAATATAAAGAACACTCAAAATGTCAAAGAAAAGCAGTACAAACACACCATTTATAGTGGTTCGGCATTGTAGCCTACGTCCACTTTGAAGGGTTGCTGCATTATTGATTTTTGTTCGCTTGTTACAATGGGTTACAACTGATTATAACAGTACAATTTTAAGCGTAGTGATGATTCCGGCAGAGTCTGGGCGTACAAGAGCCAAAAAAGACCTTTTTCTATAGGTCATGGGCTGCTATAAATAGGCGTAGGCTGCAAATATCCTGCTTAGATCTCGGACGACCCCTTTTCTCATGTGGATGGGCCCACATGATCGATCCCATGGCATTTGCACTCGGTCCGTAATCGATAAGAACGATTTTCGTATCGATCAATATTTTTTGTCCAATCGAGTCGAGATCGATCATGAACATCCTTTAGGTTGTACGCAAGCTCCTATGAAAATTTGGTGGTATTTGGACTTATAGATTGCGAGTTATGATCAATGCAAATTTGTACTTTTCGATGGATGGCGAGTTCGTATCGATGCTGCTAACATCGATCTCGTTTGTAATGATTAGATGATGGTGACGTAGAGCGATAAACTAGGGTAGATCCACCTTTCAGGACGCGTTAACTGCTTCCTCCTTCATACCCATTGAGTGTTATGCTTTACGTATCGATGTCGGTGTGTGTTCTTCATATCGATCTCCTCATGTTGGCTTCATATCAATGAAAAGAGACGGTTTCATATCGATAATCTGGTTGATCGATATGAAGTATGCATCAACATGACTGATAGGAAGTATATGAATGTGGGCTACTTCATATCGATACCAAAAACCTTCCCTTCATACCGATAACGTGTTGTGCTCTTCATATCGATCAAGCGAACGATCGATACGAAGTGTGCCGTGGTTGCATGGATACGAATTGGAAGATTTGGGGTGGATGGATGCAAACGAGACGGGAATTGATACAAAGTGGTAGGCGAAGTTCGATGGGTACGAATCGATGTGGTTGGCGACCGATACGAACCAAGCTATCCTTATCTGATGGATACGAAGGAGGCTGGTGATGGATATGAACGAGTTAATTCTTTAAGCTTGCATCAACCACATCTTGATTATATGAACTCGAATTGACACAAAATTTGGAACGTCGGCTTTCATGGATTTGCTTGTTGTGTAATATCAATTGTAGCTTAATCCACACTCGGTCAAAATTTACCAACATCCATAGCTGACCTGCACATAACTAGCTATCGAGGAGGAATGTCTTTGGTTTTTAGTTAATCTTTTAGTATCATGGCTTTGCTAAAAGGTGGGATAACACTTGCCTCCCAATACATGCCTTGCGATAGAAAGGTGTGTTTTGTAATGTCATAAGCCGGATGTTCATATCCAATCAACGATCTGCAAAGAGATTGATAATCTTACCTGACTACGAATGACGATTGTTCGATATCGTATGTCTTTTGGGGTGGTATGTGACCGTTCGAGATCGGGTGCCGTCCATGGAAAATGCTGACCGTTCGCGGTCGGGTGTCGTTCGAGGAGAATTATGACCGTTCGAGGTCGGGTGTCGTTCGTGGTTAATTGTGGCAATTCATGGTCGGGTGCCGTTCAGGGTGAATTATGACAGTCCGTAGTTGGGTGCCGTTCGAGGCGAATTGTGACCGTTTGCGGTCAAGTGCCGTTCGAGCGAATTGTGACCATTCGTGGTCGGGTGCCGTTCGAGGCGAATTGTGCGTGCTCGGGGGGACTTATTGTCATTAATGTCATATTTCACATTCGAGTGAGTTTCTGAATTGTTTGATATGATGGTTTATCGCTGTCTCAGAGCATGCTTGAGGACCGTTCGCGATCCCGTACATGTGCAAGTGGCTTACCCATTATAGAATCACAAATAGAAAATTTACATTCAAAATGAGTCTTTCAACAGAAATGTCCAAAAAAATCAAGTACAAACATGAGAAATAGAAAACAAAAGCAAAACAGAGACGTCAAAGTGCAAACACCTACACTGATGCGATTGATAACCGTATCAGAGCATGCCTGAGGATCGTTCATGACCCTGTACATATGTAAATGACTTAATCGTGTTGGTATGGAGTTCCCACTTATTCGTCATTATTTCAATCAGTTGATGACAAGATGATGCCTCGACCCTGAGTCGTTCCCAGTTGGTGTAGGTGATGGTCGTTCTCGCTCCACCGTCATGGCTCGCCTCCTCACGAACTGTAATAGCATGCCATTTCGAATATGCCCTTCTATCTCATCCCTCAAGTGCATGCAATCATTGGTATTATGGCTGCTTAGCTCATGGAATAAGCAGTACTTGTCTGATTTCCTCTTGTTGTTGGTCGGATCCCTCCTCATTGGCCTCCGGTAGGGAACTTGCCCCTTGTATCTTGGTAAATTCGTTTCAAAGTCTCGTTCAGCTCTGAATAAGAGGGAAATCTCAGTTCTTTTTGCGGCCGCTTTGGTTCATCACCGTCATCCTCCACTTTCCGTTTCCTTTATCTTTGCCAAAATTCTTTCCGGGTGGATCTCCGCCTTTGACTGCATAAACATCAACTCCCTCTCCTTCCTCTCTTTCAACATTTGCATCCTCTAATCGTAGAAATCCTTCAGCCTCATGATAAAACTCCCCGGGATCCATAGGTGGATCCCTTGTAAGTGAATTTTTGAACTCCTTTCCATCAACTATGCCAGGTACAGCTGCCATTAAGACTATGGATGGATCTGGGAGATCCACCGATGCTGCTGCTGCATTAAAACGTGTTAAGAAGTTCCTTAAAGACTCTCCAGTCTTCTGCTTCAGTGCCGCTAGACTCATCACATTCTTAGGCCTCAAGATGTAAACTCTGAACTGCCTCATGAACTTCTCAATCGGCTCGGTCCTTATTCTAACAGAGCCGCTTTCCAATTGCCCGAACCATAAATCTGCTATGTCTGTCAGATACAATGGGAAACACCGGGCCATAACTTCCTCCGATGCCCCCAGTACTTCCATATGTCTCATGTATCTTGTTGGATGAATAGTTGGATCTGCCCTTCCATTATATGTCTTCAATGTCGGTAGCTTGAATTCTGGTGGATTCATGGCCTGTCTAATTTCAGGAACGAAGGGGCTCCTGTTAACATCTTTCAAATCTCTATTCACCAGTCTGACTCTCATGGCTCGTCTGACCATCTCCGCCAATCTGTCACAGCCACCAAGCTGTAGTCCTTGTTCGTTGCCTTCGATCTGCCACCCCCTCGAGTTCGCGAGGGAATCTGCTCTCCTGGATGGGCATCCGTTCCTCTATCAATGCCATGTTGAATAGCTACGTCTAGTATCCTGCTTGAGGTTGGATTTACATGATCTTGTGGAGTGCCCCCCAGTTCATGGGTGCTCCTAACGGTCCTGCTCTATTCTGAATCCTGGTTGTTCCATGCTCCTGATCCCTATCTCCAACACCCCTTGTAGTGACGTTCTCTTCATTATGCATTCTGGCTTGTCCAATTTGCTATAGTAGGTTCTGCATCATCTCTTCTTTCCTTTTCAGCATTCCCTCCTGCATAACTTCCATCATCATTTCCATCTCGTCTCTAGTGATGAAAACTGAGGTCTGATTTGCTTCTGAGGAAGCCTCCCGACTTCCTTCGTGCTGACTGCTCTTTGTCTTCTTCCTGATTGTTTCACCATGGTTCCTTTTAGATCTGATCCTTTTGCTTTCCAAATCCAAGTCTTCAAGCTTTTAAATCCAAAATCCAAGCTTTAAAATCCCTGAATTCAATTCTCAGTGAAAGCACCAAAATTGCCGATGAAAGCACCCTTTCATAATCACAGATCTCAGATAGCAAGTATATAGAGAACACAAATATGAAGAACACTCAAAATGTCAAAGAAAAGCAGTAGAAACATGATTTATTTGGTTCATTGTTGCAGCCTACGTCCACATTGAAGGGTTTCTGCTTTATTGATTTTTGTTCACTGGTTACAATGAGTTACAACTGATTATAATAGTACAATTAAAGTGTAGTGATGATTCCCGCAGAGTCTGGGCGTAGAAGAGCCAAAAAAGTCCTTTTCTGTAGGTCTTAGGCTGCTATTTATAGGCGTAGGCTGCAAATATCATGCTTAGATCTCAAAAGACCCCTTCTCTTATTTGGGTGGGCCCACACGATCGATCCCATGACATTTTCACTCGGTCCATGATCGATACGAACGAATTTCGTATCGATCAATATTTTGTCCAATCGAGTCGAGATCGATCATGAACATCCTTTAGGTTGTACGCAAGCTTCTGTGAAAATTTGTGGCATTTGGACTTGTACATTGCGAGTTATGACCGATGTAATTTTGTACTTTTCGATAGATGCTGAGTTTGTATCAATGTTGTTCGCATCGATCTCGTTTGTAATGATCAGACGATGGTGACATGGAGCGATAAACTAGGGTAGATCCACCTTCCACGCCGCATTGACTGCTTCCTTCTTCGTACCCATTGAGTGCTATGCTCTTCATATCGATGCCAGTGCATGTTCTTTGTATTGATCACTTCGTGCTGGCTTCGTATCGATGGAAAGCGACGGTTTCATATCGATCATCTGGTTGGTCAATACGAAGTATGCATCAACATGATCGATACGAAGTAGATGAATGTGGGCTACTTCGTATCGATACCAAAAATCTCCCTTTCGTAATGATGACGTGTTGTGCTCTTCGTATCGATCAAATGAACGATCAATATGAAGTGTTCCGCGGTTGCATGGATACGAATTGGAAGATTTAGAGTAGATGGATACAAAAAGATGGGGATCGATACGAAGTGATAGGTGAAGTTTGATGGGTATGAATCGATGTGGTTGGCGACCGATAAGAACCAAGCTATCCTTGTTTGATGGATACGAAGGAGGCTTGTGATGGATATGAACGAGTTAATTCTTTTAGCTTGCATCGATCACATCTTGAGCATATGAAATCGGGTTGATTCGAAATTTGGAACGTCAACTTTCAAGGGTTTACTTGTTATGTCATATCAATTGTAGCTTAATCCAGACTCGGTCAAAATTTACCGACATCAACAGCTGTCCTGTACATAACTGGCAATCGAGGAGAACAGTCTTTGGTTTTCAGTTAATCTTTTGGTATCATGGCCATGCTAAAAGGTAGGATAACAACTACCATGGTAACATTCCCTATATAGAAACTCGAAAATGAATACCGATGATGCTGCAGTCATCATAACAATTATTTTCTAGCGATAGAAGTGAGTTTGGTGCTTTCTACTTTCTTTAAAATCCATTTGGAAACATCTCTATACACAAATACTTTTAAATAATACTATTATTGTTTTCATCAAAACTTTGAAAAACAATTTCCAAAAACATCGGGATTTAAGTTCTCAATTTCTCAGCTTAAATCCTTTTTTTTAGAAAACTCATTTTTAAAAATCATACTTATATAAAGTTACTTCTTATATGAAAGCATTTCACACATGTATATCTTTGTTAGGATTATAATAAATAATTTTTTATTAAAGTTAAATTTAACCCAACATTATCACCAAATGCTTTAATGTAAAATAGTAAAACTGAATTCACAAGGTGTTCGTATTTAATTTAAATCAAACAATCAATGCTCATTATCTATATCAGCACAGCTAACCAAATGATGAATGATAATAATTGAATATTATCATTTCCTAACAAAGAACCACATAATAAATTACTATGTTCGGAAAGTTATTCTTTTATATATAAAATATAATCTATGTAAGATTATTTTACTTACCAAATTCCAAAACGATACTGTGTTGGTTTGCCTTATTCAAGAGTTTAGAAACCAATATCGATACAGTTGTACCTTCTGTATCGACCAGAATTCGAAAGCCACTTAACCAATAAATCAACATAATAAAAAACATTTTTTTAGCACCAACAAATATGTGCTAAAATACACACATACACACACTCAAACTTGTTCTAAGGTATTATTAACCCTACCTCTAATGAGTCTACCACACCAAAGCCAAGTTTTTCACTTAACCTAGCTCCGATATAACTTGTAATGACCTACCTTTTTGATCATCGAAAGTCAACACTAATACATCCATGGTACTCACATGCTGAGCATCCAAGTGCCAACGGGTTGTTAGGGGAAAAGAATGAAAAAACAAAACCGCATCTCACATTTTGACGAATAGCATATAATATACATTAGATCATTATAAAAGAAAAACTGTAATATTCATACATCAATCAGAGTTAACTAACCAACCATTAGCCTGGACAGTTATGACAACTTGTCCTCACAAATGCTAATAAATACAACTAACCAATGCAATGAAAATAAAATATACACGAATATGTCTTGGAGGCATCCAGCTAATCCCCTGAAGCTCCAAAGCATCTAAAGCTTAATCTAGAAATATGCTAGTGCTGACCTGAGCATTATAAGAAAATAACGTCCAGATAAGTCTGATAAACAAGTGTAAGAATCACACATCATATGGATTTTTAATATTATAAAACCTTTCAAAATAAGGTATTTCGTAAGGTCGTGCCACACATAAACATGGATGGGTTTTACCTTATGATAACCAATCCATTTCAAATAGAAATTCGGTGATATTATAATAATTTCTGGGGTTTAAAATATATAAAATAACTGGAATGCTTACATCTCATATTCCAGCATAGTTGGGCACATCAAAGTCCATAAAGGCACGTATTGGAGAATGGGTTCCATATAATGACAAGACATTAGGGTAACACCTACTACAGTACACCTATAGATAAAATGTACCAAGTTCAAAAACCTTTCGACCCCAACAAATCAAGACCGGACTACTCCTTACTGGATAGTAACACAATATGATCATTACCCTGGTTTCTTTCTAGCCTTTCCTCCAAAGCTCTCATGAACAACCAAATCTATAAATTCATTGTAGTGATCTAGAAATGTTATGACATACCCTAATATTAGCGAACCACATAGCCCTGTGGCTACCCAGTTTTTGTCATTACCGATTGTGAGCTTATGAGGCTACGATTACTTTTTCCCTCTTTTGTAAATCCCACTTGGAATGCTAACACTTTCCTCAAACAACAATGCAATGCCAGCATTCATCCATAAAGGTTGTTTAGGATATGAACAAACCGAAGGCATTACTTCAATAACATCCTCGAGATTAGTAGCAAGTAGCCCTTTCCTTCAAAGAACTCCATCTTCAATTTCTTCATCATTAAGATATCTTCAGTTCGAACGCTTATGCCAGTTTGAAGTGGTTTTCGAATAATATATCTAATCTCAGTTTCTTCGATCCGACAACCAAAAATTCCCAATTGACTCAATCTCGGTTCTTTCAAAAGTAAGCAGACTATATAAGAGTCCAAAGGAGGATATCTAATATACCCCTTTAGGCTAGAGACGTTTAACCGGAATGAGTTCTCCAAAGGAATCTCAGACCATATGAACACGTGAAGCTCGTATTTATTTTTCAAGTCAAAACCGGCCAAGATTTGATGGTCGATTTAACTATCAAATAAAGAAACAATCAAACAGAGATTTAATTTCATGTGGAACCCACTAAATCTCTTTAATTAATCTTTCAATAGTTAGATGTCATTTAACTGTTTCAAAATTAAATTAAATAAGTCAAAAAATTGTTATTTAAAACCATTTGTCACTATAAACCCAAACAATTATCCTTCAATGTTAAGTGTGGAAAGGATGTTTCCATACCACCAAAATTAAGAAGGAATATTTACCAAATTAATAAGCTTGCTTTCCATAAGTGATCCACTTCATTTAAAAACACAAATTTATAAACCGAACTTCCTTTTCGAATTCCAAGATCCCTTTCCAATTTATAAACTCCAATAATAAATCCTTTTTCTATTAATTAAAATTCCCTTTATAAATATTTTAATTATTTATAAACATCTTTATTAAATTAGTCAATCAACTTCAAACACTATTAATATAATAATTTATTATCTTTAAACATCAGTAGTAAAATAATTTAAAATCATCATTATTACAACAATTAATTATCTTTAAATGTCCCTAATAAAACAATTTATCATCTTATCTTGAAATAAACCTTTACTTTGAAATTATAAAATACAGATAATTATTAAAAAAACATATTTGAAACTCCATTTCTTTTCGTATTTTGAAAGCCACTATAGTTATAGAATATAACTTCCTCAATATATCATGAAGTTGGTGTGACGACCCGACTTTTCGACCCTCAAATCGACATAAATACATTCACCGTATGGCATACTGAGCAATCGAGAGCCAGAAAGAAAGATAGTTAGGGAAAAGAAAGAAGATAGAAGAAAGAAAAAACTAAACAAATAAAGAATCTCACAACGGATTGAATAATATATAATTTTAACAGCTTTTTACACAAATCAAAACTGTAATATACATATCTTAAATTCGAGTACACAAATCAATAATTATGAGCCTAGACAGTTATAATAGGTTGTCCTCATAATTTTCAAACAAACACTGCTATGCAATAAACAAGTACGGGAATACGTCTCAATCTTCAGCTCATCTTTTGAGCTCCAAAGCAATCCAAATTTATATCTGTAATATGCTCGGTCTGACTCGAGCATTATTATAAAATAATAACACATGTATCATTCTGGTAAACTAGTGTGAGAAAACACACTCAATTTGATTTATTAAGTTATAAAACCCTTTCAAAATAAAGATATCGTAAGACCATGCCGCACATAAACACGGTTGAGTTTCTGTCTTATGATTACCAAAACATTTCTATAGAAAATCCAATGATATTATAATAATGTCTAAGGGTCAAAATAATAATAATCAAGTAGCTGTGATGCTCATGCTCTGTACATCACAACAATACAAGTGTAAAATAAAAACTCGATAAGGCTCATTCGATAATTGTGTGGGATTCCACGGAGGTGCCCTTAGTACTTTGAGAACGGTCCTCCTGCACAAGGATCAGAGTTATCCTTCCGAAGCATCCTACCCATCTAGTCAGGGTATTATAGGAAGAACATAGTTGGTCTTGCTAAGACCGAGTGCATCGCTCTGATATGCCAAAAACAATTGAAGGTATCGGTATTGCTAGAAAAGGAGCCGATTACAGACTATGGGTTTGCCAATCCTTCCGGCCATGCCTCCAATCGCTGGTTTAATCATTTCCGCTGATGAATCTATGTCCTACGTTCCAGCTTACACATTGCTCCAAAAATAGACCACAAAATCCTATATGAATTCCAACACAACAATGGCCTTGGATCGCATATAGATTCCCACATCTCAAAGAGATCTTGGAATCACACACGGATTCCCATACCGAACGGTCTTGGAACCACATATGGATTTCAACATCTCAATATAATACGAAACTCCTCCATTGAGCCGTATATGGTTTTGGAGTGGTAAAGATTCTGAGTCATCTCTTATGAGTACACTCTCCCACGTCCTGGGCGCACCATAAACCATTCATCGATTTTCCAGAATGCGCAAGACCGATTCTTTAGGAAATAATCTGGCAATACATAAGACCAGGGATCACCCCTAATCCTTTAAGTGGATCGATCTCCTTATCATTTATCCTAGAAGAACAGCGAGTTTATACATACAGTATGGCACCACTAATGGTAACTGTACCATATAATTCCCGTGTTTCCCCTAGATATTTTCAAAGTTAAAACCCCTTCGTTGTTAAGTATGAAATTATTTTCCTACCGCTAAAATTAAGAAGGATTACATATTTGAGCCAAGATTTGGTAAACGGTTACTTTAACTATCATATAAACAAACATTCAACCAAAGATCACATTTTCCACTGAAATCACTAAGCCTCATTTAATTTGATTTCAATCAATCAAATCTCCTTATTAAAACATTCATATACTTATTTCAACGAAATAAGTATATTTACAAATCCTTTCTTTCACAAATACTTGAAAACTCATTAGAATAGATATGGAAGTGTCATTCGGTATTGACCATGGATCGCAGCTCGATGGTTGCGTCTCTATCCCAGAAAAACCAAACTTAACTTAGCAATCTCCGCCTCTCGATTTTCGCCATGCAATCAATCATAGATCGTAGTTTGCACAATGGTTACGTCGCTATCCTAGCGAAAACATTACAAACTATAGGCAATCTCTGCCCTCGAATTATGCTATCAAAATATACCATTACTTCCCAAAAATTTCTTTATTACATAAATATTTCCAAATCTATTTATAAAACTTCTTTATAAATTTCAAAGTTTAATTTAGAGAAATATTCTTTTACAAATTTAAAAACATTTGTAATCTCCCTTTACAAATTTCAAACCACCTTCACATTTATAACTCCTTTAACCAATTCTTCACATAAAGGATTTCTTTTTTAAACAATTTATTTTATAATTATAATAAACAAGATTTTAAACGTCATAAAAATATCTTAACCATTTTTGATAATATAAAAATACTTTTAAAACATTTATTAATAATACAATCATTTAACCTTTAACATTTTTAAATTTAATAAAATAAACTAAATCAACCTTTAAATAAAATTAATCAACTTTTGAATTGTATTATTACTGAAATAATTTTCTAGTTCTAAATAATTAATAATAATAAATAATTTATTATCTTTAAACAAAATCAATTAAACAATTAATTTAAAAAAAATTAACTTTACTAAATAAATGATTTTATAAAACATTTGTAAATAAAAACTTGAACAAAACAATTTTTATTACAATTAGCAAATAAAATCTTTTACTTCAAATTATAATATTTGAAGTTAAACAAAAACCTTAACCATCCAAATTCAGAAAGAGGCTTAACGAGCACAATGGTACTTAACAAGCTACCATTTAATTCCAATTTAACTTTACAAGTTAAATTACATGCATTTACATAGTAATAGGCATATTTGTAAGTCAATCCATAATTAACAATCAATTCTTAATGCATTAGTTATCCAGTATAAATCAACTAGCACTCAAATAATGTCCAATTTAATCTAATAACATAACGGGGATGGATTCTGCAAACCAAATGTCATTCAGAATAAAATTCTTTTTTCTTCATTTATTTCTCAACGTTGTTTATTTGGTCAAATAGATAACATCAATTTATTCCAATTCAATCTACGTTATAATTAACAATGTAATTCCAAAAACAATCCATTTATCAATTTCACACATATATGATTCAGTATTGGAAATTAACTTAAAAATAAACATAAACAGTTTAATAGTAATTCGAGATGTTATATCGTGACCCTAGATCCAGTTCAACCAATCTAGTAGCATTTCAAGATGCTATATCATCATCCTAAATTGATTTCAACAAATCACCAAAATCAATACCCCAAACAAGTAGAAATAAATTTATTTACCATAAATATATACTGATTAACCAAATGAGTGAGTTTAACTCACCTTGAGTTTTTCATTTTCCAACATTCTAATTTTAAACAAATCGAACAACATTCAATTTAGCCTAAAATTTAAGCTATTTCCAATAATCTCTAAATCAACACCATAATGTAGTATTCGTCGCTACGATTCCATCATCGCTTGTTTCGTCTCAATCAGATCTCGTATGTGAAAGACATGCAATTTATAAGAATTTACGAATATTTATATAAATAAATTACAAAACTTTTTTTTATATTTACCATCAGATCTGGCCGTTCATTTTGGACTAGAAAATCTTGGTTGCTCCTTTCCTTTCTCACACATACGCAACCCAGACCACAAATGACGCAGTGAAAACCCATCGTCGTTGTTAACAACATGATTGTCGTGCGTTCTCACGCTGTTGTAGCTTCATCGGAGACCACCCATGCTGCCCCTCACTCCACCTCACCACCGCGCCAAGTGCCTCCCATTTTGGTCATCCCTAGGCCACGAAATCGAGGGTCGAATGCCACACCTTTGCATGAGATTTTCCATCGATCTGCCATGTTCCAGTCGATCGTAGTCGTTCATCTCGAAGAACTCGATGTGCTCTTCCATTCCCTAGTTGAGCATTTTCACTAATTGTTTATGGATTTAGAGGATTAGAGGGAAGAAGATTGAATGTTTCTGGCCATTGAGTTTCATGGTGGCAGCTGCTCAATTTAGGGTTAGGGTTGGAGAGGGCTGTCTTTCTTTATATGCAATCTAAAACACTATTCATGGCCAAATTTTCATGAACTCCTATCTAGGCATGCTCCTGGAGTTAATAATGTTTTACCCCTATTCCAAACGCAATGGAATAAGTTTCATGGCGCAATTCGATCATATGTGGAAGATAGCTTTTTAAATCAATTATAATATTAAATTTTCGATATTAATTTGAACGCATTTCCATCCCGTACGACCAAACGGTAAATCAAAACGCTACGAAATTTGAAATCCGATAATACACTATTACAAATCCAATAGAACTAGTTTCGTCGAATTCCAAGACTGTGTTTCGGATCGCTATTTTAACGCATCGATTAAATCGACGATTCAAAAATTGACGAAATCACTTAAAATTCCAGTTTTAAAAACCTACTAACTCTATTCTAATTAAAATTGAATTTATATTAACATTATAAATTGTTTCGATTCATATTCAACTCAAATTTCAATTATTCACTATTTTCGTATTACAATAAACCACTATATTTGAAATTTAAATTCATTCTATAAAGTTCAACCAGAAATCTTCATATTAAAAATTCAATTTATATCCCAAATCAATATTTAAAACCATTTAAATATTCAAAATCAAATGGCGGAAAATTTGGGTCGTTACATTCCTCCCTTATTAAAAGAATTTCGTTCCCAAAATTGCTAAGGTAGGTAAAACTACAACAAACCATTAATTTTTTCAAAACTCACTTAGTTAAAACTTAATATTTCACTTTCTAAATCCTTTGGTTCCACATTTAGTTTGCATTTCTAAACCAAAATCCCTTATTTCAATTTCAATTCAAAGTCAAATTTTTGCTAACAAATTTTTTTCGAACACCCTAAATTTCCAAAAAATTTGAAAGGGTCTCCGTTGTATAGAGAGCCTTTTACAATATCACAAATATGATAAATATAGTATACATCGACCGCACGGTTGGAAACACAACATATATATATATATATATATATCAATATTTAACTCATTTTCATTTTTAATGTGTAAGCGTACCTTATATTAGCATTATTAAGCGAGTTCGCTTAATTTATATGCAATTATGCAACCAAAATATATCCAAATAGCTCCATGTACTTGTACTTACTCAAATGAAGCACATAAGTTTCATAACCATAAAAATTTTATAACATTACACTCATTTAACCAATCTAAATACAAGTTTCGTGAAGCAAACATGCCATACCATGTATTTTAGAATGCATATGCCACAGGGCTCAAACATTTATTTATTCATTTCCAATTCAATTTATATGCCATTTATTCAAATTTCCATTGATTTATATGAAATTTACTTGAATTCGATCCATATTCACACCCATGCCCTTCACAATAATTTATTTACTTCATTTTACATCAACAACATTTCATGCCATGCTATTTCATTAACAAACCATTTCATCAAATTCAATTTATCCATTTCAAATTGATTTTAAATCAGTTTATCTATTTTCCATTTATTCTCATTCAAGTTATTCACCAAGCTTTGTTTGCTTCATTACCTCACTTTTCAAGTGATTTAATATTTAATTAACTCGATTCCAATTCACCCACCATTTATAATTCAAATTTTTGAACTTCCATTTCTTTATGACAATATCAAACCATTTTCATTTTGGTTTTACCATTGCATTTCTTAATTCATAAGTTCAAGAACTTGTTTACTCAAAATGTAACAACCCGGATTTTTTGAACGGTTAATTTGAGATATTTAAATGAATTTAAGTATTTGATTTGGATTATGAATTGATTTTGAATATGGAAAGTATGGTTTTCATTTATAAAGTAAATTCAGGATCTAAGATGTAATGATTTATTGGAAAATTCGACTTTTGAATTATATAATTGGTAATTGGGTAAAATATAAAATCTGGAGTTATAAGCTTGTCAAAAATATTTCAAAGGATTATAAAATTTATATTGATAATACTGAAAGTAATAGATGGGGTAAAATTGAATTTAACAGTAGTTTGTTCAATTTTAAAAATACATCGTTTAAATTGATGTTCAAAAATAGCCTTCCGAGGAACAGTTTCGGATTTCGACGAAACCACTTTTATTGGATCCGTAATATTGTATAATTATGGGTTTCAATTTTCGTAGTATTTGGAGTTGTTGTGTGAGCGTACGATATGTAAACGCGTTGAAATTTATACCGAAATCTAGTATTAAATAACTGGGTCCAAAAAGCTATCTTCTCCATACGATCGAATTAGGCTCAAAATCTTTTCTATTGCGTTCAGAATAAGGGTATAACATTATAAATGCTTAGAAGAACACCCCGATAGGAGTTCGCAATTTTAAGCAACATAAATCGAGACAATTTGAATTCAAACTAATATATACATATATATTCACATACAACCCAACATTCAGCTGCAATTATTTCACCATCACACCATTTTCTTTCTCAGCAGCCTTACTTTTCAAAGCACTGTAGCCTTCTTTTGCAAGCCACCTTCTGTTCAACATTAGATGTTGTTCCCCTATTCCCACCTTAAAACAGCAAGTCTAGAATCTCACGCAACCTCTTCCCTTTTTTTATAAAACTCGAGCCTTCGTTACTTCTTTCAGAATTATACGAGAATCAAAATAAAAAAGAATTAGATGAAGACGCGAGCGAATATAGGGAAGCAGCGACGTACTCAACTTCGAGCAGAGAAGCGGGGCGGCAAGCAAGCGAGGGGCGACTCGCGCACGCGTTTGGAAGGCAACGTGTTGGGTGGCGCGACGATCTCCGGTGGCAGAACGATAGGCGCGGTCGACGTTGGGGTGTCTACATGGATGTTGAAAGGCTCGATCGCTTGATGTCAATCTGGTTGGGGGTGAAGGCGCCCAGGTGGACATGTGGGTGGAGGCGCTCGTAGGAGCAGGTGGCACGGTCGGCCCGACTTCGATCACCAGAGCGTGTGTGCACGTCCTCGATGAGCGAAGGATTTAGGTAACTTCTTTGGTTAATTTTCATGATTTAATATTCTCATATAATTAGGTAACAGAGAAAAGGATTAGGCAAATAGAGAAATCAGTTTAGCTTTTGGGTTAATTTTTAGGTAAACAGAAGAGGAATAAATATATATATTTTTACAGTGCATAAATTTACAATAGGTTTAAAAAGGAAAATTCTGTTTTAATCTACATATTGATATGTATGTTGGTAAGATCTAAACAGGAAATATATATATAAAGTCTGAGCAGAAAACCTTTTTATTTGTCAGAGAATATAAATTATTTTTTTTGAAAATAATAATAATAATAATAATAATAATCAAAAATCGGTTTTTAAAACCTACACGGGATATTTTTATAAGTGTATATCTATAGTTTCAAAGATAAGGTTTTGAAATATATGGGTGCTTTAAAATGTTGAAGAATTTATATAAAGATTGGATTCTTGAATCTATATAGATTATTTTATAACTTGTATACATATATATGTATATATACCTTCACCTACTATTTTATTTTTAAATAAATATTAAGGCGATTAACTTATTTAATTGCTTATTTAATTAGTTACTAAAGGATTTTTAAAGGAGAGATTAGTTTAAAATTTAGTTGTTGTTTAAAATAAATCATTAGTCAAAATTAAAACTATTAAACGGTAATTAATTTATTCGACCAACTCGAATATTAATAAACCTTATGATATATGTTACAAGGTCTGAACCGTGAAGAAATGGTCGAGATGGAAATGGATTTCATAATAAAAGCAAAGGTGAGTTAATCTCACTCATCTGCGTTTTATTTAAATTTAATTGGTTAAAATTAAAAAAATTGGTTGAATGATTGAATTGATTTGATGTGCCATATTATATATAGTAGTATATAATATATATTGGAGTGATTGATTTTCCACATTATATAGCGGATGAGACCCTATGCGCCGCATAATAGCGGGTGATATTATATAAACCCATATACCACGATATTCCACCTCGAAGTGGAATTGGTATTTTGTATTGTGCTAACATCTGTGGATGCAGGGAAACAGGTTGGAGGGATCCAACTGGATTCCTCAAAACATTTAGATTTGCCCTAATATTCTGTGATTGGATTTATTTGATAATCTGAGATGGATTATATTGGTGATTGAAAATATTAAATGCTATGTTCGATTTAATATAATTGGAAATGCTAAATTATTAAAATATGTAGATTGGATTTTGAAAAGATAATAAAAGAGAAAATCTTTAAGTAAGATAATTATAGAGAGTTTGGATAAATTAAAGGATAAATGGGAATAAGTGACTTTTGTTGATACGCGAAGATTTTGATCAATGACAATGTGCTTCAAAAGGAAGAGATATGTGCAAAGCTAAAGAAAGATCGATGAAGACCAAAAAACTTAAGTATAATTTTTTTTATAGGTCTTAGTCTAGATTTATTGTTAAAATCTATCATCAAGAGGTTTGCACGAACACTAGAAAACATTTTATAAACTTCATTTTTTTAAGCTTTCACTGTGCATATTTTATAAGTTCGGTCGACTGAACAGGAATATCCAGTCGACTGAAACTAGTACAAATATATAAACATGCACAGTTTCAGTCGACTGAATTTCCTGTACAGTCGACTGAATTTGTTCCCGAAAATTTTACTTCATGTTTTCAATTGACTGAATTCCCTGCTCAGTCGACTGAATTTGAACCTGCGAATTTTCTCTGAAAAGACACCGTCTTCCTCCTAAGAGTTGCAACCATTCACCAATGAAAATGGAAGCATCTCTTGTTTGCAACCTTTGACAACAAATGCACCTCTTCTACAAGTATATATACATGATTCTAACATCATTCCAGTTACCGAATTCTCTTGCTTTAATCTTACTATTTTCTTGATCATATTCTCTAGATATTCTCAAAGCAATCACCAATCTATTGTTTGAATCACTGTTTTGTTTATAACATTCTTTTGATTCATAGCAATTCACATTTCCTAAATCTTCACAAACACATTGCATACTCTCGAGGATAAGATTATGGGAATATTGTACTACACTAGACTCATTAATGTTGACAAGAACACAACAAGTCGAATATTGTATTTTAGTAAATGAGTTGAAGTCCTCTTCGGTAGTTGAGGCAAGAAATCCCGTTCGGTTGTTCGGGTAAGTTGTAAACCTATTCCTCCGGGTGAAGTGAGGCTGTTAGTTAGTGAAATTCCTAAATGAAGCTTAGGGACTGGACGTAGGACTAGAGGTCCGAACCAGTATAAAATCCTGGTGTCTCCTTGCATTTACCTACTTTATCTATCTAGACTATTCCATTATTCCATATTACACGATCCTACCGCATAGCCCCCTCTTTCAATTGGTATCAATGCAAGGCCGTCCTATAACCATAACACCGTTATTAGACATATTGATAATATGGAAAATAACGCAAGTACAAGCACAACATCTGCCTATAGTTCTACATTTGCGGAAGGACAATCTACCCAAAGACCCCCTATTCAATGGACTAAACTACAACTATTGGGCTACAAGGATGAGGATTTATATGCAAGCAACAAGTTTCAAAGCCTGGAATGCTACTCAAATAGAGTTTCTTGTACCTACGACCGATTATCCTACATGGACACAAACTTAGAAGAATGAAGCTAGTGCAAATGCCAAAGCTATGAATATGCTATTTTGCGCCCTAGATAGAAATGAATTCAACCGTGTTAGCATATGTACTACTGCATATCAGATATGGGAAACACTTAAGGTCATACATGAAGGCACAAACAAGGTTAAACAAACAAAGATATCCATGCTGAAGAATCAATTCCAAAACTTTAGAATGCGACAAAATGAATCCATCAATGACATGTACTCAAGATTTCAAGACATTCATCATGCTCTAATCGGATTTAGGAGAAAGATACACGGATTTTGACATTGTGTCTAAAGTTCTAAATTCACTCACTGATGAATAGGAGAGAAAAGTACTAGCAATCGAGGAAGCAAATGATCTATCTACAATGAAACCAGAAGAATTGATTGGAAATCTTATGTTGTATGAAGTAAATATGCAAGCTAAGAAAGATCAAGCTCAAGAAAGAAAGAATGTTGCTTTTCATGAGGAAAAGGAAGAATCAGAGTCTGAAGATGAGGATCTAGCATTTATAGCCAAAAATTTCAAGAAATTCTTAAAGTATAGGAAAGGAAACAAAAATGGATTCAAAAAGAATTTCTTGAACAAACCTTCATCCTCAAATATAGAATGCTTCAATTGTCACAAGAAAGGACACATGCAAAAAGATTGTCAAGAACAAATGAAGGAAAATCAGAAAAGCTTCAACAACAAAAACAAGAAGGATAAATTCAAAAAGAAAGCATTTTCTGTAACATGGGACGATTCAGATTCATCTTCATCCAAAATTGATAGTGATAGCGACAATGAACATGCAAATGTATGCTTCATGGCTCAGGATTCTGAGGTAAGTAATTTAACTTTCGATGATTTAATTGAAGTAAACACTGAACTTTTAAGCACAATAAAAATTCTTAGAAAGAAAATTAAGGAAATTCGTGAAAATCAAAACAAAGCTGAGTTTGAGAAAGATATGTTAAATGATGAAAAGAAAATTCTTGAAGAAGAACTTGAAAAAGTTCAAGAATCTTATGCAAATTCGAAAACTCAATTATCACTTTTATGTCAAGAAATTGAAACTCAAAAGAAAAAGAATGATGTACTTGTTTCTGAAAATCACGAGTTAAAAATTAAGATTAAACATGTTGAATTAGAAAATAATAATCTTCAAGCTAAATTAGATGACATCACTAAAAATGTTTCTAACTTTAACAAAGGAAGAGAAAATTTATCTAAGATATTAGAAAATTCTCAAACATCTTCAAACAAACAAGGTTTAGGTTATAAAAAAGAGTCAAAAATTCCTAATAAGAAAAATATAAAACTTAACAGGAATGTTGATTCAAAACAACAAATATTGCTAAAGAAACCTATTAAAACAAAAATAGAAAACAAGGTAGTTAAAATTTGGGTACCAAAGACTAACAATGTATTAATAAGAAATAAATATATTAAAACATTTATGGATAATGTTCATCATAATGAAAACTATATTCATAAAAAGGATACTAAACCAAATTGGGTTTGGTTTCCTAAATTCTAACTTTTTAGGACCCTATTAAAAGGTGGGTACCAATAATTTCATATTTATTTCAGGTACCACTCAAAAAGAAGAAATGGATATTAGACAGTGGTTGTTCAAAACACATGACCGGAGACAAAGATATGCTTACAAACATCACATACTTTGATGGTGGCTCGGTTACCTTCGGAGACAATTCAAAAGGCAATATCATTGGCAAAGGAGATGTGAACAATTATGGTACATCAAATTTACCTTTTATAACAAACGTTTCATTAGTTGAAAATTTAAAACATAATCTACTTAGCATAAGTCAACTGTGTGACAAAGGTTTTAAAATAACTTTCTCGGGTAATAAATGTAGTATTTTTGATCAAAACCAAAATCTTGTTTTTGAAGGAAATAGAGATAAAAATATTTATGTTCTGAATATGAATATTAATCATAATACAAGTATGTGTTTACTAGCCAAAGATAATGATCCTTGGTTATGGCACAAAAGATTTTGTCATATAAATTTTAAAACTATTAGAAAACTTTCTAAAAATGAATTAGTAAGAGGTTTACCCAAAATAAACTTTAAAATAAATAATCTTTGTGATGATTGTCAAAAAGGAAAATTAACGAAATCATCTTTCAAATCTAAGAAAAATATTTCGACTTTACAACCATTAGAGTTACTACATATGGATTTATTTGGACCAACACAAGTTCAATCCATTAATCATAATCGATATGTATTTGTAATAGTTGATGATTTTTCAAGATATACATGGACTATTTTTATGAAAAATAAAAGTGACACTTTTGAGCATTTTAAAACATTTGTCAAAAGAATTCAAAACACTAAAAATTTGAAAATTAAAAATATTTGAAGCGATCATGGAGGCGAATTCGAAAATGAAGCTTTTGAAACTTTTTGTAAAAAGAAAGGAATAAATCATAACTTTTCATTTCCTAGAACTCCTCAACAAAATGGAGTTGTAGAAAGAAATAATAGAACATTACAAGAATGCGCAAGAACATTATTAAATGGATGTTCTCTACCAAAACATTTTTGGGCAGAAGCCGTTGCTACTGCATGTCATATATTAAATAGAATATCAATTAGACCATTAACTAAAAATACTTCTTATGAACTATTTAATAATAAAAAGCCAAATATATCTTATTTTAAATATTTGGATCAAAATGTTTCATTTTAAATACAAAAGATCAACTAGGAAAATTCGATCCAAAAGCTGACGAAGGAATTTTCGTAGGATACTCAGAACGAAGTAAAGCATATCGTGTATTTAATAAACGAACAAACATAATTGAAGAAACTTTGCATATATCTTTTGATGAAAATTTTAATAAAAATTTTAATATAAAAGATGATGAAGAATTGATAAATATAGAAGAAACAAACCTTGAAAATAATAATAATGAACTAAGATCTCCTCCTAGAATATTACGAGATCATCCAACTCAAAATATAATAGGAGAAATATATTCTCAAGTTAGGACTAGAAATCAACTAAATCAAATGGGTCATCTAACTTTCATTTCATCAATAGAACCTAAAAATCCTAAAGAAGCATCAACAGATGATTATTGGATTATTGCAATGCAAGAAGAATTAAATCAATTTGAACGTAACGATGTTTGGGAATTAGTTCCCTGTCCTAATAATCAATCATTAATAGGAACAAAATGGATTTACAAAAATAAAGTAGGCGAAAAAGGTAATATAACAAGGAATAAAGCAAGACTAGTAGCACAAGGGTATAATCAAGAAGAAGGTATTGATTTTGAAGAAACCTTTGCTCCCGTTGCTAGACTTGAAGCAATACGTATACTATTAGCCATTGCATGTTTTCACAATTTTAAACTTTATCAAATGGATGTTAAAAGTGCATTTTTAAATGGTTTTATTAAAGAAAATGTATATGTAGAACAGCCTCCTTTATTTATACATGAAAAATATCCGGATCATGTATTTAAATTAAAGAAAACACTATATGGTCTTAAACAAGCACCTCGTGCTTGGTATGAAAGACTTAAAAGTTATTTATTAAATTCGAGATTTAAAATTGGAAAAGTAGATCAAACGCTTTTTATTAAAAATACTACCAAAGATATTTTAATAATTCAAATATACGTAGACGATATTATTTTTGGTTCAACAAATGAAAATTTATGTAAAGAATTTTCAAATATAATAACTAATGAGTTCGAAATGTCTCATATGGGAGAACTATCATATTTTCTCGGACTTCAAATCAAACAATTAACAAATGGAATTTTTATAAACCAAGAAAAATATTGTGCTAATTTAATTAAACGATTCGGCATGGAAAACACTTCTGTTAAACCTGCTACTATGAGTACCACTACACATCTCGATCGAGACGAAAATGGAAAAAGTGTAGATCAAAAATTGTTTAGAAGTATGATAGGTTCCTTACTTTACTTAACCGCTAGTAGACCTGACATAATGATGATTGTTTGTTTATGTGCACGTTTTCAATCCGATCCTAATGATTCACACTTAAGAGCGGTAAAACGAATTATGAGATATCTTAACAACACTAAAGATTTCGGTCTTTTCTACCCAAAGGAGTGTTCATTTGAGTTAGTGTCATTCAGTGATGCTGATTTTGATGGATCTCGAACAGATAGAAAAAGTACAAGTGGTACTTGCCATTTCATTGGAAAATCACTTGTATCTTGGTTTAGTAAGAAACAAAATTGTGTCTCGCTTTCCACCTGCGAACCAGAGTATATATCAGCTGCTTTAACTTGCATCAAGTTATATACATGCAACAAACACTTAAAGATTTTAATATAAATTTAAAAAATTCTACAATATACTATGATAATACAAGTACAATAAACTTATCTAAAAATCCGGTTAATCACTCGCGTACAAAACATATAGATATTCGTCACCATTTTCTACGTGACAATATCGAAAAAGGAATAATTAATTTAGAACATATTTCTACCGAAAATCAAATTGCCGATATATTTACTAAACCTCTATTAGAAAACTCCTTCATAAAATTACGACGAGAGTTAGGAATAATGTCTTTTAAAGATATCATGTAGAGAAAATTAGAAAAATCTACAAAATTCAGTCGACTAACACTACATGCTCAGTCGACTGAATAAAGAAAAAAAATGAGATTTTCAATTTATTTTTTTGAATATGTTACATAATATATTATAAAATAACAGTTATTTGTACACCATACATTTTTAACTGAATTATGGTAACTATTAAATCATTAAGTGGATGAAAAACTTTAAAGAATTATAACCACTATATATTTAGAAAATTCCTACTATAAATATATCTTTAAAATATTACTTTTTCACAACTCATTCTCACAAATAAAAGCTTGAAAAATTCATTATAAAAATGTCGTCCAACAACTCTCTTTCCCCGATCAACATCACCTCTTCAGTCGATAACACTCCAACATCTCCAAAACTTCCCACTCCAACACCGACACATGAGCCAGTTTACAAATGGAACAATTATCGTACTGGCTACACACCAGAATCCAAGAAAGCGAAACGCGGACTCTTTATTTCTCCAGACAAAAAGAAAGATTGACGAAATTCATCACTTTCAACAACAACAAATAGATCTTCAACGAGAATTATATTTCGAACAAAAAGTTACGGCTAGACGATTAAGCTTCCTAGAGCAAATCGGTTTACGCTTTTGTGGCTCAAAAAGGAACGAAGTGGCTGAACCCCTACCTCGCCCCGTTAGTTCACTTGATCCGTCTTCATCTTACCGTACACTAGTCGATCCTGTGAATCCTTGGATGTCTCCTAAGACTCCTCAATATAGTCCAAATTCATGGGATATAAATTATATGAAGAATGAAGGGAAAAAGAATCCAAGTCCATCCCCTAAGAAATAGTTAGTTTTGAAATCTATTCATGATATTACATCTATATAATTGTAATTATTTCCTTGAATAAAGAATTTACCTTCAAAATTAACAAAGAACAACAAAATACATGAGTCAGTCGACTGAAACCCCCTGTTCAGTCGACTGGACTTAAGGCAGAAAGCAAAAAAAATTATACTTCAGTCGACTGAATCCTTTGCACAGTCGATTGAAATACTAATAGAAACTTTCAGGCAAACATTCAGTCGACTAAAAACCCTGCTCAGTCGATTGAATTCAACCCAGAAAATTTTCGGCCTTCAATTCAGTCGACAGAACAGTGTATTCAGTCGACTGAACGCCAATTCCCAGGCAACTTTCCCCTTTTAACCACCAATTTTTACCCTATCCATTCACTTTTTACTTCCCAAAACAGTTTTCTTCCCCAATTATTTTCGAAACCCTAGCCCCCCAATTCCTCAAAATCCACTCGAATCTCACTCAAATGGCACCAAAGAGATCAAGAGCTTCCTCTTCTTCATCCTCCGAGTCAATTGATGCTCAAATAGCGCAATGGCTTTACGATGGAGTCGCTGTCACTAGATGGAATAAGATGAAGAATTCCCGTGTTTTCGAGCATTCCTTCGTTGATTTCCAAAGCTTTCAAACCTACAACATCAAAGCGTTAACCGATCAAGCAAGTTTAACTTCTCTTTTGGATTTGAAAAGAAATGACCATGCCATAAATCATGTAATGGTCAAATTATTTTATGCTAACCTTAATCTTGGACACCAAACTCCAAGAAATCCAAACAATAGTGTTTGGAGTATGGTATGTGGAAAGAAAGTTTGGTTTTCCTTGGATAGAATAGCACACATTCTAGAATCACCAAATGTCGGGAGAAAGCTAGAAGAGATAGAATTCAATCCACATATTCGCGATAACATAAACCATCGATTTATGGATGATAATATCAACTTTAGAGATTTTAAGTCCACCTCTCTTCGACCTATGGCAAGAATCCTTCACAAAGCCCTAATGAGAACAATTACTCCTCGCACGGGCTCGTACGAAATTGTCTACCCAAATAACTATCGAGCTCTATATGCTATTTTTGGCAATATACAAGTCAATTGGGTACAACTTATTCTTGATGAGTTTCTCACTTTTAATAATGGCAAAATGCGCATTATCTATTTTGGAGAATACATCATGCGACTTCTCCTCAATGTCGATACGCCATTACCCGAGTCAGAGAATACAATGGTCCATCAAATCAACCACCAAACCATAAGCCTAATGCAACTCCCATCTCGACCTCCTCGCATAATATCACTCGCCGAATGGGAAACAAGACATCAAGAACAACAACAACAACAACCTCCACAACCTCACCACGAAGAACATTTCGAGCAAGATGATGAAATTCGTCTTGTTGACCCAAGCTTTACTACCAACCAATCATTGGGAATACTATCAAGAAATCAACAAATTCTTGATACTCGTCTTAAAAAGGTAGATCATAAGCTTGACAAAATCAAAGGATTCTTCAACAAGCTATGGGATGCAATCTCGTGCTCAAGCACCACTACTGCTTCGGCATCTTGCGGAAAACGTCCGGCACCTACGTTTACATGGACGACATCCGAAGAGCAAACAATTAGCAGCTTCAAGCGGAGCTAGTTGTGGCCAAGGAGGAAGAGCGTACAGACCACCAACAGGAGGACCCGTCATAGGTGAACCAACAGGAGGAAGAGAAGGTTCATATGACTGGGATAAAGATGAGTAATTTTAGTATGGTTTGATGTTTATTTATAACTTTCTTATGGCTTGTATAAATAGCCATTTTGTGCTTGTTCGACGCAACATTTTTAACCTTTTTAAGCCATGTTTATGCAAATTTTCTATTCTCTATGCTTCAGTGATTGTTTTGATAAAATATTTCTACTGTTAGTTCTTCCTTTTTGTCGATGACAAAGGGGGAGAAAATCTATGGTACTAACTTTGTTTTGTAGGAAAGATAGTGCATACATTCAGGGGGAGAAAATAAGTAAATACATCTCTAGAATAAATCAGTATTGTCATCAATCAAAAATGGAGAGAATGTTGATACGCGAAGATTTTGATCAATGACAATGTGCTTTAAAAGGAAGAGATATGTGCAAAGCTAAAGAAAGATCGATGAAGACCAAACAAACTTAAGTATAATTTTTTTTATATAGGTCTTAGTCTAGATTTATTATTAAAATCTATCCTCAATAGGTTTGCACGAACACTAGAAAACATTTTATAAACTTCATTTTTATTTAAGCTTTCACTGTGCATATTTTATAAGTTCAGTCGACTGAACAGGAATATCCAGTCGACTGAAACTAGTACAAATATATAAACATGCACAGTTTCAGTCGACTGAATTTCCTGTACAGTCGACTGAATTTGTTCTCGAAATTTTTACTTCATATTTTCAGTTGATTGAATTCCCTGCTCAGTCGACTGAATTTGAACCTGCGAATTTTCTCTGAAAAGACACCTTCTTCCTCCCAAGAGTTGCAACCATTCACCAATGAAAATGGAAGCATCTCTTGTTTGCAATCTTTGACAACAAATGCACCTCTTCTACAAGTATATATACATGATTCTAACATCATTCAAGTTACCGAATTCTCTTGCTTTAATCTTACTATTTTCTTGATCATATTCTCTAGATATTCTCAAAGCAATCACCAATCTATTGCTTGAATCACTGTTTTGTTTATAACATTCTTTTGATTCATAGCAATTCACATTTCCTAAATCTTCATAAACACATTGCATACTCTCGAGGATAAGATTATAGTAATATTGTACTACATTAGACTCATTAGTGTTGGCAAGAACACAACAAGTCGAATATTGTATTTTAGTAATTGAGTTGAAGTCCTCTTCGGTAGTTGAGGCGAGAAATCCCGTTCGGTTGTTCGGGTAAGTTGTAAACCTATTCCTCCGGGTGAAGTGAGGGTGTTAGTTAGTGAAATTCCTAAGTGAAGCTTAGGAACTGGACGTAGGACTAGAGGTCCGAACCAGTATAAAATCCTGGTGTCTCCTTGCATTTACCTACTTTATCTATTTAGACTATTCCATTATTCCATATTACACGATCCTACCGCATAGCCCCTTCTTTCAACTTTTGTTAAAACATAAGTATTATTATTCAAAGGAATGAAGGATTTATTTTAAATTTCAAGGATTAAATTTATTTAAAAGGATAAAGAAGGAATTTAGAAAAGTATGGAAGTAATATTTCAGTTAAATAAGATTTTAAATCATAGTTGAGAAGTAAAAGTGAAGTTGATGGGTTTTGGAGTCAAATTGAGAAAGTAAAGGAATTTATTTCAATTTGGAATAGAATATGAAATCAATTTGGAAATCGATTTAGAATTTGAAATTATGTTTTTAAAGAAGATGAGACTTTGGTATTTATAAACTGAGTTTATAAAAGTGAAGTGATATATCAGTGGATATTTGGAAGAATAAAAACACGGTGGGAATTCATTGAAGGAATGGTTAAATTTCTTTAAAATAAATAGTGATTTATTTTTAAAAGACGTGAAAGAGAAGTGTATTTTCCTGGATAGCCAAGTACGTTTTCAAAGCAAATTTTTAAGTATAAGTTAAAAGTTTAAAGTTGTTTTAAAAGCATGTTTAGAAAATTTATTATTTTTAAATGTTTAAATTTTAAAGCAAGTATTTTTTTTCAAATTTATTTTAGTAGTAATTATTTAAAGGTGACTTGGTATTATGTTTTAGAAGGATAAAAATTTAGTTTTATTATTTTGTTAAGTAGCTTTATTTTAAATATTCTTAAAGCATATATCTTTGAATAAAGTATTAAAGTAGTTTTTTTAATTTAAAATTTTTAAAGTATATTTTATATTAAGTGTTTTAAATTATTTGTACTTGGTGATTTCAGTGGAAATAGAAAATATTTGGGAAATGTGTTCCGTGAGAGGAAGATGGTTTGGCACTGTCTTCAAAGGGTTGAAAGTGGAAACATATCTTGTGAAGATATTTTGAGATTAATAAATAATTTGGGAGATTATTTATTGTTTGATGGTTGTTTGAGAATGTTAATAGATAGTTAAATAACCGACTATCAATATTGGTCAATGCGCTGATCGTTTCGAAGAGATCGGGATTAGGATTAAATTCTCGAAAACCACTTCGATCCGGTTGAACGTTTCATAGGGAAAACGAGTTCGGAGTTGAAGATGGAGCAGTGAAGTACAAGGGCTAGTCGCTACTAATCCTAAGGGTGATTCCAAAATGGATGTAGTAGGAGTTGTGCCTTCGGTTCCGTCGAACCCGGGATGGACTTGTATGGATGAATGCTTTCAGAACATCGTCAGGTGGGTGATGAGCATTCTAAGAGATGTGTTCTAAAAATGTAACGCTTAGCCTCGAGCCTCATCAACCGGGAATGACTGAAAATCAGGGGTTATGCAGCAAGGCTAAGTGGGTCGCGCCCATTAGGGTGAGGTCATCCCTGTCTAGATGTCCATTTTATTTCGGCTGTGTGGGCGGTTGCTGATCCCAACCGCGGGGTGATCTTACTCGGGATTATCCAGTAAGGGGTAGTCCCGGTCTTGAGTTGCAGGGGATTAAGGGTGGATCCTCGGTACGCTGATCTAGACCAGGTACTGTGACAGGTAGTACCCCAGTGCCTAGTCATTAGTTGGAAATCCATTCTCCCTACGTGCCTTTACGGTTTTTGTTTATAGAACCCACTTTGTGGCTAGTATGCTAAAATTTAATCATGTAACAATTTCAGCTATTTTAATAAGTATTTGTATACAGAAACTATTATAATATCAGAGGATTTTGACAAGAAATGTTTTGGCTATCGAAAGGTAAAAACCCGACATGTTTATTTGTGGCATGGTCTTACGAGATGCTTTTGTTTTCAAAGGATTTTGAAACTTTAATAATCAAATTGAGTGTGGTTTTCTCACGTTGGTATTCCAGACTGACTTGGGTGTTATTTAACTATAATGTTCGGGTCAGACCGAGTATTATAGAATACAAGAAAGGATGCTATGGAGCTCAGGAGACGAGCTGAATGGCGATACATATTCCCGTACTTGTTTTAAATATTCTGCTGTGTTGATTAGCGGTGCATTCAGTTTGTGAGGACAGGTTATGATTACTGTCCAGCTGTGTGTTACGTATACTCTGATGATGTAATGTATAAACAGATTTGTTTTTTTGTAAAGATCATTTATTATCTATTATATTTTATTCCGCTGCGATGGTTAGATTCTGATGTTGTTTTCTATTTTCTTCTTCTACCTCTTCTTCTTTAACCCTAATGGTTCGCATTTCCGTTCACCTTGAGTTGATGTGTTGGAAAATAGTGTTGACTAAGGGGTACGGGTTTGCGGGTTGTTACACAAAATCTCATATTGCTTACTTGAGTCCATTCACATCTTATAATCTTAACTCTGGATTATATATATATATATATATATATATCACTTTATAACTTAAGTGTATCCATTCCATTCAATAATCATTTCAAACTTTATAATTCAATTCAAATCCAATTCATTTTTATTTAACTTATCTTCGTTTAAATTTCAACCGATATTATTCATTTTGACTTACTCAAGTTAAACTTTAATTCCAGGATTAAAATTCACACTTTCCTTTCTTATCTATATCGACTCCAAATTATAAGCTCAATAACTGATTTTCTCTTGACTTCACAAATCATTTAAATGGAAATCCTAGAATTCAATCACCTGGTTTTATTTCAAATCATTTTGAAATAATAAATATAGATATATCCACTTTTGTATATCAAATCATATTTTTGGAATTTTTAAAACAACTAGGTTTTTCCCAAAAGAATTCCCTTTTGGAATTTCTAAAATAAAACTTGTTTACCAAACAAGTCCAAAGCAAATAATCATAGCCAATCACTATGGTAGCAATCCGTCACTTAGAAACTAGAAAATGAATACTGATGGTGCGACCATCATTGCCAGAATTATTTGCCAACAAGTGAAGTGAGTTCAGTGCTTTCTTACTTCCAAAACCCATTTTAAAACAATATTTATCCAGAAGTATCCCCAAAATAATTCTCCATCATTCTTCACAAACCACTTTAGAAAAATTTCCTAAAATCTCTAAGATTTAAATTCCCAAATACTTTATTCAAATTCATTTAAAACATTTTCCAATTTTTCGGGATTTAAATTTCCAAATTTTGGTTTGAATCCACTTTTAGTTACAACGCATATGTATAATCATGCTTATACAGTTTTTATTTGGTTATGTAAACCATCTTAAATTTTACTGTCTTGATTGGATTCACTACTAGAAATTTGATTTTTAGTGGCGCTCAAAAAACGCTACAAAAAGTTTTGGTGGCGTTTTGATAAACGCCGCTAGAAAACATGCGACTAAAAATCCATGATTTTTTGTTGCATTTAATTTAACGCCACAATAAATGAATTTTTGGCAGCGTTTTTTAAACGTTACTATAGATATTTTTTGCAGCGTTTATAAGACACTACCAAAAGGTTTTTTGACACTACCAATAGAATTTCCAACTTTACCCCTACTTTACGGTTGCGTTTACTCAACGCCACTATATGTATTTTGGTAGCGTTTTTGAAACGCTGCTAAAAGTTATTGATCATTTTACACCATTTTTCTTGCTATTATTTCCTATTGATGGAAATCAACAATCACTCACATAATCATCATATTCGAACAATTAAAAAAATATTAATCATATAATCAAATAAGATATCCATAACCATTCTAATACAGTAGATTTTTTATAAAATGACCAAACTCACATACAATAATCATTCGTATACAAATTTACACACCTAGTACTAATAAAATGTTATACCAAACTAGTGCTAACAAAACGCTTGATTACCCATAATTTTTTATCGCATGCATAAGTGAAAGCTAGCACCATAAAAGTTCAACTTTGCTCTCTTCGGAAATCCAATGCCTGCATAAGTGAAAGCACAACATATAGTCAAACAATTATGTTAATTCGTAAGACTTCAAATCTAATATCAAACATCTACAACATTGTACAAGTATATCATATTATAAATAATGTCATATAAATAATCAAAGTTATAAATGAAATGAAATAAATAAAGTCCAATCTTATAGTTATATATAAAATATTGTTAAATTAGTTATATTTTTAACCTCTAACGAAGTAGGAGACACACGCACGCACACGGACGGACGTGCCGTGCGTCTTAGTATGTATGTATACGTATCATGTATGGTACTTATCACCTCTGGTTAAAAAAATAAAATCAGAACAGCATAGCTTCACTAGTTGACATGAACTACAACCGATTAATTGGTGCAATTTGACAAGTTAAACACTAAACAGCTCAGCAATCTACTATAATAGACCAATTGATTTGAATTCATTCTGAGTGGGACGAATAAAAGAATTCATATTTAAACGCAGACCATTTCTTACTTGCTATGTCATACTACAAATTACAAACATGAATAGAATGATATATCATATATGTGGGATGACACTGTTTTAAAATTTATTGGAGGCTTGTTGGCTTGCAAAACAGTATGCGTGTGCAGTTATTATCATCATCGTAATAATCATTGTTATTATTTATAAAATTAGTATTTTAACAAAGATTAGAAAAATAAACAAAGTAGTTAAATCACTTCAAAATTAAATCTTTGTTCTTTAAATTTTAATATTGATAAGAAATTGGTATATTGGTAACCAGATGAAAAAACTTAAAATACCAGACAATCAAGGTGCAAAAGAAAAATTAATGAGTGACCAAAAGTTGTACGATGGCCAAATGTCCAGATTATAAATAAGAGAGGAAATGACAAAAGAGAGAGGAGAAATTTACCTCAACAACCTGGCTAACACTGAAATCGCCAATCTTGACAGATCCTTCTCTTGTCACCAACAAGTTCTCAGGTTTAATGTCTCCATGTATGATATCCTAAAAATACTTGTAGCTAAAAGGCATCGAAATTTGCTTTTACTCTAACAAACTGACTGCTTCATTGTGCACATCCAACGTCAAGCCAATTGCATCGCTCCCCTGTTCTGTAAGGACACATTGTCTCACAGCAATTATCATCTGATCATTAGGAAAAACAATGGTTTCATCTACAGCTATTATGGATACAGAGAGATCTCCTTTATCGTTGCCATCTTTAATGGTTTCTACCACATAGCGGTTGCTACCATCATCAGAGAAGTAAACTTTGCGTCCAAGCAACTGCACTGCTCTCTTTATAGCTAGACTCTCTCTACATGCCTTTCTTGCCATGGCTACAGATGAACTGCTCGTTTGCTTTTCTTTCTGCAGCTCTGAAGATAGAGAATCCATCTTATGTCTCATTTCTTTTAGTGTTGGCTCTGCTGCTTCTTTAGCCTTTGATTTTTTACATGATGGTTTAAAAAATTGCTATCAAGAAATTTATGGGGAATTGCCCCCACATGCGTAGTGCAGTTGGTTGAGGTAAACCGACTTCCACCGGTTAGATCGATGATTCGATCCTCGCCAGCTACACTGTACATGTGAATATACACAGGGTATGGGCTGGGGGCACAGTACATACTTCCTTGGAGTCTTAAAAAAATGTGGGTAACAACTTTGTAATGGACAGTGTACCTTAGACATGTCGGTGTATTGTTTGGCCATTGCACGATGATGCCATTCGAGCTTACCTCCACGTGCTTCTTCGGGGCATGCCCATCATAAGTGAAACTGAGGCCAAATGGTTGGAGCGAGTGCTGCTGCTGCTGCTGCTGGGGTTATCGGGCTACTATATCTTGTTGGATCGTAGAAAGGGTTGTAATGTGGGTGCACGCTACCCTTGGCTGCCCCTTAAACTCGATAAGTATACCCATACGCATCCACATGATTCGGATATGTTAAAATGTTGCCTTTCCTTTTCACTGACACGGCAAAAAAAGATTTATAAAACACATGTTATGGTAGCAGAGGATAAAAGGATATAGGATTCTAGTATGTGGTTTCAAAGTAATTGGTATGAGTATGGTATAATTTAAAAAAAATGTAAAATATATACAAATACATGTTACACAAAAAGTTTCCAAAGCGGCAAGACAACATACAATCGAGAAAATCAACTAAGAAATCCTGCAAATATGAATGGACGATGACAATATTGCTTTTTATGAAAAATGACCAACAGATCAACTCCCAACAACATTAGTCTGGTGTACATGACGGAACACTTATCGGAGAGAAGTCTAAAGCACATGGATACATCCTCTGAATTTGAGAAACATAATCAATAAACTGCAAATACAATACTTACATTATTTAAGAAGCTCAGACACAAAATGATATAGATTTTGATGTGTGTAGTATTGTGATAAGAGAAAATAACAACAAAGTGCATCAAATCTGCAATATCGACACGAGTCCATGCTCAGTTTTACACATACCATGCTAATAAACTATCCAATGTATAATAAATGTGAGATTTTGGTCAAGAGTTTATTTTAGACAATCTTATTTGAAAGAGTCAATTAGTTACCTGTAAAAATATAGGTGAAGAATTGTTTGACAGGTGTTGAGCATTTGGGGAGTTCCCAATTGAAGGGGATGATCTCATCGACCTTGAGAGATTAGCACGGGTTGAGGTCTGTTTTAGTAACTTTGATGAAGCGCTAGTATCATTTGCATATATTGTTGGAATGCCCATACGGTCTGCAAATGGATGACCCAAAGCTAACCAATTTTCTCCACCAGAACCTTATAATAAATAGACAAGAAAATAACAAAACCACATATTCTGAACTCATTACAACAAGGCATGGTTTGTTAGAATAAATATTTCAGGAGATGACCACACATATATCAGGGAAACCTACACATTGAGCACGGTCTTTCTTATTTTGAGTTCAGTAGAATATGGTTTGAACAAAGGAAAAATGGTTTAGATGATATGTGACGACACATGCCAACATGGTGGCCTTATATAACATAGCCAGGAGTGATCCATATTCAATCTACTGTGGGCTTAAGCCTGATTCATTTTTTAAAAGTCTAATATAAATCGCCCACAAACTAATCTTTCAATGGAAGAAAATAGGGAAAAAGAGGTGTACACATTGGTTTTCAATAACCAGTATAAGGTTCTGGTTAAAAGCTTATCACAGAGTTAAAAGGTTCAACAGTCAACTAGCTTGAAAGGTTCACAGTACGCACTTACTGTTTAAATTGATGACATTGCACACTAGATGATCTACAATATAACTTTTGTTGAAAAGAATACATGTGTATTGGAAAATAGTTTAAAACAGAAATTCAAAGGGTAGAAACTCTTGCCTCGATTTCATACTGAATTCCATCATTGGTGTTTCGATATAAAACCTGAGTAATCACATACAAGAATTGACAATACACTAATAGTCAGATAAACATACAATTTGAATGGCACACAATACAAATAATTTGAAATGTACCACTTTACCATAGCTTCCACGTCCTATATTACACACTCTAACATACTCATTAATCATTTTGTTACCTTCTTTATCCTGCAAATATGGAAATTAATTAATACAACTTACAAAAATCTGAAATGATTAGAAATATTAAGGGCATATCCCTGCACATATTCTTAACCTTGTCAACTTAGAAACTAGGATATAGAATAAGTGTCATGCCCACTAATTCCATTAACTCAGGGAATGCATAATGATATATTTGTGACGTATAGCATAAACACCACAGCTGTTATGTACAGTAAAGTATCGTTACTTAGCAACCTTGCCAATACAAAATGATCGAGAACTTTATAGCTAACACTAAGATGCTACAAATACTACATAATTATCCAATGATATTATGATTGTATCTGTATACTCAAAAGTTTGACAAATGAAGTTATTACTACTTACCTTCAAATAATAGAAATTTTATATAGGTCATTGTCGTTAAAATTAAAACTCAAAAATTAAAAGAACATTTGCTTCTTAATTTAACAAAAAAATTGACTTACAGAAACTTGTGCCATATAAGAAATCTAAAGTGGTATAGAGACTGTATCCTGATGGAGAAAAAGTTACGCATACACAACAATGTACCTTACCTTACGGTATCAAAAATTACCTCAACTCATGATGTTATACGTGTTGTCTTCATAATAAGGGCTTAGAATATACGAACCGATTGTAGCTAGATAATAAGATAGCTTATTCGCAAGTTAAAAATGATTATTCCAAATATCCAACGGCCCCTCCTATAACTAATAGATTATCTTTTTATCAATGTGATATTAGTCACAGTTGACAGTATGAAGTATAACTTATAAGGAAAACAGAGGTTGCTACCTAAATTGTATCTAATTAAAGTTATAAATCAAGTAATATTTATTCATCTGCTCAAGCGGTAAATATTTTGAGCTAACCAAGATCGATAGCTATGGAAAGCATCAATGCAATAAAACGTAAAACAAAACTCAACAAAATATCTACATATCTTCGGCTTAGTTTTATAAAATATTTAGTAGCCAAAGATCGTTAAATGATTTATCCCATATTTGAAAGCAATGCCTGTAGAAATTGATAACGATCAATTGCTCGATATCGATGACGTAAATCTTATTTATGTTGCGATTTTGCCCGATAAACTAGATACAGTAAGTAGCAATCTAAACGCGGATAAAACGATTACAAAATTAGCCTTCGACGATTATCATAAATTAAACTTTTAAGCAATTAAGTGAATTATAAAACTACGAATCAATTGTAAATCAAGCAGGTTGTTACCTCACAAACATCACACGACCCTCTACTAATTTACAATCTTCTCAAATATTCCCTATAAGAAAATTCGAAATTAAGCAAGTTTGGATCGAATTAATCGCCGATTAAGCTCAATTAACACTTGAAGTTAGACAAAAAGAAAAGGTTCAGAAAAGGAAAGAAGCTAACCTCGAGAATCGTGAGGAATTAAGGCTTGAGGAATGGGACGAGATGGAAAGCGGAGAAAAGTTAAATGATAAAAAAATACATAAGCGGCCGTGAAAAAGTTAAGCAAAATTTTAGTGAAATGTTGGTGGGAATCAATTAGTAGCGTTTCTTTGTTGTTTTCTATATTTTATAATGATCAACGGTTGCACTTACAATTTAACGCCATGAATTTCTGCAACCAAAGGCTGATTTTCTTGTAGTGATTGTAATAATATCAACCAAACATCCTAAATATATATATATAATTATTTCAGAAAATTATTTCTTTTATATCCAAAATTTAGTTTGGGTAAAATTATTTCATTTACCCACTTTAGGCAATACCATGTCAGTTTAACTTGTTTAAGAGTTTAGAAACCCCTATCGAACAGTTGTACTTCCTATACCGACCAAAATTCATAAACACTCAACTGATAAACCAATAATATAAAACATTTTATATTCACCAACAAATACGCGCTCATATCTATTAATACACTCAGACTCATTCTAGAGTACTGCTGACCTATCTCTAATGAGCGACCCCCACCAAAGACTAGGTATATCGCCAACCTAAGCTCTAATACCACGTATAGCGACCCAACTCTTTGATCCTCGAAAATCGACATCAATAACTTCACTATATAGCATGCCGAGAAATCGACAGCTGGAAAGACAAATAGTTAGGGAAAAGGAAAGAAGATAGAAGAAACTAAAAAAATAGAGAATCTCACAGCAAACTGAATAATATATAATATTAACAACTCTTTACACAAATCAAAACTGTAATATACATATCTCAAATCAGAGTACACAATTCAATAATTATCAGCCTGGACAGTTATAACAGTACGTCCTTGCAAATTCTGATAATTTCAAATGAAC
Source organism: Allium cepa (assembly GCA_030765085.1). Lineage (NCBI taxonomy): Eukaryota > Viridiplantae > Streptophyta > Magnoliopsida > Asparagales > Amaryllidaceae > Allium > Allium cepa. The sequence continues at coordinate 324,850,060 of CM060934.1, forward strand.
ACTACAGTGGAATAAACAAGTATGGGAATAAATCTCAGTCTCCAGCTCGTCTCCTGAGCTCCAAAACAATCCAAATTTATATCTGTAATATGCTCGATTAGACCCGAGCATTATTATAATAATAACACATGGATCAGTCTGGTAAACCAGCATGAGAAAACACACTCAACTTGATTTATAAAGTTATAAAACCCTCTCAAAATAAAGATATCGTAAGACCACGCCGCACATAAACTCGGTCGGGTTTTTTCCTTACGATCACCAAACCATTTCTATAGAAAATCAAGTGATATCATAATAATGTCTAAGGGTCAAAATAGTAATAATCAAGTAGGTGTTATGCTCATGTTGTGTACATCACAACAATACTAGTATAAAATAAAAACTCGATAACGCTAGTTCGCTAATTCAGTGGGATTCCACAGATGTGGTCTTAGTACATCGAGAACGGTCCTCCTGCACAAGGATCAGAGTTATCCTACCAAAGCATCATACCCGTCTAGCTGAGGTATTATAGGAAAAACATAATTGGTCTTGCTAAGACCGAGTGCATCGCTTCCGCATGCCAAAAAGGAGCCAATTACACACTATGGGTTTGCCAATCCTACTGGCCATGCCTTCTATCTCTGGTTTTAGTCCTTTCCGCTGATGAGGCTATGTCTGGCGTTCCAGCTTATGCACCGCTCCAAAAATAGATCGTGGAATCCCATATAAATTCCCACGTCACAATGGACTTGGAATCGCATATAGATTCCCATATCTCAAATAGATCTTGGAATCATACATGGATTCCCATACCCAATGGTCTTGGAACCACACATGGATTTCAACATCTCAATATAACACGAAACTCCTCCATAAAACCGTATATGGTTTTGGAGTGGTAACGGATCCGAGTCATATCTTACGAGTACACTCTCCCGCTTCTCGGGCGCTCCATAAACCATTCGTCGATTTTTCGGAATACTTAAGGCTGGTTCTTTAGGAAAAAATCTGACAATACATAAGAGTGGGGATCACCCCCTAACAGTTTAAGTGGATGGACCTCTTTATCATTTATCCTAAAAGAACAACGAGTTTATACGTACAGTATAGCACTATCAATGGTAATTGTATCATATAATTCCCGTGTTTCCCCTAGATATTTCTAGAGTCAAAACCCCTTCGTTGATATGTTGGAAATCGTTTCCCTACCACTAAAATTTCGAAGGATTACATATTTGAGACAAGATTTGATAGTCGGTTATTTTAAATATCAAATGAACAAACATTCAACCATATATCACATTTCCCATTGAAATCACTAAGCCTCGTTTAATTTGATTTCGACCAACTGAACTCCTTATTAAAACATTCATATGCTCGCTTCATTGGAATAAGGATATTCATAAACCCTTTCTTTCAAAAATAATAGAAAACTCATTAAAATAGATATGAAAGTGCCATTCAGTATCAACCATGGATCGCAGCTCGATGGTTACATCTCTATCCTAGAAAAACCAAACTTAACTTAGGCAATCTCTGTCTATCGATTTTGGCCATGCAATCAATCATAGATCGCAGTTTGCATAATGGTTACGTCGCTATCCCAGCGAAAACATCCCAAACTGTAGGCAATCTCTACCCTCGAATTACGCTATGAAAATATACAGTTATCCTAAATATATCTTTATTTCATAAATATTCCCAAATATATTTATAAAACTTCTTTATAAATTTCAAAGTTAATTTGAGAAATATTCTTTTACAAATTTTAAACTATTTGTAATCTCCCTTTACAAATTTCAAACCACCTTCACATTTATAAACTCCTTTAACCAATTCTTCACATAAAGGATTTCTTTTATAAACAATTTATTACATAATTATAATAAATAAGATTTTAAACGTCATAAAAATATCTTAACCTTTTTTGATAATATAAAAATACTTTTAAATATTTATTAATAATATAATCACTTAGCATTTAAAAATTTTAAATTTAATAAAATAAGCTAAATCAACCTTTAAATAAAATTAATCAACTTTTGAATTGTATTATTAATGAAATAATTTTCTAGTTCTAAATAACTAATAATAATAAATAATTTATTATCTTTAAACAATATTAAAGAAAACAATTAATTTTAAAACATAATTAACTTTACTAAATAAATGATTTTATAAAACATTTGTAAATAAAAATTTAAACAATTTTTTTTATTATAATTAATAAATAAAATCTTTTACATCAAATTATAAAATTTGAAGTTAAATAGAACCATAACCTTCCAAATTCAGAAAGAGGCTTAACGAGCACAATGGTACTTAACAAGCTACCATTTAATTCCAATTTAACTTTACAAGTTAAATTGCATGCATTTACATAGTAACATGCATATATGTAAGTCAATCCATAATTAGCAATCAATTGTTAACACATTAATTATCCAATATAAATCAACTTGCACTCAAATAATGTCCAATTTAATCTAATTACAGAACAGGGATGGATTCTTCTAATCATTGTCATTCACAATAAAACTCTTTTTTATTAATTTATTTTTCAACGATGTTTAATTGGCCAAATAGGTAACACCAATATAGTCCAATTTAATTTACGTTATAATTGACAACGTAATTCCAAAAAAATTCCATTTATCAATTTCACACTTAAATGATTTAATATTGGAAAGGAGCTTAAAAATAAACATAAACTATTTAATAGCAATTCGAGATGTTATATCATTACCCTAAATCCGGTTCAACCAATCTAATAGCATTTCAAGATGCTATATCGTCATCCAAAATTAATTTCAAAAAATCACCAAATTCAACAACCTAAACAAGCAGAAATAAATTTTTACCATGAAAATATACTTATTATCCAAATGAGCGAGTTTAACTCCCCTTGAGTTTTTAATTTGCCAACATTCCAATTTTAAATCAAATCAAACTACGTTTGATTTATTCTAAAATTTTAGATATTTCCAATTATCTCCAAATCAATTCCGTAGTATTCATCGCTATGATTCCATCGCCGCTTGTTTCGTCTCAATCAGACCTCGCGTTTATATGCATTTTATAAGAATTCACGAATTTTTATAGAAATAAATTACAAATTTTTTGTTTAATATTTACCATCGGATCTGGCAGTTGATTTTGGATCAGCAAAGCTAGGTCGCTCATTTCCTTTCTCACATGTTTGCGACCCAGACCATAAACGCACGTAGATGAAAACCCATCGTCGCCGTTAACAACATGATCGTCGCGCCACCTCACACCGCCGTAGATTCATCGGAGACCACCCATGCATGCGCCTCACTCCACCTCACCACCGCCCAAGCGATTCCCCTTCTGGTCATCCCCAAGCCATGAAATCGAGGGTCGAATGCCACACCTTTGCATGAGATTTGCCATCGATCTGCCATGTTCGATCATAGTCGTTCGTCTCAAAGAACTCGATGTGCTATTCCATTTCCTAGATGAGCATTTTTACTAATTTTTTATGGATTTAGAAGATTAGAGGGAAGAAGATTGAATGTTTCTGGCCATCGAATTTCATGGTGGCGGCTGCTCATTTTAGGGTTAGGGTTGGAGAGGGTTGTCTTCTATTTATAAGCAATCTAAAACACTATTCATCGCCAAATTTTCATGAACTCCTACCGAGGCATGCCCTTGGTGTTAATAATATTTTACCCCTATTCTGAATGCAATGGAACAAGTTTTGAGGCCTAATTCGATCGTATGTAGAAGATAGCTTTTTGAATCTAATTATAATATTAAATTTCCGATATTAATTTCAACACGTTTCTATCCCATACGATCAAACGGTAAATCCAAATGCTACGAAATTTGAAATATTATAATAATACACTATTATGGATCTAATGGAACTAGTTTCATCAAATTCAAAGACTGTGCCCTGGACCGCTATTTTAACACGTCGATTAAATCTACGATTTCAAAAATTGACAAAATCACTTAAAATTCCAGTATTAAAAACCTACTAACTCGATCCAATTCAAATATAATTTATATAAACATTAACAATTATTTCGATTCATTTTCAACTCAACTTTCAATTATCCACCATTTTCGTATTACAATAAACCGCTAAATTTGAAATTTAAATTCATTTTGTAGATTTCGAGCAAAAATCTTCATATTCAAAAATCAAATTATATTCAAAATCAATATTTAAAACCATTTAAATATTCGAAATCAAATGTCGAAAAATCCAGGTCGTTACAGTTGGTGTTAATTAAATCCATAACTTTTGTATATTCGAAAAGAGGCTTAGTTATCCCAAAGGTACTCTACCATTTATTTAATTTAACTTTCTATGTATGTCACTATTATTTACATCAGCAAGCATATGCAAATAAATCCCTAATTAATGATCAATGGCATATTAGTTATACAACATAAATTAACTGGCCTATAAATAAATGTCCAAGTTAATATAATAGCAGAATGTTGATTTATTCTACTAATTAGATGCCCAAAATAATCTATTCAATATAAATACAGTAGAACGGTGTTCTATTCTACTAACAACTATCATCAACGGGGTATAATTTTCTTAACTACATTCTAATTTAAATTACGTAAATATATATATTCAGCATTATTTTATCAAGATTTTACAGTTCAACACATGTGTCAAATAATTATACAAATGTGTTCTACTAGTTAATTTGAACCTAACTTTGAAATCCGCAGATCAAACGGACTACGTACATGAGTGTTATAATTTTTTCAAAGTATTCAAATCCCAACTCACGAACACATTTGCCATTGACTACGGTGGCCCAAATCAAAACTCAAGTATTAAACTCAAACCCCAAACTCGTCCAATCGCATTCAACCACCGCAGCCACTTCCACTTTTAGCTTTTAAGACCTACGTCATTGGATTACACGTGCACCGCACCTCCTTTCCCAAGCTCAGCCAACTCGGTGGCCCACAATCTCGCCGGCAACCCAAAATTCGAATGCCAAAAGAAGCTTTCCTAAACCCTAGAGCGAGCTTGTCAGAGCAGTGCTTAGCCACCACACTGCTTGCGACTTCAACAGCCTTCTCCCAGCTCCATCATACCTCCCTTCGACATTTTGATCTCCGAAATTAATTAGATAACCAAAATCCTACCTTTCTCAGTTGTTGGCTGCTCCCACCTTGAAACAGCCAACTGACTTCGCCTACGCCCAGTATAAACATTGGGAGAAGTAGTTACTTGCTTGCTTAGCTAGCTATCATTATGCAACCACACCACCTAAAATCCTACGACTAGCCTAAATAATTATGAATTGCATAGGCGAATATGATCGCGTACTCCGTTAGTCGATTCGTGAAGGTTGAAAAACTATCGTCACTTGACCATTCATTGTAATCAACAAATTACAGCTATCCTACTCGACAAAAATATACTCAAGTATTTTTAAAAATAACTAGAAACTAAGACGAACAACTTTACAGTTGATTGTATTTGCTAATTCTCTACAGTTTAAAGATATGGATTTTTGAATCTCAATGGGTGGTGTTTGTTTATATTTACAGGGAATGGAAGAAGAAGAAGTTTCCTGTGTATATGTCCATGTGCTTGTAATCACGTTTCTCTGTGTACATGTTTTACAGCAAGCATTTAATTTCATCTCAAACCAAATTTAAAAAAATTAAGATTTGAATTGTTATATAAACATGAGTATCATATACAAATCACAACCAAGATACTACAAAATTTACACAACATTGATTTGATAAAGATATTAGCAAGATTAAAGCTGTCACACACTCATTTATTTTCTAAAGTAAGAACAAGGTTTAGAGTTCTCACCCTTCCAAATTTGAAAATGCAAAATTCAATCTTTCTCTTAGAAACCAAATCCCAAATCAATTTCACAACCAAATTCAAACTTTTTAAGGTAAAAAGAAGAGAATTTTTCTAATTTTAAGAATGGAAGAGGGAGTGGAAAAGAGAAGTTAGAAAATATGGAAATAGGAATGAAGAGTAAAATGAAAATGAGATAATACTTTACCTTTAAAAATGTATGGAAATGTTAAAAGATACAAATGCCCTTATCCTTATTTTTCTTGCAACCATCTTTTCCTAATTCAATCAAGTACTAAACTATATGGAAATATCGTGGATATTTGAAGGCTATTATTGGCGTCAAAATTGACCACCAACACCTAATTATACCAAAACTCCGATATCCAATCCAATCACAGTAATATGAAGAGGAATTAATGAAGAACAAAATTAAAACAATTTGAAAGCAAGTAAAAGGAGACAAGATTTATAGTGGTTTGGCTAACTCGGGCCTATGTCCACTCTCAAATAATCCTTTTTATTACACTGAAGTTTGTTTATAGTTATATTTCGAAATCCAAGAGTGAAATTGACAGAGTTTAGCCTAGGCTGAAAATAAAGAGAAGCAGAAAGAAGCTGACATTTCTGATGTCATGCCCGTTGTATTTATAGGGAAAGATGTGCACGGATCGGGCTGAAATTTTGATAGAAGTTTCGAGAGATTAAGACGAGACCACCCAAAAAATTGCAGGCCCATTAGGGCCCATAATAGAGATCGATACCGATCCCTATTAGTGTGTCTAAATGGGGTGTGATCCCTTTGGTTGGTTCCCTATGGTGTTAGTTCCTTGCCCTTCAAATTTCGTGCCATTTCGACTTACGATTTGTGAAAAATCTCATTTTCCATGAAGTAGCATTGCTTGAATTCTGATTTTTGTCGATCCCTCAAGAGGAATAGGTACCGATTCCTCCAACTTGCTCTAAATACCATGCAATCCCTAAGGGAGCTTCTACATGTTATATTATATATAGTCTTCAAGTTTCATGCTAATTGGATTAGTGGAACTCGATTTATTGACCGATCTTTGTTGCAATATAGTGTTAAGGTTGATTTTACGCAATCCCCACAGAGGGATATGTACTAATCCCACCAACTTGCTCCAAATTCTATGCGATCCCTATGGGGTGTTTAACATCTTCTCATTATCTTATCCTCAAAGTATTATGTCAATTGTATGTGTAGATGTTGAGATATTGATCGATCATTGTTATGAAATTGGCTTAGCCGATCCCTAAGAGGGATAGGTACCGATCCCTATTAAGGGACAGATGTCGATCCCTCCAACATCTCCAAATGCCATGCGATCCTTAGGATAGACTCCCTAGAATCCCCTCTTTTGGTTTCCAAAGTTTCACTTTAATACGTCTTGTGGTAATTGAGTTATGGAGCGATCATCGTTGAGTTGTGTTGTTGAGCTGAATATGATCTGATCCCGCTTCTTTTGCTTATAACTCTAGCATACAAATTCCGATCGAAATGAAATTTGAAATTTAGACAAATAAGGCCTTCCTTGTCACTTCATACAAATTTCACCTTGATTAGGACAAAAATTAGGGATTTGATCTGAATTGGCTTGACCATCGTCTATTGTCTCATTTATAGCCGATCTCCCGAGCTTGGTAACCGTTTCTCCACGCTTCTCGCCTTGATGATCATGATGTCCGTTGGGTTAAATCTACATATGTACTGTCTTTCCAAAAGACGGGTTAACAGGTATGAGTAATTTTCTTTAATTCTATGCTAAAGCAATCAAATCATCACTTCAAAGTTCAAAATTGAATAAATTTTATATTTATAAATTATTATTATTATATTCATTTATATTTATATTTCAAAATAAAATTTTCTTTCTTTCCAAACTTATCCTACATTTAAATATTGTTTAAAATGTATAAAAAGGTTTAACAACTTTCTACAACTTGTCGTTTGATAAAAAGTCGAAAATCCAAAAAACGGTTTTGAGTCACGTTTCTAGTTTTTCATCGAACTACCTATTTTTGTAAAAAAAATCAAACTTAAAATTTTCTATCCTTATCTATTAGTTAAAAGAAATTTATTTGATTATTAAAAACCATTAATTGAAGATTTAAAATAAATTAAATATCCCTAAAATAAATCGATAAAAATTTTGGGTCGTTAAAGTAGCCAAGTTAGGAAGTTTCAATAACATGTTTCGATCATTGTACTAAATTATTTGCAATTTTTCAGTCATTTAAGATCAAAAAATGGATGGACTTAAGTCAGAAAAGTTAAAGGATTTTCTGACAATTTTCAAGTACATATTGAATTTTGCAAATTGGATTTCCAGAGCTTAAGTTATGATAATTTTACTAGAGCAGTGTTAGAAAATCAGAACTTAAAAACAAGAAGAGAAAACCGGAAAGAAAAGTGTTGAAATTTTACCTCGCTTACATTTGAAGTTGCATTCACGTTTACCATTGCTACCAAAGTGAATGGATATCCACTTTGTTTTCCAAGTAAGAAACATTGCAATAATCGTTGATCAAATATGTATAACAATTAGAAATCGACTTCGATCAGAGTTGCTCCTTAGCCCATCTTTGTACGTGCATGTTAGAAGAAGAAGTGCGTAACCCAGAAAATGAAGTAAGACCATATTTGTTTGTGTTTGAAATCATTGCTATTTAAATTTGTTTGTATCGCAAACCACTAATATTAACAACTATATCCTCAGGAACTCAAATTTGTCTGACTCATATATTTGTGTTCATATTTCGAAAATTAGTACAACTATATCTAATATTGCCAAACTTCATACATTTGGGAAAACACTTCTCCCTCTAATGGCGTTACCAATTGTTTGTTTATAATTTGACACTTTTAAAATCTGAGCCCCATTTTTATTCATAGAGAGTTGATTTCCTAATAATATGTTAAATAATTTTTCTCTAATGGAAAATTCTCGAAGAATCAACTCGAGTTCATTTACTTTGGATCTTAAAAGATTATTTTTATGTATTAGCTTTGAACAATGACTAATAGCAATTTTTCTCTTTTTAAAATCATTTCTTTTGAAGACAATATTCTCATTTTCAAGCTCTTTTATTTGATCTTAATTTCAAGCATTAATTTCAAAAGGTTGACGTTTTTAAAATTCAAGTGTTTCAAAATCCTTGTTTTCTCAATCTCCATTTTCAATTCTTGATTTCTTCGTATAAATTCAGTGTTGCTATTTTTCAAAATCACGTTTTCATTTTCAAGAGTTTTGAAATTTTCTTTAATTTAAATTAATTCTTTTTGGAAATCCCTATATTTTCCACATTTGGAATTTTCAAAATTTTCATAATTATCCAACTTTTTTGTAAAGCATCGTTTTTGCAAATCAGCTCAATTTTGTTTTCCTTCAAAATCAACATTTCCTTTTAAAGCTTTTGAAAATTTCCATTAAAGCGAAAAAAATCTTTTACGTAGTTTATATACTTTCGCAATCAAAATTTTCTATTTTCTTGATGGTTTCAAGTTCGTTTTCCAATTTAGTATTTTTCTGACGCAGTTTGGCTTTTATACTTTTATACTTGTAATTTTTCAGCTTAAGATCATTAATGTTTTAGTTAACTTATGGCATAAGAAGACTAAATCATTAAATGAAAAATTAGTTATCTTATTATCCATTGAATCGTCATGATTGCTATCTTCACAAGTATTGTCTGAATCATCTTTTATGAATCCCGTCAAATACAAAATCGTGGTTGTATTAGCTTTAGGGAGTTCTTCATAATTGTTGACTTTTTCACCATATTTGGCATCAAGAGTGTTTCATATTTCCTATGCAGTTAAACAATGAGAGATATGATTAAATTTCGCTCTATTAATGAAAGAGATAAAAATATTCATAATTTTAGCATTAAATGAAATATCATTCTTATCTACCATATGGCAACCGTTTTTCAATGACGTCCCAAAATTTAGAACTAATACATTTGAAATAAGATACCATTTTAAATTTCCAATCTGAAAAATATATAAAAGTAACTAGACTAATAATGGATCGACTCTCACTAAATCAATAGCTAGGGTCATCAGATTTTTGTACCAACTTTCTTTGATACCACTTGATTGGATCATGTAATATAACATAGAGGGAGGGAGTGAATCAGATATTTATAATATTTTGCTGATAAATAGATAAATAATGTGAAAACGCAAATGATGGAAAAAATGACACAAGATATACCAAACTTCGACCACTAACCCGTTAGTGCCTACTGCTGCTCCCAGAGTTTCTATTAGAATTATATATTTGAACGTTTAAACACCTGTAAACTCGCATTCTCATCTAACTTGAATATACAAATCCTATGCCTAGTAACTCTTCTTGAATTCAATACATTGAGATCAGAACCCCTGAACTACATCACATAGCTCACTTAGAAAATGTAGAATTTAAATAATAAAAAATGGGAATGTTAAATAACAAAGGACAAAGAAAAATAAATCTCTCCTTATTTTCTTCACGTGTTGAGATGTCCAAGTCCCAAACAATAATTCATTTACTGCCCCAAAATAAATTCTCATGCCATCTTCCTATTGTGCCTTCTTCTCCTTAAAGAGTAAACTAAGGGTGGGTGTGCGTCGGCTTGGTACGGTTTGAAGCCCAAACTTCTTCCGCATCACATCAAACGTTTAATAAAAAATACAAGTCATTATATTAATCCTTTAAATGGTTTGGTTTTGTATTGGTTTAATATAATACAGTCTGATTTGATTCGGTCTGGTTTGAATCCGTATCAAATACGAAATAAGAGAATTACTTCTATCAACAATTAATTTACGAAGGCAACTTTGTAAATCTTTTACACTTAAAGGATAAAACACACAATGTTACATGGAAATGAAAGATTAGTTCTTAATTGTATGAATATTTCAATTCACCATTAGCTACAAGTGAGATTTTTTATTAAATTAACCAAACATCAACGTTAATCGATGATAATCATTAAATAAAATGACTAGAATAAGTTTATAATTATCATTTATCCAAAATTGAGATGGAAATTATTGTACTAAAACTATAACTTCTTCCTTTTTGATAATGATAATTATTAATATAACAACAACGTACGCTGAAAATAGAATATACATCGGTAGAATCTAAAATGAGATAGGAGTTTCTTATTTTTTATCATAAGATTACTATTGTAAATTTTTGGTTTGGTCCGCTTTAATACAATTGGTTCAATTGTCTAAACTACAATCGAATTATATCGATGCAAGGCAGTCTGGTTTGGGGTATTTTCTTTTGTTAGATGGTTCGATGCGAGTTTCCACATCATTTTTGCAGTTCGGTGCCTGCGATTTTTGTATAGTGATGCAGTTTATGCCCATCTTAATTCAATAAATAGCAATCCTAAAAAACTTAGGTTGCAGCTGATTTACCATTTTTAGTTTTGGGATCTCGTCCATACTAAATGCGTATGACATATGTAAATTGTGAAAAACAACCAATTTAGAAAGCGAGGTTAACATAGAAAATCGAAAACAACTTTTTTTAATTTTTCGTGTTTTGGAAAATCATGGAATCACGTGAAACAATTCATCCTTTCATCGTTCATCCATCCCCTCCATCATCCCTTCTATATTCCTTTCAGTCAGTTCATCGTCTGATATTTTGTAATTAGTTTTGAAAATCCAAAATATAAAATACAAAATAAACCAAACATGCCCTTAAGCTCCTTAACAAAAATGCATTCTCCTCAAAAATTATTGTCGTTGAAAACGTAATCGTCCAGGATCTAAAAGCTATCATCTAGCTCTCCATCGTGAAGCTTGCCGTGAAAAGATTGCTAGTGCCTGATGTTTCGAGATTTGAAACAACACCTACCTATTTTTGTCTTAAGTTTTGAAGCGTCCCCTACATTTTATATGCTCCCTTCTGAATCTGAAAGGTAAAGTTGAGTCGACTTCTTTTGCCACCTAAATCTCAACGCTAACTACCTGCTTTGAAGTGGTTCAGATCTGAAGATACATTATGTTTGATGAATGTCTAACTGTGTCGTGCTTCATTACTTGAAACTTAAGTTCGTTGCTGATGATTGTGAGATGGCTCTGATGTTGTGCTTTGGTTTTCATGTATTGGTTTCTAATATGTGTAGTGGGAGATATACCATGGTGCATTAGAGATAAAGAGTTCAGTTCTGATGGTAATGCTTTGTAGAGGAGGAGTGTGCTTGAACTTATGTCTGTTTGGTGATGAAGCCGTTAGACATTGATCTGAATGTTTTATTCTATTGTGTCGCTGTCTTCATTTTAGTGATGTTATGATGTACAGACAGTAGTTGATGCTTTTTAAGATGTCGACACGTCGAAGTGCAGTTTCTGGATGACAAAGCTAGTCAGAGTTTTGAGTCTTATTACTATTTCCTCAATAACTTAGATGTGAGTTGAAAAATATAAATCTACATTGATGAAGATGGTTTTGTGCCTTTATGTGTAATGTTATTACTTAACCATGGATAAAAATTGAACCTTTGTAAAAAGTTGTTTGAGCGATGATTTGCAGACCGGATTGAGTTTGAGATTTAGTGATAGTAAAAAGTATTGCTCATGAATTTTTTTATGATATTCGATAAGGGAAAAAAAATCTTAGCTTTGGAATACATACATATGTGTGTGTATACACACATGTTTGTATGTATGTACGTACGTATGTGTGTGTGTATACACACACGCGCACATATATGTACATGTGTATGTGCACACATATATACACACACATGCACACATAGATATAATTATATATGTATAGAAACTTCTATAGGCCTTATTGAGAATGTCTCCAGTTGTATCTTTCCTTTTTTGTTGTTGAATGATTAAGTTTTCATTTGGGATATGATTCTGCTTTGACATAGATATATTGATCTCCGTTCAGAAATTGTAGTCCTTTGAATGATTCTCCACCTTGATATTTGTCGCTTAAGCATTTTAACGATCCTAAATCCACACTAGAAGAGGAAGGAATCTCTTTTACTTGTAAAGTTTTGATTTGTATTTCATGCATTAATAACAAGATGTTTTCTAGTATATATACAAGATACTTAGATTTGATGAGATATACAAGTGAATCCTGTAAATCTCTTACTGAAGTCAGAATCCTATAAATATACAACACTAAATAAACAAATTAATACAATATATATTTATTAATATCAAACTAAAATTATTACAATATTCCATAATATTTCTATTTTGATAATAACAAACATATATCAAATTTTACAGATAAATGTAGATGTGTTTGATATGTAATATAGGTAAATAAAGTGCATAAGAGATAATTGATGAAAAATTAACTGAAATAAAATTATGCTTTTTTGATTTTTAAACTGTAATACACTCTAAAAAATATATATAAAAAAAAATATTTGTTATCATTAAACAAGACGTATACTCCACAAACATACCATGTTTTTCAAGAGAATCTAATTCACTTTGAAGAGCATCTTTTCATTTCGGTCAATCACGTCGACTTCAACACTCATTTGTGATAATTGGTTTAGCATCATCATTCTCATTATAATCATGAATTTTAGTTATTCAAAAGCTACTGTGAATGAGAATGCACCATCAACGATTGCTTCACTTCAATCCCCTTCAGAATTCTAGAATTCATATATAATAAGCGATCTCATTATTATTTGATATCTTTTGTTTAAGGAAGCTTCTATTTTTTTTTTACTATTAAGGGAAATAGATTTTTTTTAATGGATCTTCTGAATCATTTATGATCTATTTTGGAGGTTTATCAATTGATGATTTTTCAGTAGACTTTTACTTTAAGGAATAAAACCTTTTGAACTAATAGGTCTTCCTACTTTTGTCTTGCCATAGATTAATTTGCTTCTGCATTTAAATTTTGTCCTTTTAAACTTTAGTTTTAGTTGGTGCAGTTGAAGTTGACAGGTAAGATTTAATTATTTTTGCAGCATTATTAAATGCATTTGACATTTAATTTGTAATATTTTAAAGAAGCAACTTCATTTATCTCATATTGACATTGTTTGTTACGAGCATCCAAACGAGATATGGATGAATTAGTCCATATTATTTCACATCCTTATATATATATATATATATATATATATATATATCTCCTCTAATAGAGAGAAGACTATCTCATCAAATTGACAATATGAAAATTTAATAGTGAAAACATCGTTATTAAGCAGTTCGACATAAAGTGAATAATTGAGGGTGAATCAAAACCAACATAAATTCCAGATCTACATTGGCCTTCCATTTTAGTAAGATGTCGGGGGACTAACATGCATAACATAATATAATTTTCATAAATGCAAAATATTCAAGATAGTTATAAGTTGCATGGTGAAAGTTGATGATAAGTTGTTGGTCTAATTATAATCAGTTTAGAGGCATGCAAAATTGCACGTCCCTAAGCAGAAGGTAGTAACTTAGATTGCATAAGCAGTGGTCTTGCAATAAGCTAAAAGTGTAGTTAATGATTCTGTTAGGCTATATTGAGTACGTATATGAGGAACTACATGTTTATTTGTAATTCTCAATGGTAACCAATAATCATCAAATATTTAATAAGTGAATTCTCATGCATTATCTAATTGTATAGATTTAGTATGATAATAAGGGAAACATGCTCTTAATTTGACTATTTATACAAGTAATTTGGAAAAATGTCATATTCCATGTTGAAAGCAAATATACATGTGACAATATTGTAAATGCATTAATTGACACCACAAAATATTTAAATGGTCAACTCTTAGCATAAACTGGACCTCGTGTATCACCTTGAATTCCCTGTAGAAATGATGAAGATTCAAAAGTGATACAGTCATATGAAGGTTGAGTGATTAATGTCCTTTAGGCACATGGTCCATATAAGTAGTTGCTTGGTAAATTCAGTCGACTTGATAAATTTTGCCCCTTTGAGTTCCTAACAATTTTATGCATCATAGTTGATTCAGGATGACCCAAATGATCGAGCCAAAGAATTAATGTCTTCATGTTATGAGTCTCCAGCCTCTATTTATAGAGTGTAATTAAAATGTACCAATTTTCATAAAATGTAATCATGTTGAAGTTGTACCAATTTTTTTTTTAAAAGGAGCTTCTACTTTTCAATGCTTGAAACAACACAAAGTTATTCCTTATTGTTTTCATTTACGGTTTCAATATGGTAACCATGCATTTTTATATTTCTAAAATTAGTAGATTTCCCTTAATAATTCTTAAGTACAATGTATTTTAAATGAAAATATGTTTATCATTTGGTAACATTACATGGGCTCTTCTAAACCCTTCAATTATAATGCTAGTTCCAACTATACTGGAAACCTTAGTTGAAATACTATTAGTTAGTTCGAAGAATAACATCTTTTTTCCAAAATGGCAAGTAGCTGCACCATATATTAGCCCTATATCTTCACTCAAATATTGGTGGTCCATAATCCAATTTTTTTTTATTCAAGATAGTATTGTTATCGGTTATCAAAATAATATGTGAACATAAATGCCAATAAATTTTCAAAAGGATTTCAAAGGAAATGATTATTTTATTCCAAACATTCCATCATTTCGTATTATTCCAACCGATTCAAGGAAAATTTAAAATGAAGATCAACTTCCAACCAACTTATTAAAGAAGATAATCAAAATCAAAATCAAATAACAAGCTTCATGCTACATTTACTTGAGCAGCTTGGTCATATCATCAATTATTGCAATGACATTTTTATCATTTATGAAATTTCTACCATCAGCTTTGAATAAATCATTTAACTTTAAGTTGGTGTTATCAAAAAATCCTTTAATATTATTTTCCATAATATTTCTCAAAATTGGCATTCCTCGGTTATTTTCTTTGGTGATAAATAGATACGTGACTAGTGACTAGACCGTCCACATCTTTAACAAACTTTCTCAAAATGCTTTTTATTCTCTTAAGTTTCATTATTCTTGTTAGGCTCATTTGTCTTTTTTGTTTTATAAACCTAGTAGTTTTGTTCCTTTAAAACCATCATGATCACCTCTATTGATGTAATTTCCACAATCTCTACCTCAACCTCTTCCGAAACAGAAAAACATAGCATTAACTTCTTTTAATGCGGCTAAACCAGTTAGCCTTGAGGAGTAATTTTTAGTAAGCAATTCATTATTTTGCTCTACAACCAACAAATATTCTTTAAGTTCATAATACCTTATAAAAATTTACTTTTGATACCGTTGCTGAAGGAGAATGTTCGAAGTGTGAAATTTTGAGAAAGCATTTTTATGCATTTATGTGTCATCTTCCTTCTTCTCCACACAATTTCAGTTTGTAAGTGATTCTAAAAATAGTGGAGTCGTATTCATCTACAATCATAAATTTTGAAACTCAAATTTAACCATTTTTGCCTATTGTTTGGAAGCATGGCCATTTTTTGATGGTCATAGCGCTCCTTCAAGGATTTTCAAAAGTTGAGCGGGTCCTTTCAAGTTAAGTATTCGGTTTTAAGATCACCATGAATGTGACATCTTAAAAATATTAGAATCTTTGTTTTGTTTTATTGAGACATATTATTATCAATTTTTAATACATTCTTCATGCCTTGAGATTACAAGTGGATCTCAACGTCCAATATCCATGATACGTAATTTCTCCAAATATGTTTAAAATTTTAAATTCAAGATTAGCGATGTTTGTCATTCTGTGAACCGAAAAAATGTACAAGAACAATTGGAATATTTACAGCAACAGAAAATTCCCATTAACGATACATAATTCTATTTTGTAGCATAGGTATAAAGTGCACTAATATATTATAGTTGAGTTATCAAAAATATAGCTTAGTGGAAATCATTGTAGCTAGGCTATGTAAAAGTACATGAGTAATTTACTTCACATGGCCCTTGTAGCCATTTAAACTAGCATGAGTAAAAATG
Source organism: Allium cepa (assembly GCA_030765085.1). Taxonomy (NCBI): domain Eukaryota; kingdom Viridiplantae; phylum Streptophyta; class Magnoliopsida; order Asparagales; family Amaryllidaceae; genus Allium; species Allium cepa. Next base: position 324,866,829 of record CM060934.1, read on the forward strand.
CAGCACAAACAATGTATTATTTAACTTTAGTTCAATGAAATCAAATCCATGTTATAATCGTAGATCACACTGGCTTACGTACATGGAAGTCGCTACTCATTAAGAACCTAAGAGTAGAATAATGTAGTTGTAATTAGCAAGTGTCATGGTAACATTTGTCTTACCGTTTCAACATGATATGTGATACTATGAAAATAGCATAAACACCATGAAGAACTAAAAAAAACCAACTTAAGGATATTTTAGGGTCATGAACTTAAAAAATAGCAGTCGCAATGAGTATAAAACAAGTTGATTTTAAGAAAATACTTGAAGTAATTTGTTACTTTCAGTTGAAAATAAGAATCGATTAAAATTGGCTTCCTCTGTTCAAGATTTTCACAGTTTATCATCCTCGTTCAACAATTCTCGTTTCTCAGATCTCTCCAGTAATGCCCCCTCCCTCGTTTTCGATACATACCCTCCTCGTTCATATGCCCAAGTGGTCAAGAATCCATCTTTTGTTCCTCCAAAACTTTTTGATCAGAGACACAATGTTAAGAGATGGATTGAATCTAGAAAGGGGAAGAAATATTGCTATAGATGGGGTAATTTTCAGCATATTTCGAGAGATTGCAGAGATCCTATTAGGTGTTTTGGTTGTGGAATGTTTGGTCACAAATTAAGCAAATGTTCGACGAAACTGAATCCTTTATGGAGAACGCAAGAATTTCTCCAACAAAGATCATGGTTTTCAATTTGTACTGAAGTGTATGAAGTTGAAAAGAATTCTGCTAGATCATCTCTGGTTTCAAAGAAAAGAAGGCAATGATTTCTTGGAAGAGCTATTTTATCACTTTGATGTTATTAATTCGGTAATATTGGTAACAATTATTCTTAAAAGTTTGGAGATCCAAGAGAATACTTTGGGGATTATGCTTCTTCATCTTCTAGTGATAAATTGGTTGATAACATTAATATTGAAATTCCAATCTTGAATAGTGGTATTGGGGTTACGGTCTCTGGTTTCAATTATTTTGTTGGGTTTCAATGATGCTGATAATGGAGAGGAATTTGTCTCTACTGATTCAATGCTTCTGGATCCAGTTGTTTTGCAATTCAATACGACTTCTTTACTGAATGGATCCTATGATAAAGTGATTGATAATTTTGAAGTTGGCGTTGCAGTCTCTGATACAAATAATGAGTTGCGATATACACAGAATAAAAAATTTATAGCCAGAATCAATCACTTGGAGGATTTTGAGCTTGTCACCTCAAATAGTTTTGACTGTCTTCAAAACACTTGAGGATGAAGACAGTCAAAAAAAAAAACACACTTGGGGATGAAGAATCGGATCTCAATCTGAATGTTTCTTCTGATATTGGTTTGTCTGGATGTTGTGTTGTGGATAACAGTTCTAAGGTTGAAGCTGTTGCTGTTGCTGTTGCTGTTCGTTCTTTGACAGATTCAGAAAAGAATTTTATGGAATCTGATGATGCTTTTGTATTTCTTCGCCCTCTGTTTCCTTGGCTGTTGATTCGTGCTCAAATAATAGGACCCATGAGGATCTTACTCTTCTGTATATTGTGGCGAACTGTTAAGTGATTGTGAGGTTGGGAAAGTGATGCTGTATCCAAAATGAGAAGGTCAGCCTTTGGAATTCAGATGTTTTATTGTTCAGGCTTAAAGCTAATGATCTGAATTTTGGAATTAAGGTGATATTGAAGGATATATACAATTCAGTTAGCTTAAAATTAGATGCGTGTTATAGAATAAAGAAAAATAGAAGATATATCATTCACTTCTGAGAATAGAATGTCTATTTACATTACATGGCCTACTTTATATAAGGGCTTCAGAGGTAAGGACTGAACTTATTCCACGATGTGGGACTAAACAAAACAATGTACAAGCATATTCACTTCATAATATACATATATTATAACACTCCCCCTTGAATATGCGTCTTCGAAATCTTGAATGCTCGGATAATTTAAAAATTTCCGTTTCGAAACGTGTATGATGATTGCTCCCTCTCATTATTATCTTGCTTGCATTTATCGATTCAATCGATATAGATTTTCCTCATTAAAAACCTCTATTAGAAAAACCCAGAGGGAAAAAACCTTGAACGAAGAAAAGAGTGCAACTTATGAAATCATAAATATCATACTAAAAATGATATTTCTTATAAGAGTTTGATACTTCAGGATCAAAATAATGTCACATTAAAACCTTAATAAGAAAACTCAATGGGAAAAATCTTAGTGAAGGAAAAAGAGTACAATGACATATTTTATTTTCTTATTTCTTTAAATAAAACTTGATACTTCTGGATCAAACTAATGGCTCATTAAAACCTTACTAAGTAAAACCCTATGGGGAAAATCTTAGTGAAGGAAAAAAAGTACAATATAGTATGTCATATTTCAATAATTTACTGCATCAGATAGAGTTTGATACTTCTGGATCAATTTAATACTTCAGTAAAAACCTTGCAAAGGAAAACTCGATGGGAAAAACCTTAGTCAAGAATAAAAATATAATTTAACTTAAATAACATATTTGAGATGTTATTTCTTGAAAAGACGTTTGATTCTTCTAGATCAAGATAATGCCTCATTAAAACCTTAATAAGAAAAACCCAGGGGGAAAAATCTTAGATAAGGGAAAAGAGTACATTATAACTTATTTCAAATGTTACAGGGAGTTGATACTTCTGGATCAAGATAATGCCTCGTTAAAATCTTACTAATAAAAACCCAGTGGGAAAAATCTTAGTTAAGGGAAAAGAGTGCATTATAAAATACTTATGGATGCTCCCCATGATTTAAAATTTTCCTCTGAATTCATATTCGTCTTTTCATAACTCAAATTGGTTATAGATACTTCTGGATCTATAAATATGAATCTCGTTAATAATACAATTTATTAATAGTTTCCTTCGATACAGTCAAATTTTCTAAGATTGTTTCTTTCAAATATGGTTTGCATTTGTATGCTACTTTTATGAAACACGCTTCAAGTGCTTTCATTATTATTATTATTATTTGCTTCAAATTAGTTTTGCGCATTGCAACTATACATCTTTCATGAATATTAAAAATTTCATTACAACATTACTAGAAAGCAGGAAGTAATCTACTCATCTTGATGTATCAAGATTTTCATTACAACAATACTTAGAAGAAATTTGTAATCTACACTTCATGTCTTTTTCATTCTTTATAACTACAAAAGTTATATATATTCTTCAGAAATTTGTATACTTTAATAAGTATTTTCATATCGCAACTATCACTTCAATGGATATTAGGAGTTTCATTACAATGATACTTAAAAATAGGAAGTAATCTACTCATCATGAATTATATCAAGATTTTCATTACAACAATACTTAAAAGTAGGTTGAAATTTACTCTCATTGTTCTTTGCATTATTTATAACAATGAAAGTTATTTATATTCTTCAGAAATTTGTATACTTTCATTATTTAATATGATTTTAAACCATATTTATACCTTCGGGGTATATTAAGCATTTCAAGTACTTTTGGTACTTTGCGAACTACAAGTTCAGATTTCTTATTAAGGAGAATTTCATGATGGCCAATCATGTTTTTCTCTAATGCAGGATCTTTAATCCATTTATAAACATAAGCGCTTTATTATTTATAAATTTATCATCGATGATTATTTCTTATCAGTTCTAGACATGATTTATTGAGATCTCTTTAATTATCATGTTTTAGGTACCTAACCCACTTCTAGGGTTATTTGAGAATCATGCCATGGATCTCTTTCCGGGCATCCTTAAGTGTTTCTTCAAGAACACTCACCTCCTTTATTTGGCATCTTTATTACTTACTCCAAAGATATTTTGAACTGACTTTTGAACCATATTTCAAATGCGGTTTACAAATTTTGATCCTTCAAGGATTCAAATCTATATTGGAGAAAGTCTACTAGGGATATTACTGATAATTTATTCAAGTTACTTAATATTTTGCATCATTGTATATGTTAACAAATACTTAACATTGATGATCAAAATGAGCTTGTATCCCTTTATCCCCCCCCCCTCAATGTTGACAAACATTGTCACATTAAATAATAATTATCTTTGGATTCTCATTTTGATCCATTATGATATTGCTACTAGCAAATACACCACACATATTAATAATAGGAGGATAATTCTTTTATTCATTGATAAGATGCATTCAATTGATATTGATTATTAGAGTTTGTTCTCCTTCATTGATCTAAGCTATTGGAGAAATTTACTTATTGTGTAGATCATTTGAATACATACATGACTTCAGGTCATTCAGCATTTATGTTGATTGAATTTTAAATCACTAAATAATATCTATGCATAATCACTTAATAATAGCTTATAACAAACTTCAGGTTGTTAGCTAGATATTTACATATATGGATATATACGTGCGTCCACGTATCACATGTATATTGTAAAATTTTCATATTCTTTCTCATTTGAATTAATGATTTTTAGAACAAACTATTACAAGGATCCAAACTATTAATTTCTATTTATAAATCAATGTCAATGCAAACCTGTCAAAACCGCATGATAATGTTCAAAACATTTGGTTTGAAATCATATCGAACTTCTGGTTCGAACAAAATATACACACAACTTCAAGTTGTTAAGTTTTATTCCTCAATTATATCTCAAATATCAGTTTTGAACACTAATTATGATTACTTATCAAGGAATAATGTTTAATTGCATATAGACATTTCTACACATCTCTACTGAGAGTTTTGTAAAAAAAATTACAGCAAAAATAATAATAGTATCTTCTGGATACTTGGAATGTTACAGATACAGATTTCCACAGGACCGTATGTATAGCTTGCATGAAATATAGACTATCTCTTCAGGAGAATATTTAAAGATATATCTTCAAGAATTGATTATACGTGTAATATTTCTCACGTTTGATATAATTATCATAAAATATATGATACATGTTGCATAGCTCTCAAACTTTTAGGATCTAATCTAAACTAAATTAGGATCCTTTATAATCAAATTTCTACGCATTTATTTGGTTTAATAAAATTACCAAATATATAAGCAAATCTCTTCTAGAGATATGTTATCATTTCCTAATTTATTAGTCTCTTTTAGGGATATTTTGTTATCACTACTTCTGGAGTGAATTTATCTCTTTTAGATATATATATATGTGTGTGTGTGTGCTATTGAAATATCATATCAATGTACAATGTTTCTTTTGTAGAAATTACATAATTCCTTCCTTTACAATAACATAAAACATCCCTACTGGAGATTTTTGTTGTAACTACCTTTGAAATGACATATCAAATTTTAAATACAGTAACAAAATTAGATGTACCAAAATGAAATTAAGATGCAAAGAGATAAAACCACTACTTCTGGAGTGTAACATTAGTATACGCTATCAATTTTTTTTGGATAAATTATTGTTATTATATCAAAAAAAATTATATCATTATCCTTCAGGGAATATAGTGTTTCCTTTTTTAAGGAATTGCAATGTAACAAAAATAAAATTCCTATAACATCTCTTCTGGGATGTTAGATTTTGCAATATAAATATAAATAATCTCTAAAACATCTTTTCAAGAGATTAATATACACACACATCCAATGATGTTTGAAATATCATATAACATAATATCTTCAGGATATTTGGTTAATATAGTGTAAATGTTAAGATATAAGGTAAGGTATAACTCATTTGGAGATTTTTGTAATCTCTTGAATGTAGCATCATTTTCTCATATGATTATTTATTAATTTTCTTTAACTTCTTTAGGAAGTACAACCTTATCGTTTTACATAATTTCAATAGAGCTTCGGGCTTCTAATTCATGAACCTCAAGTTCATTAATTTGTTATGAACTTCAGGTTCTTAAATTTTGTGCAAACTTCTTCCTTTTTTTTGTACCATATCATTACAAAATAGAAGTCTATTCTTATTTCAAGACTTGTACATTTTGACAAATTAAAAAAAATACTGACAAGCATTCGAGCTTGTAAAGTTTATCATAAAATCTTTTCATAATTCAAGACTTCAGGTCTTGGACTTTGAGTTATACAACTTCTGGTTGAAAAAAAATCTTTGCACAACTTCAGGTTGTTGCTAAAACTTATTTCTTTCGTTATATCGAGCATTGTTTGCCAAAATGAATACACCATATAATGAACATATGTCTATTCTTATTCCAAACATAAAAATGCAACATCGTTTAATTTACTGTAGCCAGTGCATTTATGATGATATGGTAATTTAATTTATTACCATGACGATAACATTTAATGCATTTATGATTAAAAAAAAATGTATACAATTTACCATTATTGTGGCATGATTAAGAAATAAAATGACATGACTTGTACCATACAATAAAATAGAAACCTGTTGAAACTTTGTTTCTTGTGTTGCTTAATTTCATTGATCAAATAGTGGACTAACCATTTTTTTTATATACTTCAATGAATGTCAAGTACCAAATAAAACAAGATGGTATGGTAATTATTACCATTAGCCGTATAATTCAAATCAAATGCTAAAAATGGAATATAATGTCCATAATATATGCACAGCTTTTATAAAGAATGAAGAATCAATTTAATAGAACTTTGTAAGCTGAACATAATGGAATACCTCATCTAAATATGGTTAATTCATAAACAAAAAATATAAAATCCTTCATAACAAAGAATATCAATTAAAAATAATGAAAAATTAACGAGATCTAAAATCAATCATTATATCATATCAAGGCTGTGGATCGAAAAGAAAAAGCAACAGTATATAAAATATAAAATGTTATAGATCTATAAAATTAGATCTATAATAGAATTAGATCAGAAAAATTAGATCATATTGAGATCAACATAATAACATCTACAAATAAAATCAATTTAATAAGTCAACAAATGAGATCTGCAAAATGAAGCCTACAAAACTAGATCTATACAAATAAATAATATCAGATTCACATAATTAGATCAACATAATAAGATATACAAAATGAGATCCAGGAAAAAGAAATGAGATCAAAATAATTGTTTACAAAAACGAAATTTGATTTATGAAATAAAATTAGATCCTAAGAGAAAAGAGATAGATCTTAAATGCATAAAGAAAATCTTAAAAATAAAACATTTTTATTATATATATATATTATATATATAATAAAATATGAAAAATTAGATCTATAACAAAACGAGATCTAAAATACATGGACAAAAATAAAATAAAATAAAATATGCAAATAGATTCAGATCTGAATAGTTAGATCAATAATAAAATGAGATCTAAAAGAAATAAAATTAATAGAACGTGATCAGAAAGATTTGAGTAATCAGATCGGAAATGACTTACCGCTTTGAAGATTTATAATCAGATCTGAATTTTTTTGTTTTGTTTAGAGATCGTGCTAATAACGTGTTATAGAATAAAGAAAAATAGAAGTCATTGGAGAGAGACAAAAGATATATTATTCACTTCTGAGAATAGAATGTCTATTTACATTACATGGCCTACTTTATATAAGGGCTTCAGAGGTAAGGACTGAACTTATCCCACGATGTGGGACTAAACAAAACAATGTACAAGCATATTCACTTCATAACATACATATATTATAACAATGCGCAGATAGCTGAAATCTCTAAAGAATATTTTGTTGAATGAGATATATGCCACGTCGTCAAAAATAAGTCCATTTTCTTATTTATATAGTGTATTCTCAATCTTTGTATTAGCTTTTAGGATCAAGTAATTTTGTGCAAGAGAAGGACTTATATGGTCATAGACTAACATCCATGCGTGCGTTGTCGTCCATCTATTTGACTGACTGAACCGGTATGGTCGGATTTTTGCTTCACAAAAGTGAATAGTTTTCGCTTGTTTAAATTCAAATAGAAGCGACTAGTGGATTAGACACGGCTGTTGCAAACAGCAACAGTTTTTTGGCGTTGCAAATGAAAGGAAGTGTCTGTTGCGAACAGTAACATTGTTTGGCGTTGCAAATGAAGGGACACTACGTTTCTTAACGGATGCAACCATGGAGAATTCGGCCATAAATAAAGAGGAAACCTCATCACTTTCCCTACTCAATTTTAATTTCGAATTTTCTCTTCTTCCTCTTCGTTTTTTAATACTTACAATCCGCGCGCTTTTGCATATCACACAAAAGATAATACACATCACAACCTCGATCAGATCACGTCTATTGTATCTTGGAAGACTTTGAATAAAGTCTTAAAGAAATTGTTACGACAAGCCTCAGACGAAATTTTCTTCTTCAACCGGTTAGATTTCCAGTTGATACACACACACACATACATACATACATACATACATACATACATACATACATACATATACATATATAGTTTTCGTTTATGTGTTGTACTATTTCTTTAAATAGTATAACGTTTGATTTATCGCTATGGTTGTTAGTTTGTTGTTGTAATTAATTACAACATACTTATTGTTAAAATAATTAATACAGAATTCCAAAGTAGTGCAAATCTGAGTTGTAAACTTGTAAGACAAGTTTATTATTGATTAGTTTCTGTTTTGGTACACTAGACATATAAAATCTTAATACTTTCATGTTTTCGCTAAACAGAGATGGTAACAGTTAAACTATCAACAAAGGCTACTACTCACAACAGGTCTGATCCGTTCAAAGGAGATGGTGATGACTTCATAACATGGAAAAATCAAATACTATTTTATCTCACCACACTCGGTTTGTAACGGTATCTCGAGGAGGAGGAACCGATTTCTGCACCAGGCAAGGAATCAGATGTTGATACAAGGAAACATTCCAGTTTTCTATGCGGAAACTATATTCTGAATTGTCTCGACAAGGTGCGATACAAAGTATATCAGCCTCTAAAGATAGTAAAAGCACTCTGGAATGCACTTGCCACGAAGTACAAGACACAAATATCAGTCTTAAGAATTAATTGTAGACAAATTCATGGATTATAAAATGGTTGACTCCAAACCGGTGACTGCTCAATTGCATGAACTGCAAATCATCATTCATGAACTCGAAGTGGAAGGTCATAAGGTTAGAGAATCGTTTTTGGTTGAAGCCATCACGGGAGAACTGCCGCCGTCATGGAGAGATTACTGCAACTATCCAAAGCATAAGAAGAAAGAAATCTCTTTGCATGATCTCATAGTTCAACCAAAAATTGAGGCAGATAACCGTGGAGTTACAAAACCAAGCGAGGAAGCATTTGTTGCTGAAGGGTCAAAGACCAAAAAAAAAAAGAATTTCCAAAAGAAAAGAAAAGCTCCAAACAACAAATCAAAAGACAACAAACGAACCAAAACGTTTAATGGCGGGTGTTGGGTTTGTGGAAAGGTTGGACATACCGCTAGAGATTGCAAACACAAAAAGGAACGCAACAAAGAGGCAAATATAGTAGATAACATGGAAGTAGACGAGTCCAACTTCTCGGCAGTTGTATCTGAATGCAATGTGGTTCAGAAATCTAACCAATGGTGGGTAGACACAGACGCTACTCGTCATGTCTGCTCTGACAAATCCATGTTTTCTATATACCAGAAATTTGATCACGAAGAAAAACTCTATATGGGTAATTCTGCAGTATCCATGGTCGAAAGCAGTGGCACAGTAATCCTCAAGTTTACATCTGAAAAAACTATCAAGTTGAATGACGTGCTCCACGTTCCAGATATACGCAAGAATCTCATCTCTGGTGCAGTATTATCGAAGAAAGAATTCAAAATTGTGTTCGAGTCAGACAAGATGGTTCTATCCGAAGCTCGAATGTATGTCGGAAGGGGATATTTATGTGATGGCCTATTTAAGGCAAATGTAGCCGTTATCGGCAATAAAACTATGTATTCTGATTGTGCTATTAATAAAATTGAAGTTTCTTGCTTGAGCATGAAATTTTACTATGGCATGATAGATTGGGACTTATAAAATTTCGAAAAATGAAAACATCATCAAACTTAGGATTAATTCTGAAATTCCAAGTAGATAAGAACTACAAATGTGAGACACGTGTAGAAGCAAAAATGGTTAAAAAACCATTTCAATCTGTTGATAGAAGCACCGAACCACTTGGTTTGGTTCATACAGATTTATTTGATTTTAAATCATTACCTATAAGAGATGGAAAAAATTCATTTATCACGTTTATTGACGATTATACGCGATATTTCTATGCATAACTTTTGAATAGTAAAGATGAAGCAATTACATCATTTATAAAGTACAATGCCGAGGAAGAAAATCAGTTAAATAAAAAGATTAAGATATTGAGATCTGATCGAGGTGGAGAATATAAATCACCATTTGAACAGTTCTGTGTCAAAAATAGTATAATTCATCAAACAACAGCTCCATATTCACCACAACAAAATGGTGTAGCCGAGAGGAAAAACAGAATGTTAAAAGACATGATTAATGCCATGCTTTTAACCTCTGGTGTAACGTCCCACCTTTTTGTACGCTTTAAATCGACGATAAGCCACACACGTCAGACTGAAACCATACAAAATAGCGAATTGTTATTGGGGTGAATAAGAAAAGCAGAGAAAGAAATAAAATAAAACAGAATCTTGCAATGGAACGATAAAATATAATAATCAAATAACAGCTCATGAAGCTGTTTTGCAAAACATTTGATTATACTTATACAAAACATATCAGAGTTACACATACCAGAGAATAATAAATAACAATGCAACGGAACAATGTGATGCAGTAGAATATAATAAATAATAGTAATACAAATCTTTGTCTTCGTCCTTCAGAGATAGAGTCTTCAAATCCTGAAATGCTCAGACTAATCCGAGCGAATTGAAAAGACAAAACACTCGAGTCAGAGCTAAAAGATTTTATGTAAGTTAAACCAACGGTAAAATATGAGCGGAACGGCGTCAGAGATGTTTACGGGATTTGACATCTCCTATCCGGTGTCTAACGTAAGTGCAGTAACTTAATTTTAGAAACCGGGGTGCTTATAACACAATGTTGGATCTTAAGGCTATTCAGACACTACAAATGGTGAATTGTGTATTAACTACTTACTTATGAATATAAAATAGTATTTACTCAAATTGCAAACAGAAAGAAGTAATCAGAGAATAAGTAAGGAATAAAGTAAAATGAAGTAATGTAAATAACACCCAAATTTTTATACTGGTTCGGATTAACTAATCCTACATCTAGTCCTGCACTCTATCATGCAGAATTCCACTATAATCGCTTGCTTTCTACGGGTGGCAAGAACACCTTTACAATCTTGGTTTCACGGGCTACAAGACACACCCTCTTGATTTTACAGGCTACAAGAACACCTTCTCTTTATCACCAACAACAAACTATGGCAAGTGGTTGTATCTTCAATACAGATTCTTGCAAATTTGGTACAACGATCCTATAGAACTCCAATGGCAATATATCTTTGAATTTTTTGAGGAATAGGGCGAAATCAGAGAGAGAATGATGTGAATTAAAGTACAACTCTCTGATATTGTGTGGTTTGCAAATCAGTGAAGAATTGGAGTGAAACAATATCAATTTGCAAGGAGATTGAAAGAGTATGCAATGGATTTCTTTTGCAAATGTTTGGAGAAGAAGGAGTAAGAAAAATTAAGGATTCTTGATGTGAAAATTCATTTTCAGAGGCCTTTATATAGTGGTTGAAGAGACATGTCTTTTGGTGAAGAGATGGAGGGAAATGTCTCTTCATTTAAAATTTGAAATTCTAAAAAACTGCTAGTATGTCGACATCCTCCTACCTAGTATGTCGACATGGTGTGTTGCAAAATGAACAGCAACACAAATAAGTGTTGTAAATTTTCAGCATTTCAAATTACCTTATATTTGTGGATTTTTGTGATTCGGTTGAGATCAATGGTTGATGATCTTCAAGTATAATTTCCATGAGATCTTTAACAAAATATTCTAAGGTTCAACCAACTCCTCATCACTTCAAACACCTTTATCCTTCAGCATTCTTCTCTAATTGGGTTTTGTTCTTCAATTGCTCTGATTAACTTTCTTCTATAATTCATTTGCTTCCACTGTATACTTGTTTATCTCTATAAATGTTTCCATAATATACCTGATATGACTGCATAACTCGAAGATACGTTAGTAGTAATTTTTATGTGGTTGTTATCATCAAAATCAATACCTAGGGTATTAACACTTAAGAGATGCTCGGGATTCACATCTTCTAAGGATCTGTTAAACTATTTACTATGTAGTAATATTTCGCTATTATAATAATGTCTACAGTAAAATAAACTTAGTTTTAAATAGCGTTAAAGAGTTACCCAATCTCCCCCTTAACACATAATAGTCCCAGTAGTCCATCCAGTATCATAGTCCCTCCTGATCGGGAAGCTACCAGAGGATACCACAAGGGCTGCAGGAGAAAACCAAACTCGTATAAGGCGCGATAGGGTAGGTGACACGGCACAACGAGGCAATGGCATGGTAGATATACCAATTGCTATCCGAACTGGTGGTGACACGCAGCTGCCACTACTTCCCACCTCGAGCCACACCCCAAAAAAAAAATCAAAAAGGGCCGCAATCAATCACAAAGTAATAGAATGGTATCGTAGGAATGTGTCCGATAAGAGGGGCTACCACACTGGTCCGGAATCGCTTCTTTTTTAGCCACCTTATGCCAACTCAAGGGAGTCAGGTCCACGTATATACCTTAAAGGAACGTTGCCACCATCCTACTTCATTCTGGAATCTCTACCGCGTACACTGTTGTTAAAGTGGTTTCCGAAGTTGGCAGAGAGTATGACAACTTCCGATCACAGTCTCTTTAACAACCAACGTTATTATAACACCGCGGTCATTTCAAAATAATTATGCTTCAAACCAGAATATAACATCCATTTCAAAACCATATAAATCCGATATAATTTCCCTTCCAAAAATAAAATCAATATGATATCATTTTTATAAAAACCCAAATCAATATAATATCATTTTTATTTCAAATATATCCCTTTTCCAAAATCATAGCATTTTCAAAGTTGTACACTTCGAAACCAAACACTTGAAATTATAACACTTTTAAAACATAATACTTTGAAATTCATAATTTCGAAACACTTAAATTTCGATAAGATATTTCAATATCGATATATTTCAAGGCTTTAAATATTCCAAATTTCAAAACTAAATTTTATAGTTTCCATTCAGTAATTAAATTTTCTATTATTTAATTTTGAAATATTTTACGTAATAAATCCGTTATCATTTAAATAAAACTCAAATTACAAATGACTACATATTTCCTTCAATCAATTTACTTGACATATTCATTTAATTCACCTTAAACAATATAAGAATCATGCCATTTTTTTAATTTTCAATTTAATAAATTTGACATCAACTTATTTGAGTTAATTCTTAAATAAATTCAATTTCAAATAAATTTCCAATTTATATTCCAACCTTAATTTATTTAAATTATTATAAACTCTATATATTAATATATGATTTAAATACTTAATCATATTATCTTCTATAAATCAAACTTATTATTAAGCTTATTCGATATTAACACAGATTTATACATAGCTTAATAATCAAAAATAAATTATCATTTATAAAATATCTAGAATCAATATTTATGTAAAACCATATATTTCTTTACAAAACCATAGAAATCACTTCAAAATATTTTTATATATAGACCACGGTGTCTGTATATAATTTTCTATCCTATGGTCAAGTGATATGGATATTTATCATTTCAATCCGCAATTTAAAAATATAGATACAGTTATATATGATTTCAAACCGCAATCCCGAATGAAATAAAATCCATAACAACTTGCAGTTTATAACAGTATAAATTACAACATTCATTCATCCAATATCAATCATCAAACATTTGTCACAATGATCATCTAATTCAATCAATAACATCAATATAGATAGATAATAATAACAGGTATTTACTGGCAGTTTATATTCAGTAATAAATTAAATAACAATTTAACTGGTAGGTTATATGCAATAATAAATTAAATAACAATTTAATTCACTAAATTCAATTTAACTGGGATGATGATTAAAAATATGCCAAAAAGTCATAAATAAATTTCCAATCATATCAGAAATTAATTTAACAAACATAAGAAATTTTAGAAGTTGTGAGTGGGTTAAAACACTCGCCTTTTGAATTTAAATCCAATTTAAACCCAAAATTTTAACAATCTCAGAATTAGTCCAAACTAGAGCCATAATATCCGAAATTGGAAAACGATCCTAAGAAAAGAAACCACGCATAAATCGGACATCGTATGCAAAAGTTATGGCGATTAGAATGTTAAAAAAATTTAATTATAAACTATATAAATTAATTTTGAACAACGAATTGCTACCTCCACGTCATCTGTTGTAACGACCCGTTAAGTTCGACCATTTAAAATTGTTTGTTTAATAGGATTTTTGTAATTTATTTTAGTTGAAAGAATAAAGGTGGTAGATAAATATTAAAATGAAGGCTAGAATAAATTATATAGAAGTGACTTAGAAACCTATTTAAAGACATTTGAATAAAATTCAAATGAATTAAGTAGAGAAAGAAAGAAAAATTCTTACCTGGACATAATATTTATTATGGGAATGTTAAACCAATTTAATGCAATAAAAGATTGTGAACGATAAATTGAATAGATTAAGAAACCCTGTTCTTGCAAGTCAATAAATTTGTAAACCCTAATGAACATCTCAAAATTTATAAATTTATTGAAATTTAAGACATAGCATAAGCGTAGAACTATAGGTATGATGACAAACTTTTATAAATTGTCTAATTAAGGGTCAGCAAATTTATTTGGAAATCAAACTCAATTAAGGGTAAGTAATTATGATGGATTGATGGCATAAACGTTACTAATTTTTATCATAGTAACGGAAGTGCAGATGGAAGGCAACTGTAGAAATTTAAGTACGTATTAACAATTGAAAGGGACTGTCGATTGAATGGAGTACTTTAGGTTGTCTTACTAAATTTAGAATTTAACATAAGACAAATAGAAATAAATCAATAAACGTATAGATTTTAAGTTTATTATGATGAATTATTTTAGTGATATGACTTAGAATAAATGAAATAATTTGGGTTAATTGGTATTTAATGGAATTAAAGGTTGCAATATTCATAGGTAAGGATTTAGATGAAATAGATTGATGTATGAAATTTAATTGGATAAATGGCAATTAATTCCTTTAATTTGTGCAATTAATATATGTTAATTGATAACGATAAAAAGTTGATTTTTTCAGTGTAACCAACGTAAAATATTATCATAGCATGATACTTGGTTTGAATAGAAGGATTTGATTTAATGTGAAAATTTTTGTTCTAAGTATTGAATAAAATTGGGAAGCAATTTTTTTTATGATAATAACATTAGTATTGGTTAATAAATAGATTTCAATGCAGTAACCAAATAAATGGAATAAGATGAGTATATATTGCATAGAAATGAAATGTAAATTGTCACATTTGGTTGGAGCTAATTTTTAGAAACATATAAATGTTGAATCAGTAAATATTAAATTCCATTTAATATAAGAATTCAAAGGTGGAAGATTTACATTTGGATTGGAAATTTGATAGTTATTAATTAAAAGTGACCATTGAATAAATTTATGTAAACGTGATATAATGTAAATAGATGGGGATCAACTTTTATTTATGTGGTCAAGGGAATTTAATTTCTATAGTATGATAATCTAAATTAATGGAAGTTGGAATAGCTAATTTATATGTTAGTTGAATTTAGCTAGAATATGTAGATATTGAATGATAGTAAAAATTTAATGGATATAAAAGTTTCAATTATACATGGAAATTCATACTCGCCATAAAAGGTTAATTGAGACCAAAGAAGTAGTATAGGAATCTAACCTTCTTTATAAATTTGGATTTATTGCAATAGTTAATTTCATAAAATAAAGGTAAAGCTAATTCAAATTTAACTGGACCATTGTTGGTATAACTTTAGAAGCAAGATTTATTTATGATTTCAGTATTTAATTCAACAAGTGGTATTTACGACAAATGAAATAGAATTGAACGTAAAATATTACGTTATTAAATGGAAATGGAATTTGTAAACATTGAGTGAAATCTTAAACTAATGTTAGTATTCGTCGTATTTACAACAATAACTTTGAATAATAGAAAGGAAGTGAATATAATAAATTAATCAAATTTATAGTGTTGAATTCAATTGGATTGGGATTAATAAATAGTTAAGAAAAACAAGGGTTATTAATAATTTGGAATTTAATTATGGTAAAAAGGCTAATTGCAATCAAGATAATGAGTTGAAATGGAAATCCAATTATTTATTTAGTTAGATTTTGTTGAGAGTATAAGGGTATAAGTTTTAATAATTGGGTTTTAGAATAAAATTTTAATTTCCTAATAATAAGGAAGTGCGGATATTAACGCTGCAAATTAATATACTTATACATTTTAATTCAAATCCAAGCGTGTTAAATCAATAGGAACTGATTGAATTATTTTAGTAATGAAATTTGGCTAATAATAGAAGTTGAAAAATAAAATTGGTTTTTATGATTTATTTAATTTATTTAATAAATATTAAAAATAGCCATTTTTGTCACGGACTCGGATTTCGACGAAACCAGTTTCATCGGATCCGTAACGTTGAATTATAATAATGTTTCAAGTTTCGTAGCGATCGGACTTGTCGTTTGATCGTACGGACTCGAAACGCCTTGAAATTTACGCATTTTGAAATCAATTTGAAATTTTTGTTTTTTTTTTTACATAACTTCTTCATACGATCGAATTTGGTCGCGAAACTTTTTCCATCGCGTTCAGAATATTTTAAAACACCTATTTGGATATATAGTTTTAACAAATTTGGCTCCGGAGGCATAGCAGGCTTTTTGGACCATGGTTTGTCACGCACGTTCGCGTATCCAGTCTAGCTACCCTACCTCTAGCCTATCTATAAATATACAGCTATAAAACCTAGCTCCTTTCTTTTTCATTTGCTGTACTTTAATTTCTTCACTCTTTTCTCTTCCCCAAATGTATACATCTCAGATCCAATTCCAGATCCATCCACAGTTCAAAATCAAAAGTCAAAACTCAAAAATTTCAGAAAATTTCAGAAAAAATATATGTTGAAGTATTCGATACGCGTAAAATACTGGTGAAATTCGTTTTTCAATTGGAGCTGTCGTTCATCCAGAATAAATTCAAACAGCCCCAAAACCGTTCATCATCGTCGCGCAAAACTTTATCGGATCGAGATTCTGTTTCTGGGTTTTGGAGAGGGAACCGAGGGGAGCGCATCTATGTAATTTGTTTGGCAGTTAAACGGTTGGATCGTCGGGAATTTTTGGCTAGGGTTTACAAAACATGGTGCGGCTGCGTGGTAACTCATAGGAGAGTTGAGGTGGTGACGTGGCTTGAAGGTGAATATGTGTCGTTTTCTATTTATTTTCAATTTGAATTCAATCATCATTTTTCGCCATAACTTTCTCATACGAAGTCGGATTCACACGAATTTTTTTTTGTTAGGATCGTAATTTAATTCCGGACTCGATGACGCTGGTTTGGACGAATTCTGAGACGGGCGAATTTTTGGGTTTAAATCGGGTTTGAATTCGATTTAAATTCAAAAGGTGAGTGTTTTAACCCACTCACAACTACTAGAAGCTTTTATGTTTGTTAAATAAATTTTAGAAATGAATAGAAATTTATTTATGAGCTTTTGGCATGTTATTTCATTCATATCTGTTGAATTGCATTTTTTTGAATGTAACTGTTAATTTAATTGATTTATTGCGTGTAAATTGGCTGTTAGAAATTATTGTTTGCATATGAACTGCTAGTTAACAGTTATGTCAATTATCACTGAATATAAATTGTTAGATTAATAGTTGATAAAATTTAATTTGAATAAACTGCCAGTTATCACCTGTTATATATGATCATATATATAATTGTTATTGATTGATATTGATCGATGTTGTGATTGGATGATGGGTGTGTTGTTGAATGAATGTTTTATTTGGATATCATTAAACTGCAAGTTAGTATGCATTTACATTTCATTCGGGATTGCGGTTTGAAATGATATACAACCGCAGTTTTATTTTTTTAAATTGCGGATTGAAATGATAAATATCCGTATCACTTGACCATAGGATAGAAAACTATATACAGGCACCGTGGTCTATATATAACTATTTTTAATGTGATTTCTATGGTTTGGATGGAATACGGTTTATAAAAATCTTAAATTTTTATACTGAATAAATGTTTTCTTCCATATTTATATGCATATGAAGTTGAAATTTTGAAATTAAAAGGTGAATAAATTTTTTTATTAAAAATGGAAGAAAATTAAGAAAATGGAGTTTGATGATTTATATCCTATATTTAAATATTAAGTTGGAAATTTTAAAGATATGATATTTATAATTGGATTTTTCCCAAAATATTTTGAAATGAATATTCTAGTAAAAATTGAATTTGGAAATATATATATATATATATTTTACTAGAAATTGAAGTCTTATTAATTATGGATTTTATGTGAATGGTCAAGATTAATTAATAGAATATTGATTTTGAAAGGATAAAAATCCAACTTTAGTTGAAATATTAATGCTCAAAAATGGATATAAATATATATAAAATTGAAATGGTTTTGGGACTTGAAGTAATATTTTGGATTTTGGTTTAACTTTAAAAGAAGAAATATTTGGAAAGCCATGTAATTTATTTCTTTATAAAGTAACAGTAAAGTTAAACTTTTTAATTCGCATACCGTTGAATATCCAAACCATTTAGTTTTGAAAATAATGGTTTTAAAATACTATGGATTTTCGAAGAATTATGTTGAAAGTACAAACAAAATATTGGTTACATGGGATATTAAATAATAAAAAGTGACAAAATCTTTGGAAAGGAAAATTTTATTTGGGAAACGATATCATTGATTTGGGCTTTTATAAAATAGTATGAAGATAAATTATTTGTGTTTTTAAAGAAAAATTGATATCGTAATATTATGGTTTTGAAAGGGATTATGTTCTGGTTTTAAAGTATAAACTATTTTTAAATAACCGCGGTGTTATAATAACGATGGGTTGGCAAAGAGACCGGGATCGGATATGGACATACTCTCTGTCGATACCGAAAACCACTTTGACTAACCGTGTACGCGGTGGAGATTCCAGAATGAAGTAGGTGGTGGCGACGTTCCTGTAAGGTAAATACGTGGACCCAACTCCCGTGAGTTGGCATAAGGTGGCTAAAACAGGAGCGATTCTCAGGCCAATGAGGTCATTCCTCTGATCGGACGCTCCTCTTCGATATTTTACTTTGACTTGGATTGATTCAGTGGCCACTTCTATATTTTGATTTTGGGGAGTTAGTCCGAGGTGGGCGGTAACTGCGGCTACGCGTTTCCACCAGCCTGGATAGCAATTGGTATATCTACCCTGGCATTGCCTAGTTGTGCCGTGTCACCTACCATACCGAGCCTTTACTACGAGTTTCTATTTGTGTCGTACCTATGGAGTATCCTCTGGTAGCCTCCCGATCAAGAGGTATTACGGTACTGTATAGACTATTGGCATTATTTGTGTTAAGCGGAATATTGGGTCACTCCTTAACGCTATTAAAAAGTAAGTTTATTTTATAAATAGACACTATTATAATAGCGCAATATACTACATAGTAAATAGTTTAACGGATCCTTAGGAGATGTAAATCCCGAGCATCTCTTGAGTTACTGTACTCATATTTATTTCTGTTTATTTAACTCACATAAGAATTTCTAGTCTGACTCGAGTGTTTTTGTCTTTTCAAATTCGCTCGGGTCAGTCCGAGCGTTTCAGGATAGCAGATTTTAGCTTTGGAGGACGAAGACGAAGAATCAGTATTATTTTATATATAGTATTACACCACACTCTTTCTATTCCGCTGCATTGCTTATATTGGTATGTGTAACTCTGATATTTAATGTAAAAGAAGAATCAAGCTTTTGTAAACTGTTTATGATCTGTATATTTGTTATTATATTTTATCCTTCCGCTGTGAGATTCTATTTTCGTTTTATTTCTTCTCTATTTTTCTTATTTACCCCATAACAATCCGCCCTTGCGTATGCTTTGAATTGGCACGTGTGTCGGTTTAAAGTGTGCGAAAAGGCGGGATGTTACATCTGTCATCTGCGCACGCGACCAGTCTAGCTCGTTCAAACGCGAAACACCCTGAACGATGCCAAACCCTAAACGCCATATCTCCTCGTCAAATTCTGCCGCCTCCCAGATGAACACCGTCGCGATCGGCTACCACCATCGGTGCCTACACCTCGAGCCGCCTCCGTACACCCCGAGTGGCGAATTCCGGTCGCCCTACCGCCGTACGCCACCGCTCACATCTTTGGCCAAATCGTGACGAATTCATAGCGTGTTACGACGAACCACGATAACTACGAAGCCTACTCTCCCACCTCTATGCAACGGCGCTTCCCGATCGCTGATCGGAAGCAGATCCACCGTTGGATCAATCAAATTCCAATACGAACGGCCAGAAATTACCTGCGATTTCAGAACAAACGATGATTCAAAACCAAAAACGAATTGCAGATCTAAGATGCGCACGTCGAGAGCTTCGAATCCATATAAAATTTGATATAGTTTGTGGAGTTTAAAATTTTGGCTTTGAATTTGATTTGAAATTACATTTTAGGATTTAGGGTTCTGTCTGCCATTGAAAGAGGAGAAGCAAATAGAATTGTATGTATAGAAATAAGGAATAAGAAATAGGCTAGGGTTTATAACAAGGTATATATAGGTAGGTCAAATATAGAGATGAATGGACACGATTGGTTTGGACCGTTGAACGATAGATGGCCCGAAAAGCCCGTTTCGACTCTGGAATGAAATTGAGTCAACCCATATATCAAAATAGATGTTTTTAAATATTTTAAACGCAATGGAATAGGTTTTAGGTCCAAATTCCATCATATGAAGAATTTATGCAAAAATCAAGTTATTTCAAATTGATTTCTAGGCGTTTCGTGCCTGTACAATCAAAAGACAAGTCTGATCGATATGAAACTTGAAATCCTACAATAATTCTCCGTTACGGATTCGATAAAACTAGTTTCGTCGAAATCCGAGTCAGTGGCCAAAATGGCTATTTTTACACTAAATACATAAATTACAAATTGATTAATTAAATCAAATAATCAATTTCAATTCGATAATTGACAAATTTCATCATTTTTAAATTTCTTAATCATTTATACTAATTTAACCAAATTTAAATGTCAATTTAGAGTTGATTAATTTATCAACTTCAGTGTTAGCCTTAATTCCATTAAATTCAGAAATTATAAATTTAACTTCCAATAATTCCATTTAATTTACTTTCATTCTATTATTCAATTCATTGCTGTCAAATGGATGCATTTAGCATTGGATTCATGATATATTTCATTACTATTCTCAGATTTCATCTTAATCTCCATTACCGTAATATTTAAATATTTAATTTCATTTATTTTCAATTGATTTCCAATTTTCGACTAACTAAATAAACAGGTGTCTTAAAATAATTATCACTGTTTACTTTTAAGTTACCTTTATGAGTTTATTACTTACAACAATTGTTACCATTTGTTTCATAACACAAATTTTCTTCAATTATTATTAACAATTTAATATTTACATTTGTTCCCTTATTCAATTTATAGCCAAGTAAACATTTTATATTATTACAATTAATTGGAGTTTCATACACATTGTTAATAATCAACTTACATTAACATCGTTGTACTTTATTTTAGTGTTCATTTCACTATTAAATTATAGATTTTTATTTCTTCACTATTAAATTACCAAAATCTTATTAAATTAACAAATTTTAGTTATCGAAAATTACGGGTCGTTACACTCTGTCCCACTCAAAAATTTTCGTCCTCGAAAAGGAAAAGAAGGGGAAAGACAGAAATAAGTAGTCAATATATCTTATTCAAAATATTAATTTTATAAACAAATAAATTTACAAAATTTAATAATTTAAATAAAAGATACTAATTTATAACCATTAAATCTTTTTATACTCAAATAAATAAAGTTTAGAAAACATTTTCAAAAATTTTCTAAGTCCAAAATTTACGAAAATTTTCGGCAGAGTCTCCTTTGTACGGATAGGCTGGGGAGAAAATATAATATCAAACATAACAATATATAACATATAATCTCCAAAATAATATATATCCCAACATGGGAAAAACAATATAATAGCGCTATAAAACCGTAATCCAAAAACGTACCTATTGTCGGGCAATTACGCTTAATTATGAAACTGAAAGCAGTAGCAATTGCTTCCATAAACCTGTATTTCACTTATATAATCCCAAAAAGAGTTAATAATTATATAAAATGAAATATTTAAAGTTGTTTCAAACAATTCAATATAAAACAACAATCATTGCAACCAACAGCATACACATCATATACAAATCAACCATTCAAGCAAAACAAAACAATTGGTTGGTTTGGGTTAAGACACTTTAAATCACATAGAATGAAAAATAACTATGAAGTATTCCATTTACTCAACAGTCTTAGATAAATTCAATAGATTATTCATACATCTAAACAATTTTAAAGTATCCTTGCCTAAACAACCATAAACCAAACAAAAAACAATTTTAAACAATAGATCAAGTTCATTCTTATTAATTCCATTTCATAGCATTTATTGTTTAAACTCCTTTTCATTCATATAATGACTCATCCTTTAATTTACATTTATTTCTTACAAACTCTTATTTCCATTCACTCATTCGGTGTTTATTTCATTTACTTTTATTTATTACTTGCAATTGTTCATTTTCATTTATTCAGGCCATGCCAGTTTCTTTTTATTGCATTATATTCATTCATTCATTCATTCATTCATTATTGCATAACTTCATTTATTTACATTCTTTTGTTTATAATATTTATGTTCAATTCAATTTCTTAGAACATTAATTCATCCACTTAAGTTTTAATTACTTTCTTATAATACTTACTTTCTATCATAATTTATTATAGTAATATTTCAATTATAACATAAGTTTATAACAGCTACAACATCAAATTCTTATTTATTAAAGAATTTTATTGAATACTTTCATTATTTAAGTATTACTTGTATAATATTCTATTACATTTTCTTATTAACATTTCAACTTTTTAAATCTTTTGGTAAGTTTTAGATATATATATATATATATATATATATATATGATTTTGAGGATGTAACAGAAAGTTACACAAGTTTATTTTATTTCTTTTAATTAACTTAATGTTCAATAATAATATTCTTTGTTTCATAGGTTACAATTTCAAATTTCCTTTAATCCCATTTATAACTTAGCATTAAATCTCTTATTTCATTTAGAGGTTTCAATTATACATTAGTTGCATTCTATTTCACTACCATAATTGAACTATTGATTAACAGAACTTAAGAACTAAATACCGGGTTTTATCCAAAATCATTTTAAAATAATAGATAAATGTATATACTCGCAACTTACATATCCAATTAGATTTAAAACACTTTGAAATTTATATTGGTTTATCAAAATAAATCTGCAGTAAAACTACTACAGTGGCCTTACCACTTCGAAACTCGAAAATGAAAGTCGATGATGCGTGCACTCATCACCGAATTTATTTTCCAGCGACAGAGAAGGAATTACAAAACTTATTACTTTTCAAAGTTTCTTTAAAATAATTCTTTCAAATTATATTGAAATATTTATATCATAAAATACTTCTAAATAACATTATTTTTATATTCCAAAATCATTCGAAAGAAAGTTTCAAAACCCCAGAACTTAAGTTCTGAATTTCCAATTTTACTTTATTTTTATTTGTAAATTTTATTTCCGACCAATATTTATAAATTTCACTATCAAACAACTAATATTTTACAACCAAATATAACCTTTATAAAATTCATTTTATATATAGAAAATTTAATAGGAAAAATTATTTCATTCACCTATATTCAAAACAAATATTGTGTCGGTCTGTCCTATTAAGTGTTTAGAAATCCCTATTGATGCCATAACATCCTATGCACCAACCAGAATTTATAAATACAAAATGGAACAAATCAATACAATATCAAAACCTTTTTATAGCACTAACAAATACGCTCTCTCATATATATATACACACTCAATGACTCATCATAGCATATTATTACCCTATTAGTAAAGAGTCAAACCCCACAAAGCTAAGGTTTATCGCCAAACTAAAGCTTTGATACGAGATGTAACATCCCATCTTTTCGTACGCTTTAAATCGACGATAAGCCACACACGTCAGACTCAAACCATACAAAAGGTCAAATTGTTATTGGGGTGAATAAGAAAAGTAGAGAAAGAAATAAAAAAAAGGAATCTTGCAGTGAAATGACAAAATATAATAATCAAGTAACAGCTCATGAAGTTGTTTTGCAAAACATTTGATTATACTTATACAATACATATCAGAATTACACATACAGAGAATAATAAATAATAATGCAGTGGAATAATGTGATGCAGTGGAATATAATAAATAATAGTCATACAAATCTTCGTCTTCGTCCATCAGAGATAGAGTCTTCAAATCCTGAAATGCTCAGACTGACCCGAGTGAATTGAAGAGACAAAACACTTGAGTCAGAACTAAAAGATCTTATGTAAGTTAAATCAATGGTAAAATATGAGTGGAACGGCGTCAGAGATGTTTACGGGATTTGACATCTCCTATCCAGTGTCTAACATGAGTGCAGTTACTTAAGAGATGCTCGGGATTCACATCTCCCAAGGATCCGTTAAACTATTTACTATGTAGTAATATTTCACTGTTATAATAATGTCTACAGTAAAATAAACTTACTTTTAAATAGCGTTAAGGAGTTACCCATTCTCCCCCTTGACACGTAATAGTCCCAGTAGTCCATCCAATATCATAGTCCCTCCTTCAGGAAGCTACCAGAGGATGCCACACGGGCTACGGGAGAAAACCAAACTCGTACAAGGGGCGATAGGGAAGGTGACACGGCACAACGAGGCAATGCCAAGGTAGATATACCAATTGCTATTCGAACTAGTTGTGACGTGTAGCAGCCACTACCACCCACCTCGAGCCACATCCCCAAAAAAAAAAATCAAAAAGGACCCCAATCAATCACAAAGTAATAAAATGGTATTAAAGGAGTGTGTCCGATAAGAAGGGCTGCCTCACTGGCCCGGAATCGCTCCTGTTTTAGACACCTTATTCCAACTCACGGGAGTCGGGTCCACGTATATACCTCAAAGGAACGTCGCCACCATCCTACTTCACTTTGGAATTTCCACCGCGTACACGATTGTTAAAGTGGTTTTCGGAGTTGGCAGAGAGTATGACAACTTCTGATCCCGATCACTTTAACAACCAACGTTATTATAACACCATGGTCATTTCAAAATAATTATACCTCAAAACCAGAATACAATATCGATTTCAAAACCATATAAATCCGATATATCATTTCCCTTTCAAAATCCAAATCAATGTGATATCATTTTTATAAAAAAACCCAAATCAATATAATATCATTTTTATTTCAAATATATCCCTTTTCCAAAATCATAGCATTTTCAAAGTTATACACTTCGAAACCAAACACTTGATATTATAATACTTTTAAAACATAATACTTTGAAATTCATAACTTCGAAACACTTAAATTTCGATAAGACATTTCAATATCGATATATTTCAAGGCTTTAAATATTCCAAATTTCAAAACTAAATTTGATAATTTCGATTCAATAATTAAATTTTCTATTATTTAATTTTGAAATATTTTACATAATAAATCCATTATCATTTAAATAAAACTCAAATTACAAATAACTACATATTTCCTTTAATCAATTTACTTGACATATTCATTTAATTCACCTTAAACAAAATCCAATTATAAGAATCATGCCATTTTTTTAATTTTCAATTTAATAAATTTCACATCAACTTATTTGAGTTAATTCTAAATAAATTCAATTTCAAATAAATTTTCGATTTATCTTCCAACCTTAATTTATTTAAATCATTATAAACTCTATATATTAACATATGATTTAAATACTTAATCATATTATCTTCCATAAATCAAACTTATTATTTAGCTTATTCGATATTAAAACAAATTTATACATAGCTTAATAATCAAGAATAAAATATCATTTATAAAATATCTAGAATCAATATTTACGTAAAACCATATATTTCTTTACAAAATCATAGAAATCACTTCAAAATATTTTTATATATAGACCACTATGTCTGTATATAACTTTCTCTCCTATGGTCATGTGATACAGATATTTATCATTTCAATCCGCAATTTAATACAGTTATATATCATTTCAAACCGCAATCCCGAATGAAATAAAATCCATAAAAACTTGAAGTTTATAACAGTATAAAATACAACATCCATTCATCCAATATCAATCATCAAACGTTTATCACAATCATCATCCAGTTCAATAAATAACATCAATATAGATATATAATAAATAACAGGTATTTACTGACAGTTTATATCCAGTAATAAATTAAATAACAATTTAATTGGCATTTTATATGCAATAATAAATTAAATAACAATTTAATTCAATAAATTCAATTTAACTGGGATGATGATTAAAAATATGCCAAACAGTCATAAATAAATTTCCAATCATATCAGAAATTAATTTAACACACATAAGAAATTTTATTAGTTGTGAGTGGGTTAAAACACTCACCTTTTGAATTTAAATTGAATTTAAATCCAATTTAAACCCAAAATTTGAACAGTCTTAGAATTTGTCCAACCTAGCGCCGAAATGTCCGGAATTGGAAAACGATCCTAACAAAAGAAACTACGCATAAATCGGACATTGTATGTAAAATATTGGCAATTAGAACGTTAAACAAATTTAATTATAAAATATATAAATTAATTTTGAACAACGAATCACTACCTGCCACGTCATCTGTCATCTACGCACGCGACTAGTCCTACTCGTTCAAACCCGAAACACCCTGAACGATGCCGAACCCTAGCCGCCACATCTCCTCGTCAAATTCCGCCGCCTCACAGATGACCTCTGTCGCGATCGGCCACCACCATCGGCGCCTACACCTCGAGCCGCCTCCGTGCGCCCCAAGTGGGGAATTCCGATCGCCCTACTGTCGTGGGCCACCGCTCACATCTTTGGCCAAATCACGGTGAATCTCGAGCATGTTATGATGAACCATGATCACTTTGAAGCCTGCTCTCCCTCCTCTATGTGATGGCACTTCCCGATCGTTGATCGGAAGCAAATCTACCGTTGGGTCAATCAAATTCCAATACGAACGGCGAGAAATGATTTGCGATTTCAGGACAAACAATGATTCGAAATCAAAAACGAAATGCAGATCTGAGATGCACTTGTTGAGAGCTTCGAATCCATATAAAATTTGATATAGTTTGTGGAGTTTGAAATTTTGACTTTGAATTTGATTTGAAATTGCATTTTGGGATTTAGGGTTATGCTTGCCATTGAAAGAGGAGAAGTAAATAGAATTGTACGTATAGAAATGTGGAATAAGAAATAGGCTTAGGATTTATGATAAGATATATATAGGTAGGTCAAAAATAGAGATGAATGGACACAATTGGTATGGACGTTGAACGATAGATGGCCCGAAAAGCCCGTTTCGACTCTGAAACAAAATTGGGTCAACCCATATAAACAGAACAGGTTTCAGGGCCAAATTCCATCGTATAAAGAAGTTATGCAAAAATCAATTTATTTCAAATTGATTTCAATTAAATTGATTTGTAGGCGTTTCGAGCCCATACAATCAAACGACATGTCCGATCGATACGAAACTTGAAATCCTACAATAATTAGCCATTACAGATATGATGAAACTGGTCTCGTCGAAATCCGAGTCAATGGACAAAATGACTATTTTTACATTAATTAAATAAATTACAAATTAATTAATTAAATCAAATTTTCAATTTCAATTCGATAATTGACAAATTTCATCATTTTTAAATTTCTTAATCATTTACACTAATTTAACCAAATTTAACTATCAAAAAAAGAGTTGGTTTCAGTGCTAGCCTTAATTCCATTAAATTCAGAAATTATAAATTTAATTTCCAATAATTCCATTTAATTTACTTTCATTCTATTATTCAATTCATTGCCGTCAAATGGATGCATTTAGCATTGGATTCATGATCTATTACATTGATATTCTCAGATTTCATCTTAATCTCCATTAACGTAATACTTAAATATTTAATTTCATTTAATTTCAATTGGTTTCCAATTTCAATTCGACAAACTAAATAAACAGGCATCTTAAAATATTTGTCACTGTTTACTTTTAAGTAACCTTTATGAGTTTATTACTTACAACAAATGTTACCATTTGTTTCATAACACAAATTTTCTTCAATTATTATTAACAATTTAAATATTTACATTTGTTCCCTTATTCAATTTATAGCCAATTAAACATTTCATATTATTACAATTAATTGGAGTTTCATACACATTGTTAATAATCAACTTACATTAACAGCGTTATACTTTATTTTAGTGTTCATTTCATTATTAAATTGCAGATTTTTATTGCTTCACTATTAAATTACCAAAATCTTATTAAATTAACAAATTTAATTATCGAAAATTATAGGTCGTTACATCTGGTCTACCGACGAACTTGTGGAGGGAAGCCTTAAATATGTCTAATCACATATTAAACAAAATCGCTCACAATAAAACAGGAACAATTCCATATGAGATTTGGAAAGGACAGAAACCAAGCTTTAAATACATCAAAGTGTGGGAGTGCTTGGCAAAATTTCCAATTCCGCCTCACAAGAGAGTCAAACTTAGACCAAAAACAGTAGATTGTTACTATCTAGGGCCAGCCCAAAATAGTAGCGCCTATAGATTTTTGGTATTCAAGTCTGATATAGCTGATATTCATGTAAACACAATCATGGAATCTAGAGATGCCTTATTCTTTGAAGATGTGTTTCCGCACAAAAGGAATGAAGGGAATAATGTCCCTAAAAAAGAACAAGAGAAGAATCAAGCAATTCGCATGAAGATGAAACTCATCATGAGATTGAGAAAGTTGAACCAA
Source organism: Allium cepa (assembly GCA_030765085.1). Taxonomy (NCBI): domain Eukaryota; kingdom Viridiplantae; phylum Streptophyta; class Magnoliopsida; order Asparagales; family Amaryllidaceae; genus Allium; species Allium cepa. Next base: position 324,896,127 of record CM060934.1, read on the forward strand.
GAAGAAGCGTAAGGGTTAGGACTTCCAATAAAATTGGTTCGGATTTTTTCACATATGTGTTAGAACACGAACCTCAAACGTACAAGGAAGCAATGTCATCTTTTGAATCTTCATGTTGGAAAGAAGCAATCCAAAGTGAGATTGATTCAATTCTAAGTAATAAACTTGAGAGATTGTTGATATTCCACCTACAATAAAACCTATTGGCTGTAAATGGATTTTTAAGAAGAAAATAAAAGCAGATGGCTGTATCGATAAGTATAAAGCCAGATTAGTAGTCAAAGGATATCGTCAAAAAGAAGGAGTAGACTTCTTTGATACATATTCGCCGGTAAGACGAATAACCTCTATAAGAATGCTAATAGAAATTGCATCGATCTATAATCTAGAAATTCATCAAATGAATGTAAAGACAACATTCTTAAATGGAGATCTCGATGAGGAGATCTACATGGTGCAACCTGAAGGTTTTGTTTCCAAAGGAAATGAAAACAAAGTCTGTAGGTTAGTAAAATCATTATACGGACTAAAACAAGCTCCAAAACAATGGCACACAAAATTTGATAGTGTCATGATGAGAAATGGTTTTCGTATAAATAAATGTGATAAGTGTGTTTATTATAAACAAATTGGACAATCATATGTGATGATTTGTTTATATGTAGAAGATATGTTAATATTTAGTTCAAATACTCAGGTAATAGAGATCATAAAGAAGATGTTAATTAGCAATTTCAATATGAAAGACTTAGGAGTTGCAGACGTTATTTTGGAAATCAAAATAATAAGAACACCTAACGGAATTGAATTGTCTCGTTCACACTATGTAGATAAAGTGATTGAAATTTTTTAAAATTTTGGAATTAAAGGAGTAAGAACACCTTTTAATCCATCAGAAGTACTGCATAAAAACATTAATGAGAGTGTAATGCAACTGGAATATTCTCGTGTAATAGGATTTCTCATGTATCTCATGAATTGCACAAGACCATATATAGCTTACGTAGTAAGTCGACTAAGCATGTATACAAGCATTCCAGGAAAGGAACACTGGAAAGCACTAATGAGATGCTTGGATATTTAAAAAATACCACACATTATTCTTTACATTATGGAAAATATCCTGCCGTCTTAAAAGAATATAGTGATGCAAACTGGATTGTTGATTCATAGGAACCAAAATCAACGTGTGGTTATGTATTTACCTTAGCAGGGGCAGTAGTGTCATGGAAATCTACTAAAAAAACATGCATAGCTCGATCCATTATGGAGTCGGAGTTCATCGCTTTAGATAAAGCAGGTGAAGAAGCATAATGGCTTCGTCACTTTTTAGAAGATATTCCGTTTTGGCCTAAACCTATACCAGCCATATGCATACACTATGATAAATAAGCAGCATTAAGAAGAGCGCAAAACTTTGTGTATAATGGAAAGTCACAACATATTCATCGATGCCATAACACAATTAGGCAGTTACTCTCAAGTAGAACTATTTCCATATATTATGTGCGAACAAATGATAACCTAGTGGATCCATTTACTAAAGGTTTATCAACAGAGAAAATTAACTGCGCATCGAGGGGAATGTGTTTAGAAGCCTAAACCAACAAGAATTATCTTATACGGAAACCTATCCTAGCGACTGGAGATCCCACAGACTAGGATCAACAGGCAAACCTGTTCTGAATAACTCAAGACGTAATGCATTTGTTTGGACTTAGTCTTACTCCATTCCTGCGGTGCACAATATAATGCATGCCTAGAGAAGTATTAAAAGGATAAACCTATGTTTTTTTAATGATGACCATATCTTTAAAATAACAATTGGGGTATATGTAGGATACTCTTAATGGTTGTGATCACCTATGTTAGTGTGAGCTGGATCGGCTCTATGAGAATATTAAGACTTTTATTCTCTAAAAACACTCGCAGAACCAAAAATTGTTCAGGTTCAAAATGAATACAACCAAGAGATTGGATGTGAAAGGAAATAATGCTTTGTAAAGCTTATTGTCCAGTTATACAATAACGGCTGATGGTTCAAGATGAAATAATTCACTGATTAGCGAAGTATATCCGATAAGTTTTAACTAGGGAAAGTTCGAAGTGAAATATCTACTTATCCTCGATATAGCATTATTTTCATATGAAATGTGTGATATTACACTTTGTGTGGAGGAGATATATATCGTCATTCATGTGGGGGATTGTTAGAGTTCTCAAAATAGTGAATGAGATATATCCCACATCGCCAAAAATAAGTCCATTTTCTTGTTTATATAGTGCATTCTCAATCCCTATATTGGCCCTTAGGGTCAGGTAATTTTGTCCGAGGTGAAGGACCTATATGGCCATGGACTAACACACATGCGCGCACCGCCGCCCGCCTGTCCGACCGACCGAACCGGGCCGAGTGTGGGTCCAATAAGAGTGGACAGTGTTATATTTTTGCTGCATAGAAGTGAATAGTTTTCTGCTGTTTAAATTCAAATAGAAGCGCCTAGTGGATTGGACGCGACTATTGCAAACCGCAATAGTTTTTGGCCCTTGCAAACGAAGAGACACGACTATTGCAAACCGCAACAGTTTTTGGCCGTTGCAAAGCAAACCGCAACAGTTTCTGGCCGTTACAAACGAAAAGACGCGACTGTAGCAAACAGCAATGGTTTCTAGCCATTGCAAACGAAGAGACGCGACTGTTGCAAACAGCAATAGTTCTTTGGCGTTGCAAATGAAAGGAAGTGCCTGTTGCGAACAGTGACACTTTTTGGCGTTGCAAATAAAGGGATGCTACTTTTCTCAACGGGTGTACCCATTGGGAATTCAAATATAAATAAGGAGGAAACTCGATCACTTTCCCTACTCAATTTTAATTCCGAATTTTCTCTTCTTCCTCTTCATTTCTTAATATCTACAATCCGTGCAATTTTGCATATCACACAGAAGACTATACACATCACAATCTCGAGCAGATCACGTCTGTTGTATCTTGGGAGACTTTGAATAAAGTATTAAGGAAATTGTTACGACAAGCCTCAGACGAAATTTCCTTATTCAACCGGTTAGATTTCTAGTTGATTTATATATATATATATATATATATATATATATATATCTTTTACGTTTCTGCATTGTACTAATTCTTTAAATAGTATAACATTTGATTTAGCGCTATGATTATTATTTCTATAGTTGTTAGTTTGTTATTATAATTAATTACAACATATTTTTTGTTAAAATAACTAATAAAGAATTCTAAAGTAGTGGAAATCTGAGTTGTAAACTTGTGAGACAAGATTATTATTGATTAGTCTCTGTTTTGGTATACTAGACTTATAAAATCTTAAGACTTTCCTGTTTTGGCTAAAACAAAGATGGCAACAGTTGACCTATCAACAAAGGCTACTACTCGCAATAGGCCTAATCCGTTCAAAGGAGATGGTGATGACTTCATAACATGGAAAAATCAAATGCTATTTTATCTCACCGCACTCGGTCTGCAACGGTATCTCGAGGTGGAGGAACCTATTCCTGCACCAGCCAAGGAATCAGATGTTGATATGTGGAAGCATTTCGATTTTCTATGCATAAACTATATTCTGAATTGTCTCGACAAGGTGCTATACAAAGTATATCAGCCTCTAAAGACAGTAAAAGCACTCTGGAATGCACTTGCCACGAAGTATAAGATGCAGAATATCAGTCTTAAGAAATTCATTGTAGACAAATTAATGGTCTACAAGATGGTTGACTCCAAACCAATGACTGCTCAACTGCATGAACTGCAAATCATCATTCATGAACTCGAAGCGGAAGGTCATAAGGTTGGAGAATTATTTTTGTTGAAGTCATCATGGGAGAACTGCCACCGTTATAGAGAGATTACAGCAACTATCTAAAGCATAAGAAGAAGGAAATCTCTTCATAGGATCTCATAGTCCGACTAAAAATTGAGGAGATAACCGTGGAGTTACAAAACCAAGCGAGGAGGCATTTGTGGCTGAAGGGACAAAGACCAAGAACAAAAAGAAGAGTTTCCAAAAGAAAAGTGCCAGGCAACAAACCAAAAGACAACAAACGAACCAAAAAATCCAATGGCGAGTGTTGGGTTTGTGGAAAGGTTGGACATGCCGCTAGAGATTGTAGATACAAAAAGGAATGCAACAAAGAGACAAATATAGTAAACAAGATGGAAGTAGACGAGTCCATCTTCTCGGCAGTTGTATCTGAGTGCAATTTGATTCAGAATCCTAACCAATGGTGGGTAGACACAGGCGCTTCGCGTCATGTCTTCTCTGAAAAATCCATGTTTTCTACATACCAGAAATTCGATCACGAAGAAAAAATCTATATGGGTAATTCTGCAGTATCCATGATCAAAGGCAGTGGCACAGTAATCCTCAAGTTTACTTTTGGAAAAACTATCAAGTTGAATCATATGCTTCACGTTCCAGATGTATACAAGAATCTCATCTCTGGTGCAGTACTATCGAAGAAAGGATTCAAAATGGTGTTCGAGTCAAACAAGATGGTTCTGCCCAAAGCTGGAATGTATACCGGAAGGCAATATTTATGTGATGGCCTATTTAAGGTAAATGTAGCCGATATCGGCAATAAAACTATGTATTCTGATTATGCTATTAATAAAATTGAAGTTTCTTAATTGCTTGAGCACGAAATTTTACTATGGCAAGATAGATTAGGACACGTAAATTTTTGAAAAATGAAAACATTATCAAACTTGGGATTAATTTCGAAATTCCAAGTAGATAAGAACTACAAATGTGAGACATGTGTAGAAGCAAAAAAGGTTAAAAAAACCATTTCAATCTATTGATAGAAGCACCGAACCACTAGGTTTGGTTCATACAGATTTATGTGATTTTAAATCATTACCTACAAGAGGTGGAAAAAAGTACTTTATCACATTTATTGATGATTATACGCGAGATTCCTATGTATATCTTTTGAATAGTAAAGATGAAGCAATTACATCATTTATAAAGTACAAGGCTGAGGTAGAAAATCAGTTAGTAAAAAGATCAAGATATTGAGATCTAATCGAGGTGGAGAATATAATTCACCATTTGAACAATTATGTGCCAAAAATGGTATAATTCATTAAACAACAGCTCCATATTCACCACAAAAAAATGGTGTAGCCGAGAGGAAGAACAGAACGTTTAAAGACATGATTAATGCCATGCTTTTAACCTCTGTTCTACCGACGAACTTGTGGGGGAAAGCCTTAAATATGTCTAATCACATATTAAACAAAGTCTCCCACAATAAAATAGAAACAATTCCATATGAGATTTGGAAAGGACACAAACCAAGTTTAAATACGCCAAAGTGTGGGATGCTTGGCAAAAGTTCTAGTTCCGCCTTCCAAGAGAGTCAAAATTGGACCAAAAACAGTAGATTGTTACTATCTAGGGCCAGCCCAAAATAGCAGTGCCTACAGATTTTTGGTATTCAAGTCTGATATAGCTAATATTCATGTAAGTACAATCATGGAATCTAGAGACGCCTCATTCTTTGAAGAGGTGTTTCCGCACTAAAGGAATGAAGGGAATAATGTCCCTAAAAGAATAAGAGAAGAATCAAGCAATTATATGAAGATGAAACTCATCATGAGATTGAGGAAGTTGAACCAAGAGGAAGCATAAGGGCTAGGACTTCCAAGACATTCGGTTCAGATTTTTCACATATGTGTTAGAATACGAATCTCAAATGTATAAGGAAGCAATATCATCCTCTGAATCTTCATGTTGAAAAGAAGCAATCCAAAGTGAGATTGATTCAATTCAAAGTAATAAAACTTCGAAAATTGTTGATATTCCACCTGGAATAAAACCTATTGGCTGTAAATGGATTTTCAAGAAAAAAATCAAAGCAGATGGCTTTATCGACAAGTATAAAGCCAGATTAGTAGCCAAAGGATATCGTCAAAAAGAAGGAGTAGACTTCTTTGATACATATTCACCGATAACACGAATAACCTCTATAAGAATGCTAATAGCAATTGCATCGATCTATAATCTAGAAATTCATCAAATGGATGTAAAGACAACATTTTTAAATGGAGATCTCGATGAGGAGATCTACGTGGAGCAACCTGAAGGTTATGTTTCCAAAGGAAATGAAAACGAAGTCTGTAGACCAGTAAAATCATTATACGGACTAAAACAAGCTCCAAAACAATGGCATGCAAAATTTGATAGTGTCATGATGAGAAATAGTTTTCGTACAAATAAATGTGACAAGTGTGTTTATTATAAACAAATTGGACAATCATATGTGATGATTTGTTTATATGTAGACGATATGTTGATATTTGGTCCAAATACTCAGGTAATAGAGACCATAAAGAAGATGTTAATTAGAAATTTCGATATGAAAGACTTAGGAGTTGCAGATGTTATTTTGGGAATCAAAATAATTAGAACACCTAATGGAATTGAATTGTCTCAGTCACACTATGTAGACAAAGTGATTGAAAATTTTCAAAATTTTGGAATTAGAGTAAGAACCCATTTTAATCCATCACAAGTACTGCATAAGAACACTAATGAGAGTGTAATGCAACCGGAATACTCTCGTGTAATAGGATGTCTCATGTATCTTATGAATTGCACAAGACCAGATATACCTTATGCAGTAAGTCGACTGAGTAGGTATACAAGCAATATAGGAAAGGAACACTGGAAAGCACCAATAAGAGTGCTTGGATATTTAAAAAATACCACAAATTATTCTTTACATTATGAAAAATATCTAACCATCTTAGAAGGATATAGCAATGCAAACTGGATTGCTGATTCAAAGGAATCAAAACCATCGAGTGGTTATGTATTTACCTTAGCAGGGGCGGCAGTGTCATGGAAATCTATTAAACAAACATGCATAGCTCGATCCACTATGGAATCGGAGTTCATCGCTTTAGATAAAGCAGGCGAAGAAGGAGAATGGCTTCGTAACTTTTTAGAAGATACTCTGTTTTGGCCTAAACCTGTATCGGCCATATGCATACACTGTGCTAACCAAGCAGCATTAAGAAGAGCACAAAACTTTATGTATAATCGAAAGTCACGACACATTTATCGACGCCATAACACAATTTGGCAGTTACTCTCAAATGGAACTATTTCCATTGACTATGTACAAACAAATGATAACCTAGCGGATCCATTTACTAAAGGTTTATCGGAAGATAACTACGCATCGATGGGATTGTGTCTAAGAGCCTAAACCAACAAGAGTTATCTTATACGGAAACTTATCCTAGCGACCGGAGATCCCACGGACTAGGATTAATAGGCAAACCAGTTATGAATAACTCAAGACGTAATGCATTTGTTTGGACTTAGACCTACTCCGTTCCTATGGTGCATAATATAAATGCATGCCTACAGAATTATTAAAAGGATAAAACTATGTTTTTAATGATGATCGTATCTTGAAAATAACACGAGGGGTATATGTAGAATACTCTTAATGGTTGTGATCACCTATGTTAGTGTGAGCTGGGTCGGCTCTATGAGAATATTAAAGGTTTTTATTCTCCAAAAACACTCGCAGAACCAAAAATTATTCAGGACCAAAATGAACATAACCAAGAGATTGGACGTGAAGGGAAATAATGCTTTGTAAAGCTTATTGTCTAGTTATACAATAACAGCTGACAGTTTAAGATGAAATAATTCACCGATTAGCCAAGTATATCCGATAAGTTTTAACTAGGGAAAGTTCAAAGTGAAATATCTACTTATCCTTGATATAGCATTATTTTCATATGAATTGTGTGATATTACACTTTGCATGAGGGAGACATATGTCGTCATTCATGTGGGGGATTGTTAGAGTTCTCAAAATAGTGAATGAGATATATCCCACATGGCCAAAAATAAGTCCATTTTCTTATTTATGTGCGAGGGGGAGGACCTATACGGCCATGGACTAACACGCGTGCGCGCCGCGGCTCACCCGTCCGAACCGGGCCGGGTGCGGGTCGGATAAGAGTGGATAGAGTTATATTTTTCCTGCACAGAAGTGAATAGTTTTCAACTGTTTAAATTCAAATAGAAGTGACTAGTGGATTGGACGTGACTGTTGCAAACTGCAACAGTTTTAGGCCGTTGCAAACCGCAACAGTTTCTAGCCGTTGCAAACGAAGAGACGCGACTGTTGCAAACCGTAATAATTTCTGGCCGTTGCAAACGAAGAGACGTGATTGTTGCGAACAGCAATAGTTTTTTGGCGTTGCAAATGAAAGGAAGTGCCTGTTGCGAACAGTAACACTTTTTGGCATTGCAAATGAAGGGATGCTACTTTTCTCAACGGGTGTACCCATTAGGAATTCGACTATAAATAAGGAGGAAACCTGATCACTTTTCCTACTCAATTTTAATTTCGAATTTTCTTTTCTTCCTCTTCGTTTCTTAATATCTACAATCTGTGTGCTTTTGCATATCACATAGAAGATCATACACATCACAATCTCGAGCAGATCACATCTGTTGTATCTTGGGAGATTTTGAATAAAGTCTTAAGGAAATTGTTACGACAATCCTCAGACGAAATTTCCTTCTTTAACCGGTTAGATTTCTAGTTGATTTATGCATATATATATATATATACATATATATATATATATATATGTATATATATATATATATATATATATGTATATATCATTTTCGTTTCTATGTTGTCCTATTTCTTTAAATAGTATAAAGTTTGATTTATCGCTATAGTTGTTATTTCTATAGTTGTTAGTTTGTTGTTATAATTAATTACAACATATTTATTGTTAAAATAACTAATATAGAATTCCAAAGTAGTGGAAATCTGAGTTGTAAACTTATGAGATAAGTTTATTATTGATTAGTCTCTGTTTTGGTATACTAGACATATAAGAGATAAATGGTGGATGTGAATGCCAGTGGTGAAGGTGATGACACAGAGATGATACATTCCAATGCGTGCATGTATTCTGTTTTGATGCTATAAGAAGATTCTTTGGTTAAATATGTTATGTGAGAAAAGGTATGAGCAATGGATTGGTGATGGAAATCTAACAGAGATGATTCATGATATATCACAATTTGCAAACAAATGTCAGTGTGCAAGTTTTGGTGTGTCACAGTGTAATGTAATAGGTGAATCAAAGCTTTATGTTGATGTTTCTACTGATATTGACTCGGTTGATGTTTTTTCTATGGGTTATGATGATTTGGGGAAACATCCAGAGGTGAGTGGTTCTTTGAATAAGTTTGTTAATAATGGTAATGTGAGCGGATTAGAGTTGAAGTTATTGCTAATCATGTTGCGAATGGTGACTCGATTGATGTTAGTTTTATGGGTTCTTATTGTTTTGGGAAGACATTCAGAGGAAAGTGACTTTTTGAATAAGTTTGTTTAATGTTGGAAATGTGAGCGGATCAGAGGAGAAAGTTTTTGTTGATCATGACACGAGTGGTTCAGAAAGAAAATTTATTGTTAGAAATGTGAGTGGAGATATGGAGAATTCAAAGTTGCAGCGTTCTGGTCTAATAACAAATGTGCAATGAGAGATATCGGCAGCAAATCTGCATCTTGTGCCTCATATCAAGGAGAGGTAGGCATAGGAGAACTGTGGCCGTTAGTGGTTCTGTACGACGCAATGCCAGGATCCGATTTATTCAGTCCCATTCTATAGGTAGGTATCCTGATTCTAGCGCCATGCGTGGTGCTATAAATTAAGGCACAGGTATATTATCTGATTTGGGTAGTTTATATTCATCATATGTGTTATCCCATCTTTTGGCAAGGCCGTGACACTAAGAAATTGACTAGAAATCAAAGACAGTTCATCCGAAAGATCGGTTATACACAGGTTCATTATGGATATTGACGAATTTTTGAAGGACCATCCGGCACAGTACCAGAGCTAGGGGGCACTCACCCAGAGTATGATCCAATCCCAAGCAGGATACCGGATGGAGCAGTTCAATATGGCATTGATAGAGGAATGGATGCTTGTCCCGGAGAACAGATTCCAGGCTTCCCTCGTGAACTTAGGGGGCAGATCGGAGGCAATTGACAAGGACTACAGCTTGACAGCAGTGATGGAATTACGAAGATGGTTAGACGAGCCATAAGAGGCAGATTAGTGAATAGAGACTTGGAGGATGTGAATAGGAGTCCCTTTGCTCCTACGATCAGGCAAGCTAGGAACCTACCAGAGTTCAAGCTATCGACTTTGGAGACATAAGATGGACGAACAGATCTGGCTGTTCATCTGACAAGATATATGAGGCATATGGAGATGTTGGGGGGATGGGAGGAAGTCATGGCCTGGTGTTTTCCATTGTATCTGACAAACATAGTAGCATTATGGTTCAGGCAATTGGAAAGTGCCTCCATTAGAACATGGACCGAGCTGACGGAGAAGTTCATGAGGCAGTTCAGAGTTCACATCTCGAGTCCCAAGAATGTGATGGATCTAGCAGCACTAAAGCAGAAGATCGGAGAGTCCTTAAGGAACTTCTTAACCCGATTTAATGTAGTGGCAGCATTGGTGGATCGACCAGATACATCCATGGTATTGATGGCAGCTGTATCTGGCATAGTTGATGGCATAGAATTCGAGAATTCGCTGACAAGGGATCCCCCTATGGATCTGGCAGACTTTTATCATGAGGCTGAAGGATTTTTATGATTAGAGGATGCAAATGCTAAAAGAGAGGAAGGAGAAGGAGTTGATGTTTATGCAGTCAAGGGTGGAAGTTCTTCTGAAAAAGATTCAGGAGCTGATAAAGGGAAGCGGAAGGCCGAGGATAATGATGATGGACCAAAGCGACCTCGGAAGGAACCGAGATTCACCTCCTATTCGAAGTTGAATGAAACTTTGGAATGGATTTACCAGGACATAAGGGGCAGACTCCTTATCGAAAGTCAAAGAGGAGGGATCCAACCAGCAATGGGAGAAGATCGGACAAGGATTGCTTATTCTACGAGCTGAACGGTCATAGCACGAATGATTGCAGGCACTTGAAGGATAAGGTTTAGGGACATATCGGAAATGGTCTGCTATCGCAATATGTGAGAAGGCGAACAACAGCGGGGGAGCGAGAGCAACCACCCCCTACATCAAATAAAGGTGGCCCTGGATCAAGGCGTCAGTTGTCATCAATTAATTGGAATGATGACAAATAATTGACAAACTCCACACCAATGCAGTTAAGTCATTTACACATGTATAGGATTACAAGCGATCTTCAGGCATGCTGCGATACGACTATCAATCGCATCAGTGTATGTATTTGCACTTTGACGTCTCTGTTTTGCTTTTGTTTTCTATTTCTTATTTTTGGACTTGATTTTGTTGGACATTTCTGTTAAAAGACCCATTTTGAACGTAAATCTTCTATTTTTGATTCCATAACTGCTAAACCACTTACACATGTATGAGATCGCGAATGGTCCTCAGGCACGCTCTGAGATGGTGATAAACCGCCGCAAAAAACAATTCAGAAACTCACTTGAACATGAAATCTAACATTAATGATACTAAGTCCCTCTTGGGCACAAAAATCGCCTCGAACAACACCCGACCGCGAACAGTCACAATTCTTCTCGAACGACACCCGACCGCGAACGGTCACATTTCGCCTAGAACGGCACTTGACCGAGAACGGTCATAATTTGCCTCGAACGACGCCCGACCACGAACAGTCACAATTCGTCTCTAATGGCATCCAATCGTGAACGGTCACATACCGCCCCGAATGGCATACGATCGCGAACGATCATTATTCATAGTCAGACAAGATTATCAATCTTTTTGCAGGTCATTAGCAAGATATGAATATCCAGCTTATCGAACTACAAAACACACCTTCCTATCGCAAGACATTTCTTGGAGGCATGTTTTATCCCGCCTTTTGGCATGGTCGTGACACCAAGAAATTGACTAGAAATCAAAGACAGTTCGTCCCAAAGATCGGTTATACATATGTTCATTATGGACATTGACAAATTTTTGTTCGAGTTTGGATCGAGCTACAATTTACGAGGCATGACAATCAAAGTTGTGGAAGCCAACGTCCTAAATTTCAGGTCAATCCGAGTTCGTGTGCTCAAGGCATGATCGATACAAGTCAAGGAAAACGACACAATCACATCCATCACTTTTTATCCATCATGTTCATATGGATCAATGATGGCCTTCTTCGTATCGATTGAATGTCGTGTTGGTCCAAGTAACCCTACTTTGTGTCCATCGTTGCCATCTACTTCGTACCCACCAAAGGTAAACTTTGTTCATATCCTTCCATCCTAAAAATGTAGTTCGTATCCATCTGCCGACCTTGTTCGTATCCATGAAAGACCCTGTTTGGTATACATCTTTTTGCATCTTCTTCGTATCGATTGAGTATGCACTCCACTCCCATCACCTAAGGTTACTTTGTGTCAATCAACATGTATAGAATCGGTACAAAGTACACCATTGGCATCAATACGAAAATGGACATGAATGAAGTCACTTCGATGGATACAAACCAACGGTGCGAACAAAGGGTGGAGCGGATGGATGCGAATGAAAGGATATGGATGGAAATGAGTGGAGTTCGAAAAGGATGAAGGCTCGTTCAACATGGCATGAAAAATGGATCAAGCCTTGAAAATAGGGCCACGTCACCAATGCGCACGTGCTTGGTATCGATAGAATAAGTATCAATGCAAATTGATCGATACAAACAAGCAGCATAAAGAAAGTTCTAATTCGTATCGATCATATCTTGAGATCTACAAGTCCAAATGCTACGATTTTCACAGAAGCTAACGTAGAACCTAAAGAATGCTCTTGCTCAATTTCGACTCAATTGGGCCAAATCTTGATCGATACGAAATTGGTTCGTATCGATCACGGACCGAGTGCAAATCACATGGGATCGATCGTGGTTGCCCACACACGTGCTAGAAGAGTCTTCCAAGATTTGAGCGAGATATATGCAGCCTACACCTATAAATAGCATCCTAGAGCCTATAGAAAAAGGTCTTTGGATTCTGATACATCCAGACTCTGCCGAAATCACCATTATACTCAAACTTCACTGTTGTACTCAAGAATTACTACCGTAATCTGTTGTAACCAGTGAGTTAAAAATCAATATATTCAAACTCTTCAAAGTGGACTTAGGCTCGAACGACAAACGACTATAAATTTATGTGTTTCCATTGTCCTCCTTTTAACTTTCTGGTTATTCTTCATATTTTATTCTCTACATATTTGTTATCTGTTATTGTGAATGGATGCATACGTCGACAATTGGGTGTTTGTGACCATTTTTCATGCAAACAATATGCTTTAGGAAGTTTGCCTTCTTTTGAATTCTGTCAGTTAGATAGAGATACCGCTTCTGTTTTTTCTGACGTTGAGGTAGATTTAGCGTATATTAGAAGTAGGGAATTTGATAGGGATAGATCTCTTAGTATATGAGGATTATTAGTTGGAATATCATAGGTTTATATGATTTAAATAAGTGTAATAAAATAAGAGATTTTTTTAAAGACTATTCTATTGACATTGCACTTTTACAGGGAACTAAAATTGAATGTCTTGATATTGGTTTTTATAGAAGTTTAGGTGGTTATCAGTTTATGAAATGGGCTTATTTACCTTCTATTGGCGCTTTTGGGGGTTTACTCATTGAGTGACAGGATAACTCATTTAAATTTCTTCTATGTATTTCTAAGCAACACTCACTGCATATTATTCTCATTAATCTTGGTGATAATTCTATTTTAAATATTTGTAATGTTTATGAAGCAAACTAAAAAATTGGCCATCGAATTCTTTGGAATGAATGTCTAGAATTTTGATCTTTAGCTCCTAATTCTTGGATTTTAGGGGGTGTTTTTAACGTTACGCGTTTTTTAGGAGAACGGTCACCACGGAAAGATGATTTCTCTGCTATGGAGGAATTTGACCAATTTATTATTAATTCCAATTTGATTGAAATTCCTCTTTTTAATAGAGTTTTTACATGGTGTAATACTAGGGAATCTCCTTCTACGTCCCTTCTTGATAGGTTTTTCGTTAATGATGAAATTGAGGATAAATTTCCTATTTGTAGAGTTTCTAGTTTGTCTTACAGTTACTCTGATCACTGTCCTATCATTCTTAGATGTGATCAGCATAGAGTTATTAATAAATCTATTAAATTCAAAAAAATGTGGTTATTGAATCTAGTTTTTCGAATTTAATGAGAAATAAATGGATTTCAATGAACTTTTTTAATATTAGAAATATGGGTAATTCTGCAAAAATAAATTGCTTTAAAACTTAGGGGTCTTAGGAACTTTCTTAAAATTTGGAGTAGGAACATTGTTGGTAATATTAAAATTATAAAAGAAAACATCCTTTCTGAAATGTTTGACATTAACAAAATAGAATAAATTTGACAATTAAATCTAAGCGAGTGTAACATTCTGGCTAATCTAAAAGAAGAGCTTAATTCAATTTTAGAAAAAAGAGAAGGTTATGTGGAAACAGAGATCTACAATTAAATGGATTAATGAAGGTGATGACAATACCAAACTTTTTCATAATATGGCTAATGGTAGAAAACGTAGTAATACGATTAATTCTATTTTTGTAAATAATAAGGAATTGGTAGATTAGAGAGATCTTAATAAGGCTTTGCCGACTATTATAAAGTTATTTTTGGTAATAAAAACAAGCATAGAATTAATGTTAGATGGAATGATCTTTATCCTTCTAATTCTAGTATTAACCTTTCTGAGTTTGGTAATCCTTTTACTGAAGAGGAAATTTTGAAAGTTATAAAAGACATGCCTAGTGATAAATACTCAAGTCCGGATGAGTTCCCTATTTTCTTTTACAAATTTTTTAGGGATGTTTTAATATTCGATTTAATTAACATGTTTAACGAATTCTATAATGGAAAATTGCAATTAGGTAGATTTAATTTTGCAAATGTTATTTTATTACATAAAAAATAGGAGCTAATAATCTAAAAGATTTTAGACCTATTTCCTTAATTAATTGTCCCGTTAAAATTATTTTAAAAACTTTAGCTAATACACTTAGTAAAAGAATGAATGATCTAATTGACTGTTCACAAACTGCTCTAATCAAGGGGAGAAATATCATGGATAGTGTGGTTGTTGTTCATGAATACATTAACCACTGTTGCAAGAATAATATTACTTATGCGATTTTAAAACTGGACTTTGTGAAAGCTTTTGATTAAGTGGATTGGGATTTTCTAGTTGATATGTTACATGTTAGAGGTTCCTGTCATAAATGGATTAGCTGGATAATGTCTTTACTTAAAACTAGCAACTCTAGTATTATAGTTAATGGTATTTTAGGTAATAAAATTCAATGTAAATGAGGTTTAAGGCAAGGTGATACTTCCTCGCCTCTTTTCTTTAACTTAGCCGCAGATGTTTTCGCTAAGATTATTAAAAAAGCTGTTGATAATGTGCTTTGGGGAGTGTTGGTAGCGAAATCTCGTGAAATGGTCTTTTTATCCTTCAATTTGCAGATGATATCTTGTTATTTACCTTTCATTTGCCTAATCATGTCATTACCCTTAAATTTATTTTATATAGTTTTGAACTCCTATAAGGTTAAAAACAAATTTTGATAAAAGTTTGGTTTTAGTTTTAAATGATTTTGATAAGGTTGAAAATTTAGTTGCTAATACGTTTAATTGTAAAACTATGAATTTTTCTTTTGATTATCTTGGTTTTTTTATTAGACCAACAAAAATTAAGCATGATGATTGGTTTATTATCGTTGAGAAAATTAAAAATAGGATTTCTAATTGGAATGGGAAATTTTTATCAAGAAACGGTAGATTAGTTCTCATAAACTTTGTTTTGTCTGCTCTCTTAATCTGTTGGATATTTATGCATCTTTTTTCAGATTGGATGATCAATAAAGTTGATAAAATCAGAAGGGACTTCTTATGGAGTGAGGAAAACTCTAATAGTAGTATTAAATGTTTAATTAATTGGGAAATGGTTTGTAAATCCAAAAAGGAAGATGGTTTAGGAGTCACTAATTTGCATAACATGAATTTATCTTTGTTAGGTAAATGGTTATGGAAATTTAAGGATAATAATGATGATCTTATGTGGAAAGAAATCATTACTAAATAACTATAATGGCAGTAATAATCTATATCAAATTACTCCTACAGTTAACTGTAAATTGTCTAATTTTTGAAAATCAATATTAAAATGTCATGAAAATTTTAATCTAAGTACCAATACAATAGTTTATTCAGGAAATAGTACTTCTTTTTGGCATGACCGTTGAATTTTAGTTATCCCTCTTAAGATAGAATTTAATGAGCTCTACCAAATTTGTAACTTTAAGAATGCTTTAATTATAGATGTTTTCTCTCCTGATATTAATCCCCCTTGGAATTTTAGTTTTAAAAGAATTTTAGCAGGTAATACTTTTAGGCAGCTTTTTTCGCTTTATGCTAGATTGAATCTATATAATATTGATAATAAAAAAATAATTTTAGTTGGGAATGGGATAAGAGTAAGAAATATACTTCTAATTCTTTTTATAGATTTTTTAACTTCTCGGGTGTAACCTATAACTCGTTTAAATTTATTTGGAAAAAATGCTCCTCCTAAATCTAAAATTCATATGTAGTTAATTATGCATGAAAAACTAAACATTATAGAATTTTTAAAAAGAAAAAAATATGAAAATTGATAATAAATGTTATTTTTGTAATCATCATTTTGAAGATATTAAACATGTATACTTTGATTACATGGATGCTTATTACATTTTGAATTGTACTCTCAAAATCTTTAACTTTAGTCTTACAACTAAATTTTCTGATTGTGATTACTATTGGAATAAATTTAGATTTATGTTTAAAATGGAAAACAGATTTTTACTTGACACTTTATTCATTATAATTTGTTGGTACATTTGGTTTGAAAAAAATCAGAATTTTTTTAATAATAATAATAATAATCATTTTAATAAATTGATTTTTATAATTTCTTCAATTTTTTTTAATAGATCTCAAATCCTAAATACAAACTAGCTAAAAATAATCATTTTAAATAATATCTTAATATGGTAAGTAATAATATGAAGTTATTTAAACATAAAAATAATATTTTTGACATTAATAATTGCAATATTAACATTTTTTTAGACTTAAATGATAATTTCACTATTTATAACAATATCCTTTTGATCTAAGGACCATAAGGATAAGTTTTAATTTTTTTTAGTTTTTGATTGTTTTTTGATTTATTTTATAGACCTTTAATTTCATTTGATCATGGATTCTTTTTAGTATTTTTATTTTATTCGATTCTGTCCTGTTTGCTTAACTATTGTATTTATACTTTTATTTCATTAATACATATATATATAAATAATATTTATGTACGTATATGTGTATTATTCTTATTATTTTATTTGGTTCCTTTTCAAATACAGGTTTGGGCTAAAAATGGTGTTAGATTCTTTTTGCAGGTTCACAGGTTGATGATGGTAGAATTGCTGTTTGCAGGGAGGAGTTCTTCTCAGCTCTTCTACATCTTCATTGTGGCATTCTCTTTTTTGGAGGATTCTCTATTCAACGAGGCGCTTCCTCTAGCTATACCGAGTCTACAGAGTGGGGATTTCCATTCCAGATCATTCGCATTCCCTTTTCTTCAAAGTCTGCAGCATGGCGTTTCCTTCTCAGTTGGAGCTGGCTTGTAATATCATTGGCTCTGAGATGTTTCATAGTTTTTAAGTACTTCTAACACCTCAATACCAAGCGGTAGCCTTGCTGGAGCTCGATATTGTGGTCCAATGGGCGGTGGCCTCGCCGAAGCTCATTCTAGGGGTACTTGGGTCATTTTCTTTGTTATTTTACTTTGATTAGCTACTTGACAGGCATGTTGGCAGCATCTTATCTTCTGTGATATATACATATTTACATGTGTGCTCTCCTCTATTCTAGAGGATCGTGCATTTTTCTCAAAAGAAAATACTTTAAGTATGATAATTCTTTTTAAGAATGTCAAAAGGATGATATAAAAGTAAAAAATAATTCTTTTATGTTAATGGTTTTTAATCAAGTCATGGGACAGCTAAAGTTTATAAATATAAAACATTTTAAAATAGAGGGCGTTATCAATGTAATATAAAAGGTACAAATTCTTAGTACTAGCATATTTTAATATGGCATTTTCAAGTACACTAAAAGTACCACTCTTATTCCAAAAAAAGATACATGAAAAATTAAGTATCTGAACAAGGAATATAAAGTATGAGAATACTAGGAGTATGTCTAGTTAATAGCTAATTAAAATATGTCTAGTTGAGCTATAAGAGAAATGTAAAAATAAATCGTACCATGTTTACTACAATATGGAAAAAAGTAGATCACCTTTTATTAAGAGAAATAATGGCAAGAGTTGTACAAATGTCTAAAAACTTGCTTGTATTTATAAAATGATAAATACATTGGGATCAATTACCATTTAGCTATAACATAAGGTTAAATGAGGCTAAAGAATAGCTAAGTTGATGATCAATGTGTACCAAGCAAAATAATAATATGAATAGTATAACGAGAGCTAGAGAATATGTAATAAAATTTGACTAGCCAATGAAATATTACTTATAGTAACACGTTCATGACTTGTAGCAACTTACTTAGGAAATAGCAAATGAATGTGTACTACAAATTAAAAGTAAATATATTGATAACAACATAGATAATTTATTAGGCTCAAAAACATAAAACTGTTTTTACAAGGAACAAAAATGAAAGGTTTCGTGTTGATAGTGTGTTAAAATGTAAAGTCAAAAACAACAAGAACGAAGAGAGAAGATGTGAAGTTTTATTCATTTTCATTTCTATACCAATAAATATAAAATAATGAAGTTGTATATAAACTCAAAATGTAGAGATTAAACTACAATGATTACTTTGTAACTTTAGTATATTCACACTCCAAAATATTTACGTTATGGTGTCTTGCTTTTTATTGTAAAATAGACATATAGTCTCATAATAATAAAATCACATATAAATTTACCAAAATAAAAAAATTTACACCATAAATCCAAATCCAAAATCTAAATTCTTTGCAATAATGATGATTTAAGTTGCACTTCTAAATTGGAAGTTTCAACGAAGAAACCAAAGATGCATAATTAATAGTATTTCTTAAATATTAGTATGTTTATATGATTACATAAATGGAATATGTCATCTCTACAAATATAGCTCTAAGGTATTTTACCAAAAACTTATAAATTAAAAATATTTTCGTAAGTTGTATTTTAACAATGCAATGAATGAAGTAGTACTAGGTTGATTGCGCTGTATATAATGCAATTGCATGTATAAAATGCTAGCAAAAACCAGGACCGGTCTTAGCAATTAAGCCTAAAGTTTGAAGAATGTTACCATCGACATTCCTACGTATCCGTATCCGTACGCGTATGCTTTATCATGTCTAGGCAGCGTCAATGGTCAAAGCTTCTTATACCGGCGTCCATATTGAACATCCTAACATCGCCTCTCATCAGGCATATAATTTGGTCATGGCAACATATCTTTTAACAAAAGGAATCCACATTGTTCCGTGCTACCAATCCCATATATATAGCACGATTGCTTTAAATATCTTACGATGTAGAACTTTACTCCATTCAATACATGCACCACTCCATCTCCAACGCGAGCTATACCTAACAGTTCGAAATACAATCCAAGCTTAAAATTCTCCAAGATAACCTTAAATTTGGAATAAAGAGATATTTCGCGAAGGAGATAAACACTCGTCTAATATCAGCGATCTATTGGCTCTTGCTCAGCAATCTCTAGTAGAAGACCCTCTTAATCAAACTCTGGTATAACAAGAGCAAGTCGTGTACACTAAACTACGGCAAGCACTTGAAGTAGAAGCATATATCGCAAGGAAAAAGAGTTGGATGAATGTGAAAGGAAGGGGATTGGAATACAAAATTTTACCATGATGCAACCAAAGTCAAGCAGGCCAGAGACATAATCCATTCATAAATTAATCTAGCTGGTCAAATGCACACTACTAATGAAGGGATTACTAGGCTTTTGTTGATTACTTTGCCTTGGTTCTAGCAAATTCCAAATTTCCAATCCCTATAATGTAGACCTATCCATTCTCGACAAACACAAACTTCCCTTTCTCACCAATTAGCAAGACCTTAGCCTTACAATTTAATTCATCCATGAGGAAATAAAGGAAGCAATCTTTTCTTTGAATTCTGTTGGCCATGGAGACTCTAATTGTTTTAATGTCATGTTCTTTAAGAGATGCCGCTGGCATTGATTTCATCAAATTAGTTCAACACTTTTTTTGTTCGACAAGCTGCTTGGTGGAGTCAATGCCACTTGCACCTCTCTCATCCAGAAGTAGATAACACCATATATGTTCTTGAATTTCGACCAATATCATGTTTTAACATTACTACGAGTGCATTGCAAAAATACCAACAATCGGACTGCAAACTTTCTTACCCAACATTGTCTCTTCCAACCAAATTTTCTTATTGTAGAGATGATCTATAGGCAACAACATAATCCTTATTCAAGAATTTTTGAAAGGTTATGACAAGAGCACCGTATCTTTAAGGATTTTGCCTGAATTTGGCATATAAAAGCATTTAATACCATCTCATCATTCCTATACTCTTAAGAATGAATTTATTGGAACCTTATATTGCATGTATCTTTACTTGCATCTCAACACCGTACTATTCAGTAGCATAAAATGCAGCTCGGTGGCTAACACAAGGCATCGAGCAGCGTGACCCTCTATCTAGTATGCTTGTTAATCTTAGCAATGGAATGCTTAAATGTGATTTTATTTAACCAAGTCAAATGTAAGAAACTGCAACTACACCCTAGGTGTATTAACCTATTAATCACTCACCTCCTATTTGCAGATGAATTAGTTTTCTTCTCAAAACTAACCATGTCAATGATTGACTGTATCCTTCGTTGGGGTAGATTTCACACATGACTGTAAATCAATCCAAATAAATGTTGAAGGAATAAGATAGTGTTGTAGTGCGAAAAAATGAAAAAAAAAACAAGAGAATAAAATAAAAAATTACAAAAAGAAAGTAAATAGAGAGTTCACACACGGGTTTGTATTAGTTCCACTATCGCCAGATAGTGTACATCCATTTTAGGGAGAGGAGATTTTATTATTTCTAAGAAAAAATAATTTTACAAGATTGATAATGGAGGCTAAGAAGAAAAAATACAACTTGAGATGATGATTCTACTCATGCTAATCTCTACCTTTATATAGATATTATTACTTGGGGTTGAAGTGGTTGATTTATGGTCATAAATTAATGCTACATCAGTTCACCTATTCATACAGGAAACATTTATCCATTTGATTTTCCAGTTTCCCACAATTCACATATGCTTGATAAGATTCTTTCTTTAATCAACTAATTAGGGAATTAACTAATTACTTCAATCTTCCAAAATAATTCTTCTTTGCATGTAGATAATTTATTGCTCACTTTAATGCTATAAAAGAGGCAATATATTTGAGTAATTATCTCAAATATCTATCAAATCTTCTGCAATTGGAAATATTGCACCACTGAAATCAAAAATATCTTCCAAATCTTCTTTAGTATGAAAACATTGTATCGCCAAATATAACAATCTCTTCCTTCCCCTCAAGCCTACCAACTCTACCTACATCCTTTTACTCCAAGCAGCTCTCGGACAAGACAACACAGATACTTTCCCAATGAGCTTCGGCATGGCCATTACCCATTCACTTTGTTAACGAACTCCGGTAAGGTCACCTTCCGTCGACAAAGTATTGAAAGTAACCACTCCATGTAGGACCTTCTAATGCTCAAACTTTGCGACAGGAAAGACTTCATGAACATGTCTGATGTGTTCTCCTCGGAGTGAATCTTCTGAAGATGTACCTGCTTTTATTTATTCATAGAGG
The DNA here is from genome assembly GCA_030765085.1 of Allium cepa. NCBI lineage: Eukaryota > Viridiplantae > Streptophyta > Magnoliopsida > Asparagales > Amaryllidaceae > Allium > Allium cepa. The sequence continues at coordinate 324,918,153 of CM060934.1, forward strand.
CAAGGAAAGACTCTCCTACATCTATGTGCTTTGTCCTTGAACTAGATGGCAGATTCTCACCCATATATATATTGTGTTTTGACTGTCGTGATTTACAACTATACTCCTATGAGCAAAGCATAATCACACAACAACCGCTTGAAGAAAAGTGTTTCCTTAGCTGCTTCTACAACAACTATCAATTCTGCCTCTATATTATTCAAGGCAACTATGGTCTATAACCTCACTCTCCAACTAATAGTTGTCTTCGCTAGTGTAAAGACGTAACCTGAGGTTGACTTCCTTCGATCTCTTTCTCCGACATAGTCGAAATCACAAAATCCGACCAAGCTGAAATCTTTCTCCCCGTCGTAAAAAACAAGCCCACAACCTGTTGTTCCTCTAAGATACATCAAATGTGTTTCACTGCTTCCCAATGCGATTTACCCGTGCAATATTCCATCTCTTGTAGACTATAGCATGCATCAAGCTTCCAACCGCACTAGCATAAGGTATCTTCTCCATTTAAGCTTTGTCTTCGTCTAAGATTGGAGAACTCTTCTCTGAAAGATGTACATTCAAAGGCATGGTAGTACTGATCGCCTTTGCCTTCTCCATGTTGAACCGAGCAAGCACTTTCTAGATATGTTCTTTCTTGTCAATCTCAACATCTTCAATTTTCTCTCTCTTTGGATTTCTGTCCCTAAAATTATCTTTGCTTCACCAAAGTCTTTCATCTTGAATTTTGCTTTTAGCTTCAATTTTAACCTGCCAATTTCAGCATTGTCCTTAAAAGCGACTAGCATATTGTCCATATACAAGAGTAAATATATCTAGTTACCATTATCTATATGCTTAAAATAAAATGAAGAATCTTTAATGCTTTTATCAAAACTAAGAGTAAGCATAAAAGAGTCAAACCTCTTGTACCATTGCCTAGGCGATTGCCTCATACCATATAGAGATTTCTCTAGCTTGCAAACCTATTCCTTCTTTCCATCCTCTACAAATCCTTCTAGCTGCTTTATATAGATCGTCTCTTCTAAGTACCCAGGTAATAAGGCTATCTTTATGTCTAATTGTTCCAACTCCATGTTGTGAGTTGTAACTATAGCTAGCAATATCCGAATAGAAGTATGTCCAACAACCAGCGTAAATGCCTCATCATACTACATCCCCTTCCTCCATGAAAACCTTTTTGCAACAAGTTTAGCCATGTATCTCCCATTGTCCTTTACCTTATATACCCACATATGGTTCGACTTCATTGAGGGGATGGTGCCAATTGCCAAGTTTGATTCTTCTTCAACGAATCCATCTCCTCCTCTATGGCTTGCATCCATTTCGAGCTGGCACTCGAAATAATAGCTTCTTCAAGGTCGAAATGCTTATCTTGCACTATATGAATGTGTTGTCAAACTGATCATCAAGGCTAATATTTTCATAACTCCAGTCTCCATACCTATTCGGTGGCCTTCTAACTCTAGAACTACCTGAATAGGTGTAACTTCGCCTAAGCTTCTATCAACTCCACCTTGATCTGAATCATCTCTAGCTTCACGTCCATCACCATCATTACTAGTGGAATTTTGTGGACCTTCATGTGATGTGTCAACGACTACAATTACTCTATCTTCTTTTGCAACTCTAACTCTATTATTAAGTTGATATGTGGGAATAGTTTCCATCTCCTTAGGCCTTTCATCTTCTTAATCAACTAAACCAGGTGGATTCCCCTTCATCTTGAACATAGAGGACTCATCAAATGTGACATGTCTAGAGTGCACTACCTTCCTATCAACTGGGTTCCAAATGCGATCCTCTTTGATGCCATCTTTATAAGCCAAAAATATGCCTTTATAGGCTCTAGCCACTAACTTGTCATTTCCGGTATGGTGAACATATACAGAACTACCAAATAAATGAAAATAACTAATATGTATAGTTTTACCTTTCCACCTTTTCTCTGGAATCTTCCCATCAAAGGCTAAGCATAAGAATTAGATTGATAACATAGGCTGCGCTTAATAAAGCTTCAGCCCAAAGCCTCTACATAAACCCGCTGTCAATTTCAAACAACATGTTTCAACGACTCCGTTTGATTGTGGAACTCCAGATGTAGTGAAGTGTCTTTTAATTCCATGTCGCTCATAGAAATTTATGAACTACTTAGAAAAACACTCATTGCCATTGTGAGATCTTAGCATTTTCAACTTCCTTCCTGACTGTATTCTATACCAGCGCCTTCCAAGTTTTGAACTTCTCAGATGACTCTAACTTAGCTTTCATCGTAAATACCCAAACTTTCCAAGAGTATTCATCGATAGAAGAGATAAAATACTTAGCTCCTCCAATAGAATCTGTAGCGACTAATCCCCAAACATCCGTATGGACATACTCTAGTGCTCCTTTGGACTTATGTCTACCGACACCAAAAGAAACCTTTGCATGTTTCCCAATACACACTCCTGGAATAATTCTAAATGGTTGAAGCTTCACCCTTGATCATCTTCCTTTTATGAAGCAACTCCAAGCTCTTTTCCAAAACATGACCTAATTTGAGATGCCAAAGTCTGGTAGCATCCAAAGATCGTGAACTTTCAAATCCAACATAACTCTCCAAGAATTTTAGATCCTTTCGGCAAATAAAGATTTCGTACCATTACTTCTTTCATCTATATAAGAGCATCACATGAAACCTTCAAGCTATCCAACTCTATCGTAATCCTACGACCTAAAGATGTTAGCTGATCGAAAGACAGAAGAGTCCTTAAACCTGGAACATGGCGGACTTCAGTGATAGTGTGCATCACACCATCATGCTTATGAATACGCACTGATCTTTCTCCTAATGACTTGCAAGTAGCATCGTTCACCATCAATATAACACTTCCATCCTTATTTGTATAAGAACAAAAATACTCCTTCCTACGCATCACGCGGAAAGACATCCCTGAATCTAGCATTCAATGGTTTGATATATCAGAAACAGATGCAGTCATCACATCATTAGGAACAACCTTCTCCACCACAATAGAAGAAGAACCATCCGCTTCATTTCTCTCCCTCAAATCGAGACAGCCTTTCTTCTAGTGACCATACTTCTTACAATGATTACACCTATTGTCTTTAGACTTGCCTTTTCAAACACTTCCATACTTTCTTGACTTATAACACCCTATGAAATTATTCTCCTTCTTCTCCTTTCTTCCTCTCCCTACGATCAATCCTTGACTATTACCAGCTTCTCTACTTTCGCTCATAAGCCTCATATAATCTCTCATCTCTTCACTCAGGAGTCCCATCATCACATCTTCACATCTTCTAATGTTAACAAGCTTCTACAATAAATCAATCTATTAGCGAATACTGTGTATCACTCTGCAAGAGAGGACGATACCACCGTTGCATATTGCTCCTCATCCACATTTTAATCAACAGCTTTCATCTTCATCATCAAGTCATGGAAAAAGTTAAGATGTGATTTCGATAATATAGCTTTCTGCATCTTATAATTGAAGAAAGTATTCAACAAAATCAGCCTATTCGTGAGGGACTTCTTCATGTAAAGGTCCTCCAATTTATTTTACAAGCCTCTAGCGGTAGATTCACCATTAATTCTAGGATGACGTTCTCACCCATGGCCAATTAGAGGGAAGTAAAGGCTCATTCTTCCATATACTTCCTTTCTAATCTGAGATATCTGTTGGCAATGATTCTACATCAAACATAACTTGATGAACATGATTTCTTCTCAACACCGCCTTCATCTTTCACTGCCACTTCTTAAAATCTTTATCTCCATTCCACTTCTCTAAAGCTACCTACGAACCAGATGTCGCATATGAACCCCTAGTGTAGGATGCATACTCCTGGGTAGGTCTAACCTTACTTCCATCTCTAGATTCTGCCGTCTTATCGATCACCTTATAGCCGTAGGCTTCAACGGCAACCTTCAATGCTCTAATACCAGATTGTTAGAGTATATTTCATAAAAAATATTGTAAATCAACCCAAATAAACACGAAAGAAATAACATTATTTGTCATGTGATAAAACAAACAAAAATAAGAGAATAAAATAACAAATCATAGAAGAAAGTAAATAGAGACTTCACAAACGTATTTATAGTGGTTCCACTATCACAAGATAGTGTACATCCACTTTGGGAAGAGGAGATTTTATTATTTCTAAGAAAAGATAATTTATAGGATTGATAATGAAGGCTAACAAAAAGATTATGAAATACAACTCTAGATGATGATACTTATGTTAATATCTGCCTTTATATAGAGATTTTTACTCAGAGTTGAAATAATTGATTTATGGTCATAAATCAATACCTTATCAATTCTCATGTTCATACGGGAAAAGCTTATCCATTTGATTTTCCAGTTTCCCTCTATTTACATAAGCTTGATAAGACTCCTTTAATCAGCTAATTAGGGAATTAATCGATTACTTCAATCTTGCAAAAATAATTTTTCTTCTCATATAGGTAATTTATTGCTCTCTTTGATGATATAAAGCAGGAAATAAATTTTAGTAATTATCTTAAATATCTTCCAAATCTTCTACAACTGAAAACATTGTATAACTGAATTCAACAATATCTTACAAATCTTCTTTAGTATAGAAATATTGTATCATCAAATCTAACATGAACATAGGACCACATTAAATCTGTGAGTGCCATACCTATATTAATACATTATTAAATTCATAATAATTATGCTAGTGGTTGAAAATTTTAAAAGAGGATTATTTCTCCATGGCATTATCTCCTCGGGAGATAAGGAGTGGATTGTGGTTATATATGGATGGTAAGAGGGTGATGTGATGCATGTTAGGCTATTTGGTTATGGGGTGAATATTGTGGAAGGTGTGACCAAGTTTGCAGTATGTCCTTTATGCCTGACTTGATTTTGATGTTCTAAGTATGAGTTGGAAAATATGTGCTAATGGTAATCAGATTGATTAGCGCTAAGTCCTGGTAATGGAGCAAGATTTTTAATGGTTAATGATGCATCTCCAAGTCTTTTTTGTAATTGATGCATGTAGTGGAAGTCCCCAATACATATCCAAGGTTTAACATTAGGATTGAGTGTTGGAAGTGTATTCACAAATTCTTGTTTGTCTTCATGGTGGTTCGGGGCTTATACAAGGATCAGATGAAATGGTGTATTTCAATAAAGATATTTTTCTTTGAAATGCATGAACTGGTCAAAAGAAGCAATTGTAGTAAGGATATATATGCATAGGTTCAATAGCAACATATTCTTCCATAGGGAGCATGGTCTACATTGTGGCCAATACTCCATAAAGGAGCTATCATTTTACTTGCTTATAGAGTTAGCATGTTGTCAAGCTTGGTTTTGCATACACTAATTAGGTGGAGCTAGTGTTCTTGTATGAGTTTTCTTATTCCCATTTTCTTTGAGGCAATGTGGTCCCTACTTATTTTCCACATGACAAGGCTTTGTAGCATTAAAGTTCGAGGGGGAGGTGTTTCCTTGTGTGCCATGTGCTTGATGTTGTGTCGATTCCAATGTCATGTTGAATGATAGATGTAGTTCGTTCAATGGTGTATTCATGTCCATTATTAGGATCGTCTGCTAGTATCAGGACGACTTTGTTGATTTTATTATTTTTTCTTCCTCTTTTCTTTCCTTTGTTACTCTAACTGTTATTGTTTTGAGTATTTGTCTCTAGGTTGGTTTCACATGTATTAAGATTGGAGGTAGGAGTTCAAGGTGTGGTTGTGCTAATAAGTGAATATATGGTGAGTTTATGAAGTTGCTATGTAAGGTGATAGGATTTTGAGAGCATTTGAAGTGGGAGAGGTAAGATGTTCTTAAGTTGCATGGGCACTGGTTTCTTATTTTTTCGTATGAAGTGGTGTGCAAGGTTTGATGAAGCAAAGGTGGACTTCGCTAGGATCAATTTTTGTGTTGTGAAGCATGACTGAATTCTACTTCATAATTGGTATAAGAATAAGCAATGATCACCTTAGAGAGAAAGTAGTTTATTGCAGTTTGTTGAAGATTTGTGTTTTTGATTTTGAGAACGTCAGCTGGTGATAAGTTGCATAACACCTTGCATTTTTGGTACAAATAGTTAATCAATTTAAAACGGAGATTTTGTAATATTACACAAAAACTAAAAAAAATTACAAATTTAGAAAATCCAACTTTTCCATTGTGTCAAGTAGATTTTTCTACCGTAAACTCATATAAAATGCTTGGAAATTGATACCGGATGAAGAAGATCCAGACTGTTTACCCAAATGCTCTTTTGGGGTCGAACGGATCTAAAGCCCAAATGGGCCTAGGGTTAGATTTCAAAATTAGTGTATAAATTAGGAGGAAAGGTATGGTCTTCTCATTCTTGTCTATCCTTCCTTCATCTACCAGAGACTACTAATACCTAGGTCAAAATTTTCATCTTTCTTCTTTAAATTTACTCCAAATTGTTCAAAAAATAAAATCAGATCAAAGAGAGATTAAGAACAATTAGGCCTAATCAAAATAAAATACAAATAAAAAGGAGAATCACCAATTCAAATCAGATTGGAGAAGGGAGTTTGAGGATTTCAATCACATTCAATCAAATCGGTAATTCTACGTTAGCGGGTTTATCTATGAAAAGGTTACGCGGTTACATGTGCAATAAATTTTATTTGTACATCTTATTAAAGCTTAATGATATAATTAGGACTGATCTGATAAATTAATCGTTGATAATTTTCAATTCGACAAATTAAAGAACTATATATTTACATTTGGATAAGAAAATTGATATGAATTAGGGGATGGGGCATTAGATTTGAAACAAATCTTAAAACATGTAAATCTGCTAAATAATAAATAGGTTATGATGAATAAAAGTTGATTTTATAGATGTATCGGTCATAGTATAGTTTAAATGGCCAAATCGATAAATTACACTTAAAATGAGTTATAATTGAAATAAAGGAATAGACAATGGTTTGAACATTAAAAGATGTTATTGGATATAAATAAGTATTTAAAATAAAATTATACTGCACTGCATGTTATGCTGGAAGTACGGAGGAAGTAGAATGACAAATGAGAAAAAGTGGATAAAAATAAATAAAATTATGCACTTTTGAACATGCCGATTCAGTGTCTGAAATCGACGTTCGAATTCGAGTCATATCAAGAAGTACAGATCTTTAGGTTTTGATAGTTTGTATGGTACAAAGATAAATACAAAGTTCTAAGCAATCTACACTTTCAGATCTTCCAGTGGAAGAAATAAAATATAAATAATTGAAATCACAACTCCGTTTAAACAACTGCGACTAATATATGAAACACAATAAGTAAAGTTCATGATATATAGATGAAAATATAATAATTTTCCGACTGACAATTATAACAAGATACATATGGAATGATTATAAATAAAGCAACTACGTAGCACATGGTCCTATCTTCACGTATCTTACTTTCACTTTCACACCACCCTACTACCTTATCAACCTGTAAAAAGGTATAAGTAGGAAAAAATAGAGGGGGTCAAACATGGTTTACTAAGTAAGATATATCACCAGTGGTATAGTGTTCATAAGTTGATAAATTATCATTTATAACCGCACCATCTAATTATGTTTATTTGCACATGTACACCAACGTCTAACAAATTAACCAACCGATCAAGTATATGGTAATAACCTATAATCCACCTAGAATTCGAGAATAACCTACACGGATTCCCACCCAAAGGTTAGACATGCAGAAACTAGGTAAACCTAACAATACATTAAGTATACAGTCTTGATGGTAAACTTAAACAGTTAGCGGTGTTACATATGGACGATTGTGTAATGGTTACATACAACTAACTCTATAGTCAATCTTACTCGAAATAATAGTGTTTATTTTATTTTATATGCTTTGTTATACTGTGATACAAATAGTTAAGTGATTAATTTAAAGTAGGAAAATCCTTAAATAAATTGTTATGTGATTGCGGTTGTAAAGAGTTGCAATCGCAAGTAATTAATCATAATATGAAATAACATTTTTTTTATTCCTGGTGAAGATGTTTCGAGAAGACGATATCGATTCATCTGTTGACGTCAGAGTGCATAAGGTTTTCCAAATGATGGGTAGTATACTACTCATGGATATTAGGGGCAACAAGAGGTTATGTGCTTTGGATAACTATAAAACGACTAGTTTGAGAGTTTCATATTGGTTAATAACACCCAAGTTGACCAGGATATCTTAGGATAACGATGTTACATAGTTCCCTCGACTTGAAAATACCATGAAACTTCAGTGTGAATACTTCACTTTAATTATAGTTAAATCATGGCACGGTGATTCATCGAGCGACTATAGATGGGTTTTAGTTGAAGCTTTAGGAGTGAAACACTCTCATATCCTCGGTTGTATAAGGTTACTGTCTTAGTCAACCATAGTCAATCAAAGTCAAAATCTCTGACCAGAATAGTATGGTTAATAATAAATATTATTATTGAACCAAGGACTGTCTTTGAACTAACTGAGTTAAATGTGGATAATATTGGAATTTAACCATTACCAAGTTCCATACATCCTAAAGTGATATGGTTTTGATGAAAAGAATGTGTACAAATTATTATGACCACCGGTACGACTCAAGATAATATAAAATATGATTTTACTAAAAAGGCCTATAAGCAATGAATTTGACCAAACTGTGAACCACTAGCTAAGGTAACATGTGAACGTTAATATTGAATTGTTCAATATTAATTGCTAACTGAACTCACACATCTGAGTCACATGGCCGCATTTATGAATATTCCGATAAACCACACAATTTAATTAAATTTATAAAATGTCATAAATTAACTAAATTAATTAATATTTGGAAAATATTAATTATTACTTAATTTATTTGGTGCTTAACAGGTTGTTTGAAATTATTTGAATGCATATATAGAAGTTATATTTGCATGCATCGATATACTATATCGGTTGGACTTTAATCGAGTTTAAATAAAATATAATTGCATAAGGGATTATATGGAAATTTTATGTCATTTGACATCATATATGGCCTATCACATCTTGTGAAGATAGAACGGTGGAGTGCGAGAGAATTAAAGGGATTAATTAGGAAAGTTTTAATTGAAAGAAAGGGAAAGGTTTCATTTTTTTCAAATAAAACAGATCCACTAATTTTATTCTCATTCATTTTTTAATTAATTCATTTTTATTTTCTCCTCCTTCCATGCCATGGCCGAAATTTGGTCTCCACTTTGAAAACAAAAAAATCTAAATCAAATGAAAATAAAATAAAACATAAGTGGTTTATTTATCTCTTACAAGGACTGGTTGTGGATATTAGAATCTAAGGGGAATGATGTTACAAAGGGCATGGCTTTTTAGATTTGACTTTCCATCTTAAATTCATTCATGCTGTTTAGATCTAATTTAGTTCAAATATATGTATGCTTATTTCCACTCAATGAATCTAATTTCAAAATTCTCTTATGTACTGTCAATTATATTGATGTTGAACGATTGGATCCAAATTAATTGGTTGACATATATTTGATTTCCTATAAGTTTATTTTGTTATCACAAATTTAGCGAATTAATTATTTAATTAAAACCAATTTTTTTTTATTCATTTGTGTTTCGAACATCATTTTCTTATTGTTGGATCTGAGATTATGAGTTTATATAAATCCGATATGTTGTAATAAAATTTACTTTTATCATTACAACTTTATTCTCTTACAATTATGGACTTAATATTTAAAGAAATTCTCTGTGTGTGTATGTGTTCATATGATTTATTCTATGTTTTCAAAATTTTAAATCAACATCAAGTTTTAGGTTAGTTTGTTTTTAATTAATATATTCAAGTTCATTGCTTAGGCAAATGTATGTTTTGAAACTAACTGTTAATTTACTATTTACACATGTGTGTAAATGTATGTGTGTAATGTTTTAGAATTGATTGTGTCATTGGAGCAATAAATTAAATTATGATTTGGTTTTATTTTTATATTGAATGTGTACTTTCGGTCGGTAATGTTAATTGTTTAGATTTTGTTGTGATTCGGCAAGGAATTTTACATAGTATTAAATCTATTATAAAATGGTGTGCGTAAAAGTAAAATCTAAAATATCACTTCATATTATTTCCTTTCAGTTCTGATTTGACTAGATCTGGATCTAATGTAAAATTTTATTTCCATCTTTATTTTTCAACCTTTCTCTTATTTTGAAATGTCTAATTTTATGAAGATTTATTTTCATAATTATACATACACACACACACACACACACACACACACACACACATATATATATATATATTATACACACATACATACATATACATATATATTACAATATAAGTGGCAACAAAATAGCACATATATGTATATATGTCTAAACTATATATATGGCACTATCAGCTGTATAAAAAGTTAAATAAAATATATGTATATATGTCTAAACTATATATTTGTGTGTGTCTAAACGATACGTATACCATATACATATATTGTAGTATATTCAAACATATGTATATAATTAGGCATTTATATTCCTGATATGCATATGAATTTATTACATGTATATGTAAGTATAATGTATATGTATATACAATAGATATAAATCCAAATATCTATATCTATATATAGTTATACACATGTTTATATATTATACTATGTTGTGATGTTATTTAACATATACATTATAATTCAAAATTAAATATTTAATTGAGTTAATTAATATGATTAAATAGTAAATGTAAAATAAAGTTAAATAAAATATTATTTTATTTAATAACCAGATTGGATTTAGTGAAAATCATTAGACTTCATAGGCCCACTATGATTCAAATATGGAAATTTTTTTGAATCTACCAAATTCTCCCGCTGTAAAATGGCCCGATTCCTAACAGCCCATATTGGAACATCTCAGAACTTTATCATTTTAATTTTGAATATTTAATTAATTTTAAATATTTAAATAATTGTAATATTCATACAACAAATTAAAATGCACTAACTTATCATCAGCCCGAACGGTTATAACAACTTATCCTTACAATTGCTGATAAAAACGACTAATAAATGCACCAGAAAATAAAATATACGTGAATACGACTTGGAGGCATCCAGCTTGTCTTCTAAAGCTCCAAGCATCCCAAATAAATCTGGAAAACGTGCTTAGGCTGACCCAAGGATTGTAAGAAAATAACGCCTAGATCAGTTTGGTAAACCAGTGTGAGAAACCCACTTCAAATGGTATTTTTAATGTTAACCTTTCAAAATAAAGGTATCTCGTAAGACCGCGCCGCATGTAAATACGAACAAGTTTTTACCTTATGATAACCAAACCATTTCATAGGAAATCTTCAGATATTATAATAATATCTAGGGTTCAAAATGAATATTGAATCATAGTCGAAATTGATACAATAATTAAATTCCAACATAATGGGTATACAACTGAGTCTGAAGGCACTTATTAGAGAATGGATTCGGTACAATGACAATGTAAGGAACTACCTTTCGTACAGTATACCCCAAGAGAAAATGTGCCGATGGCCATACATGGACCCTCTTCAAATTAGGATTGGACTACCTCTTACTAGTTAGTAACCGAATATGATCACCCCTCCGACTATCCCTGACAAGCCATTTTCATGGCCATAAACTTACATAATCCATAAATAAATGTTGATCTAGATACGAGTGATGATCATACTCTAATGGTAGTGACCCACATAGCCCACGACACTACCTTATTTTTGTCATTGCCGATTGTGAGGCTTGAGGCTATGTTTTACCTTTTAGATAGCAATCCCACTTGGAATGTTAACACTGCCCTCCAGGCAACAATGCAATGCCAGCATTTGTCCACACAAGTTGCTCCGGATATGAACAATCCAAAGGCACTACTTCTACTATATCCATTTTGGAATCGCTCTCGGGATTAGTAGCAAGTGGTCCTTGCACTTCAAAGATCTCTGTCTTCGATCATCTTAAAGATACCTCCAATTCGAACGCTTATGCCTGTTCAAAGTGGTTTTTGATAACATATCTAGCCCAGTCTCTCCAAACTGCCAACAATAGTTTTAAAAATAGCTACATTTGATAGTCGGTTATTTAACTATCAAATAAACAAACAATTTAACCAAAGATTTTACTGACCATCGTTAAGCACATAAGAAACCATTAAGCCTCTTAAATTCATCATCTTGTTAATCAAAACCACTTTGTAAATACTTGTGTCAAAATATTTTTACAAAGATATATTCACAAACCCCCTCAACTCTTTTCAATATTCGAAAAATATCGGTATACTTAACTAAACTACATAAGTACACTCATAAAACATTTCACTTTCAAAACTTAGAAATTTTTTCCCATATACTTATGTTAATAGTTTAAGTATATTCACAAAACACTACATTTCAGTACTTAGAAAATGTGCCGATATACTTATCTAAACGGTTTAGGTACACTCACAGATCTTAAGAAAGAATTCATTTCCAAAACCACATTCAGTTGGGTTAAAACAAATGTCATTTAAACATTGATAAAAACATGCACAATAACTTTACTTCTGGTGAAAGCAAATTGATCGTATAGAAATTAGACCAATATACTTACTGCCACTTCTCGATTTCAAATAGTACTATCCCTCGATTAACAATCTACTACTTCGTATTCAAGCAGGAACTTCCCCAAACTTACATGGCCTACTATGCCTTTCTTATTTCAAAATAACGCTTCCTTATCACATCTGTGTTATTTTTTTTCCTTACCTCAAACCGCTGCAGCACGTGACCACTACCTCATCTTCCTTCTTTTAGCCAACGCTATTGCCCCTCCTAACTTCTTTCTCTTTCCCGTTCAGCAGTTGCCCCCAATTACCACTCTGTCCCCAACTACTACTGTAATTTCGTCGCTCTGTTCCTCCTTCCTCTCCCGCACCATCGCTTCTTCCCCTCCCTCACTGTGAGAGATTAGTCCCTTTAGATGACTTCGGAGGCATGGCTGTAAGAAGAAATGCAATAAGAGGAAGATGAATTTGAATTTGAGAGGGAGAAGAAGACGCAGAACTGTTGAGAGGAAAAAAAAAAAGATAAGTGTTCGTTCTTATTATTTCAATATCAATACAGGTAAAGGTATATATTCCATACAGTAATTGGGCTTTATAACATAGCCCAGCAACTCACAAACATACAATCTTTTGTTATCACTCGCGAATAACTATTTCTCTTTCTTCTTCAATGGCAGCTTCACTATCAATGAAGGTCTGTCAGCACTAGCACATGGAGGATCGTAACAACTGCCCCGCCCTTCAAATTTTGACCTTGTCTCAAGGTCAAACGCTGGAAATCGAGCAACCAGTTTCCAGTAATCTTCCCAGCTAGCTTCTTCCAATGGTCGATTTTTCCATTTAACCAAAACCTCAGTGATGGTTCCCCTTTTACTAGGAGCAGGACGACGTGCTAAAATTGTCTCAGGCTCACAAAGTACTTCAACATTGGAATCAGGTATATCTTTTTGAATTATAATGTTTGAACCTACTCTTGCTTTCAACTGTGAAACATGAAAAACTGGGTGCAGCTTAGAAGAAGATGGTAACTTAAGTTTGTAAGCAACTGGACTGATTTTTGTTTCAATTTCATATGGACCAAAGTATTTAGGAGATAGCTTGGTAGTTTTTTGGCACTCTGCACTGATCTGTCTGTATGGTTGAAGTCGTAGATATACCCAATCCCCAACTTGATGCTCTCGTTCAGTTCGTTTATTATTGGCATACTTAGTCATCCTTTCCTTAGCCTTGTTTATACTATCTTTAAGCAACTGTAATGCAATATCTCTGGCAAATAATTCTTCTTCGACCTGATAGACTTTAGCAGATTTAGGAACATAAGATAATAAAGATGGTGGTGACCTACCATAAACTGCTTCAAAGGGTGTGCCTTGTATTGGCATTTTCCAAGTGGTGTTATACCAGAATTCAGCAAGACTAAGCCATTTAACCCATTCATGAGGTTTATGATTACAAAAACACCGCAAATAACATTCAAGAGCTTTATTTGTAATCTCAGATTGACCATCAGATTGTGGATGGTAGGCAGAACTTAAGGCTAAAGAACAACCCTGAATTTTAAACAATTCAGACCAAAAATTACTTGTAAAAATTGCATCTCTGTCACTGACAATTGATCTAGGAAGACCATGTAGTTTATAAACTCCATCAAAAAATACTTTTGCGACCTGAACTGCTGTATAGGGATGTGCCAGAGGAAAGAAATGAGCATATTTGCTTAATCTGTCTACTACCACATAAATCACAGTGTATTTGTTGCATTTAGGTAGGCCAATAATAAAATCCATACTAATATCTTCCCAAATTCTTTCTGGAGTAGGAAGTGGTTGTAACAATCCTGGGTATTGCACATTCTCAGATTTAATTCTTTGACATGTATCACAGGCTTGCACAAATTTTTGGACATCAGTTTTTTGGCCCTGCCAAAAGAAAACTTGCTTAAGCTTCTTTAAAGTCCTGTCAATGCCTGAGTGACCAGCTAGGGGAGTAGAGTGATATTCTTGTAATAAAATTTGCTTGAGAATATTATCTGTATGATTAATAATAATTTTCCCTTTGTAAAAAAAAAGACCATCAATTTTTTTATACTTTGAACTGTCAATAGTACCAGCTTGCAACTTGTTCTCTAATTCAGAAAAATAAGAATCATGTAAAATTCTGTCTTTAAGGTCTTGTAACCAAGAACTATGAACCACAGAAGTTGCAGCAAGATGCATATCATTTGTGTTGGTCTGGTCAGTGAACTCATCTCTTCTGGATAAACAATCTGCAACTACATTTTCTTTACCCTTTTTGTATTCAACAGTGTAATCAAACCCATGCAATTTTGCTAACCATTTGCTTTGTAAACCTGATTGTAGTTTTTGTTCAAGCAGATACTTCAAACTCCTATGATCAGTTTTGATTACAAATGTTCTCCCTAGCAAATATTGGCTCCATTTTTTTGTTGCAAGCATTAATGCCAATAATTCTTTTTCATAGACTGATAAATGTAAAGTATTGCCTTTAAGTGCTTGACTAATAAAAGCAATTGGTTTATCTTGTTGAAGTAGAACAGCTCCAATACCATCTCCAGAAGCATCACATTCTATTGTAAACTGGTGGGAGAAATCAGGTATGGCTAAAACAGGTGGGGAAGTTAAACAGTGCTTAAGAGTATCAAAAGCAAGTTGGGCTTCTTCATTCCAGTGAAATGCATTCTTCTTCAAAAGATTAGTAAGTGGTTTGGCTATGATTCCATAATTCTTTACAAATCTTCTATAGTAGCCTGATAAGCCTAAAAAACCTCTTAATGCTTTCATATTTTTTGGAATAGGCCACTGTTTGACTGCCAGAGTCTTCTCTTCATCCACTGCAATTCCTTGTTGAGAGACAACATGACCCAGGTATGCAATCTTGGTTTGAGCAAAATGGCATTTAGAAAGCTTAACCACCAAATGATTTGCTTGCAAAACTTGTAGTGTTAGAGAAATATGTGACAAATGCTCCTTCCATGATTTACTGTAGATAAGAATATCATCAAAAAATACAAGGATGAATTTCCTGAGATATGGTTTAAATATAGAGTTCATTAATGCTTGAAAGGTTGATGGGGCATTAGTAAGGCCAAATGGCATCACCATAAATTCATAGTGACCTTGGTGAGTTCTAAAAGCAGTTTTAGGAATGTCAGCCTCAAACATTCGAATTTGATGATATCCAGATTTAAGATCTAATTTGGAGAAATAAACTGAACCAGCAAGTTCATCTAATAATTCATCTATAAGTGGTATAGGAAACTTATCTTTAATGGTGTTTTTGTTGAGTTCCCTATAGTCAATGCACATCCTCCATGAACCATCTGATTTTTTTACCATTACAATAGGTGCAGCATAAGAACTTGAGCTTGGTCTGATGATGCCTGTTTCTAGCATGTCCTGGACTATCTTCTCAATCTCATTCTTAAGATGAAAGGAATATCTATATGGTTTAAGACAAATTGGCTTTGAGTTTGGTAATAAGGGAATTTTATGGTCACATTGTCTTGGAGGAGGGATGGAAGAAAGTGGGGAGAAGACTGTAGGGAATTTATTTAGTATTGCTTGTAGGTCGGATGGTATGATAGATTGGGCTGAAGATGGTGTTGTATGAAGTAATTTTAAAGGTGAGTTTTCAACTGAAATACTGGAAATCTGAATCATGAAGCTCAAACAATGGTAAGTAATATCTTTGGTAATTGCATGTGCAGATACTAGAGTTGCTTCTTTATTTTGTAATCCTTGCCAAGTAATAACTTTCCCCTGTTGTTGAAATTGAACTTGAAGTTTTTTGAAGTTAAATGTAATATCATCAAGCTGTTTCATCCACTGTACACCCAGTACCATTTGGCAGCCACCCATAGGCAATAAAAGAAAATCTGCATATATTTTGGTCCCTTGGCAAGATATCATGACATTAGAACAAATACCCTGACCCTGCAATTTTTCTCCACTGGCAATATGAACATCAAAAGATTTTGTAAAATCAACATCTAACCCCAATTTCTGTGCTAATGTGTCATTCAAAAAATTATGTGTTGAGCCCGAGTCAATCAAGATAGATATAGGATGACCCTTAACAAAACCCTGAAGTCTAATGGTGTTATTTGTATTAACACCACTAATGGCACTTAATGAAACTGATGGTTGTAAGTCCTCTGTTTCCTCAGTTTTAGCTTCATTGTCAGATTCTGACGAAAAATCAGAACCTTTGAGTACTCCTTCTAGAACAAATACTTGTTTACCTAGGCATTAATGACCTGGAAACCACTTCTCATCACAAGTATAACATAGCTGTTGACTTCTCCTATGCATAATTTCATTTGGTGTTAATTTCCTTGCAGGGGAATACTGGTCATTTTTGTATGGGACAACAGAAGTTGGTTTTGGAGTGAATGGTTTGGGTGCAGGAGAAGTGTTATATAATGGGGGTTTATTTGCATTTGGAGGGTAAATAGAGGAAGAAGGATATGGCCTAAATGGTTTCTTTAACTGTAAATGTTTTTCTTCAATAATTTTTGCCAAGGCGATTGCATCTCTCAGGTTTTTCGGTTGACTGGCAAGAATTTCATATGTAATCTCCGATTTTAACCCACCAACGAATCTGTCCAAAATATATTTGGGAGGTAATTTATCTAAAAGGCTTAAGATCTGTTCAAATTTACTCAAATACTCTCTTACTGATGCAGTTTGCTTAATATTGGATAATGCTTCAAAAGGCCTTTGACAATCAAAAGAACTAAATCTGGTAATTATTTCTTCCTTGAAAACTTCCCACTCAAAATAATTATCTACATTTATTGAAAACCAGTGGTACCATTGTAGTGCTTCTTCTCTTAAATGGAATGAACAGATCTGAACCTTTTCAGTGTCAGGCAATTTGTAATATCTAAAAACAAGTTCAGTTTGCTTGATCCAAGCCATAATGTCAGTAGAACCATTATAAACTGGAAATTCTAATTTCATTGATTTCTGATGAAACAGAGGAAATTTATGAAGTTGAGTATGAGAATGTGTCTTGTTTACCTGAACTGGATTAGGTATATCACGAGTATCAGTTGGAGAATGATCAACAGAAATAGATCCAATACCATTTGTAGGGTTGGCGCCCAAAATTCCAGCAGATGTAAGTGATTCAGTATTAGATCTGGATGCGTTCTCTGTAGTTTGCTTTAATTCCTTTAGTTCTTTAAAAATCAACTGCAGTGAAGATTGAAATTCTTGAATAGAGGAATTGATTTGAGTGCTGTTAGCCGTGATTTGATTCGAAAATTGATTATTGAGGAGTTCTTGTTTCTGTAATTGGATCTCAATTTTTTCCAAAGTGGATCGAATTGGAATTTCATCATCATTGAATTCGTGACCTGAATCTGATACCACCTGTGAGAGATTAGTCCCTTTAGATGACTTCGGAGGCATGGCTGTAAGAAGAAATGCAATAAGAGGAAGATGAATTTGAATTTGAGAGGGAGAAGAAGACGCAGAACTGTTGAGAGGAAAAAAAAAAAGATAAGTGTTCGTTCTTATTATTTCAATATCAATACAGGTAAAGGTATATATTCCATACAGTAATTGGGCTTTATAACATAGCCCAGCAACTCACAAACATACAATCTTTTGTTATCACTCGCGAATAACTATTTCTCTTTCTTCTTCAATGGCAGCTTCACTATCAATGAAGGTCTGTCAGCACTAGCACATGGAGGATCGTAACACTCACTCTGTCTCCTCTCTACCAAATACTCCCCACTGTACATCCCCTTTCCCAATCAGTTGACTTTCCTAAACCGCCACCTTATTCTCCGCAAAAAATCTTCCTCACTGCTCAACTTTATATTTTCTACCTACAAAAGCATCCTTGGTTCACTGAAGGTAAGGTGATTTCATTTCCTTACTTCTCATAATAAGGTAAATCGACGTTTCGCTTTGTGAATTAGGATTTCGTCTTCTTATCTTCCGTTAATTTGCGTTTTAGAATATAATCTAGGTTAAAATTTGTACTTTCTCACACAAGTTTGTTTACCAAGTCGAGCATTCATGCATTTCAAACCTCTTATTTTGAATCTTCAATTGTTACATGTATTACATGTAATTGTTACACATAATTTACTGGTTCAAATACCTTTACAACATGTCCTCTGCTACTTTTCAATATTAACCAATATTCTACAAAGCATCCTAAAATGTTTGTATTGAGAAGCATGAAATAAAGTATAGTTTTTTCAGTCGACTTATGATTGTTTGTTTTATTTCTGTTCATTATACTGGATATCATATGCTTTTGGACGGAATGTTATCGCATGTGCATATCCATGTACGATACTACATGGTGCGATAATATATGTTAGCTCCTTTATTGTCATGTACAATTAATCTCGGTATTGTATTTTGATGTATTAATCAAGAAGCTCCTCATTACCATGTCTTTTTGCATATATACATATCATCCAACTATCGTTGGACTTGGCCTTTGCAGTGACATTTTCACTCAAATAGTTTGCTGATATGAACTCATTGTTTCCACGATCCAAAGGAAAACACTGGAGTTTTCATTCAGATGCATCATATTTTTAATTCCATGCTTTTAACCGAAATCTGAGCTCAGTCTTTTCCTTATTCCTATGTTGTTCGTTGTAGTCTTTCTATGGCTTAACTTGGATTGTGTTCTTTTGATAGCAGTAGTTGGCATGGAACCTCTGTCTGCTCATCTAGACACCGGGATTTATGAAAGCCGATCCGTTGGTTTGTCAATGTAACAGATAACAAATTCTTGATCTATTGATATCTATATGCGAGTTTTGTAAATAACTGTATTAACATATTCGGTCTCAAAATTTGTTGATCATTCTCTCTTTGTTTGTGGATCTGTCCATCTGATTTTCAGTATTACTTTATCAAATACCAAGTTTGAAGTTTCTTAACCTCATTTACGAATACATCATCAATTTTTTTCTTTTAAATTAGATTGACAATTTAAGTTTGCTGAAAATGTGTCGAAATTTTCAATCAACCTACTTAAGTATTGTGCCTATTTTACGGTGATTATTGTTTACTTTGTACTGTATATTTAAAACTTTCTTTTGCAAATTAACAACAACAGTTGCACATGAGACTTTTTTCCAATGTCAGGTTATACACCATTATATGTTTACAGAGAAAAATTGAACTTTACTTTGTTATGTTGTTAACAGATTTATATTTGTTAACTGTTGTATACGTTGAAATTTTTTGTATTTCACGTATTGTGAAGAATTTTGATGCATATTCCTTATTTAACTATACACATGTCTTTATATTTGCTAAAAATAAATTGTATTTTGGTAGTCTATGTTGTCTTGATATTTTACATTCCCATTCAACATACTATTTCTTGATTTTTTCTCACTGAAATACTTTTTTATCAACTTAGTGACATAGTTATTTTTGGACGCTTTACACTGGAGTTTGTGATCATATATACAAATACGCTTATGGGTCTACCTATATGTTAAGGAAAACCAGCAACTCATTTGTGTCCATGTCGCTACTTCTCAGTATAAAATTGTGATCTAAATATCAAGAACTTCCTTATCATTACTTTTCCAACACAAGGTAGAAACATTGACTTTTCCTCATTCTTCCAGTTAGCGCTCACAGTTACAACTGTATAGTTTGTTCTTATGAGCTTGATTACTCCTTAAACCTTAGGGATATATTTGGAAGCCAAGTGTAAATGCTTCATACTTTATTCTTATTTGGAATTTTTTATAACCTGGGTCTGCTCTTTCTATTATGTCTTTGTTGGCTGTTACAATTTTTCAGTTGTTAATTTGATCCATGCTTTGAGTTAATGACACCATACCTCTGTATGCCCAATTAAGCAACATACTTGCTGAATGATGGTCAGTTGAGTCATTTAGGTAAAGGTGAACCATATTTGATAATACCATTAACAAATTCCTCATCTGATATATTGTTCCACGTATGTCAGCTATATTACCTGCTGTTATTTGTGCACATGATATTACAGTCCCTTTATCAGGTATGAATTACAATATTTTACTTAAAGTCATTCTTTGTCATCGTATAAGAAATTTGGGTTTATATGTATATTAGCAAATGAGTAATCAAATAATTGATTATGCGTTAGTACTGTTTGTATAGTGGGTATACACTCAAGTTTGAAACTTGAACATTTATCCTATTTCTGCGGTTTATTACTGAAAATGCAAGATAAGAAGGTGCATGTAATATTACAATGAATTGCCACTTATTTCCATATTCATTTAGTAATCACTTTATAAATAATGGTTGTTATGTTTGGAAAGAAGACTATCACCTTCTATTTTTAGACGTAAGCATACTGTATCAATTAAGGGTTTAAAAATGGTACACTGACGGTATCATACAAGGGAAACCATATTAAAAAACTATTATTACCGTGGTTTTTCAATGTCAATATTATCAAACTGTTGTCCAATGGAAGCATGACATGAATAAAAAAGAGTTGAAGCAGTTTTTGTTTGAAACCTGTATTGCATTCCAGCTGCAGATAATGTTTTATATTTTTATTTCTGTTCTTAATTTTGTTTATTTATATATTTTGTGAAATGCTTCGCAGGAATACGAAGTGAGGAAAATAGCTATGACTAAGTTTGGTGGTGCAGTTATTCAAATGTGCAACGTCTCCGCGTGAGTGTATAAGGCAACAAAGCTGATGGTGTATGTTATTTCCATCATTTCTTAAACATATAATGTTAATATACTGGCTCTGTTTTTTAATTTCATTCTCATAAAGTATTCAAGTTTTTTATATTATATATATTACTCCAAGTTTTTCAAAACAACCTGTGTGCCTGTTATGGAAAAAATAACGGTACATTCATGCAGTGAATGAATTGTTAATTTTGTTCATATTGCTGAAGCTAGGAAACTAACAATACATACAACATTTCTCTGTTCAACTCATGTGGCATATGCACGATGAAAAATAGTCCAGTTCCGGACTTCTATATACGACAAGATGAATTGGTTTAGGATATAAAAAAAGAAGAAAATGGTTAGCAATCAATTTTAAGAATAAGATGTTAACCAATATTGTGCTAAATGTGGACAAAATATAATCATAAGTGAAAAATAAAAACTGGATCTTTTCTGCACACGTGCCCATTTACTTACTCCGTTTGTTGATTTTTGTTGATATATTCTATTTTTTGCGTCTTATCATAATCCGAATATGGATGACTTGCTGTCACAACTGCTAATGATATAGTGAAACTTAATTTTATTGTACAGGCCAATACAAAACAAACTGTTTGTTGTAGACTATCGTTGTACTGTGTGTTTCAACATTCCAACGGTTCACATACTCTAACGAATATTATTTGTCTCTACTTCCAAGAATTATGCTAGACGTTCTTAAGATTGCACAGAAACAACGGTGTGCAATGCCTAGATTGTCAACATGCTGTGGTCACATCGCATTATGAATTACTCGGATATGATCATTTTAACTCTGTTATGCTGGTGGAAGAAGTTATATATCTGTATGTGAATTCAGTATAGGGTGATTATGTATAAGTTTGTTACTGGTTATCTATGACCTGTACACGTTCAATATGTTTGTTAACAGTTTGCTTTTGCATGATGTTGGCCTTCTTCGTATGTATCACAACGAAACTGTAGTGCCTACGATGTTCCAAATTCACACTTGCTATACATATCTCCTGTTGCATTTCACCTACACCTACTCACCCGTCCTACACCTTGGTCAACTTAGTTTTGAACAATTATTTCTTCAGTTAAACTACGTTTTCTGACTTTCATTTCCTAAATTGTGTACAGTATACTGTTTAGAACTATACTCGGTGAAACTTTTCCATATGTATTTAATTTTTAAGTCACACATTCTCTGTTGTTGTGGTGATCCTGTCCGCAACGTGTAACTAGCTTCTTCTCTTTTGCATGGAATACTACTTACAACATATCTTAATTACTATACGTTGCTGAATCCAGTATATATTTAATGTTGCCACTGTGGATCTGAGTTTCCTCAATTGTCCACTACAATCAGTATTGCAGTTCATATTGCTATATTTAGGCTACAACAATTTCGGCTGTATGTAATCTTATTTATTATTTTTTGACATAAATATTGAGGAAGTAGTTAGAATTCCTCTTCTCAGCCTACATATTTATGGGAGTTTCTTCAATTAAAACATGAAAATTGTACGGTTAACATTTGAAGCGCATCAATTTCGTAGTATAATTTTTTTTATTCATCTACCAGACCACATTGCACATGATGCATAAACTTAAGGCAGTAGGTGTTTGTGCAGGCGGTAGTGCTAAATTTACTGTAATATATTATGGCTTAATTCATTTTTAACTACTTACTTTACTAAGATACTAAAAGGATATAAGACTTGCTTAGGTGACAACTTGAACGTAGAATAAGTACAAGGCAGCACATGCTAAATTTCACCCCTTCATTATATTTAGAATAATGTTGTATTTTTTGACCATTTTATGCTGAGGAGTACGTGTGATGTTTAAAATGAAATAAAATGTCTGCTGTAAACAGAAGTACTTCTGGATGAAATTGAAGCAAATCAATGTTGATGTAACAACGAAAGTGAACTAGGTTTGAGTTTTGACTATAGTTATAGTTTAAAAAATATCGGTTAGGCATATATTACAACCAAACTGTTTTGTGTGCCTAAATATGTCTATTAACTATGCTACGAGTATGAACTGTAGCAATAGGGAAGATAGCCTATGCAAGCTGAGTTGCACTAATGCTTTAACTGCCTACCGTGTCTGTGCTGACGTATGTATCCGCTGTGCATTGTGCATGAATATGCATACCATTGATATGGTCACTCTTCTACCCTAACATCGTATTTCATGTGTTGTGATTAAACTTTACGGAGTATAACAATCTCCATGTGCGTAGTACGGGTTACTCACTAGTGAAATCGGACAAGTTAGAAAACTATCCTTGCTTTGATACACATTCTTAATTCTTAAGATGGAAATGAGTTTCCATACCTTGGAATTTGGTGTTAAGTATGGAAAGAACGTTTTCCATACCACCGTATTTTAAAATGATCATTTATAGAAGTCGGGTCATGGTCTTTTTATAAATCCTTTGTATAAAATCCCTTTATAAACTTCTTATGTTTACAAACTCCTTTTATAAAACATTAATTATAAATTATAAAATTCCCTTATAAGTATCCAAACATAATTATAAAACTCCTTTTATAAATCTCCCAATTTATATAATAATTTTCTTTATAAATAACTTCAATACTATTTAAAAAACTCTTTTACAAAACTTCTTTTATAATGTAAAGACCTGTGTTTTTCTAACGTTAATTGTGAATATTTGAATGGTTTTAAATATTAAAATTGAATTATATATTGATTTTTTTGAATGTGAAAGATTGGTTTTTATTTATAGAAATAGATTTAGAAATTAAATATAGTGATTTATTGGATAATTTAATTATTGAATTTAATAGTTAGATATTGGTTAAATTATTGTGTCTTGAGTTAAGCTCGATAAAAATATTTAAAGGCTTGTAAAATTTATATTAATAATAATGAAGACAATAAAAGTTTTAAAACTGAATTTAAAAGTGATTTGTTCAGTTTTAAAAATATATTGTTTAAATCGACATTTAAAAGTAGCCTTCCGAGGCACAGTCTCGGATTTTGACAAAACGGTTTTCATTGGATCTGTAATATTGTATTATTATTGGATTTCAAGTTTCGTAGTTTTTGGAGTTATGGTGTGGTCATACGGAGTATAAACGCGTGAAATTTAAATCGAAAATTCAATATAATAAATGGGTTCAAAAAGCTATCTTCTCCATACAATCGAGTTAGGACTCGAAACCTTTTCCATTACGTTCGGAATAGGGGCATAACATTATAAACGTCTAGTGGCATGCCTCGATAGGAGGTCGTAATTTTAAGTTACGATTTCGAGACGTTCAAAAATTTAAATATGTATACATATTTGTTGACTGGTTAAAATTCCCTTCACATCAGAACTTTTTCTACACTTCAAATTACTGTAGCCACCTAGCAACATGCTTCCCTCCTTTCTTTCAAATCGCAATCCATTTCTCTTCCCTTGGAATTTTTAAAATCGAATCAAACCTCAGAGAAAAAAATATACATATATCGAACCTCTCATTTCAAAAACTCGAATCACGCATAAGTCTTCCCACTGTTTCCGTCTCCTTTAAACAAAATCAAATCACCTGTCCCCTCTTTTCTATTCATAAGAGAAATTATCTCAAACTCAAATCATTTCAAAAAAAAAAGGCGGAAGTATTATCGCGACGAACTTCGCGAGTTCGAGAGGGAGGGTTGCGGCTACTTCAGCTTGTGGGAGGGAGGCGCTCGAGCGCGTTTAGGGTTCAGATATGGTAGCTGGCATAGGGGAAGCACGGTATTCGAAGCAATGCATGTAGTGTCGAGTGAAGGAAGGCAGGTTGCGTGCGCAGGCACATGGGCAAGGGGGTTTGAGGGTCGTGCGAGCTGTCGCGTTGTGGGATGGAGTCGCGACATCAAGGGCAAGGCTCAACTCCAGTCGGCTGCAGTAGGTACGTGAGGTGCTTAAGAGGAGTTCGATTGTGCGATGATGGGTTGGGTGGGTAGCTGGAGGCAGTGAGGTATTGGGTTTTTTTTTTTAAATTTCAATTTACGTATATATCTATATATGTATATATATTTAAAAAAAATATAGTAAGGTAAAGTTTTTATTTTTAAAAGAATACAAAGGAATTTTAAAAATCAGAATTTTATATATATTAAAGAAGAAAATTTTCCCAGTAAAGGAAATTACTATTTTGTTATTTACATAAAAATATGTAAATATAAATATAAATATATCTATATAAAAATACACACACATATTTTCACTTACTAGATTATTTTAAAATAAAAAATTATGGTGATTGACTCGTTTAATTAACTTGTTCAATTATTTTGGTTACTACGAATTATTTATTATAGAAAAATTAATTTAAATTAATTTATTATTAAATAAATTTAGTAAATGGTAATTGATCGTTCGATTATATCGAATATTAATAAGCCGTATAATGTTTATACAAGGTCAAAAACCGTGAAACCAAGTCAAGATTGAAGTGGATTGCAAACAAAAATAAAGGTGAGATTTTTTCACATATTTGGATAAACCTATTTACATTAAATGTTAAATTTAAATTATTGCATGTGTGACTTGATTGATAAATTTATAATTTATCTGTTGGATGTTATATATATGGTAGTATATATATTAGTATTGGAGTAAGTGATATTCTCACATTATATAATGGATGAAACCCTATGCGCCCTACACAATAGCGGATGACCCTATATACCGCGATATCCCCTTCGAAATGGGATTGGTATTTTATATTGTTGACAAACATTTGTGGATGCAGGGAAAAATAGATTGGAGGGATCCAACAGGATTCCTAAAAAAAATTATCGTTTCAAAATATATATATATATATATATATATATATATATATATATATATATATATTGATATGTGATATGATGGATAATTTGATTTGGATCGTGTGTGAATGGAATTTTAAAAGGTTAAATAGCATAGAAATTAAATTTGGTATTTTTAAATTCCATAAATAATTAATTTGAAGGAACTTAAAAGGAAATTTGAAAAGAAATTATTTATACTGAAAATTGGATTTATTTCAAAAAGGAAATTAAGTGGAATAAAGATATGAAAATTAACTTGGTATTACTAAACTATTTATAAATTGGTTTAAGTAGAGATTTGAAATTAAATTATATATTAAGGGCTTGAAGAGAATTGGAATCGATAATTAAAGTAGATTTGAAATAAAACGGAATTTTATTAAGGGATAAATTATAGTACGGATTTATAAATAGATTTTTTTTTATAAATAGATGAAAAACTCAAAGGAGTTGTATAAATTTATAAACAGAATTGTAAGTGCGATAAAACGATATCAGTGGATGTGTGGAAAATATAAGTTACTGGTGTGGACTTATTCGAGTTATGAGAATTGTTTTTGATAAGGAATAGTGGATTTATAATTCGAATGTGAAAAATGGTGATATGGTCGATGTGATACGAATCAAGAGCGATCTATGAATTGAATTGGTGAATATATGACTTTCTAAAAATAGACTTTCGTTGAGAAAATTGAAATGGTTTTAAACGGGATTTTAGATTACCATACTATATAACTTTTTAAAATTATTATCTGGATTTAGAATATTTTGAAGTTGGCTATTTTAATACCTAATATTCATTGAAATAAATTCTAATTTTTGTAAACCAAATTTGGAAATTAATCAGTAATTGGATATTTTAGTTTTACATAAAACTATATTTTGGAAAACAAACCATTTTTCCTTATTCATATAAAATTTTAAATGTTTTAAAATCAGTATAAATCCTCTCGAGATGGAAAGCAGTTTATTTAATCGAATAAGATTTTAGAAGAAGATCTTATAAGGGTATTATGGATATTTAAATAAATTTCTAAACATAAGATAAGTGAACTTCGAAAGGTGAAATAAAATTCACAAGGGAAGTAGAAGTGAAACTGGAATTTTAAATAAGCATAAATGGCTTTGGAAGTATCAAAGGAAATCGACATAGGAATTCTGGGATTTATAGAATTCGTGTGAAACGAGTTGGGGGTTTACAAAATAAAATTGTAAATGATTTTTAAGAAAATAAATATGAAATAAATGAATATTTTCCTAGTGTTGAATATCAAAAGGAGTGGAAAAAATATGCTAAGTATTGGGCAAGGGTTGGAATTTGTTCTTTGAAAATAAAAAGGGGGTTCGAAAACTATTTTGAAAGTGTTAAAGTATGGAAATAATATATGGTGTAGATATCTTGAAATAAATAATTTGGAAAATTATTTAAGGCCTGATGGTTGCTTGTGGATGTTATATGATAGTTAAATAACCGATTATCAACATTGGCCAATGCACTGATTGTTTCAAAGAGACCAGAATCAGATTTAATTATCTGAAAACCACTTCGATCCAGTTTTAACGTAATGAATGAATGTCGTGAAGATGGTGAAGATGGTGATTCGATTTTTCCAGACTCATGACAACTTGTATGGACGAATGCTATCATATCATCATCATTGGAAGATGGTGAGCATTCTAAGTGAATGTGTTCTAAGAAGGTAATCACAGCCTCAAGCCTCATCAATGGGGAATGGTTAAAACATGGGAGGTGCAACAAGGATAAGTGGGTAACACCCAAGTAGGGTAAGATTTCCCCTATCTCGAGTCCCTTTTTCGGCTATGTGGACGGTTTCTTATCCCAACCGTGCGGTGATCTTATTTGGTTTATCCAGGTTAGGGGTAGGCCGGTCTTGTGTTACAGGGGATCGGGAGTGGTCCTCGATATGCTGATCTAGAGCAGGTACTATGACGGGCGATACCCTAGTAGCCTAGCTATTGTATGGAATCCATTCTCCAATAAGCGCCCATACGGTTTTGATTGTGCCCAACTATCCTGGAATGTGAGATGCAAGCATTTCAGCTATATTCTGTTTACTTTCTATAGACACTATTATAATATCAGACGGATTTGATAAAACTGTTTTGGTTATCGTAAGGTAAAAACCCGACATATTTATTTGTAGCGTGATCTTACGAGACACCTTGTTTTCAAAAGATTTTCAGAAACATAATAATCCAATTGAGTGTGATTTTCTCACGTTGGTTTTCCAACGGGTGTTGTTTTATTATAATGCTCAGGTCAAACCGAGTTGAATAGATCCAGGATAATATGCTATGGAGCTCAAGAGGAGAGCTGGATGACAGAGATGTATCTCCGTACTTGGTTATTATTTCCATTGTGTAAGGACAAGTATTAAGCTGTCCAAATAAATGGATGATTGTTGTACTCTGATAATGGTATGTATATATAACAGTACAGGTTTATTTATGTTTAAAAGCTGTTATTATATTATACTTTATTCCGCTGCGATTGTGAAACTCTAATGTTATTTTTATCTTCATCTTCTACCTCTTCCTTCTTTTACCCTAATGACCTCGTATTTCCAGCACTTTAATATTCGGCAGTTTATATAGTGAACGTATAAATCCCGATTTTCGAAAGTCGAAAATCACCGGATCATTACATTTGGTATCAGAGTTGAAAATTAAGCAAGAACCTTGGCTTTGGGGGTATTACTCATTATAAATAGAGTTAGACGTACTCTAAAATGAGTTTGAGCATATTAATAGATATGAGTGTGTATTTGTTAGTGAACATAAATTGTTTGAAATATTGCGTTGACGTGTTGGTTGAGTGGAATATGAATTTTGATCGAGTAGTGGGCCGCTAACTCGATAAGAATTTATAAACACTTAAACACGATAAACTGACACGGTATTATTTTAAAAGCGGGTAAGTGAAATAATTTTACCCAACAATATATTTTTGAGATAAATAAAATAATATTCTGAAATATAATATATATAGGAGCGTTTGGAAGATAATATTACAGTCAAACAAGTTTATAAAATTTAAAATAGTCTACATAACTAATATGAGAATCTGTATAAATATAAATTGTACAAATGGATTATAATTGAAATTGGACTTAAACCGGAAGCTGGAAGTTTAAATTCTGAGGTGTTTGAAGAAAAAATTTCCGGAATCCTTATTTAAAAAATTTAAAAATCATTAGGGAATAAGTTATAAGTTTATAAATTAGAATTATTTTTTTAAAATAAGAAAGGAAAGTATGAGATTTGAATTTTGAGATAAAAAATTAAAAATGAGGAGATTAAAAATAAAGTTTAACTTAGATTAAGTTGAAGAAATTTAAATTGTTGAAATTTAAATTGATTGTCGTTTGACTGAAATAAATTAATGAAGTGGACTGGTTAAATGAATAAAATGGGAAAGTGAATGGATTAAATGGAAAATTAACTTAGATTGAGGAATAAAATTGAATTTAACTTAAAACAAAATGAAGTTCGGATGAAAATAGAATTGGATTGAAATGAAATTGAATTGAGTTGTAGATGATATTGAATGAATAAAATTCTTACTTAAATAAATTTAAAGAGAATGGTATGAAGTTGAATTTAGCATAAGTTAAGATAAATAAAAATTAAGTTGGAATGAATAAACTTTGATAGCTTATAAAAGAATTGAAGATTCATGAAAAAAAAATACTTGGGCTATAAATAAGGGTAAGCCTCGAGTTAAAATAAAATGTGAATATATTCGAGAATAGAATTGATGGGAAAGTGAAAAAAAAATTGTGTGACATATAAAAAATTGAAAAGTAAGATAAGAAACCCAAAATAACAATTTTTGATTTTTTGAAAAATGAAATAAAATCCAAATTGAATTATAAAACAAATTTGAACTTAAGAAAGTTAAATGAAGTGATTTTTGAGATAAAAATCAAAATTGAATTATAAGTTGGGAGTGAACTAATTAGGTCACTAATTAGTTAATAAAAGAAATGGAACCAAAATTGGTTAAATATAAGTTGAATTGGGAGCTAATAATGGAGTTTGGAAATGAACTCGAGTTATAAATAAAATTCGACTTAAATTGTTAACAAATTAAATATAAATTTGAAATGTTGTCAAATAAAATGGAATTGGATTAAAATAGAAATGGTTTGAGTAGCAAATAAATGCAATCAGAGTGAAAGATAATTGAAAATGACCTCGATATTAATTAAATGAGCATGGGAATGAATTAAGTTTGGAAGTTAAAATTGTGAAGTGGAATAGGTAAATAGACTAATCGAATAAATTAACAAAATGGACGGGATTTGATTAAATAAAAATCAAATCAAGGATTTAAATTGGAAGTGGGTTATAAGAAAAATAAACTTAAGTTATTGGGTAAAATAATTTAAAGAAAATAAATAACTTAAATTTATATTTTGATTGCAAGCGTGGCTTATAAACTTGTGAAATGGTTATTCAAAACAATAACATGGAATGATTGCGAGACTAAATAAAAATTGTTTTGGGTAAACGAATACTGATATAGAATGTAATGCAAATGGATTGGGAATAAATTTAAATGGAATGGGATTAAATATAAATTGAGTTGAAATTAATTTAAAAGAGCTATAAGCTTAGGTTATTATTTATTTGAATGAATATTGTCGAATTGCATAGCAAAATTGGTCGTTCTACATGAGCAGAAGTAAATAAAATTCTATGAATTGATAAAAGCAAATAAAATTGGTTTTGAAATCAATTGGAATGAATATGAGTTCGTTTGGTTTAAAATGAATTGAATGTAAGCGAGTGGCTTGTAAACCATTCGAATTGAATGGAAACGATATATGAATTAGTTGGAAGCAATTAAAATTAGTGTCTGAATCTGATAATTTCTTATAAATATTGTTTAGTATACATTACTTGTGTAATTCGTGTGTTTTAGCCATTTAAATAAGTGTAATGTTAATAAACTTCATGTTTTGGTACCTACGTGCTTAAATTGAGTAAGTACAGGTTCTTGGAGGCCGATTTGCTGGATTTTGGTCGTGGTAATTGCTAAATAAATAAGCCGCTTGCTTAAAATGCTAAATTAAGGTACGCCTACACAATAAAAAGAAAGAAAATATAAATATTGTTGTATTTTTTTCTGACAGTGTGGGTCGATGTATTTACTTTTTATCTCTCTTGTCAAATTGCAAAAAATCCTACGTATAAGGGAGACTCTGCCAAAAAAATTCTAAAATTTTGGGAGTTAGAAAATTTTTGGAAAATATTTTGTTAACAACGGATTGATTTCAAATCGGAATTGAAATAAAGAATTCTAGAATTTGAATTGAAAACTAATTGTCTTGGGAAAACAAAGGATTAGAAAAGCGAATAATAAATTTTCACTAAATGGGTTTTGGAAGTTAAGTGGTTTAAAGCATTCTTCTGCCTTAGCAATTTCGGGGATGAAATTCTTTTAAGGGGGAGGAATGTAACGACCTAGACTTTTCTGGCGTTAATTGAATACTTGAATGGTTTTAAATATTAAAATTGAATTATAGATTGATTTTTTTGAATGTGAAAGATTGGTTTTTATTTATAGAAATAGATTCAGAATTTAAATATTGTGATTTATTAGATAATTTAATTATTGAATTTAATAGTTAAGTATTGGTTAAACTATTGTATCTTGAGTTTTAAGCTCGATAAAAATAATTTAAAGGCTTATAAAATTTATATTAATAATAATGGAGACAATAAAAGTTTTAAAATTGAATTTAAAAGTGATTTTTTTCAGTTTTAAAAATATATTATTTAAATCGACATTTAAAAATAGCCTTCTGAGGCACAGTCTCGGATTTCGATGAAACCAGTTTCATTGGATCCATAATATTGTATTGTTATCGGATTTCAAATTTCGTAGCTTTCGGAGTTATCATATGGTCATAGGAAATATAAATGCGCTGAAATTTATATTGAAAATGCAATATAATAACTGGGTCCAAACAGCTATCTTCTCCATTAGATCGAGTTAGGACTCGAAACTTTTTTCATTACGTTCGGAATAGGGGTATAACATTACAAACGCCTAGCGGCACGCCTCGATAGGAGGTCAAGATTTTAAGTTGTGATTTCGAGACGTTCACAAATTTAAATATGTATTCATATTTGTTGACTGGTCAAAATTTACTTCACACTAGAACTTTTTCTACACTTCAAATAACTGTAGCCAGCTAGCAACACGCTTCCCTCCTTTCTTTCAAATCACATGCCCTTCGGAAGCTAAAATCGAATCGAATCTCAGAGGAAAAAAATACATACCGAACCTCTCGTTTCAAAAAGTCGAATCATGCATAAGTCTTCATACTACTTCCTTCTCCTTCAAACAAAATCAAATCACCCATCCTTATCTTTTCTATTCGTAAGAGAAATTATCTCAAAATAAAATCATTTCAAGAAAGAGGGGCAGAAAGTATTATCGTGACGAACTTCGCGACTTCGAGAGGGGGGGTTGCGGCGACTTCGGCTTTAGGGAGGGAGGCGCCGCGCGCGTTTAGGGTTCGATGGTGGCAGATGGCATATGGGAGGCACGGTATTCGAAGCAGTGCGTGTAGTGTCGAGCAAAGGAAGGAGGGTTGCGTACGTAGACACGTGGGAAAAGATGTTTGAAGGTCGCGCGAGCTGTCGCATTATAGGATGGAGTCGCGACGTCAAGGGCCGTAGTTCTGAAGAAAGAGCAAGGCTCAACTCCAGTCGGCTGCAGTAGGTACATGAGGTGCTCAGGGGGAGTTCGATTGTGTGGCGATGGGTTGGGCGGGTAGCTAGAGGCAATGAGGTATTGGGATTCTTTTTTTATAATTTCAATATATTTATATATGTGTGTGTGTATATATATATATATATATATTGGGAAATAATTTATAGTAAGGTAAAGTTTTTATTTTTAAAAGGAAAGGAAGGAATTTTAAAAATCAGAATTTTATATATATTAAAGAAGAAAATTTTTACAGTAAAGGAAATTTCATTATTTACAGAAAAATATATTGATATAAATATATCTATATAAAAATACACTTACATATTTTCACTTACTAGATTATTTTAAAATAATGAATTATGGTGATTAACTCGTTTAATTAACTTGTTCAATTATTTTAGTTACTAACAATTAGTTATTATAGGAAAATTGGTTTAAACTAATTTATTAGTTAATTAAATTTAGTAAATGATAATAGATCGTTCGATTATTTCAAATATTTATAAACCTTATAATGTTTATACAAGATCAAAAACAATGAAACCAAGTAAAGATTGAAGTGGATTGCAAACAAAAATAAAGGTGAGATGTTCTAACTCATTTGGATAAGCCTATTTAAATTAAATGTTAAATTTAAATTATTGCATGCCGGACTTGATTGATAAATTTATAATATACCTGTTAGATGTTATATATATATATATAGTAGTATATATATTAGTATTAGAGTGAGTGATATTCTCGCATTATATAGCGGATGTGACCCTATGTGACCCGCATAATAGCGGATGACCCTGTATACCGTGATATCCCCCACGAAATGGGATTAGTATTTTATACTGTTGACTAACATATATTGATGCAGGGGAAAACAGGTTGGAGGAATCCAACAGGATTCCTCAAAAGTAATTATTGTTTCTATATATATTGATATTTGATATGATGGATAATTTGATTTGGATCATGTGTGAATGGAATTTTAAAAGGTTAAATAGCATGGAAATTAAATTTGATATTTTTAAATTCCATAAATAATTAATTTGAAGGAACTTAAAAGGAAATTTGAAAATAAATTATTTATATTGAAAATTGGATTTATTTCAAAAAGGAAATCAAGTGGAATAAAGATATAAAAATTAACTTGGTATTACTTAACTATTTGTAAATTGGTTTAAGTAGAGATTTGAAATTAAATTGTATATTAAGGGCTTGAAGAGAATTGGAATCGATAATTCAAATAGATTTGAAATAAAAGGGAATTTTATTAAGGGATAAATTATAATACGGATTTATAAATAGAATTTGTTTTTATAAATAGATGAAAACTCAAAGGAGTTAAATAAATTTATAAACAGAATTGTAAATAAGGTAAAATGATATCAGTGGACATGTGGAAAATATAAGTTAATGGTGTGGACTTATATCGAGTTATGAGAATTGTTTTTGAAAAGGAATAGTGGATTATATTTCGAATGTGAGAAATGGTGATATAGTCGATGTGATACAAAGCAAGAGGGATCTATGAATTGGATTGGTGAATATTTGACTTTCTAAAAATAGACTTTTGTTGAGAAAATTGAATTTGTTTAAACAGGATTTTAGATTACCATACTATATAAACTTCAAAACTATTATCTGGATTTGGAATATTTCGAAGTTACTTATTTTAATACTTAATATTTATTGAAATGAATTCTAATTTTTATAAATCAACTTTGGTAACTAATCAGTAATTGGATATTTTAGTTTTACCCAAAACTATATTTTGGAAAACAAATCATTTTCCTAATTTCATATAAAATTTTAAATTTTTTAAAATCAGTATAAATCCTCTCGAGATGGAAAGTGAACTTTGTTTAATCGAATAAGATTTTAGAAGAAGATCTTATAGGGGTATTATGGATATTTAAATAAATTTCCAAACATAAGATAAGTGAACTTTAGAAGATGAAATAAAATTCACAAGGGAAGTAGAAGTGAAACTGGAATTTTAAATAAGCATAAATGGCTTTGGAAGTATTAAAGGAAATTGACTAAGGAACTCTGGGATTTACAGAATTCGTGTGAAACGAGTTGGGGATTTACAAATAAAATTGTAAATGATTTTTGATAAATGAAATAGGAAATAAACGAATATTTTCCAAGTGTTGAATATCAAATGGAGTGGAAAAAATATGCTAAATATTGGGCAAGGGTTGGAATTTGTTCTTTGAGAATAAAAAGGGAGTTTGAAAACTATTTTCAAAGTGTTGAAGTATGGAAATAATATCTCAGGTAGATATTTTGAAATAAATAATTTGAAAAATTATTTAAGGCCTGATGGTTGTTTGTGGATGTTATATGATAGTTAAATAACCAAGTATCAATAATGGCCAATGCGTTGATCGTTTCAAAGAGACCGGGATCAGATTTAGTTATCCAAATACCACTTCGATTTGGTTTCACCGTAACGAATGTGCCGTGAAGATGATGAAGACGGTAATTGGTTTGTCCAGATGCAGGACAACTTGTATGGACGAATGCTATCAGACCATCATCATTGGAGGACGATGAGCATTCTAGGTGAATGTGTTCTAGAAAGGTAATCGTAGCCTCA
This sequence comes from Allium cepa, assembly GCA_030765085.1. Lineage (NCBI taxonomy): Eukaryota > Viridiplantae > Streptophyta > Magnoliopsida > Asparagales > Amaryllidaceae > Allium > Allium cepa. The sequence goes on from CM060934.1 coordinate 324,953,601, forward strand.
AGCCTCATTAATCGGAAATGGCTAAAACAGGAGAGATGCAGCAAGGCTAAGTGGGTAGCATCCAAGTAGGCTAAGATTTTCTCTGTCTAGAGTCCCTTTTCCAACTGTGGGCGGTTGCTCATCCCAACCGCGGGGTGGTCTTATTCGGTCTATCAAGGTTAGGGGTGGGCCGGTCTTGTATTGTAGGGGATCAAGAGTGGTCCTCGGTACGCTGATCTAGACCAGGTACTGTGATGAGAGGTAACCCAATAGCCCTGTCATTATATGGAATCCATTCTCCAATAAGCGCCCGTACGGTTTTGATTGTGCCCAACTATGTTGGAACGTGAAATGCAAGCATTTCAGCTATATTCTATTTACTTTCTATAGACACTATTATAATATCAGACGGATTTGATAAAAATGTTTTGGTTATCTTAAGGTAAAACCCGACATATTTATTTGTTGCGTGGTCTTCCAAGATACCTTGTTTTCAAAATATTTTCAAAAATATAATAATCCAATTGAGTGTGATTTTCTCATGCTGGTTTTTCAAACTGACTCGGATGTTGTTTTATTATGATGCTCGGGTCGGACCGAGTTGAACAAATGCAGGATAATATGCTATGGAGCTCAAGAGGCGAGCTGGATGGCAGAGATGTATCTCCATACTTGGTTATTATTTCCAATGTGTAAGGACAAGTATTAAGCTGTCCAAATAAATGGATGGTTGTTGTACTCTGATAATGGTATGTATATATATAACAGTACTGGTTTCTTTGTATTTAAAAGTTGTTATTATATATTATACTTTATTCTGCTGCGATTGTGAGACTCTGATACTATTTTATCTTCTTGTTCTACCTCTTCCTTCTTTTACCCTAGTGACCTGGTATTTCCAGCACTTGAATATTCGACAGTTTATCTAGTGAACCTATAAATGTCGTTTTTCAAGAGTCAAAAATCCTCGGATCATTACGTAAAACATCATTTATAAAACTCATACTATAAATCCACAAATTTACTTGCAACTCCTTTTAATAAACTCCAAATTCATTTATAAAATCCCTTTTATAAATATATATAATTGCAAAACTCATTTTTATAAAACAAACTCTAAATATTAACCAAACCTCTAAACCAATTCTTTTATTTTTAATACACTACTTATAAATTTCTCTTTATTTTATAAATCTATTCTTTTAATTACAATAATATATATAAAATGTTTCAAAATATCTATTTTGCAAAATATTTCTATCTTCTTTTTAAAGCCAAAAATCACCTTAAAATTAAATATAACCCCTTCTATCTTCTTTTTAAAGAAAAAATCACTTTTAAAATCGAAACCATTAATAACTTTTCTATGGAAATATGTATTTTCCAAAATAATCTTAAAACATTTACACATATACTTATATTAGAAAGAATAATAAAAGAAATTGAAGTAAAATAGAGAAGTACAAAAATATTTTTAAATAAAATATCTCAGAAAATCCGAAAAGGTCAGACTAAAAATCATTTTTCAAAACTGAAACCATTTCCAAATCAAAACAACAGCTAATTGTATTTTTCAAAATACTATAACGAGGTCAGTGGTTACTATAGCACTTAACACATGTTATTACTACATTTTTCTCTAAAAGGTTTAACTTTTAACATATGTCGGTGTCACATCCAATATGGCCAGACAATCAAATTTTGACACTTTACAATCTATATAACATGTATATGACTGAAGTAAAATCAACAGGTATATACCTGGAATTAAAATCATGGTGACGAGAAAGCCAAATTTCTCTATAAAATTCCCTGCATTTCATTTTTAAATGCCAATTTCTTTTAAAAACGGATATTTAACCAAACCAACAAATAATTCTTACAAACACAAATAGTAAATTTTATTTAATATATATTATACCGTTTATCCAAAAAGGTGATTTTAACTCACTGAAATTTCAAAAGACGCTTACGTGTTTCAGGTTAAACTAAAATCGAATGACGTCCGATTTTAGCCCAAAATTTCTATTACTTCAAATTTGATGAAACTAGTTGCATTACGTAGCTATTGTTATTATGAGCGTAAGGCAAAAAATCTTGCCTCGGTCGGACCTCGTATGAGGAAGGCGTTAGTTTTATAAGTTTTCGGTTAATTAAAACAATTAATTAGTTAACAAGTTAATTACCCTCCACATCGTCATCTTCCCTAAATTAAAAACTTCTTTCATCCTCTCCTTCCTATCGCCTACACATGACCAGAACATGCATGCTCCACCTTGACATGGAGCATGATCAACAATTTGACAATACCGACACACTCCACATCGAAAACTCCATCCATCCATCACCATCACGATACGCCCGAGCCTCCACTTCAAAACACGGTTATACAGGTCGAACTACAGCCCAAGAAAGTCGCACATCACTTCCCTGCATCGAACAACCCCAAATTTCACACACCGGTGCTCCTCCACACGCCAACCACCAATCCGTCCTCCGCTTCGCCTAACGACGACCATAGCTCGACAAAAGTCAAACCCTAGCTCACATATTGCTCAGGACCTTCACTGTCGAGTTCCCAAACTCTGCCATACCTACCTAAACTGTTAGGGCTTGCAGATCTCACCATCCCAAAATCAAAGTTTCTTATTTTAAAAATTTTAGTTGAGCATTTATTTTGTTTGGGATTTTAATAGATTGTGGATTGCTTGTTTTCTTTGTTTTCATGAAACTAGAACAGTGTAAGAGGAAAAGAAAGGCAAGTGTGTTCTAAAAGCTAAGTCTCTAGTTTAATTTAAAATTAAATTTTTGGTAAGTCATTGCACAGAATTTTGTTCGCGCACGGAATGCCAAAAAAAATACGATCGCGTACGAAAAAGCAACATGAATCCAAAACCATAATAATATACACCAGTTGTCTTATTTTGTAAATTTTCAAAAATGTCATCGTTTGTCACAAATCGTCAAACGATAATTAAAATATTTTCCAATTAAAAAATTATGGAAAAATCAAATAAATCGAAAAAAAAATACGTTATTGAAAATCAAGCCATTATATTAAAAATTTGTTTCTTATTGTTTATTAAATTTGAACCAAATCTGAATATTTAAATAAATTAAATATTCCTATCTGAAATGTTAAAAATTTTAGCTTGTTACGTTCTCCCCCTTAAAAGAATTTCGTACTCAAATTTTTTATGGGAAAAAAGTGTCCATGGCCCCTTAGTTTTCACAGTCACTTAGTTGAAATGTGTTATTAAAATTTTAAAGTCTAAAATGTTATGAAAAGTTTTGACAACACCTCCTTTGCGCAGCTAGATCAGAATAACTACAACTTGACACAACGGGCCCAAACCATCAAAAGAAAACAATATGCCTAAAAGTGTCCTCCCGTATCTGGGGCATAAAATCATCAACAACAATATAAACGTGTACCTATTGGTCGAGGAATCAAAATCTACTCATGAAACCAAAAGAAGCAAGCAAGCCTTTTGCTTCCATGAACCTATATCTCACTTACAAATGCCATCAAATCATATAACTATATTAAAGGCCGGTACAATGTACATAAGTCATCCATACACAATATCAAATCGCTTGCTCGACCACACCAATTTCACTTCTAAACTAGTGTCGCTCACCCGACCACTCCGGTATGGACTCTGATCAGTTTCCTTGATTAAAAACTTCTATTTTCCTACATAGCCATATTGTAACAACCCGCATATTTAACGATTATATATTTACATTTTTTATTTAAATATAGCGTCGTTAGTCGGATTTTAGGCCCGAAATGTTACTTTTTTCAAACGGCCGAATTAGGGCTCAAAACCACTTCCATTGAGTTCAAAATGGCTTTTGCGATCTTTTTGAGTATGAGCTTTGATATGTTTGGAGTAAGTTGAGTTTTGCTACTTTTTCTAGTTGGGTTTTGGGTTGGGGTTCAGCCCACTAGCCAACTAAATACCCTAACTCGGTCTCTCTCCTTCCATTCACTCATTTTCACTTCTAAACTCAAGCTAAAACTGAATATGGGGGAAAGGAAAAAGAATTAGAAATTCCAAGCCCTAGTTCTTCTTGCAAACTTGAATTCTTGCTCCAAAATCAAAGTGAAGCTATTGGTAAGCCCTCTCTTCATCTTCTCCAACTCTTTCTCCTTCAATTTCAGAAAGTTTCCTAAACCTAACTTTGGAAAATACTTGTTTTGATCTTAGATTGAAGCTAGTAAAGTTGAAGTGGAGAGTGGTTGGTTTTCTCCTTGCAATTGAGCTTCTTCTTCTTTGTTTTTGAGTTAAAAGGTGAAATTTTTATCTCACATCTTTGTCTATAACTATCTTTGATTGTTGGATATGAATTCCTAGCACTTATTCATGTGCACTTGCTATTGGTTTGGATTGAATTGGTGAATATCCAAATTTTTAGTGTTTGGGTTCAAATCTTTAAAGATCCTAACTTTAATGTTTGAACATGTTTTTGGTGATGCATCCAGAAGCCAATAGGACCGGGTAGCCGATGGGCGTAATCCTCTAGCGTCTGTGCTCGACCGGTTGCGAAGTGTGAGAGTTTGCACTTCAATTAATAGGGTAGAAATGCAGGAACTTGGGGTAGGTCGACCGAACTCTCTAGTCGGTCGACCGAAGCTGTAGCCGAAACATTGCTGGGCTATTTCGGTCGGTCGACTCAGGAAGTTCGGTCAACCGACCTGCTCCTGTTTCCCTATTTTTCCTAGTGTGCCTATTTGTTTGTGATTCCAACTTTTATCGATCTAAGTTGATTTTAATTAGTTGTTTATGCATATTTGACCTTGATGATTCCTTTTTGACTTCATCCATGGGTTTTTATAAAATAATCTTTTAAATTGTATTAAAAGCTTGCTTCTCTAATTTATAAATTCGATTTAAAACGCACACAAACAATTTCGCACTTCGAGCGGAGTGGAAAGGAGATTAAATGGTCAGGAAAAACACAGATCATGAATCCATGCGTTTATCTTTTCGATCAATCCCCGCCCTATTCGATTGATCGTTTTGGCTTTTTGGTCTGGTTTATCGATGAGATAAGGTAAACTTTGTACTGCTTTGAGTGTGAAATTAACTAACGGATAGTAAATCGTTTAGTGTGAACGAGTGGTTATGGGACTCACGTTACCACTTTTCGGATTCCTTTTTGAGAGTTATGACACATTCTTCCAGTTAGTGGTGTCCAGTACTATGCGTCCGGACCTTCACCACTACGGTTTGTTGCCTTTGGGATAGTGTCTTCGGACTATCTCCTTCAGGTTTGTTGCCTTCGGGTATGTTGCCTTCGGGTTGTACCTTCAGGTTTGTGCCTTCGGGTTTGTAGCCCTATTGTATCGCTTTCATAGTTGGTCATTCATTACCGCTCGAGTGATATTGTGTTTGGAGTCTTCGGGCTCATGGATCCTTATTTATACAGTACCGAGCACGTGCAAATTTTCTTATGTTTCATTGATATGTATATTCCCTAGGTATCGCCCTTCGGTGTTGGTCTTTTTGAGCCGCACGATATATATATATATATATATATATATATATATATATATATATATATATATATATATATATATATAGCGATTACCTTGTGGAACTTGTGTTACCTTCATTGGTATTTGTTATTTGCCTTTTTGGCTTGTTTTGGGATATTCATATCCTTTGTTTATTGTGTTGCCGATGATATGAGGCTTGTCTTGTTATGATTCATCTTCTTTTAGATGATTGTGTTATTCTTTTAGAGATATTTGTTATACTTTATGACCTTGCAGGTTATTGTTGTTTAGTTTATCTAACTGATTTGTTTTGCTAGACTGACCCGTGTATTTATACTCGGGTCAGACTGAGATGTTTTAGGTTAGGTGCTTTTGGACTTAGCCTATTTTGCTTCCGCATGGACTATCCAGCTTGTTCCCTTTTGTTATAGTTTTCGTGTAGTACTTTTTGTTGTAACTCTGATATATGTATTCTTTAGGATTCGTCTGTATATTGTGGTTTGCTATACCACTTGACGTGTATCAGTTTGTATACTCTGTTATGTATCAGTATATGTGTATATGATGATCGACTGTTCTGTGATGTATATTACATTTGAGTTGTTATATTCTATTCTCATAGATCCTCCAACCACCTATGGTTTTGTTTTAAGTATTCATTGGATATGTCGACCTGCTTGGTATGACTATTGTCGATGTATTCAATAGATAGTTAGAGCAAGGCTATAGATGGTCGCTCCTAACCAGCCTTATTCTCCGTGTTAGTTGACAGCATTACCCTGTAGTGTCATTGGCTAGCGTGGGTATAGAGGTTGTAACGACCCGTATTTTTACGGATCAAAATATTGTAAAACTGTTGACATTAAGTCATTGATGTTGTTAAGTCGTTTAGAGTTTGAGTCGACCGAAGCTTAAGTCGTCCGGTGTTAGCTCGTGAGTGACTTAGTGAGGTAGAACGACCTAGGGAGTTAGGTCGTATGATAGTTAAGTCGGTGGAGTTTTGGAGCGACTTACGTTATTGACCGACCTATAGGGGTGACTGACTTAAGATAGTTAGCGAGTTTGTGGCTAGCGGCTTAGGGATAGGACGGTTGAAGCGAGTTAGCGACCTAGTGGTTAGTGCCGGGTTATAGTTAGGTCGTAAGACGACCTAAGGTTGCAAACGACTTAGGGTTAGGCCACGAAGTTAGGTCGTATATGTCTGTAAGTCGCTAGGTCGAAGACAGTGTTAGGTTGTTAGGTCGCGAAGTTGTGTTGAGGGATAGGTCGTAACTCGCGTATGAGTTGGGTCACGCATCTCAGATAGGTCGCGAGTATGTTGAGTCGTGTCTGGGTTGAGTCGCGCATAGGTTAAGTCGTTTGTTCCTGTGTGGTTAGGTCGCGGCATTTGCTAAGTCGTATGCCGTTAAGTCGTTGAGTCGGCTAGGCTTGATAGGTCGTAGGTCGGCAATGTTATAGGTCGTGAGCGACCTAATATCGAGTAAGCGACTTAAGGAGGCCTGAGTGTTAGGACGTAAGTCGTTAGGTCGGCGACGACTTATGGGGGCAGATGACTCATGGATCTGCCTATAAATAGAGGGGTTTGGTTCACTTTTTAGCATCGGATTTTGAAGCGACGAAGTGCTGCTATTTTGAGAGCTCGACTACAACGCTTCTTCACTTCTTTTCTCCACTCTAATCTAGTGCTTACTTCCATCGAAGATTGAAGATCAAATCGAAGATCCAAGAGCCAAAGTTGAAGATCTCCATCCATCGAAGAAAGATTTCATCATTTGAAGGGAAACCTTGTCGGATCAAGCTAGATCCTTTGCTGTCCAGATCTGGAGTTTGTTGTTTTTGAGGTGTTTAGGTGATTCGGTGAGTGATGGTTATCTCTCACACGGACCCAAAGGAGTATATTGGACCGGTGGATTGTTTGTGTGTTAAAGATAGTGATTTTATGCATTTTCCTCAAGTCTGCATGTAGATCTATTATTCATGAAGTTTTGACATCTACTTTACTACATGTTAACCTATGCTAGTTCATTCATCAAGATGTTACTTAGAATTCATGATTGTTAGATTTAGATTCTTTATTTACGAAATTTTCATTATTGTTATAACTGTTTATTTAGATCTTATTTGAATGATTGATTACTTGGATGAATGACTAATTTGATTTATTAGTTGCTTTGTGATTGAATTTGGACAAGTTGGTCGTAGATGATTCAAAAGCTAAGTGGAAAGGATCTTGAATAAGGAAAGCTACTCGTGGCATATGAAGCAGATGATAAAGCTCATATGGATAGATTTGATCATGATGTTGAGATGGGACTTTGCTATGATGAGATGAGGCAAAGCATGATGTTGAGATGGGACTTTGCTATGATGCGATGAAGCAAAGCATGATATGAGAAAGCCTTGGTTTAATCCAGACGGGATCATTCCAAGCATGTTGATAACTCGGTGATGTGGTTCGAGTTTGTTGATAATGGTTGGCTCGAGAGGCGCTTGAGCTAGTATATGAATAGTCGTCGAGGAGGATGACTAGAAGGCCGAGATCTCATCGTTATTGAAGGTTCTAGCATGCTCAAAGCAAGAGTACGTTGGAACGGGTCACGATGACGTTCCAGGCACGGGCTGCGACGACGTGCTAAGTACTCTGGGCAGATTCGATAGTCCTAGGCACGGGCTGCGACGACATGCGGAGTTATGTCTAGAACTGGGGTTACCATTAGCCCTTGACGGACGGATGAAAGAATGAGCCGGTCATTCAATTAACGGTGATATCGAGGCAATGATAACAGTGATAGCCAGAGTCATGATGTTTGGTTGTATCATCACCCGGTCTCAAGAGCGATGTTTTGTGGGTGCTTATCTGATCTTGGTTTAGGCCTTGGCGGTTTGTACTTGAAAAACATCGACCTTGACTCGAGTGATAATTGCTTTACTTTAATTGTCTGCTTTGCTATGTTTGTTTCTGCTTAGTGTGTCTGGGGGCTATCACTGTAGAAAGAGGTGGAGTGGGATGGTTGGGTTCCTATTCCTTTGTACCCTTTATGCTCTTTTGGTATGTTTGATAGTTGATTTACTGCTCACTAAGACTTTTGTCTGACTCAAGGTTTTATGTTTAACTCTTATTACCTTGGGTTGTTCATCCATGTTGGGATGGGCAGACTAGGAAGCAGGTGACAGGTGCTGTTCTTAGTGACTAACGCTGTTGATGACGAAGACGAGCTGGAGGCTTTTGCATATTGTTTTCTTACTATATGTACTGGGTGTTCCGCTGTTTGTATGATTCTCTGAGTGTTATGTAGTAAGGCTTGATGTATTGGCTATTCAGATGTTTGTATCAAATTGTTATGAGCTTATATGATGAGACTTCTGTTCTATAGAGATTCATTATGTATACTTTCTATTGTATTTTATCCATGCGCTGTGAGTAATACTGTAGATTCTACGATTTTATTCTTACCATGAATATCGTCCATGGCTGCCTGGCACAGTTTACAGCGCACTATTTCCTTGTTTTGGTGCGGGAGTCATGGGCGGTCGTCACATTTGGTATCAGAGCTTTGGTTAATCGATTTTAGCCAACGCTCGCTGATGTAACTACGTATGAGAGACGTAATTGTAATTTTGATGGATGATTACTATATATAATATAGTAGCTTAGAAGGATTTGAACTTCTTATGCAGTTGTTTCTCAGGGTGTATTAATCATTTCTTTTAGATATTAGGAATGAGTCGAAGAGGGAGACCAGCTGCTAGGGGAGGCCATGCTGTTGAGGGGACTGCTGATTATGCTTCTATGTTCGAGGCTATGATGACTTCGATCATGAGAAGGATGCCAGCTCCGGGGCCATCGGTAGACGTTGGAGTTCAGGTTCAAGCCCCAAGACCAGTGGATTTTTCTAAGTTGTGTAAGGACTATACTACTCTTGGAGGAAAGGTTTTCTTGGGAACAGAATCAACCATAGAAGTTCAGAGATGGATAGATGCTTGTAGAAGGATCTTTGGTGATTTGGGAATTGAGGATGCAACTAAGAGGAAGCTTGCATCAAGACAGCTTCAGGGAAGAGCTTCTGATTGGTGGAACTCTATCACCATTGATACTCCAGAGGAAGAGATTACTTGGAAACAATTCCAAGTCAGATTTGAAGCTAAGTTCATTTCTACAGCTCAGAAATCTGTTCTGTTCAAGAAGTTTGTGGAACTCAAGCAAGGTGGAAGACCAGTTCTTGAGTATGTTTCTGAGTTTGAAGCCTTGTCCAAGTATGCTCGGTCGTATATTGAATCTCCTTATCATAAGAATGAGAAGTTTATGACAGGCTTGGACACTTATCTTGGGAGGCAGTTGGTGGATCATTTGGACGATCCATTTGAGAAGCTTGTGGAGAAGGCTCTCAGGCATGAGAATCTATTTCCTAAGGAAGGATCTGTTGTTGCTGTGACCAAGGAGCAAAGTGGAAGCAAGAAGAGGAAGCAGCAGCAGAAGGGTAAGGAAGGCCAAATGAAGCCGAAGGGTGAAATGACCTGCTACAATTGCCAGCAGAAGGGCCATCTTTCCAGGGATTGTAAGAATCAGAAGGCGCCGGCGAAGTGCCACAACTGTGATAAGCCGGGGCATTTCAGGAAGAATTGTCCGAAACCGAGGAAGGACAAGCAGATTGTGCAAGCTTATGCTTTGGGGGCTGTTCCATCATCTTCGAAAGCTCCTACCGCGGAAGAGAAGGGGAAGAGTGTGGTGGTTCAAGGTACTCTTTCCATTTGTGGTGTTCCAGTTAGAGTGTTGTTTGATACTGGGGCGTCGCATTCCTTTGTTTGTAGTGAACTTGTAGGCCGGTTGGGTTTGGAACCGGATATTGTTGGTAGACCATTGGTTGTGACTAATCCAGTTGGGGGTTCGTCTTGTTTGTGTATGGTATGCCGTGGTCTAGTTGTATCGAGTCATGATTGCTCTTTTGTTTGTGATTGTTTTATTCTGAACTTTGCGGGGTTCGGAATTATTTTGGGAATGGACTGGCTTAGGAAGTATGCGGCAAGGGTTGATTGTAAGAGGCTGGAGGTGACAGTCGAGAATGTGGAGGGGCGAAAGGTTGTGATACGATGTAAGCATGAAGAAGGCGTCTTCATGAGCTTCATGTATTCGCTGGTTGTTCCGCGAGATGGACTGTCATCGGTGCCTATTGTGAATGGATTTGAGGATGTCTTTGACGAGGTCAAAGGGTTACCGCCGCACAGAGAGATCGAGTTTCGTATTGATTAGTTGAAGGAGCCAGACCTATTGTGATGCCGCTTAGGCGAATGGCGCCTAGGGAACAGCAAGAGTTGAAGGTGCAAGTTGATGACCTTTTACGGAAAGGATTCATTCGGCGTAGTGTGTCCGAATGGGGTGCACCAGTTGTGTTTGCAACCAAAGCGGATGGGTCGTTGAGGTTGTGTGTGGATTATCGTGAGCTGAATAAAGTGACTAAGAAGAACAAGTATCCATTGCCGAGAATAGATAACTTGTTTGATCAGCTTCACGAAGCTAAGGTGTTTTCTCAGATGGATTTGGCAATGGGATTTCACCAGTTGAGAGTGGCAAAGGATAGTGTGCCGAAGACTGCTTTCAGGACACCATCCGGTTTTTATGAGTGGCTGGTAATGCCGTTTGGATTGACTAATGCACCAGCGTATTTTGTGGATCTTATGAATAGAGTGTTCAGGGATCAGTTGAACAAGTTCGTACCTGTATTCGTGGATGATATTATGATTTATTCCAAAACTGAAGAAGAGCACAAGACGCACTTACGTGTTGTTTTGGAAATCTTGCGGAAACATTAGCTGAAGGCTAAGTTTTCGAAGTGTCACTTCTGGAAGAGTGAAGTGAGGTTCTTAGGCCATGTTATCTCTGGAAATGGAATAGCGGTTGATCCCGCTAAGGTGGCAGCAATCCAGGATTGGGTTAGACCTAAGAATGCATCTGATGTGAGAAGTTTTCTTGGATTAGCAGGATACTATCGTCGGTTTATCAAAGACTTTTCCAAGATAGCTGCACCATTAACAGGACTGACGAAAAAGAACCAAGAGTTTAGATGGGATGCCAAGTGTGAGCAAGCTTTCGGAATCCTGAAAGAACGACTAACAAGTGCTCCTGTTTTGACTATTCCAAGTGGGAATGACGAGATGGTTGTTTACACCGATGCATGTGGTACTGGACTTGGAGCAGTGCTGATGCAAAAGGATAAAGTTGTTGCGTATGCAAGTCGACAACTGAAGCCGCATGAAAGGAATTATCCGACTCATGATTTGGAGTTAGCGGCGATTGTTTTTGCTCTAAAGATGTGGAGACATTATCTATTGGGAGTTCGATACGAGTTGTTTACAGATCATAAGTCATTGAAGTATCTGTTCTCCCAAAAGGATTTGAATCTTCGGCAACAACGATGGCTAGATTTTTTAGCATCATATGATTTTGGTATAGCCTATACTCCGGGAAAAGGTAACGCAGTGGTAGATGCGTTAAGTCGAAGACATGCAGGTTTGGGTGCCATGTTTTCAGAATGGAAGAATCTCGAGTATTTAGCTGGATTTGACTTCAGGCCTAGATGTGGGTTGGAACCTGAGATGTTGGCAAACTTATCGATAAGACCTACTCTAGTGAAAAGAATTGGCGAAAGCCAAAAGCGAGACGATAAGCTTGTCAAGATTATCCGAGATTTGGAATCTGGATCAGACCCAGAAAAGGATAAAGGATTTGAAGTCGATCGAGAGGGTTGGCTTCGGAAGCAAGGACGACTAGTTGTTCCCGATATAGATGGATTGAGAGATGAAGTTCTTAAGGAAAGTCATCACTCAAAGTTGACAATTCATCCAGGTGGAAATAAGATGTATCGGGATATGAAAAGAACCTATTATTGGGAAGGTATTAAGAAAGATGTTGGAAATTTTATTTCCAAATGCATGAACTGTCAGTTGGTAAAAGCCGAGCAGAAGAAGCCAAGTGGATTGCTTCAGCCGTTAGAAGTTCCTACGTGGAAGTGGGAGCAAATATCGATGGATTTTATTGATGGTCTACCTAGAACAAGAGCGGGAAATGAAGGGATTTGGGTCATTGTAGATCGTTTGACTAAGAGTGCAAGATTCATTCCTGTTCGATCAACTAGGACTGCATCGAAGTTGGCTGAGTTATATGTTAAGTGGATAGTTCGATTCCATGGTATTCCGAAGAGTATAGTGAGCGATCGAGATCCATTGTTCACTAGTGAATTTTGGAAGAGCTTCCAGGAAGTTTTGGGAACCGGGTTGTGTTTGAGTACAGCTTATCATCTCCAAACAGATGGTCAGACCGAGAGAGTCAACCGAGTTTTGGAAGATCTCCTGAGGGCATGTGTTTTGGATTTCGGAGGATCATGGGAAGACCATCTTCATTTGGTGGAATTTGCGTATAACAACAGTTACCAGTCAACTATTGGTATGGCACCATATGAAGCATTATATGGAAGACCGTGTAACTCTCCGACATGTTGGTTGGAAACTGGAGAAAATTTGATACTTGGGCCTGAAATGATTCGACAGACTTCGGATTGCATAGAGATCATTCGGCGACGAATGAAGGCAGCCCAAGATCGTCAGCAAAGTTATGCCGATAAGCGTCGTAAGGACTTGGAATTCGACGTAGGAGATACGGTTTTTGTGAAGATTTCTCCACTAAAGAATGTTATTCGATTCGGGAAGAAAGGAAAGTTGACTCCGAAATTTGTTGGACCATTCCCGATCGTCGAGCGAATTGGAATGCTCGCTTATAAGTTGGAATTACCAGAAAAGATGTCGGGTGTGCACAATGTTTTTCATATATCGTATCTACGGAAGTATGTGCACGACCCAAGTACAGTGATTTCTACTGATAGCTGTGAAGATTTGGAGGTTGATCCAGTTATTATGAGACCTCGTAAGCCGCTTCAGGTTGTTGAAACCGACACGAAACAGCTTAGGAGGAAGACGATTAAGTTGCTCAAGGTACAATGGAGTGATAATGTCAACGACTGTACATGGGAGGAGGAAGAGAGGATGAAGGCAGCTCATCCTGAACTCTTCGAGGTATGACCCTAAGGTGTCGTGGCATCTCATGAATTTGTAACTTGTTCTAGTCTTAGAATTCTGCATGCTAGGATAGAAATTGGATGCATGGTTTGTTGATTGCTATGGATGGTAGGCATGCAGAATAGTTTTTGTTGCTCTTGTTTGTTTGGAATTTCGGGGGCGAAATTCCTAAGGGGGAGAGAATGTAACGACCCGTATTTTTACGGATCAAAATATTGTAAAACTGTTGGCATTAAGTCATTGATGTTGTTAAGTCGTTTAGAGTTTGAGTCGACCAAAGCTTAAGTCGTCCGGTGTTAGCTCGTGAGTGACTTAGTGAGGTAGAACGACCTAGGGAGTTAGGTCGTATGATAGTTAAGTCGGTGGAGTTTTGGAGCGACTTAAGTTATTGACCGACCTATAGGGGTGACTGACTTAAGATAGTTAGCGAGTTTGTGGCTAGCGGCTTAGGGATAGGACGATTGAAGCAAGTTAGCGACCTAGTGGTTAGTGTCGGGTTATAGTTAGGTCGTAAGACGACCTAAGGTTGCAAACGACTTAGGGTTAGGCCACGAAGTTAGGTCGTATATGTCTGTAAGTCGCTAGGTCGAAGACAGTGTTAGGTTGTTAGGTCGCGAAGTTATGTTGAGGGATAGGTCGTAACTCGCGTATGAGTTGGGTCGCGCATCTCAGATAGGTCGCGAGTATGTTGAGTCGTGTCTGGGTTGAGTCGCGCATAGGTTAAGTCGTTTGGTCCTGTGTGGTTAGGCCGCGGCATTTGCTAAGTCGTATGCCGTTAAGTCGTTGAGTCGGCTAGGCTTGATAGGTCGTAGGTCGGCAATGTTATAGGTCGTGAGCGACCTAATATCGAGTAAGCGACTTAAGGAGGCCTGAGTGTTAGGACGTAAGTCGTTAGGTCGTCGACGACTTATGGGGGCAGACGACTCATGGATCTGCCTATAAATAGAGGGGTTTGGTTCACTTTTTAGCATCGGATTGTGAAGCGACGAAGTGCTGCTATTTTGAGAGCTCGACTACAACACTTCTTCACTTCTTTTCTCCACTCTAATCTAGTGCTTACTTCCATCGAAGATTGAAGATCAAATCGAAGATCCAAGAGCCAAAGTTGAAGATCTCCATCCATCGAAGAAAGATTTCATCATTTGAAGGGAAACCTTGTCGGATCAAGCTAGATCCTTTGCTGTCCAGATCTGGAGTTTGTTGTTTTTGAGGTGTTTAGGTGATTCGGTGAGTGGTGGTTATCTCTCACACGGACCCAAAGGAGTATATTGGACCGGTGGATTGTTTGTGTGTTAAAGATAGTGATTTTATGCATTTTCCTCAAGTCTGCATGTCGATCTATTGTTCATGAAGTTTTGACATCTACTTTACTACATGTTAACCTATGCTAGTTCATTCATCAAGATGTTACTTAGAATTCATGATTGTTAGATTTAGATTCTTTATTTACGAAATTTCCATTATTGTTATAACTGTTTATTTAGATCTTATTTGAATGATTGATTACTTGGATGAATGACTGATTTGATTTATTAGTTGCTTTGTGATTGAATTTGGACAAGTTGGTCGAAGATGATTCAAAAGCTAAGTGGAAAGGCTCTTGAATAAGGAAAGCTGCTTGTGGCATATGAAGCGGATGATAAAGCTCATATGGATAGATTTGATCATGATGTTGAGATGGGACTTTGCTATGATGAGATGAGGCAAAGCATGATGTTGAGATGGGACTTTGCTATGATGCGATGAAGCAAAGCATGATATGAGAAAGCCTTGGTTTAATCCAGACGGGATCATTCCAAGCATGTTGATAACTCGGTGATGTGGTTTGAGTTTGTTGATAATGGTTGGCTCGAGAGGCGCTTGAGCTAGTATATGAATAGTCGTCGAGGAGGAGGCCTAGAAGGCCGAGATCTCATCGTTATTGAAGGTTCTAGCATGCTCAAAGCAAGAGTACGTTGGAACGGGTCACAATGACGTTCCAGGCACGGGCTGCGACGACGTGCTAAGTACTCTGGGCAGATTCGATAGTCCTAGGCACGGGCTGCGACGACCTGCGGAGTTATGTCTAGAACCGGGGTTACCATTAGCCCTTGACGGACGGATGAAAGAATGAGCCGGTCATTCAATTAACGGTGATATCGAGGCAATGATAACAGTGATAGACAGAGTCATGGATGTTTGGTTGTATGGTCACTCGGTCTCAAGAGCGATGTTTTGTGGGTGCTTATCTGATCTTGGTTTAGGCCTTGCGGGTTTGTACTTGAAAAACATCGACCTTGACTCGAGTGATAATTGCTTTACTTTAATTGTCTGCTTTGCTATGTTTGTTTCTGCTTAGTGTGTCTGGGGGCTATCACTGTAGAAAGAGGTGGAGTGGGATGGTTGGGTTCCTATTCCTTTGTACCCTTTATGCTCTTTTGGTATGTTTGATAGTTGATTTACTGCTCACTAAGACTTTTGTCTAACTCAAGGTTTTATGTTTAACTCTTATTACCTTGGGCTGTTCATCCATGTTGGGATGGGCAGACTAGGAAGCAGGTGACAGGTGCTGTTCTTAGAGACTAACGCTGTTGATGACGAAGACGAGCTGGAGGCTTTTGCATATTGTTTTCTTACTATATGTACTGGGTGTTCCGCTGTTTGTATGATTCTCTGAGTGTTATGTAGTGAGGCTTGATGTATTGGCTATTCAAGTGTTTGTATCAAATTGTTATGAGCTTATATGATGAGACTTCTGTTCTATAGAGCTTCACTATGTATACTTTCTATTGTATTTTATCCATGCGCTGTGAGTAATACTATAGATTCTGCGATTTTATTCTTACCATGACTATCGTCCATGGCTGCCTGGCACACTTTACAGCGCACTATTTCCTTTTTTTGGTGCGGGAGTCATGGGCGGTCGCCACAGAGGTGGGGCGTCACACATATGCTATGATAGAGAACTTTCAAATCAAATCAAAAACCTGTATCAAGTATTTACCATCAAGAATTGAGTAAATAATCCTTATATGGATTGGAATCACCTCAAATACGTGTACTCAAGTCTGGATCAAAATCAATTATGTGAATAAAATCATCTATGTACAGTTTACATATTTATTCCAATTGGCTTCTTAATTACACAAAATTCTTTTTATTTACATTCATTTTAAATTACAGTTTATTACACCAATGGTATTTCATTTTATGAACTCATTTCATAAAACCGTTACTTCGGTTTATTATAAACATATTATAAAACATAATCTAGGTTTATCGACACTTTTTAAAAATTAAGTTCATACTTGTATACACTCTTCTACATCCTAAGAGCATATATAAAAATTCAATTTTTTTGACTTAATCAAAATGTTCACAAATTTAAAACTTGTTTTAACTTACTAATTTCTCAAATTCATAAGTTATAAAACTTATTTTTCACAAACACTTAGCTTTATTTTCTCAATTAACTTGGAAGTTTTTCAACTGTCCAAATTTTGCCGAAATTCCATTTCATTTAACAAATGAAAATTTCCAAACAATACATTATAATGAGATGCATAATCCAAACTATCCTAATAAATAGGATACACGAGTCCAATTTTTAAAATAAACTTCATAATAGACCCCTGGGTTTTATTTTCAAAATATTTTTTCGAAATAATAATATACGTACCTCCTTTATGCATATCAATCATTCTTTTGGAATTTTAAATCAAAAAATTGGTTTGCCAAACAACCCTATAGCGAAGTATTATGGTAACAATCCCTCACTAAACTCGAAAATAAACAACGATAATGCTGTAATCATCAACAGAATTATTTTCCAATGACAAAAGTAAGTTCAGTGCTTTCTGTAATGACCGAGGGCTATAGTCATTTAGATTTTAAATATTTAATTAATTTTAAATACTGAAAGGTTAATTTTATAAGGTAAATAACTTAAATTTTAAATACAACGATTTATTTGATAATTAAATTATTGAATTTAATAATTGAAATTGTTTAAACATTTGAATCTTTATGTGAACGGAAATGGTTTCAAAAGTTGACTTAAATTATATTTAAATAAGAATGAAGATAGTAAACTTTTGATTTAAATTTTAAAGTGATTATTTTGGTTTTTATAATAATTCGCTTTAATTAACATTCCAGGGCACTGTCTCAGATTCGACGAAACTAGTATCACTGGATCTATAATAGTGAATTATTATATGCCGATGAAATTCATGGTGATTGGACGTATCGTTTGGAAGTGCTAGATCAAAACACGTAGAAATTAATTTCAGAATTATATAAATAATTAGGTTTAAAAAGTACTCTCTGCATATGATCGAATTAGGCCTCGAGACTAGTTGTGTTGCGTTCGAAATGTGGTATAATATATAGAACGTCAGGCGGCATGTCTCGATAGGAGTTCGAAATTTTCGTACGTTTTGTAACTCGATATTTTAAATTGAAAAATACATATATATTATTTTATAATTACCGTACTTTCCCATACCTACCCATACCAATGTCCATACCTCTGCATGTGCAGACCATGCCCTAATTTTCTTTTTTAAAATGCTTCCTACCCTTTTTCTTATTTAACCATTTTCAAACCATAAGAAAGAAAGAAAAAAATCCTTCCCTTTTAAATTTCAAAACAATTACAAATCAAATCAAAAAACATAAAAAGCTTGCTTCACTGGTTTGCAATCAAGTAAATCTATATATTAATACTAGTTTTGAACGATGCGGCTGAGTTTTTAGGTGGTGAAGGTTTGTACAGTGAACGTTTTAGGTGATAGCAAGCTAGTGCTTGGTTTCTTTGGAAATATAATCATCGGTTCGAGGAATGGAGGTAAGATTGGAGTTGTGGGTGCTGAGGTGCAGCTCAGGGATGGCTTTAGCGAAACTATGGTTGTGATATTGTACGGTGACCTGACGTCGCGATTTGGAAGGGGCGCTCAGAGATGAAGTGGTGACGTGGTGGTGCAAAATTCGAAGATAAGTGATTTGGAAATGGTTTCGCAGTGGATCACGGAGGAATTGAGGTGGATTTGGCATTTGACGGTGGCAGCATGGGTAGGTTCATGTTCAGGAGCGGGAGTTTAAAATTGATGATGGAGGAAGAAAGGATTTGGATATTACCTATAATAAGTAATTAGTGAATTAAAATTATATTTAACAATTAAAAACTAATATATTTAATAACTTTTGCATACGAGGTTCAATGGAGGCGTGGAATTTTGCGTTGCGCTCGTGATGATGAAAACTTCGCAACGGAACTTGTCTAGACAAATATGAAGACAGTTGAAATTTGGGCTAAAATCGGACGTCGTTCGATTTTAGTTCCAAAACAAAACGCCTCGGCGTTGTTAGAAATTTCAGTGAGTTAAACTCAAATTTTTGGTTAACTAGTTTGATATATAGTTGATAGAAATTGCTGATTGAATGATTTTAGATGATTTACTATTTTATATTAGTTAGTTTGAATATATTCCCGCCCTTGGAGAGGATGAGGCCCTATTACTTCCTTGTAAGAGCATATGGCCCTTTGTATACGATCTCACCTCGAAACGGTTGATTTGTATTATTTGGTTATATATATGAGTTGTGATACAGGGGAACTGGTTGGAAGGATTCCTCACCACTGTCGATTTTATTTACATATATATGAGCTGATATATACAAGTTGTGATGTGGGGGAACATGTTAGAGGGATCCAATGGGATTCCTCCCTATTGTAGAATTGTTTCAATAATATTCCATTTATGTGGATTATTGAATAATGAACCTGATTGTGGACACTATGGTTATAGCATTGTTATGTATTTGAATACTAAAATCCAGTTGTGGTAGAAAATCAATTTCAATATTGGTTGAGCGTTTGGTGGCTATTGGACTTAAATTAGTATTTTGAAATATTATGAATCATCAACAGAGTTGGAATTGGATTTTTGACACAGGAAATGATTTTAAAATTGGGTTTTCGAAAATATTTGTTTAGAAGATTTAATTTTCTATTTTATTTCAACTTACCATTATATCTTTTTCTAAGATATGTTTTGTATTTAACATTGTTTTTGAAAAGTCATTAATTTAGATTTAATATTATTTTAAAGTTACTTATTTATAATTAATATTTATTATTATTATTTATTTATGTATATTTAATGTTGTTTTAAAAGCTATTTATCAATATTTTAATATTTTGAAAAGTTATTCATTTTAAATAATTAAATGTGATTTGACTAATAATGATTTATTACCACTATTTGGAAATTAATTATTATTAGTTACAATAATGTTGAAAATTAATTATTAGTATTTTATTAATAATGTCCTTAAAAATTTTAATTATTATTTTAAAAATGTTTAAGGTTAAAAATCATTATTATTTTTATCTACAATGTTATTGTTAATAAATTATTATTGTTATATATAATAGTGTTTTTGATGTAAATGGTTTTTATTTAATTATAAATGTCTTCGAGACGTATAAATATAGGAGAAGTTTAATAAAATGGTATTAAGACTTAAGGTAAGTTTATTTACAAGGTGAAAGAGTTTTGGTTAGGTATGTATAAACAAGTTTAAGAAATGGATTTATAGATTTATGAAAGGAGTTTATAAATGATTTATGGATTTATAAATGATTTTAGAAAATGTACAACAAGAGTTTATAAGTGATTGAATTATATAAAGGGATTATAAGTGGTTTTTCAGAGATTTATAAAATGGTTTATAAATGGTTTTGGAGAATTGTAAGAAATTTATAAACGATTTGAGAATCGAATAAAAAGAAAAAATTTCTCGATTTGGTAAATATACTTATACCGTAGAGATAAGTATACTAAGGTGCAAGGTGTAATGTGTGTAAATATACTTATACCATTGCGATAAGTATATGAATGTTTTCTAAATATCGAAAATATAGGGAATTGCGGACATACCTTTGTAAAAGTATATTTACACAAGTAATTTACAAAGTGATTTTAATGAATGAAAGAATTATCAAAGGAGCCTAGTGGTTGCTTATGTGCTAAACTAATGTTAATTTTCCCTATGGAATAAATCCTGATTAGGATGTGTGTCTATTGATTGTTAAATGACTGACTATCAAATTATGGCCTAAATATGTAATCCTTCTTAATTTTGGTGGTATAGAAAATATTCCCTACTTAACACTGAAGGATTTTAACTCGGCAAAATCTAGGAGAAACATGAAAATTATATGGTACAGTTATCATTGGTAGTGCTATATTGTACGTATAAACTCGTTTTGTTCTTCTAGGACAAATGATGAGGAGATCCATCCACTTAAACGGCTAGGGGGTAGTCCCCGCTCTTGTGTATTGTCTGGTTATTTCCTAAAGAATTGGCAACGAGCATTCCATAAAATTGATGATTTGTTTTTGGAGTGCTAGGGAAGTAGAACAGTGTGGTCATAAGAGATGATGCAAAGACCGTACTCACTCTGAAACCATATGCGGTTCTATGGAGGAGTTCGATATATTTAGATATTGGAATTTATGTGAGGTTTCGAGACCCATTGGGATATGGGAATTCATATGGGATTACATGATTTATTTTGGTGGCAGTGCATGAGATGG
Source organism: Allium cepa (assembly GCA_030765085.1). Lineage (NCBI taxonomy): Eukaryota > Viridiplantae > Streptophyta > Magnoliopsida > Asparagales > Amaryllidaceae > Allium > Allium cepa. The sequence goes on from CM060934.1 coordinate 324,974,736, forward strand.
AATATCGGATGTAGCCTCATCAATGGTAATGACTAAAACCAGAGATATGAGGCATGGCCGGTATGGTTGGCAAACTCATAAGGTGCGGTTGGCTCCACCTAGACATTACTTACAGTTGTTATGCATGCAATGGGGTGATGCATTCAGTCTTAACAGACCAGCAATGTTTTCCTATGGTACGTCACTAGGGATGTATGTTGCTTCGGAAGGATATAGCTGTCCTTGTTGCATGAGGACCGTTCCTCGAAGTACTGAGGGCACCTCCGTTGAATCCTATACAACTAGCGAACGTGCCTTATCAGTTCTTGATAATATACCTAGTATCGTTGTGATGTACACTCACAAGCATCATAGGTACTTGACTGTTATTATTTTTTACCCTTAAACTTATTATAATATCAATGGATTTTCTATAGAAAATGTTGTAGTTATTGTAAGGTAAAAAACAATCCGTGTTTATGTGCGGCATGGTTTTACAAGATACATTTAATTTTGAAGGTTTTTATAGCTTTAAAATCCAATTGGTTGTGTTCTTCTCACGTTGATTTTCAGACCGACTAAGGTGTTATTTTATTATAATGCTCGGGTTCGACCGAGCATATTTTTTTAGTTGGATGCTTGGGAGCTTTAGGAGACAAGCTGGAGACCTAGAGACGTATTCACATATATGGTTATTTTTTTGTTGTGTTCGCTAATGTATTTATCAGCAATTGTAAGAACGGGTTGTTATAACTATCCGAGTTGAAATAGGTTAGTATACTCTGATTGATATCTGTATATACATATATTACAGCTTCTCTTTATGTAAGGATTTATTGTATATTATAGATTATTCATTCTGTTGTGAGATTCTGTGTTGTTTAGTTTTCTTCTTATCTTCTTCATTCTTTCTTTTTCCTTAACAATCGGGTTTTCTAGCATTCGATTGCTCGGCACACAATATAGTGGACATATTAGTGTCAATTTTTTAGGGTCGAAAATCCTGGGTATTACACTTTCTATCTCTTTTTTTAAATCTATTTAAAAATATTTCTATCAATAAATACCTCCATGAAAATAATATTACTATTTACTCCAAAACTTCGAAAAATAATTTTTCAAAATCACTGGGATTTAAGTTCTCAAATTCTCGATTTTAAAATCTTTTTATTTATAAACTCAATTTATAAACCATACTTACAAAATTTCATTTTCTTAGATAAAAACATTTAACAATGTTTAAAGTTGTTTAGATCATAAAAACAACTTTTATTAAAATTAAAATTTTAATTCAATATTATCATCAAATGCCTTATAATCAAATCGTGAAATTGAATTCATAAAGTATTCATATTTAACATAAACCAAACAATAAATGCACATAAACTATCCGAGCATAAAGAATCAACCAATCATCAGTAGTCAATGCTTCTAAACTAGACGAGCATGACTAATCAAACAATAAATGATAATAACCGAATATTATAATTTCCTAACAAACAACCATATTATAAATAACAATATCTATTTCTGAAAATAATTCTTTTATATATTAAATATAATGTAGGTAAAATTATGTCATTCACCCAATTTTCAAAACAATACCGTGTGAATTTGCCTTGTTCAAGAGTTAAAAACCCCTATCGATATAGTTGTTCCTTCTTTATCGACCATAATTTATAAACTAATCAACCTATAAACCAACACTATATAAAGCATTTTTATAACACTAACAAATACATGCTCATATATATAATTACCTCAAATAGGTTGTTACTAACCCTATCTCTAATGAGTCTACCACACCAAAGCCTAGTTGTGCGCTCAACCTAAGCTCTGATACCACTTGTAACAACCACCTTTTCGATCCTTAAAAATCGACACTAATAGTTTCACGGTATTCTTTTTTATTGCCGAGCATCCAAGTGCCAGAAAGACATATTATTGAGTGAAAAAGAAAAGAAAAATATAGAAAAATCTCACATCACGACGAGTAATATATACTGTACAATAGATCTTTACAAAAAAAACTGTAATATTTATAAAGTAAATCAAAGTACACCAATCTGTCATTAGCCTGGACAGTTATAACAACATGCCCTCACAATTGCTGAAAAATACAACTAACAAATGTAGCATAAAATAAAATATATGTGAGTACGACTAGGAGGCATGCAAGTCGTCGCTGAAGCTCCAAAGCATCCAAACTATATCTGGAAAACATGCTCAGGTTGACCCAAGCATTATAAGAAATAATGTCTGGATCAGTCTGGTAAACAAATGTGAGAAACACACTTCAAAAGGATTTTTGATATTATGAAAACCTTTCAAAATAAAGATATCTCATAAGACCATGCCATACATAAACACGGATGGGTTTTTACCTTATGATAACCTACACTCATAGGAAATCTTTTGATATTACAATAATATCTAGGGTTTAACATAAATATTGAATCATAGCCGAAATTGTTACATTAATTCAATTCCAGCATAATAGGCATACAACTAAGTATGAACGCACTTATTATAGAATGGATTCCATACAATGATAAGATAATGGACTACCTTCTGTACTCTTATAGAGAAAATGTATCGAGGGCCAGACATGGGCCCTCTTTGAATCAGGACTGGACTACCCCTTACTGGATAATAATTGAATATGATCACCTCTCCGGTTGTCCTTGACAAGCCGTTTTTGCGGCCACAACATACATAATCCATAAATAAATATCGATCGAGATACAAGTGATGATCATGCCCTAATTGGAGCGATCCACATAGCCCTACGGTACCATCCTGTTTTTGACATTATCGATTATAAGTGTAACAACCCGCAAATCCGTACCCCTTGAATCAACACTATTCTCCCTCAATCAACTCAAGATATACGAAAATACGAACCATTTGGATTAAAAGAAAAGGAGGTAGAAGAATAAAATGAAAACAACATCAGAATCTATCCATCGCAGCGGAATAAAATATAATAGATAATAAATGATCTTTACATAAAGAAAACCTATCTGTTTTAAACATGCATCATCAGAATACATCATCAGAGTTCAACAACATCAATAGCATACAACTGAACAGTCATATAACTTATCCTCAAAACTGAATACATAGCGGAATAATAATCAAGTACGAAAGTACGTATCGCCGTCCAGCTCGTCTCCTGAGTTCCACAGCACACTTTCCTGTATCCTATAATACTCGGTCTGACCCGAGCATTATAGTTAAATAACACCCGAGTTATTCTGGAATACCAGCGTGAGAAAAACACACTCAATTGGATTATTAAAGTTTCAAAATTCTTTTGAAAACAAAAGCATCTCGTAAGACCACGCCACAAATAAACATGTTGGGTTTTTACCTTACGATAGCTAAAACACTTTTTATTAAAGTTCTCTGATATTATAATAGTGTATATAGAAAGTAAAATAGAATCTAGCTGAAATGCTTGCATTTCAAGTTTCAGCAATAGTTGGGCACAATCAAAACCGTACGGGCGCGTAGGGAAAATGGATTTCCAACTAATGACTAGGCACTGGGGTACCACCTGTCACGGTACCTAGTCTAGATCAGCATACCGTGGATAACTTCCGACCCCCTGCAACACAAGACCGGGACTACCCCTTACTGGATAATCCCGAGTAAGATCACCCCACGGTTGGGATCAACAATCGCACCAATAAGCCGAAATAAAAGGGACATCTAGACAGGGATGACCTCACTCTAAATGGGTGCTACCCACCTAGCCTTGCTGCATAACCCCTGATTTTCAGTCATTCTCGGTTGATGAGACTTGAGGCTAAGCAATACCTTTAGAGAACTCATCTCTTAGAATGCTCGTCGTCCACCTGACGATGTTCTGAAAGCATTCATCCATACAAGTTCGTCCCGGGTTCGAACAGAAACGAAGGCACTACTCCTACTACATCCATTTTGGAATCATCCTCAGGATTAATAGAGACTAGCCCTTGCACTTCACTGCACCACCTTCGAATCCAAACTCTTGTTTCCACACGAAAAGGTACAAACCGGATCGAAGTGGTTTTCGAGAAATAAATCTCGATCCCAGTCTCTTCGAAAAGATCGACGCATTGGCCAATATTGATAGTCGGTTATTTAACTATCAATTAACATTCAAAACATCCATCGAATAATAAATAATTCTCATGAATTGTTTATTAACCTCAAAATATTTTCGCAAGATATATTTCCATGTTCAACCCTTTTGAAAACAGTTTTCAACACACCTTTTCCATGAAATAAATTTTCCCAAATATTTGCTTCCACTGAAAACATCAAGCACAAAACTTTAGATTTTTAAAATAATTTAAAACCCTTTATTATAAAATATCCTTTAAAACGTTTAAATTTAGAACTACTTCAATATTTTATTAAAAATATATACTTTAGGAATATTTAAAATAAGGTTACTTTATAAAATATAAAACTAGATTTTCTCTTTTAAAACAAAATACCAAGTCACCTTTAAATAATTACTACGATAATAGATTTGAAAAATACTTACTTTAGAATTTAAATATTTTATTAGAGACAATAACTTTTCCAAAACATGCTTTTTAAAACAACATTAAAACTTTTAACTTATATTTAAAAATTTATTTGAAACCGTACTTGGCTATCAAAGGAATATACTTCTCTTCAAATCCTTTAAAAATAAATGACTATTTATTTTTAAACAAATTTTCCATTTCTTTAATAAATTCCCATCGTGAAGTTATTCTTCAAATATTCACTGATATATTACTTTGCTTTTATAAACCCAGTTCATAAATGTCATAGCCACATTTCCCGTTTAAAACTCCAATTTTAAATGCTTAAATCAATTTTCAAATTGATTTCCAAATTACTTCACCTTTAAATAAATTCCTTCCTTTCTCATTTATTCCAAAACCCATTGACTTAAGATTTTTATTTCTTAATTATGATTTAAAATATTTTAACTGAAAACACCAATTTCGGATTTTTCCCAAATTCCTTCTTTATTTTTTTCAATAATTTAAATCTTAAATTTAAAATAAATGCTTTATTCTTTTAAATAATAACACTTAAGTTTAAAATTCATTATCTTCCCGTTTCTTCAAAATCCCCTTTCCATATACGGAATTTATTTAGTAGAGTTTTAAAATCACTTTTACTTTTTTTTCAAATTCATTCTTAAATTTATTCAAATTCTCTATGATTATTTTACTTAAAAATTCACTCTTTTATTTTCTTTTCAAAAATCCAATTCTATATATTTTGATAACTCAGTGTACCAGAATATATTTAAGCAAACCATAGCATTCAATATTCCAGTTATTAATATAATTCATCACAGAATATTAAATATTCATAACATAGAATATTAAACAATCTAAATAATTTTGAGGAATCCAGTTGGATCCCTCCAACCTGTTTCTCTGCATCTATGGACGTTAGCACAATACCAATTCCACTTCGAGGTGGAATATCGTGGTATATGAGATTTAAATATAATATCATCCGCTATTATGCGGCTCATAGGGTCTCATCCGCTATATAATGCGGGAAATCAACCATTCCAAGATATATTATATACTATAATATAGCACATCAAATCAATTCAACCATTCAATCAATTATTTATATTTAACTATTTAAATTTAAATTTAAAACCAGATGAGTGAGATTAACTCACCTTTGTTTTTGCTACTTGCAAACCGACTCAAACCGGCTATTTCCTTCACAAAATTTGGACCTTGAATGACATTAAAAGATTTTATTAATATTCGAACAAATCGAAAAAATCAATTATCTTTTACCAGTTTTAATTTTAGCCAATAATTAAATTTAAACAAATAATCAATCTAAACTAATTTCCTTTAATAAATAACTTCTTTTAGTAACTAAAATGATTTAATAAGTTGATTAAACAAGTTAATCACCCCAATACATATATATTTTTATAGTAAGTAAAAACATATTTGTATATTTATTTCTTTCTAATTACATACATATTTATAAAATAGATTATAGATTTCAAAATTCCAACTTTTATACATTCTTTGAACATTTTAAAACCCCTGCATTTTTATTTTTAAAAACAAATACTGTAAAATGCAGTAACCAAAACTAATTTCAAACAATACATAAAACAATTCTTGTTATTATTCTGATAAATCACTTTAGCTGTTTAATATTATCAATTAATAAACTTAATTAACCAATTTCAAATTAAAATTTTAACTAGTCTAATCTACATATCTTACTCCATCTCTCAAGGTAAAAATAAATTTAAACCGTTTTTAGTTTATCCAGAACCAAAAATAAAAATAAAAAGAATCACCAACATCCCATACGTCGAAACCTAAGCCGAGAACCCACAAACCAAATGCTACAACGCTATCTCCCCTCCAAAGCTTACATTCTAGAGCCTGCATCACCGCTGCCTACCATGTCGCGGCTAACCCTCGACTCGCCCCTTCCATGATCGCCTATTGCCTCCTCCTAGAGAACCCCAGACCACAGCTACCCCACGCCACCACCTGTGGATGCGCCTCAACCTCCACTCGAGCTCTGCCCAACCCAAATCCACCTAAATTCGCGACACCTCCTTCATTCCACACCTACGCGCCCACGCGAGCCACCCAGCTCGAGAGCTCTGGCTACTACTTCGATGTCACGACACTCCCTCAAGTCTACGTGCATGCCTATTAGTGCTTATCTCCCTCTAAATCGAGCCCGCATCTAAATCGTAGGCAAAACTTCCTCCGCCTTGCTCTTCCAAATCCAACACGACAATCGCGTGCTTCACATCCCAGTCGCATTTCCCCCCTAAAACTAATTTGACCGCCTCTAAACTCCCACCGAGATCAGCAAAATAAGTCCTTAGGATTTTAATTGAGAATCGAAATTGATTTCCTATTTTTTTATTTTTCTGGAAGAATTCGATTATGAATTAGGAGGGCTCGGCTTTGATTTATGAAAATGGAATGGGTGATGATACACGATTTTTAATGGAGGCACTCGTCGGCCATTAATTTTTTTTTACTTATATCGATTGAAGGAGGCAAGACATGACTTGATGACTGAAAAGATGAAGGTAGCGTGTTGAATGGCTGCTATAGTGGTTTCGAATGAAGGGAAAAGCTGTGATGTGAAGGAATTTCGGCAGCAGTTGACTAATATAAATATTCAATTTAAATTCAAATTCAAACCGTTCCGATAAACGCCACTTAAAATTTGACCTCCTATCGAGGCATGCCGTTAGGCGTTTATAATGTTATACCCCTATTCGGAACACAACGGAAAAGGTTTCGAGTCCTAATTCGATCGTATGGAAAAGATAGCTTTTTGGACCCAGTTATTATATTAAATTTTCGATATAAATTCAGCATGTTTATATATCGTACACCCAAACGATCACTCCAAACACTGCAAAAATTGAAATTCGATATAAATACAATATTATGGATCCAATGGAACTGGTTTCGTCGAATTCCAAGAATGTGCCTCGGAAAGCTATTTTTAAATTCAATTTAAACGATATAAATTCAAAACTGAACAAAACACTTCCAAATTCAATTTTAACACCTTTACTATTTTTAGTATTATCAGTATAAATTTTACAAGCCTTCAAATTATTTTTAACAGGCTTAAAATAAAAGATTCAACAAATTACCCAATTTCAGTTTATTAAATCCAATAACTTAATTGCTAAATAATAGTAATATTTGAATTCAAGTTGAAAATTAACTTTTAAATAGTTAAAATCAATTAAATATTCCGATTTAAATTGTCCAAAATTCTGGGTCATCACATTCCTTCCCCTTGAAAGAATTTCATCCCCGGAATTACTAGTTAGGAAGAATGGTTCGATACCCATTACTATATTCCAAAACCAAACAGTTTTTAACAAAAACCCAACAATCTTTATTAAAGACACACTGTCCATCTTACTAACCTTTCAAACTTTTCCATAGTTCCCAAACAACTTTACTTATTCAACCATTCAAATTATAATTCAAAACCAAGTTTTAAATTTTCAAAATTTCTCAAAAAAATTTCTAACTCCCTAAATTTCCGGAAAAACTCGTCAGCGTCTCCTTTGCGCGGCTAGCTCGGTACAACTACAAAATATCTCTACGGGCTTCCAAATTCCAAAAGAAAACAAAAAACCAAGTGGCTAGATCAAAACCCAATCAAATTTCATAAAGAAATTTAAACACATACCTTTTTGTCGAGCAATTCAAATTTATCTTCTGAAATCAAAACAAATTTTCCTTTCCCTTTATAATACCTGCATATCCTATTTAGCAATAATATCCCATCATAGCTTTTAAAATCGTTTTATATATTTCCTTGCATAAGTTTCATATTTACTTCTATTCAAATTAGTTTTCACATTTCCATATAAATTCAATTTATCTTCAACTCTGAATATTGAATTTTATCTTCCATTTATATCTGACTCATATCATCATTTTAAATTAGTTTCATCCACTAATTTATTTCAATTTCCAATTTGAAATCGTTTATCACTAACAAAAATTTTCCCAAAAATTTCAAAAAAAATTCTAACTTCCAAAATTTTCGAATTTTTTTGCACGGTCTCCTTTGTACGGAGGAGCTTTTGCAATTTGACAAGAGATATAACTATATATACATCGGCCAACACGGTCGGAAAAAAAAACAGTTCATATTTCCTATTTTTATTGCGTAGGCGTACCTTTATTTAGCATTTTTAAGCAAGCGGCTTATTTAATTAGCAATTAGCGCGTCCAAATCCAGCCAAACGGCTTCCCGGTACCTGTACTTACTCAATTTAAATATGTAAGTGCCAAAATCATGTAACTTAACAACATTTTACATATTTAACTAGTAAACATATGAGTTTCTATAAGCAATGCAGGTTAAAAAATATCTATAAGCAACTTATAGGGTTCCAATATTAATTTTAATGGTTTACAACCAATTCGTATATATACAACTTCATTCAATTTAAATGGTTTACAACTCAATTGCCTACATTCAATTCATTTTTAAGCAAAACAAACTCATATTCACTTCCATTGATCTTAAGATCAATTTATTTAATCCCTATCAACCCATAGAAATTTAATTACATTCGTTTACGTCAAACGACAATTCATTCTATGCAATTTGATGATATCCATGTGAATAATTAATTACTTAAGCTCATAACCATTTTAAATTGATTCCAACTCAATTTTTATTTAATTCCTTCTATTTTAATTCATTCACAACCATTTTATTTAGCTCAACACATTCTATTTCAATTTTATTCCGTTTCAATTTTATTCACGATCCATTCATTTACGTTTCATTCTATATTTGCCTTCATTTCGTTTGAGACCATTTTATTAAGCTTGAACCATTCCATGCTTATATATTAATAACCATTTCCCAATTTAAATTTACCCAAGCTTTTATTTAATAGACTTTTACCCTTTCCCGAAGCCAAGCTTCCACTAATTTTAAACTTAAACTAATTTACTTCAAATTATTCAAATTTCATATTTAAGCTCATTTTCATTTTGCAAATAAATATTCCTTTTCAATTTAACTTGATTTTATTTCAATCAAATCTCATTTCAAACTACAAATTTACTTGATTAGTTCATCTGTTTCGTATAAATTTTAAATTTCCAGATTCAATTCATTCTCAATTAATTTAATTAAATACAAGGCCATTTTCAATTTTATTTACTTCACTAACGATTCAAGTCGAATTTGATTTATAACTCGAGTTTTATTTCCAAACTTCATTATTAACTTACAATTCAGCTTCTATTTAACTACATTAGGTTCCATTTATGTATTTCATTAACTAATTTATTATCTAACTAGTTCTCCCCCTATTTATAATTCAATGCTAGATTTTTAATCTCAAAAATCACTTCATTTAATTTTCTTAAGTTCAATTTATTTTATAATTCAAGTTTGGATTTTTGTTTCATTTTCCAAGACATCAAACAGTATTTATTTTGGGTTTTTTATTTCATTTTTTTTCAATAATATAAGTCACAACTTATTATTTTACACATTTCCATTCATTCTAGGCTTGAATATATTCATCTTTTATTTTTAACTCAAGATTTACGCTTATTTATAACCCAAGCATATTTTTATTCCATGGATTTTTAATTCTTTTATAAGTTATTCTAATTCATTTATTCCAATCCAATTCTTATCCAACTTATTTCTTATCCAACTTACTTCGATTTATTTAAGTAAGAATCTAATTCCATTCAATATCACCTATAACTTAACTGAACTTTATTCCAGTTCAATTCTATTTTAACTCGGATTTATTCAATTCAATTCGATTCAATTTTCTTCCTCAATCCAAGTTAATTTATTTTTAACTTTTCATTTAAATTTTAATTCCAACATTCAAAGCTCATATTTTCCTCCCTTATTTAGAAATCATCTCAACTTTTCAAGTTTATAACTTACCTCATCGGGATTTTCAATTCAAATAAGGATCAGGATTTCAAACACCCGGCTTTTAGTTCAAATTATTTTAAAATTATCTCAAAATCACACTTCTCAAATTTTTTAACCAATCCTGGTTTTTATCCCTAACAAATTTTCTTTGAAATTTTCGAAAACAAACTACCTCTTCTGAACAAATCAATTTGGCAGCAATCTGTCACATAGAAACTCGAAAATGAACATCAATGATGTTGCAGTCATCACCGAAGTTATTTTCCAGTGACTGAAGTGAGTTCAATGCTATATCCCTTCCCCAAAATTTATTTGAAACAATTTCCTTTCAGAAATACTTCTTAAAACAATAATGCTATTATTTATCCTCAAAACACTTCCAAAATCTCTGGGGTTTTAAAATTTCAAATTTGATTTAAATCAAATTTTAACTATAATTTATTGGTATAATTTATACTCATACCATTTTTTCATTTGATTATACAAGTCATTCCAAATTTTTTTAAATCTTATTTGTTTAAAATATTGTCATCCAAACATCCAAGTTATATAATAATTTAAGAAAATATTTCTTTTATATCAAAATATATTTTGGGTAAAATTATTTCATTCACCCACCTTTGAAACAATACTATGTCAATTTATCGTGTCAAGTGTTTATAAACTCTTCTCGAATAGCGGCCAACTTACCCGATCAGAATTCATATTCCACCCATCCAATAAGTCAACACAATATTAAAACAATTTATATTCACTAACAAATACGCGCTCATATCAATTAATACACTCAAACTCATTCTAGAGTATTATGGACTCTATTTTCAATGAGTAATCCCCACCAGAGCCAAGATTATCTCCAGCCTAAGCTCTGATACCGACTGTAACAAACCGAAATCCGTAACCCTTGAATCGACACTATTCTCCCTCAATCAACTCAAGATATACGGATTCGAACCATTTGGATTAAAAGAAGAAGAGTAGAAGAAGAAAATAGAAAACAACATCAGAATCTAACCATCACAGCGGAATAAAATATAATAGATAATAAATGATCTTTACACAAAGAAAACCTATCTGTTTTAAACATACATCATCAGAGTTCAACAACATCAATAACATACAACTGGACAGTCATATAAACTTGTCCTCGAACTGAGTACACAGCGGAATAATAATCAAGTACGGAAGTACGTATCGCCTCCAGCTCGTCTCCTGAGTTCCACGGCACCCTTTCCCGTATCCTATAATACTCGGTCTGACCCGAGCATTATAGTTAAAGAACACCCAAGTCAGTCTGGAATACCAGCGTGAGAAAAACACACTAAATTGGATTATTATAGTTTCAAAATTCTTTTGAAAACAAAAGCATCTCGTAAGACCACGCCACAAATAAACATGTCGAGTTTTTACCTTACGATAGCTAAAACACTTTTTATTAAAGTTCTCTGATATTATAATAGTGTTTATAGAACGTAAAATAGAATCTAGCTGAAATGCTTGCATCTCACGTTTCATCAATAGTTGCGTACAAACAAAACCGTACGGACGCGTAGGGAAAATGGATTTCCAACTAATGATTAGGCATTGGGTACCACCTGTCATGGTATCTGGTCTAGATCAGCATACCGAGGATCACTCCCGACCCCCTGCAACACAAGACCAGGACTACCCTTTACTAGATAATCCCGAGTAAGATCACCCCACGGTTGGGATCAGCAACCGCACCACTAAGCCAAAATAAAAGGGACATTTAGACAGGGATGACCTCACCCCAAATGGGTGCTACCCACCTAGCCTTGCTGCATAACCCCTAATTTTCAGTCATTCTCGGTTGATGAGGCTTGAGGCTAAGCGTTACCTTTAAAGAACTCATCTCTTAGAATGCTCATCGTCCACCTGACGATGTTCTGAAAGCATTCATCCATACAAGTCCGTCCCAGGTTCGAACGGAACCGAAGGCGCTACTCCTACTACATCCATTTTGGAATCATCCTCAGGATTAGTAGCGACTAGCCCTTGCACTTCACTGCTCCACCTTCGAATCCAAACTCTTGTTTTCCACACGAAAACGGACAGACCGAATCGAAGTGGTTTTCGAGAAATAAATCCCGATCCCGGTCTCTTCGAAACGATCAGCGCATTGGCCAATATTGATAGTTGGTTATTTAACTAACAATTAACATTCACAAACATCCATCAAATAATAAATAATTCTCCTGAATTGTTCATTAACCTTAAAATATCTTCGCAAGATATATTTTCATTTTCAACCCTTTTGAAAATAGTTTTCAACATTCCTTTCTCATGAAATAAATTTCCCCAAATATTTATTTCCACTGAAAACACAAAGCACAAAACTTTAGATTTTTAAAATAATTTAAAACTCTTTATTATAAAATATCCTTTAAAACGTTTAAAATTAGAACTACTTCAATACTTTATTAAAAATATATACTTTAGGAATATTTAAAATAAGGTTACTTTATAAAATATAAAACTAGATTTTCTCTTTTAAAACAAAATACCAAGTCACCTTTAAATAATTACTACGATAATAGATTTGAAAAATACTTACTTTAGAATTTAAATATTTTTTTAGAAATAATAACTTTTCCAAAACATGCTTTTTAAAACAACATTAAAACTTTTAACTTATATTAAAAATTTGCTTTGAAACCGTACTTGGCTATCCAGGGAAATATACTTCTCTTCCAATCCTTTAAAAATAAATCACTATTTATTTTTAAACAAATTTTCCATTTCTTTAATAAATTCCCTTCGTGAAGTTATTCTTCAAATATCCACTGATATATTACTTTGCTTTTATAAACCCAGTTCATAAATTTCATAGTCACATTTCCCGTTTAAAACTCCAATTTTAAATACTTATATCAATTTTCAAATTGATTTCCAAATTACTTCACCTTTAAATAAATTTCCTTACTTACTCATTTATTTCAAAACCCATTGACTTTAGATTTTTATTCCTTAATTATGATTTAAAATCTTTTAACTGGAAACACCAATTTCAGATTTTTCTCAAATTTCTTCTTTACTTTTTTCAATAATTTAAATCTTAAATTTAAAATAAATGCTTTATTCTTTTAAATAATAACACTTAAGTTTAAAATTCATTATCCTCCTGTTTCTTCAAAACCCCATTTCCATATACGGAAATTATTTATTAGAGTTTTAAAATCACTTTTACTTTTTTTCAAATTCATTCTTAAATTTATTCAAATTCTCTATGATTATTTTACATAAAAATTCACTCTTTTATTTTCTTTTAAATAATCCAATTCTATGTATTTTGATAATTCAATGTACTGGAATATATTCAAGCAAACCGTAGCATTCAATATTCCAATTATTAATATAATTCATCACAGAATATTAAATATTCATAATACAGAATATTAAATAGTCTAAATAATTTTGAGAAATCCAATTGGATCCCTCCAACCTGTTTCCCTGCATCCACAGACGTTAGCACAATACCAATTCCACGTCGAGGTGGAATATCATGGTATATGGGATTTATATATAATATCATCCGCTATTATGCAGCGCATAGGGTTTCATCCGCTATATAATGCGGGAAATCAACCATTCCAAGATATATTATATACTATAATATAGCACATCAAATCAATTCAACCATTCAATCAATTATTTATATTTAACAATTTAAATTTAAATTTAAAACCAGATGAGTGAGATTAACTCACCTTTGTTTTTGTTGTTTGCAAACCGACTCAAATCGGCTATTTCCTTCACAAAATTTGGACTTTGAATGACATTAAAGGATTTTATTAATATTCGAACAAATTGAAAAAATCAATTATCTTTTACTAGTTTTAATTTTAGCCAATGATTAAATTTAAACAAATAATCAATCTAAACATATTTCCTTTAATAAATAACCTCTTTTAGTAACTAAAATGATTTAATAAGTTGATTAAACAAGTTAATCACCCCAACACATATATATTTTTATCTTTAGTAAGTGAAAACATATATGCCTATTTATTTCTTTTGAACTACATACATATTTATAAAATAGATTATAGATTTCAAAATTCCAACTTTTATAAATTCTATGAACATTTTAAAACCCCTGCATTTTTATTTTTAAAAACAAATACTGTAATATGCAGTAACCAAAACTAATTTCAAACAATACACAAACTAATTCTTATTATTATTCTGACAAATCACTTTAGCTGTTTAATATTGTCAATTAATAAAATTAATTAACCAATTTCAAATTAAAAATTTAACTAGTCTAATCTACATATCTTACTCTATCTCTCCAGGTAAAAATAAATTTAAGCTGTTTTAAGTTTATCCAGAACCAAAAATAAAAATAAAATAAAAATAAAAAGACTCACCAACATCCCACACGTCGAAACCTAAGCCGAGAACCCACAAACCAAATGCTACAGCGCTATCTCCCTTCCAAAGCTTACATTCTAGAGCCTGCATCACCACTGCCTACCATGTCGCGGCTAACCCTCGACTCGCACCTTCCATGATCGCATGTTGCCTCCTCCTAGAGAACCCCAGACCACAGCTACCCCACGCCACCACCTGTGGATGCGCCTCAACCTCTACTCGAGCTCTGCCCAACCCAAATCCACCTAAATTCGCGACACCTCCTTCATTCTACACCTATGCGCCCACGCGAGCCACCCAGCTCGAGAGCTCTGGCTACCACTTCGATGTCACGGCAGTCCCTCCAGTCTATGCGCATGCATACTAGTGCTTATCTCCCTCTAAATCGAGCCCGTATCTAAACCCTAGGCAAAACTTCCTCCGCCTTGCTCTTCCAAATCCAACACGGCAATCACGTGCTCCACATCCCAGTCGCATTTCCCCCTAAAACTAATTCGACCGCCTCTAAACTCCCACCGAGATTAGAAAAATAATTCCTTAGGATTTTAATTGAGAATCGTAATTGATTTCCTTTTTTTTTATTTTTCTGGAAGAATTCGATTATGAATTAGGAGGGCTCAGGCTTTGATTTATGAAAATGGAATGGGTGACGATACGCGATTTTTAACGGAGGCACTCGTCGGCCATTAATTTTTTTTTATTTATGTCGATTGAAGGAGGCAAGACATGACTTAACGACTGAAAAGATGAAGGTAGCGTGTTGAATGGCTGCTACAGTGGTTTCGAATGAAAGGGAAAAGCTATGATGTGAAGGAATTTCGGTTGTAGTTGACTAATATAAATATTCAAATTCAAACCGTTCCGATAAATGCCACTTAAAACTTGACCTCCTATCGAGACGTGCTGCTAGGCGTTCATAATTTTATACCCCTATTCCGAACACAATGGAAAAGGTTTCAAGTCCTAATTCGATCGTATGGAAAAGATAGCTTTTTGGACCCAGTTATTATATTAAATTTTCGATATAAATTCAACGCATTTATATATCGTACGGCCAAACGATCACTCCAAACCGTGCAAAAATTGTAATTCGATAATAATACAATATTACAGATCCAATGGAACTGGTTTCGTCGAATTGCGAGACTGTGCCTCTAAAAGCTATTTTTAAATTCAATTTAAACGATATAAATTCAAAACTGAACAAAACACTTCCAAATTCAATTTTAGCACCTTTACTATTTTCAGTATTATCAATATAAATTTTACAAGTCTTCAAATTATTTTTAACAGACTTAAAACAAAAGATTCAACAATTTACCCAATTTCAGTTTATTAAATCCAATAACTTAATTGCTAAATAATAGTAATATTTGAATTCAAGTTGAAAATTAACTTCTAAATATATAAAATCAATTAAATATTCCAATTTAAATTGTCCAAAATTCCGGGTCGCCACAGTAAGGCTTGAGGCTATGTTTTATCTTTTAGATAGCAATCCTACTTGGAATGCTAACACTGCCCTCCAGACGACAATGCAATGCCACCATTCGTCCATACAAGTTGCCCAGGATATAAACAATCTGAATACACTACTTTTACCATATTCATTTTGGAATCACCCTCAGGATTAGTAGTAAGTAGTTCTTTTACTTCAAAAATCTCCATTTTACGTACAAACACATGCGATCCAAATAAATCTGTAGGATCGATTTCACCCTAGAGGGGGGGGGTGAATAAGGTGATAGTATTAATTATAAAAATTAATTATGGAAGCTTATAAAATAATTTCAAACAGATCACAGAACAATAGCAGCACAGATAATAGCAGAATAATAAAATGCAGATATAGAACGACATAGAATTTACCCAGCTTCGGCAAAACCCTGCCTACATGCTGCCCCCAAGGTTTCTACTAGAAATTAGATAATCAGACGCTTACACACGTAAACTCACGACACCCGCTATCGACTAAACCTAACTCTACGCTCAAAACTCTACCACAACTCAGCCACTGAGTTGCGAATTCTCAAACTACGCCACATAGTTTGTCCCCTAGTCACACGACTAGAAATTACAACGGTTTAAAAAGTAAAATGCAAATTTAAAACAATTTTAAATACAAAACCCTAATTTATAAAACTAAGCCCAAATTAATATTATTAGAACCGGCCCAATAATTAGATGATTAAAAAAATGCGCCCCCCTTTTCTCTTTTTTATTTTATCGGCCTGGTTCCTTTCACTTGAGAATAATGGTGTTCGTTCCTTTTCCAGGTTTAGGGTTTTGTCAAATTGAAGCGCCACTCGATACCGTTCGATAGTTGACTTCGATGCTCTTTGATTTGCTCACGGCTCTTCAATTTGGATCGAGTTCGTCTACGATTTCGGTATGTACTTTACTCCTTTTGCTTTGCTAGTTTTGGCTTGCTTGAACTCGATGGTTTTGAAATTGCCGATGATGATTGTTTATGTAGGGTTTGTAACCCTTGAATTACGTTCGTCTGATTTGTTCAATATCATGCTTTCGGCCATTCGATTTTTGTTGAACGTTAATGACTTATTCGACTTAATCAAATTCGTATACTTGGTTCCCACGGCTTTAAATCTGAACTGTTCGTTTCTTTATCACCACGTCTCTGACATGTTCAACATTGACTTTGGCTTGATGTTTTTTGATTTGGTACGAACTTGATATTGATACTGTGAATTTTTCATTGACTTCGGTATGCTTCCACGACTTCGACATTGTATATTCATTGAGATGTTCGTTTTGAAGCTTGGTTTACTGGTCTATTGTTTTCATTTCTTGTTTGGTTCAACTTTGTAGCATTGACTTGATATCATTACGTCAATGTTTCTGATGCTCCTTCGATTCACTGAGGCTTGTATTTGAATGTCAGTTGTATCAGTCCTTAGTGCAGTTGATTTGTAGTCTCTAGTTCTTTGTTATGATAAATTGTTGCTTGGATTTTTTTTTTGTACTTGTAGTCTTGTTCGCTGTGTCACTTAGGTGCATTTGTTTGCACTGTGCATTGACTTGAGCTTCTGGCTTCACTTCTAATCTGATGCTGAGGCTTGCTTAGTCTTGAACACTGCACTTGTATATATTCACTATCACTTTCTCTTAGCTTGGAGTTACATCTCTGATTTGAACTGGTGCATTTTCTTTGTGGTTACTATGGTTACTGGTTATGTGTTATTGTGCATGTATCTTGTAGCTCTGGATGTATATGTCGACTTGATTATGCTTGGTTAGGTTGCATACATGTGAGTAGTTCTGTTCTTTGGCATTCCTTCATGTTGTATCGATCATTTGTATACACACATTCATGTATGTATATAGGTGTATGTCTGCATTCATCTTTACCACTGAAGTATTTACTGACTTGAGTCTTGTCGCGTTGGCTAGTTTGGTTCGCCTGTTTGTTATTTGAATTTTGAGACTGTGTTGTTGTTTGTTGCATACTTTTTGATGGATGTTGTGCTCTTTCCAGTTGTTGCAGTTCCACTACTTTGTGTTAGCATTGTTCTGTCTTGACTCCATTAGTGTCACTGGTGTACTTGAGTTAGTGGTTTTGGTTTGGAACAGTTGCTATGCCTTTGTGCATTTCACTGTGTTCATTCACTTGAACTACTCTCTGGCCTAACTCATGCACATATGATTCTTTGAGCTGGCTTTATTGTTATTTGTTTCTATGACTTGAATGCAGCACTGTTGTATTATGATTTGTACATTGAGTTGAATCCAGCTTAAACGCTCAGGTTTGACCTTGTGCTCGTGTCGAGATTTTCTTTATATCGCACCTGAGTTGAACCCGTCCTTTTATTTTGTGTTTGACCTTGTGCTCACCCGCCTCTGTAACTCAATCAAGTGTATATTTCGATGTGCACGGCCTTGTGGCATATACAGTGATACACTGTGTATGTCACAAGCTGTTCGTGTATGATAAATTCAAATTTAAATGATGACGAACAATCCAAATAACTGAGGAAAATAATATTTTCAAAATTCCCATTTTATTTTATACTACAAAAATAATTCATTTTCAATTTTACCGCGTTAGTGAATATTTTTGCGGATTGCTCAGATGCTGGATTCTAACTGGAATGAAGTTGAAGATGAACTACGAGTGTGAGTGATATGTAGTGAGGAATTTATGTAAATATGAAATTATGATGTATTGTAATCAAAATTGTATATGTATAGTGAGAGCTTGAATTTGTACTATTCAAAAAATGTAATAAATATTTGTTTGAATAAAATTTCTGTTTGAATTCAAATTCCATGTCATATAATTTTATTCAGCAAAATTTTATTTAATCTATGAAAAATAAAATAGTACATTAACAAATACATTTAAATGAATATATATATATATATATATATATGTTTACTATCATCAAACAAAAAATCATATAAGCGCATATTCAACAATCTCCCCCTTTTGATGATAACAAACATATATTTAAGATTTTGAATATGTTAAATGTATTTGATCATAGATATATCCTAATTGCTCCCCCTATTTAAATGCTTCCTCTCTACCCAAAGCTCCCCCTATATATATGCATACAAATAAAAATATGCAAATGAGCGTAGATGCAAATAGAAAATTATTTGACCTTCGCTTGATTTTATTTGACAAAATCTTAACTTTTCTCTCCCCCTTTTGTTATCAGCAAAAGAGTAATAGTGTTAGAAAAAATAGATATAAAGTGATCAATATTAATTCAACATTAAAACTCAACTGAATATAAATATTAAATTTCAATAAAAAATCAAACAAAAACCATAAATATTTTGTTAGGCGCATATTCCACTTTTAGAATGATGGGAATTATGTCATCATATAAAACCATACAGTTGTGTCTATTTGTGGTATATTTATATCAGGATTTGAATACCTACTAACCATGCATAACCGTTAGGACTTTTAAATGAGATTAGTAGTATTCCAATTTTATTTAAAAAAATGAATTAAGTATCTTCTAACTACGCATAACCGTGAGGACTTTTAAATGGGATTAGAATCAACTTGTTTATTTAAAAATCAACTTTTGATATGCGTTCCATACATGCATAACCGTGAGGACTTTTAAATGAGCATGGAAGCACATAACAAATTCCAAGTAATTCACCCATGCATAACCGTGAGGACTTTTGAATGAGAGTGAATACTTTGTGTTAGGAACTACATTCTACGGTTTCGATGATAACAACTATACAATGGAAATCGTGTACATGTACATATCTTTATTTACAGGTAGTTGATGAAATAACATCACCAAAGAGATAGAAACAAGAATCAAAAGGCGATCAAATCAATAGAAGTAGAAGTGGAAATGCACAGACAGAAGAAAGCAAAATACACAGTTTTCAGACGTCTGGCTTCACTTAGCAGACGTCTGATTTATTCCTCTGCAAATAAAGGCACTATAAAACAGACGTCTGATTATGATACCAGACGTCTGATGGTATTCTCTGGGTTCATACTTTAGAAGGAATCAGACGTCTGGTATTAAACTCAGACGTCTGAAATACAATCATATGCAAAAATATATATGAAGGGCAGACGTCTGGAACATGCTCTCAGACGTCTGATTTTAAATTCGCCAGGGCAAATTCAAACTTCAACTGTCACACTCAAAGGGACACGTCTGCTTCTCTTCCCCGCAACTCTTCACCATCATCAGATGCGACTTTAAGGAGACTACAACGGATACAACTATACAAGAAAACCCTTCATCACTATAAATAGGATCAACAATGCAAAAGATAAAGATACCTTACTTACTTATGCTTTTGATCTCTGTACTCTGACTTACATCTATTCTCTAAGAAATCAACTACTTACACTTCCATATATTCTGGACTACATATTCAACATTTTCTAGATAAATATGTTGGAAGCACTTGTATTCAACAGTCAACATCAGTGTTTTAAGAACACATCTCTGACAAATAAACTCTGCTATTGTAAACCTGTTCCTCCGGGTTAAGTGAGGGTTGGTTAGTGAAAGGAAATTCCGAAGAGGAGCTTCGGGACTGGACGTAGGACGGGAGGTCCGAACCAGTATAAAATCCTGGTGTAATTAGTTTAATTTACTTTACTACTTTTATTCATTCAGTCTCTCTGTTAATTACTTATACTTGCACATATATATCATACGATCCACTCATATAGATTTTCAATTGGTATCAGAGCAAGGTTTGATCAAAGAACAGTAACACGTTTTTGAATCTCTTTAAATATGGCAAGTATTTTTCAAGAAGGACAATCCACAGCACGACCCCCACTTTTTAATGGATCTAACTATGCATATTGGTCAACACGTATGAGAATTTTTATGGAAGCTAACGGTCTAGAAATTTGGTCAGCCACTCAAGATAAATATGAAGCACCCACTACCGCTATGAACACTTGGACCGATGCACAAAAAACCTTAGCATCAAACAATGATAAATCTATGAATGTTTTATTTTGTTCTTTAGACAAAAATGAATTTTCACGAGTAATGCTATGCACCACTGCATTTGATATTTGGCGTACCTTACAAATTACACACGAAGGTACAACAAAGGTCAAACAAACTAAAATTTCAATTTTGCAAAACCAATTCTCATCTTTCAAAATGAAACAAAATGAAACTATAGTAGACATGTACTCTAGATTTCAAACGATTCAACATGATCTTATGGCATTAGGAGTTAAGTTTACTGATTTTTATTTAGTTTCTAGAATACTCAACTCTTTAACACCTGACTGGGAAAGAAAGGTATTGGCTATAGAAGAAGCGAATGATCTTTCTACCCTCAAAGTTGAAGAGTTAATAGGAAATTTGATGTCCTATGAAGCTAATTTGCAGGCACGAAAAGAACTAAACTCGGAAAAGAAGAACATAGCATTTCAGGCAACAAAGAATGATGACTCAGATCTAGATGAAGATGAAATAGTATTCATTGCCAAAAACTATAATAGATTCAAGAAATTTAGAAAGATGACAAAATTTCAAAAAGAAGGAAAGTCCAACTCGACAAATCAATCTCAAATCAAATGCTATGAATGTGATCAATACGGACACATGAAGAAAGATTGCCCAAAACTCAAAATTGATAAAAAGAAGAATAAATTTGAAAAATTCAAGAAGAAGAAAGCTTTCAAAGCAACATGGGATGATTCGGATTCTTCATCATCAGAAAGTGATAGCGATAGTGACGAAGAACAAGCAAATGTGTGTTTTATGGCACAAAACGATGAGGTATGTCCAAAACTTAGCTATGACGATTTATTTGAACTAAGCATTGAATTGGATGATAAATTTAGACAACTTAAAAAATTGAATAAAGAATATATAGTTAAAATAAATAGATTAGAAATTGAAGTATGTATGTTAAAAGATGAAAAAATTATTCTAGAAGAAGAACTTGAATTATCTCAAGAAAAATACAAAAGTAATTTGATAATAAATGAGGCTACCACTATAGAACTTGAAAGCACAAAAAAGGCAAACGATAATTTTTTGAAAGAAAATACCAACCTTAAAAATAATATTGAATTGTTTAAAATGGAAAATATAGAACTAAAAGAAAAGCTAGATAAGATTACAAATAATGTGTCAAAATTTAATAAAGGAAAACAAGATTTGGAAAACCTTATAAAAATATCAAAACCATCAAACAACAAAAATGGAATAGGTTTTAAAAATTCCTCTAAACAAAAAGAAAAAGTTGCAAAAATTCTTAGCTATAAAAAAACTAAAAGTTTACCTAAGTCTACATTGAATACCAAAACTATAAAAATTTGGATTCCTAAAACAAATAATCATTTAATTAGACAAAAGTATATCAATAATTATATAGAGAATGTAGTCTATAATAAAAATTATCTTTATAAAAGTACCAAACCATCTTGGGTATGGCTACCTTCCCCTAACAAATAGGACCCTAATAATATATGGGTACCAATTGAAACATCTTTTATTTTGCAGGTACCCAAAATAAAAAATAAAGAGAAATGGATACTAGATAGTGGCTGCTCTAAACATATGACCGGAAATTCAAAGATGTTATCAAATATATCATACATTGATGGTGGAACGGTAACATTTGGAGACAATTCAAAAGGATATGTCGTAGGCATTGGAGAAGTCATCAACTCTGGTATATCAAATTCTCCTATTATTACAAATGTTTTATTAGTAAAAAATCTAAAACACAACTTACTGAGCATTAGTCAATTATGCGATAAAGGTTTTCAAATAAGTTTTGAAAAAGATAAATGTAATATTCTAGATAATAACAAACAAATCATTTTTGAAGGATTTAGAAACAAAAATATTTATGTATTAAGTATGAATATAAATAAAAATTCAAACTTATGCTTAACTGCCAAACATGATGATCCATGGTTATGGCATAAACGATTTTGTCATATCAACTTTAAAAATATTAATAAGTTAGCAAAATATGAACTAGTAAGGGGATTACCCAAAATAAATTACAAAGTAGAAAACTTATGTGATGATTGTCAAATTGGAAAACTAAAGAAAAGCTCGTTTAAATCTAAAAATAACATTTCTACAAAACAACCTTTAGAACTGTTACACTTAGATTTATTTGGCCCTACATAAATTCGGTCTATAAATCACAACAAATATGTCTTTGTAATAGTTGATGATTTTTCAAGATATACTTGGACTTTGTTTTTAAAACATAAAAGTGATACTTTTGGAATGTTTAAAATTTTTGCTAAAAGAATTAAAACACAAATGAACTTAAAAATTAAAAATATCCGAAGTGATCATGGAGGAGAATTCGAAAATGATCTTTTTACAAATTTTTGTAATAAAAAAGGAATAACTCACAATTTTTCTTTTCCTCGAACACCACAACAAAATGGAGTCATAGAAAGAAAAAATCGTACATTACAAGAATGCGCACGAACATTACTAAATAGTAGTGGTTTACCAAAACACTTCTGGGCTAAAGCTGTTGCGACATCTTGTTATGTATTAAATCGTGTAACAATTCGTCCTATGACTAAACAAACGTGTTTTGAAATATTTTTTGGTAAAAAACCTAAGGTATCATACTTTAAAACTTTCGGGTCAAAATGCTTTATTTTAAATACAAAAGATAATTTAGGAAAATTTGATCCAAAAGCCGATGAAGGTATTTTTATTGGATATTCGGATCAAAGCAAAGCATATAGAATTTTTAATAAAATAAACAATACCATTGAAGAAAGTTTACATGTTTCTTTCGACGAAAATATTTGTAATCTAAAATCTAACGATGAAGAAGAAGATATTTCATTAATAAATCCAACAAATAACATCAGTAGTGACATAAATATTGAAAATAACACTCTAGTATCACCTCCTAAAATTCTTAAAAATCATCCAATAGATAATATTATTGGAGATCTTAATACAAGAGTAACTAGAAATCATCTTAATCATATAAGCCATGTAGCATTTGTGTCAAACTTTGAACCAAAAAATTATAAAGAAGCATCAAATGACAATTTTTGGATAATAGCTATGCAAGAAGAATTAAATCAATTCGAACATAATAACGTATGGGAATTAGTACCACGACCTAAAGATCAATCGGTAATTGGAACAAAATGGGTATTTAAGAACAAATCAGATGAAAACGGAAATATTATTAGAAATAAAGCACGATTAGTTGCTCAAGGCTACAATCAAGAAGAAGGAATAGACTACGATGAAACCTTTGCTCCCGTAGCAAGATTGGAGGCCATTCGCACATTACTCGCTTTTGCAACATATAATAATTTTAAATTATTTCAAATGGATGTCAAAAGTGCTTTTTTAAATGGTTTTATCAAAGAAAATGTATATGTAGAACAACCACCACTATTTGTTTATGAAAAATATCCTGATCACGTATTTAAATTACATAAAGCTTTATATGGATTAAAACAAGCCCCAAGAGCTTGGTATGAGCGTCGTAGAAATCATTTAATTACATCAGGTTTTCAAATAGGCAAAATTGATACAACTTTGTTTATTAAACGGGAAAATAGTGATATTTTAGTAGTACAAATCTATGTCGATGACATTATTTTTGGTTCAACTAATGAAAATTTATGCAACCAATTTTCTAATATTATGAAAAGTGAATTTCAAATGTCTCACATGGGAGAATTAAACTTCTTCTTAGGTTTACAAATAAAACAACTTGATAATGGAATTTTTATTCATCATGAAAAATATTGTAATAATTTATTAAATCATTTTGAAATGAATAAAACTTCAAGTAAACCAACTCCAATGAGTACCACAGTTCACTTAGAGAAAGATGAAAACGGAAAAGATTTTGACGAAAAGAAATATCGTAGCATGATTGGTTCACTGCTCTATTTAACAGCTAGTCGACCTGATATTATGATGAGCGTATGTCTTTGTGCTCGATTTCAAGCCAAACCAAAAGAATCACATCTACGAGCAGTTAAACGAATTTTACGTTATCTTTCTAGTACTAAAAATTATGGATTGTTCTATTCTAAAGGACCCTCATTTGAACTTATCTCATATAGTGATGCGGATTTTGGAGGATGTAGAACAGATCGTAAAAGTACTAGTGGAACTTGTCATTTTATTGGACAATCGTTAGTTTCTTGGTTTAGCAAAAAACAAAATTGTGTTTCCTTATCAACTTGCGAAGCCGAATACATCTACGCGGCACTAGCATGTGCTCAAATAATATACATGCAACAAACACTAACAGATTTTGGTAAAACTATCATTAATCTCCAATTTATTGTGACAACACAAGTGCAATTAATTTGTCTAAAAATCTGATTAATCACTCTAGAACAAAACATATAGATATACGACATCATTTTCTAAGAGACAATGTCGAAAAAGGAACCATTTCATTAGAATATGTTAACACCGAAAATCAAATAGCCAACATCTTTACTAAACCATTAAACGAACTAACTTTTTCTAAACTACGACGAAGTTTAGGAATTTGTTCACTAAATGATCTTTTTCCTTAACACATTATGTATAAAAACATATAATAGGATTTAGAGCTACATTTAGTTACCGAAATTTTACCCACAAAATATATGATTGGTTTCAGTACTTCTTAAGATTTTCAGAAAAATATTAACCACAAGTTAAGTTATTTATTTCTACACCTTTTAAATTTTAGGTTGTCTATATTTACATACTTTCCAAATTATAAATATGGCCAAATACAAAAATTTATTTAACAAATTAATTTTTTTTAATAAAAACATATAGCAATGTCTTCACAAGATTCCTATATATCCATCTCCGTATCTTCACTCTCAACGGACAGCGCGGTTGACACACCACAACAACTTCCAACGCCTACCCCAAAACAAGAACCAATTCATAGGTGGTCTTCATATCGCACGGGTTTTACACCAGAAAATAAGAAAGCTAAAAAATCTCTGTTTACCTCTCCGACCACAAAGGAGAAAATCAATGAAATCCATCATTATCAAAAACAACAGATGGATCTTCAACGGGAACTTTACTTCGAACAAAAAATTACGGCACGAAGATTAAGCTTTCTTGAACAAGTTGCAATGAAGTTTTGTTCGTCACGAAAAAAAGATGTTCATGAACCACTTCCAAAACCTTGTAGTTCATTAGATCCATCTTCTTCGTATCGTACTTCTTCGGATCCTTCACCTAGACGATATTCTGGCTCTTCACGAACACACGAACGTGGAAATATATGGTCTCCACTTCGTCCATGGAATGATAATGAGTCAAGAAATCCTAAAGACTCCGTCTCCATCTAAATAAAATAATTATGATAATTACATATATCTATATGTATACATGCTTTATAAAATAAGAGAAGTTATTGTTTATGTTCCTTAAATAAAATTTGTATCATTTTTTTTTCAAAATTTACAAAAATTAGACGTCTGCCACCATTTATCAGACGTCTGACACTCTGATATTTCACTTAAACTATTGATATGTGTATATATCAGACGTCTGAAATACATACCAGACGTCTGAAATATGCTTCTGCCTTCTACAAATTTACTTCTGATCATTTCAGACGTCTAGAATTGTAATCAGACGTCTGAATACATTCTCTGTTTCAATATCAACTCAAGACAGACGTCTGTTTTAGTTTCCAGACGTCTTTCATTTTTCTCTGCTTCAAAAAGGTTACAAAACAGACGTCTAAATTCAAGCATCATACGTCTGTTCTACTCTGATCGATAACAATTAGGGCAAACCAGACGTCTAAAACATTTTTCAGACGTCTGATTTCCAATCGGCCATATAAAATCGAACAGATACTATCATTTTTTTCATTCTCTTTCAAAATTTTTTCTCTCTAACGATCTTCTCGAACACAAATTTTCATTCAAATTATCAAAGCTCTGCAAATAACAATGCCTCCTCGTACTAAGAACCCTACTGAAAAAAGAAAGCAAGATCAACCATCGTCTTCTTCACATCCGCAAGTTTGTTCAGATGACCAAATAGAACATTGGATGAATAGAGCACCTCATTCTCTTAAAAGGTACGAGGAGATTCAAAAGAAGAAACTACATACAGGTCCTTTTTACAATTTATTGAACTTTCCTATGTACGACCTAGATGAATTATGTGAAACAGCCGGTCTAGAAAGCTTGATATCTTTTCAAAAAAATGATGTTCAAATAGACCAATTAGCCATCTTCCTATTCTATGCAAACTTAGATAGCACCGCGGTTTGGAATACCGAGAATGAAGATAATTGGTTTTGGTCAAGCGTATATGGACACACGATTAGATTAACCCCTGGCTTAATAGGACGAATCCTTGGTTGCTCTGACACCGGGGAAGACTTGTATAATATCTCCGATATGAGATTTAAGCCTAGGGATAATATTACGAATCAAATTTGGGAAGATTCTATGCCTAAATTTGCTTCCAAATACTTACGTCCAAAAGCTCGACTACTAACACGGATGATAATAAACACCATTATTCCTCGGTTAGGAAGTCACGAGCAGATTACAGAAATGGAGCATAAAGCATTGTATGCTATCTTTAGTAGAACAAGAATAAATTGGGCAAAGTTTATTTTTGATGAACTCAAGCAATTTTGGAATCGCTCTCGACCTTCCATTATTTACCCAACTTACATTATGCGACTTCTTCGAGCAAATAACATACAATCATATTTATCAACGTTCAAAGAAATTTCCCCCAAATATTCTTCAACAAAGTTTTTCTCCTTAATGCATTTACCTGAAAATCCCCCGGATTTCATATCATTTGAGGATTGGACGCGCAATCAACAATCTAGACATATTGAGCTTTCTCCTCAAGTACCCGTAATTCCTTCTCAAGACGAAGAACATAAAGAAGCAACACCTACTCCTCCTCAACCGTTTGATTATCCAGGACAAGACAATATTATAGAGACTCGACTAGAAACAGAACCAAATGAAAGTATTCGAGATCTCACTCTTAGAAATCAACACATACTATCTCGAAATCAAAAACACTTGGCTAAGCAAATTGACAACCTTGAAGTCTCTTTTGCTACTCGTCTAGCCACAGTTGAGGATTCTCTTTCCACTGCTTTATCAGTACTTAAAGAAGTATTGCAACGGGTTCGTGGTCCATCTCCACCCTCTAACGATTGGCCAACTCCTGTTCCTTCCCCTTCTACAAAGCACTCTAAACTATTTAAAGATGAACCTACAAAGGAAGCTTCCACACCAAGTTCTTCTACAAAAGAAGAACAAAAAGAGGAAGATAAAAATCAAGCTTCGCCAAAAGAAGGAGATCCAAAACTACTTTCAGCGAACCAAGATGATCAAGATCAATCCTCTTCCAAATGAATTTTAGTTTACCTTTTATATCTTTTGTAAAACTCTGTAATCCAACAATCTTTGTACATCTTTTCGTGCTAATGAATATTTTTTTGACGACATTTTTACCAAATAGTTGTAAATTCTTTTTGATAATGTCAAAGGGGAAGAAATACTAAATATTACGAATTAGCATACATTCAGGGGGAGATTTTAAATTTATAGATAAGTACATTGAATTAGTTGTTATCATCAAAAAGGGAGAGATTGTTAGGAACTACAATCTACGGTTTCGATGATAACAACTATACAATGGAAATCGTGTACATGTACATATCTTTATTTACAGGTAGTTGATGAAATAGCATCACCAAAGAGATAGAAACAAGAATCAAAAGGCGATCAAATCAATAGAAGTAGAAGTGGAAATGCACAGACAGAAGAAAGCAAAATACACAGTTTTCAGACGTCTGGCTTCACTTAGCAGACGTCTGATTTATTCCTCTGCAAATAAAGGCACTATAAAACAGACGTCTGATTATGATACCAGACGTCTGATGGTATTCTCTGGGTTCATACTTCAGAAGGAATCAGACGTCTGGTATTAAACTCAGACGTCTGAAATACAATCATATGCAAAAAAAAATATGAAGGGCAGACGTCTGGAACATGCTCTTAGACGTCTGATTTTAAATTCGCCAGGGAAAATTCAAACTTCAACTGTCACACTCAAAGGGACACGTTTGCTTCTCTTCCCCGCAACTCTTCACCATCATCAGATGCGACTTTAAGGAGACTACAACGGATACAACTATACAAGAAAACCCTTCATCACTATAAATAGGATCAACAATGCAAAAGATAAAGATACCTTACTTACTTATGCTTTTGATCTCTGTACTCTGACTTACATCTATTCTCTAAGAAATCAACTACTTACACTTCCATATATTCTGGACTACATATTCAACATTTTCTAGACAAATATATTGGAAGCACTTGTATTCAACAGTCAACATCGGTGTTTTAAGAACACATCTCTGACAAATAAACTCTGCTATTGTAAACCTGTTCCTCCGGGTTAAGTGAGGGTTAGTTAGTGAAAGGAAATTCCGAAGAGGAGCTTCGGGACTGGACGTAGGACGGGAGGTCCGAACCAGTATAAAATCCTGGTGTAATTAGTTTAATTTACTTTACTACTTTTATTCATTCAGTCTCTCTGTTAATTACTTATACTTGCACATATATATCATACGATCCACTCATATAGATTTTCACTTTGGTATTTATTTATTATTATTATTATTATTATTTCAAATAAAAATAAATTAAAAACGAACGATTCATGTTTAAAGTACCACATATCGACAAACTATATAGAATTTTGATGAGTGATGGTCGTTAGAAATATGATAGAGATAGAGATGGTCATGGAATTTTTACCAACAAAAAGTTTTATAACTCTTGTTTAAATTTCTAAAGAAATTTACTAATTATACCGTCTCAAGTCATAATATATAATAAATATCAACACTCATCACTTTTTCAATCACTATTCATCTTTTCGATAATTATTAGGGAGTTGGATTAGTCAAAATAGTCATTTAAAATCAAATTCAAAAATAATTATGAAATCAATTTTTCAAAATGACTAATCTGAAAATATGGTCAAAAATGATTTTCTCGAGGGGGTTTTATAAGAAAATTTTCTGGTATTTGAAAATTATTTGAAATGAAAAATATGCAGATATTTTCTTTGAAAAACGATGCAGTTACTAAATACCTCAAAAATCACGTTCAACTAGTACCTTTTCTATCAACTAGATTACTAGTGTAATCTGCATCTGAATTTCTTTTTCACTCAAAATTATCATTCGATTGATCAAACCATGAAGTGTGCACCAAAAAATTTCAAACTCAATTTTAACAGCAATTTAAATGACATTCTCTTGAATTTGAAATGAAGCCATGTAAATAATCAAAAACCGTGAATTTAGAGTTAGCCATATTATAACCGAATGTATTATCATCCAAGAAAAACACTATTATTAATCTAAATTGATATATATATGAAGTAATTCAAAGAATCTAGAGAATTTTATAGTGTTTTGGCATAAGAATATAATTTGGCCAACTATGTTGAATAAGTCAGAGTCAAAATTATCATTATTTCATCATCGCATTATTGGCCGATTTAATTTAGAATATGGTGCAGATTATCACATTTAATATATCGTTCAAAATATACGATTACCTGTTTTACCTTTATGATATTTTTTCGTGGTTGCCCATTGTGATTCTGTCACCTTTGTACTAGGCTAAGGAACTTTGCTTTGTCGCGTGTGCTTCTGGAATAGCCAAAATCCAGAGAACACTGTTGTTGTTCCTTAGCCTGCCACCACACCAACACGGGAAAAGATTTATGTGACCTATTTGTTTTTATAGGTCCATGGTTGTTAGTGGCAGAAAATTTTGAAAAACAATTTTGTAAAGACCCAAAACTATTTATAATTGTTCCCTTCGGCACCCAAATTTGTTTAACTTTGAGAGATTTTATATTTGTGCCTTTTGGAACCCAAATCGGTATAGTTTTCACATGTTTGGGTCTATACCAACAATTATTGTGATTGTGTCCATATTTTCTACAAATCGTGCATATAGGATTAACTTGATTAATATTTCTTTCAACATTTTCAAAATGATTATATCCAAGTCCTTGTCCTACCGTATTAACAGTTTGCTTTCCTAATAGCATATTCAATGATTTTTCACTTTTTGAAAATTTATCTAAAGTCGTTGACAATTGTTGGACTTGTGTTTTGAGAGATTCATTTTCGTTTAAAAATTGTGTTTCATTCTCTTTTAAAATCAGAATTTCATTTTCAAGTGATTTCATTTTAATTTCTGATTTGTTAATTTCTTCTTCAAATGTTGGATACTTATCACACTTAGGGATCCTACTTTGATAGATTTTAACTAATTGGTCAAGTTGTTCATTTAATTCTATCAAAGTAACTTTTTGTAATTCAAGTTTAGCATATTTCTCCCTAAGTCGTTCAAAACAGCCATTTACTTCGTGGAAATAAATAAGTAATTCAAAGTGAGTGAGTTTTGATACCTCGCTTGGCTCATCATCGTCGCTATCAGTTATATTTCCATGAAGGCACATATCTGCTTTCTCACTCTCACTTCTAGTACTTTGATTATCTTCATCACTTGTATTCCACGTGTCTGTAGCATTTCTCCGTTTTGATTTCTTTTCAAAATCGCATTGAAATCGGGGATAATTGGGTTTGATATCATAGGGTTTGTTGCAAATGATCCCGTATTCTTTTGAGTTGTCTAGTGCTTTGATTATTCTGCTTTTTATTTTTTTATTTAGAGCTGGATTTCCGTATTTGTGGTTCCACCTTTTGAATTTCTTCATTATCAATGCCAGCTCAGCTGCTCCATCATCATCATCCTCATCACAGCTGCTTTTTACCAATCCTGTTAAGCTCATTTCTTTAACTGAGTCGGTTGTGGAGGACTTCTCATTGCTGTTGACTTTTGCACCATATATTGCATTTAAAGTATTCCAGATTTCCTGTACATTTTCACAATGAGAGATGAAATTAAAATTATCTTGATTAATATGAGAATATAATATATGCATAGCAAGAGCATTAATTGAGATAATTTTCTTATCTGTTATATCATACCCATTTTCAATAATATCCCAACATTTAATATTAACAGTTTTTAAATAAAATTCCATTTTCAATTTCCAATTCAAAAAATCTGTTCCATCGAAAATACAAGGAATAATATTGGAACGACCCTCAACAAAAGTATTATTAAAAGAAGCCATTTTTAAAAATTCAAATTTCTAAAACAAAACCGATTTTTGAAGCACGAATTTTTAAAACAAAAATTGACTTTTATTCCTAGCTCTGATACCATTTGTAGGATCGATTTCACCCTAGAGGGGGGGTGAATAGGGTGATAGTATTAATTATAAAAATTAATTGCGGAAGCTTATAAAATAATTTCAACACAGATCACAGAACAATAGCAGCACAGATAATAGCAGAATAATAAAATGCAGATATAGAACGACACAAAATTTACCCAGCTTCGGCAAAACCCTGCCTACATGCTGCCCCCAAGGTTTCTACTAGAAATTAGATAGTCGGACGCTTACACACGTAAACTTGCGACACCCGCTATCGACTAAACCTAACTCTACGCTCAAAACCATGCCACAACTCAACCACTGAGTTACGAATTCTCAAACTACGCCACGTAGTTTGTCCCCTAGTCACACGACTAGAAATTACAACGGTTTAAAAAGTAAAATGCAAATTTAAAACAATTTTAAATACAAAACCTTAATCTATAAAACTAAGCCCAAATTAATATTATTAGAACCGGCCCAATAATTAGATGATTAAAAAAATGCGTCCTCTTTTCTCTTTTTTATTTTATCGGCCTGGTTCCTTTCACTTGAGAATAATGGCGTTCGTTCCTTTTCCAGATTTAGGGTTTTGTCAAATTGAAGCGCCGCTCGATACCGTTCGATAGTAGACTTCGATGCTCTTTGATTTGCTCACGGCTCTTCAATTTGGATCGAGTTCGTCTACGATTTCGGTATGTACTTCACTCCTTTTGCTTTGCTGGTTTTGGCTTGCTTGAACTCGATGGTTTTGAAATTTCCGATGATGATTGTTCATATAGGGTTTGTAACCCTTGAATTGCGTTCGTCTGATTTGTTCAATATCATGCTTTCGGCCATTCGATTTTTGTTGAACGTTGATGATTTATTTGACTTAATCAAATTCGTATACTTGGTTCTCACGGCTTTAAATCTGAACTGTTCGTTTCTTTATCACCACGTCTCTGACTTGTTCAACATTGACTTCGGCTTGATGTTTTTTGATTTGGTACGAACTTGATATTGATACTCTGAATTTTTCGTTGACTTCGGTATTGTAACAACCCGCATATCCGTACCCCTAGAGTCAACACTATCCTATCTAAATCGACTCAAGTTGTACAGAAATACGAACCGTTTGGGTTAAAAAAGAAGAGGTAGAAGAAGAAAAATAGAAAACAACAACAGAATCTAACCATCGCAGCGGAATAAAATATAATAGATAATATATGATCTTTACTCAAAATCAAATATATCTGCTTACATATTTTACATCATCAGAGTACATCAATCACAGCTCAACATCAATAACATACAACTGAATACACATCAACTCAACACAGCGGAATATATATATATATATATATATATATATATATAAACAAGTACGGGAGTACGTATCGTCATCCTGCTCGTCTCCTGAGCTCCACAGCATCATATCATGTATTCTATAATACTCGGTCTGACCCGAGCATTACAGTTAAATTATACCCGAGTCAGTCTGGATTACCAGCGTGAGAAAATCACACCCAATTGATTATTAAAGTTTCAAAAATCCTTTGAAAACAAAAGCATCTCGTAAGACCACGCCACAAATAAACATGTCGGGTTTTTACCTTACGATATCTAAAACAATTTTTATAGAAATCCTTTGATATTATAATAGGGTCTATATACAAATACTTATAAAATAGCCAAAATTGTTACATGATTAAATTCCAGCTACTAGCCACAGAGTGGGTAATACAAACAAAACTCGTACAAGGCTCGTAGGGAGAATGGATTTCCAACTAATGACTAGGCACTGGGGTACCACCTGCCACAGTACGGGGCCTAGATCACCGTACCGAGGAGTACGCCCGCTCCCCTGCAACACAAGGCCGGGACTACCTCTTACTAGATAATCCCGAGTGAGATCACCCCGCGGTTGGGATCAGCAACCGCCCACTAAGCCGAAATAAAAAGGGACATCTAGACTGGAATGACCTCACCCTGCTTAGGTGCTACCCACCTAGCCTTGCTGCATAACCCCTGATTTTCAGTCATTCCCATTTGATGAGGCTTGAGGCTAAGCGTTACCTTTTTAGAATATATTCCTTAGAATGCCCATCGTCCACCTGACGATGTTTCGCAAGCATTCATCCATACAAGTCCGTCTCGGGTTCGAACGAAAACGAAGGCACTATTCCTACTACATCCATTTTGAAAATATCCTCAGGATTAGTAGCGACTAGCCCTTGCACTTCACTGCTCCATCTTCGAATCCAACATAGTTTACATGAAACGTACAAACTGGATCGAAGTGGTTTTCGAGAAATAAATCTCGATCCCGGTCTCTTTGAAACGATCAACGCATTTGTCCAATATTGATAGTCGGTTATTTAACTATCAATTTTTATTCACAAACATCCATCAAACAATAAATAATTTCCCAAATTATTTATTTATCTCAAAAATATCTTCCCAAGATATGTGTTTACTTTTCAAATCCCTTTGAAAACAGTTTTCAAGGCTATCTGCCTTCTCGGAATAAAATTCAAATATTTTTATTTCTTCTGGAATCACCAAGCACAAAACCAGATTTTTTTTAAATTAATTTAAAATACTTTACTTTTTAAAAATATATTTTAAAACATTCAAGTTAAAATTACTTCAATAATTTATTAAAAATATCATACTATATGAATATTTGAAAATAAATTACTTCATAAATATACAACTAGATTTATACTTTTAAAAACATAATATTAAGTCATTCTTTAAATAATTACTAATATAATAAATTAGGAGAAAATACTTACTTTAGGCTTTAAATATTAGAAATAAGAAATTTTCTAAAACTTGCTTTTAAAAACAACTTTAAAACCTTTAATTTAAATTAAAAGCTTAGTTTGAAGACGTACTTGGTTACCCAGGGAGAAATTTCCAATCTCACTCACTTAAATAAATTTTCCAAATTGATTCCCAATTTATTTCCTTTGAAATAAATTTCTTTACTTATCAGTTCATTTCGAAATTCAATTAATTATGGACTTTATTATTATATTCAGTTTGATTTTTAAATCCTTTAGCTGAAATATACAAATTTCAGGTTATTCCCAATTTCTTCTTTATTCTTCTTAAATAATTTAAATCTTAAATTTAAAATAAATGTTTTGTTCTTTTAAACTATAACATTGAAGTTTAAGTTTCATTAACTTTCTGTTT
This sequence comes from Allium cepa, assembly GCA_030765085.1. Classification (NCBI taxonomy): domain Eukaryota; kingdom Viridiplantae; phylum Streptophyta; class Magnoliopsida; order Asparagales; family Amaryllidaceae; genus Allium; species Allium cepa. The sequence goes on from CM060934.1 coordinate 325,010,528, forward strand.
ATTTAAAGTTTTCTACCCATACTCAAGATTTATTTATTAAAATTTTAAAGTCACTTATTTCCTTTCCAGTTCATTCATAAATTTATTCAACTTAATTCTATTATTTTACTTACAATTTCACTTCTTTTATTTTCATCCCTAAAACTCAAATTATATATTTGATAATTCATTATTGCCCGATTATAACAATCAAGCCATAGCATTCAACACTTCCACATACTTCATTACAGGATATCAAATATTCAGAACAGAAAATATTAAATAATTAAATAAAGTTGAGGGGTCCAGTTGGATCCCTCCAACCTGTTCTCCCTGCATCCACAGATGTTAGCACAATATAAAATGCCAATTCCAAAAATATACCACACTACAGCACATAAATCAATTCAACCATTTCAAATAATTATTTAAATTTAATCATTTAAATTTAAATTTAAATGAGTGAGATTAACTCACATTTGCTTCTTTTTGTTTCGCAAATCCGATCCAATCTCGACTCGTTCCCTCACAAATTTAACCTTGAATAAACAATTCAAGATTTATTGGCATGTGAATTAACCAAAACAACTTATAACAAGTTGTACTTTATTAAATTTTAACTAGTAGCTTAAATTCAACACAAATTCTCTCTTTTTTTTTCAAATCCTTATATAATTTCCCAAAACATTATCTTTGAAACCACACCTATAAAGAAATAATTTACATTACCATTCTATACATTTATTTACTTATTTTCGTTTTGAAACTGCATATAAAATGCTTTACACAGATTTTGTAAATCTGGTTTTATACAAACTTCTTAAAAATTTAAACTTCCCATTTCCAAAACCTTATCTTTATATACATCTAATCGATTCCAAAAATCCTAGGTTGTAATCCACATCACTACGACTCCTATATCTCTGCTTTGTTCAATTTATGACCTCAAAATAAATTAGGTAAAAGTTTATTAGCTGTCTAAATATTTAGGTTCTTAGTTAACTAACTAATTATATACTTAAATTAAATTACAGATTTATACCTCCACGTCGTTCGAATGAGAAACTGACACCACCAAGCTTGCCTCCTGCCCTCGCGTGCCTGCCTGCCCACGTTGGCGCGCCTCACCAGCGAGCACCAGCTCCCCATTTTGACCACGGCCGCCATCTCCAAACTCCCTCGTGTGCACAAATCCAACACGAGCTGATTCCATGCCCTAGATCGTTCGCCACCTCGCCAATCAAACCGAAGTCGATGACTACTCCACGTACTCGCGAGAAGTTCCCTCGCTGTCGCGAACCAAAACCCCAATCGAACCACCACGTCCTTCTCCTCAAACTTCTCTGAAACCCTAAATCACCGCTACCCAGAACGAGCACGAAATCCTATTCCCAAAATCACGAGCCTCCCAAAATTCACGCGACATCCCATCCTCAACGCGAAACCAACCGTGGCCTTGCTCGTGAATACTCCTCGTGCGAGCGGCCGTGAAGCTTGATTTGAATCGAATGGGTTTTGAATTGAACAAGGGAAAATTCGGTGTCGATGATTCTTTATTTTTATTTTTTTCCGAAGTGAAATCATATGAAACGAAAAGGGTTTCGGTTAATTGGTTTTCGATTTGAGGAATACGGCTTCGGCCATTAATTATTGTTTTCGAACAGAGATATTTAGGATTTGATTTTTTAATGTAAAGAAGCGACGTTATTATTTCCTTTTCTAAACGATGAAGCACACTCGCTTGGTAAAAAATAACGACGAAGGGGACAGGAAGACATTATCGTACTAGAAGCTGAGAAAAAGAGACAGGATTTGAAGGGAAATTACATTGATGGTGATGGGAATTCGGCTGAAGGAAAATTTGATAAGTAGGAACATAATATGTTTGAATTTAAATTGTCTCGATACAATTTCAACATGTTTATATATCGTTTGCTCACATAATAACTTCAAATACTACGAAAATTGAAATCCAGAAATAATTCAATAATTCGGATCCAATGGAACTTGTTTCGTCGAATTCCGAGACTATGGCTCGGAGGGCTATATTTAAATTCAATTTAAACGATATACATTTTAAAACTGAACAAACCACTGTTAATTTCAATTTTACAATTTCTATTACTCTCAGTACTATCAATATAAATTTTCAAGCCTTCAGATATATTTTTAATAGGCTTAAAACTCCAGATTCAACAATTTTCCCAACTTCACTTGTTAAATTTAACTATTCAATTATCAAATAATTTGTGATATCCGTAATTCAAGTTAAAATTATACTATTGAATATTTAAAATCGATTAAATATTCCGATTTAAAAGGCTTAAAAATTCCGGGTCGTCACATTCCTCCCCCCTTAAAAGAATTTCGTCCCCGAAATTACCAATTAGGAAGAATGGTCCAATACCCGTTTATTATTTCCCTAAAATCAAACAGTTTTTTAAAAATTCAACATCTCACCAACTATCTTCTTATAGAAGACCCATTATTATTCTTATTAACTTTCCAAACATTTCCCTAGTTTGCAAACAATCATATTTGCTCTATTATTCAAGTTTAAGTTTAAAACTGAATTTTGAATTATCAGATCTTCTCAAAAAAATTCTAACTCTCTAAATTTTCGAAAATTTTTGCCAACGTCTCCTTTGCGCGGCTGACTCGGTACAACTACAAAATGGCTCTACGGCCTTCCAAATCCAAAAAGAAAACAAAATGCCAAGTGGCTCAATCCAAATCCCAGTAAAATTTCATACCAAATTTAAATACATACCTTTTTGTCGAGCATTTCAACTTTTGTCCTTTTTGAAGTCAAATCCTATTCTCATTTCTCTTTATAACACCTGCATATCTTTCTTAGCAATAATATCCAATCACAATACTCAAAAACATCATATCAACTTTCTTAAAAAATGTCAGTATTTAGTCATTTCAATACTATTTTAGATTATATTTGTAGTATAAATTTCCTATGAAGAATTCACTATTCCTTTCTTAAGTTAGTATATGTATTTTATATGTTTCTTATATTTATTTTCATCTTCCACTTTAGTTTATACCTATTTCTATTCACACTGATTCTTTCATTTCCATACGAATTCAATTTATCTTTAGCTCTAAATATTGAATTTTATTTTCCATTTATAACTAATTTATATTATTATTTTAAATTAGTTTCATTTACTAACTTATATTTCAATTTCCAGTTTGAAATCGTTTTGTTGTTAACAAAAATTCTCCAAAAAAAAAAATTCAAAAATTTTCTAACTCCCAAAATTTCTGAAAATTTTTGGCAGAGTCTCCTTTGTACGGAGGAGCTTTTGTAATTTAACAAAAGAGATAAATATATATACATCGACCGACACGGTCGGAAAACAGAAAAACAGTTCATATTTCCTATTTGTATTGCGTAGACGTACCTTATTTAGCATTTTAAGCAAACAACTTATTATTTTTAGCAAATAGCATAGCCAAATCCAGCCACACGGCTTCCAAGTACCTGTACTTACCAATTTAAACATGTAAGTGCCAAATATATGCAGTTTAACTATATTTCACCTAGTTGCAATGGTTAAAACATATGAATGCTAAAGAAATGCACATCAAACATTTTCCGTAAGCAATTTATACAACTTTCATACTAATTCAACTGTTTCAATTAATTTACGAACCATTTCCATTCAATTTGAATGGTTTAAAACTCAATCGCTTACACTTAATTTATTTTTAAGCAAACCGAACTCATATTTAATCCAATTATTCTCAAAATCAATTTATTTTACTCCTATCCATCCATAGCATTTTAATAACTTCCATTTACATTCAGTAACAATTTATTCTTTACAATTTAACGAGATCTATATAAATAAATAAGCATTTGAGTTTTATAATCAATTTAAATTGACTCCGACTCAACTTACTCTTAATTCTATTCCATTTCGGATTTATTCACAATCTGTATATTCTCATTTTCGTTGCATTTTAAATTTGAATCCATTCACTTGCATTTCATTCCTTATTTGTTTATTCGAAACTATTTTATTTAGCTCGAAAACAATCCAGGCTATGCCATTCAATAACCATTACTCAACTCATTTAAACCGCTCTTCATTTTGAGTTCGGATTTTATTCAATACCTACTTAAGTCAATAACTTAAGTTCATTTCCGTTTCTTTTATAATAAGTTCTACTTCTATCTTTCATTTGATTCTTATTTATTCTATCCATTTATTTATTCAATATAATTAGTTTATCTACATTCACTTAAACCATTCTAGTAAACTTGAAACATTTTATTTTTCCTATTGTCTCAAGTTATTTCAATCCCTTAATAATTTAAATGTTCTACAATTATTTATTTAAGAATATCATTCCATTAATATTATTTATAACTCACCGAATTTTATTTCGATTAAAAATTTATTTTCTCTTGATTCAAAACCAATCCAATATTATTAAACTTTGTTTAAGTTGAATTCAATTCAACTCTCCTTCATTCATTTAGCTTAAGTCAATTTTACTTCAATTTATCCAAATCTCTTTTTTTTCTATATACTTAAGATCATTCTCATTTTGCAAACAAAGTTCTCTTTTCAATTTAACTTGATTCTATTTCAATCCAATTTCCTTTCAAACTACAAATTTATTTGATTAGTTATTATAAATTTCAAATTTCCAAGTTCGATTCATTCTCAGTTCACTTAAATAAATTACAAGGTCATTTCAATTTATTTCTACGTATTTGGATTTTATTTGCAAACCATACCATTACTATTTTAATCCAATCACATTTTTATTCGATACATTCCCAATTATATTTAATTTGTTAGCACTTCAAGTTAAATTTTAATTTATAACTCAAGTTCTGGATCCATTATCCATTTCAATTTACCATTCACT